>CM053509.1:46743845-47487078 GCA_028627145.1 Eidolon dupreanum | reverse complement strand
TAGAAATGTGGAGTTCTTTCTATTGCAGTATAGTTGCTATTAGACTAATTTAGTTGTCAAAGGAAAAATAATTTTAATGTCAAATCTTTAGTAAAATCCCAATTAACATCTAGTATTGGGATAATGACAGAATAATAAGAGGAAAGCTATTGTCTTCTGTTCTTAGAGATCTGAGGAGCAGCTATGGTTCACTAGGGGCGGGTGTTAGGAGTGCAGGAGCTGTCTGAGTAATAAATGGGGTACAGATGGGATATACAGCAGCACATTGTAGCTTAGGAGAAGGTTGAGAAGCAATACAACTGAGCAAAATGGGCAGAGAGCAAGTTTTCCAAACAGCAGAAGGATCAGGGTGAGTTGTTGTCAGGGCCTTGGGAAAGACCAGCAGATGACCTGGAAGCAGGGGGAGGCTATTGTGAAGGCCTCTGGAGACAGGCCCATAATCTCAGCTCTGAATGCCACATGCCTGGAACTCGTTGTTTGGATGGACCCTCAGAAAAGGATGTGCAGCAGCAGTTATCCTGAATACTGATAGCTGTGGGCCACCTGTGCACCTAATGTTTCGAGTAATTCTAAATAATACCAGGAATTAAGAATTCAGAAATTCTATTTTAACTCTAGGCGCAAGATCATCAGAGTAAGAAATAAAATGCTTAAGGCTGCAGATATTATGAAAATTAAGTCTAGGATGAGCCCCAGTGTCTGAGATGTTATCGATTGATTGATATTTTTTTCAATCCTTTTGGCCATTCTCCCATTTTGTTTCCCAGTATATTTTCCTTCTTTCTGGGAAATGTGGCAGCTCATATAATGGTCAAATGTAGAGACCCTGTGACCAGCATACCCCAGCCCAACCACAAGCAGTGGTGCCTTCTTGGGAGTCCAGCTCTGCTTGGCCCCCATTTCCTTATCCTGGTTATTTAAAGATCTGGTGAACTATCAGGAAGTATGCAGCCTCTGTAACCAGGGATGTCTCCTGGAGAGTTTTCATGAGGGAGAGGTACTGCCTTTGGGTTTGACCCTTGCCTTTCCCATGGCAGTGGGTAAGGCCAGGCTAGCCAAGGGAGACCTAGAAAGATCCTAGGTCTCAATTGGCTAAACCTGGAGCCAGCTACCTGTTTTACCCATGGTGACAAAGATGAGAAGTCATAGAGGGGTGAGTCTTTAAGGAACTCTAAAAATCAAAATGGAGGAGACCAATTTCAAAGATCATGCCAAGAAGTAAGAACAGCTCCATCATAGAGAAACCAAGAGTGAAAACTAGAATGAATTGAAAAGAGTGTAAGTAGGTCTGGAGTATTGCTATGAGGGCCCTGGAGTGTCTTGGGTTCACATCTTTATGAACCATTGCCCATGTGAGATGTGGGTGTGCTGGCCTGGCCGGAAGTTAGGAGCAGGAAATGTGCCATCTTTCCAGCAATGTGATCATTAGCCAGAGGTTTGGGTTGGAGGGTGTTTGTGTGTGTGTGTGTGTGTGCATGCGCGTGCGCACGCACACAGGGGAAGATACCAGCATATTCAGAAGCAAGTAGGGGGCAAAATAAATGGAATCCAGCTGACAGAATGAAGTAAGAGATGGTGGCAGAGAATGCGTGTGTGGGAAGCAAAGAGTGCCCTGCTACTTAGACCTCACAGCTCTGAGTATGAAAGCTCTGATTTTTTTTCTTTTAAATTAGGTTTGCTTTGGTATGCTCTAGAGAGGTGGCTATGTACCCAGGTCACTATCTACTCAAGTGATCCCAGATATAGCATCCTAGTGGTCTATAATCTCACTTGGTAGGAGGAAAACTGAATGATCAGTTTGTCCCTCAGGAACCCCAGGGGCCAGTTGGATGAATCTGGCCCAAACATTTGCAGGGTCCAAGGCAAGAACACAGGTAGAAGCTGATGTGCCATTTTTTATAAATCTAAAAACAAACTGCTAAAGTATGTTCTATCCTCCTATGGATATACCTAGGCCTGTGCTCTTGAATGTCCAAGAGTCCCACACAGGGAGGTGTGTCTGTCCTATACTGCTAGGGCCTCAGCACACGTGGTCAACACCCTAGCCTGCATAGCTAAGCTTTGTCCATGCTCACCCATAAACAGCTTTCCCTTGGCCTGGAGGTACATACCCCAGCAGTGTGACCTGCCCTCAGGAGGATGGCATGGGAAAGGGACTCATGCAGACCCTGGAAGCAGGCTCAGGGCTCTTTAGGCAGAGAATTCCAGGGTCCTAGGTGTCTCGGGTGTAGTCTAGCAGGTGGCCTCCATTCTGGGTATGAATGGTCCCATGACTCTTCCCTCAGTGGGGCAGAAGCAGTAGGGGAGCCCAGAGTTGGGCTCTCTAAAGTGTGGGATCCACAGTCTAAGTGCTGCTGGTTGATGAAAGGGAGGGAAGTAGAAGCCACCGTTTCCCTCTGTTTTTAAGAACTGTAGTCTCCTTGGATCTTGGTGTTGCAGAATGCAGGATTCCTCCTCTGACCTTTTTCTGTAATTGAGGATTATTGATATTGGCATCGCCCCAGCAATCAAGGAATCCCAGTTGGATGTGCAATGGCTCAGTGACTCTACTCTTAATGGCCAGAGCTGCATTCTCTCGTCAGTCCACTTATCCTACAATAAGGTAGCAACACTGTGTTTGTTTTTCCCTCTGATTTAAAGGGAGAGTCTTTATTCCCAAAGAAAAGCCCATAGAAACTCGTAAAGAAGAAAAAGTGACCCTTGACCCGGAACTAGAAGAAGCTTTGGCCAGCGCCTCTGACACTGAACTCTATGATCTTGCAGGTTAGTCCTCATCTCTCGGGCACTTTCCTCTCTGGCTCTGTGACCTCCAAGTTGGCACCCATGGCAGCAGCCTTTGAGCTTCTCCATAGCTACTGATTACTAATGAAATACCAGGTCAACTTCAGCCATGATGTAGCTGTAAGATGATGCAGATGGCTTAACCCCTCTGAACAAACATTCTGCAGTATTTCAGCTGTAAAATGCCACAATAATGCCTGTCTTACAAAACTCAGGAATTTGAGAAATTAACGAGAATAAAGATGGAGTGTCGAGAACTTTAAACTATAAACTAATAGCCCTTATGCTTCCTAAAGAACTTTCACATTTGGCATTTTACTACATTTTATTCTCACAAAATTTCCATGAACTTCTTGTTCTTCCTCACAGTTGCTATCCCATTTTCATTCCCACTAATGGGTCCGTTAGCCTCTCTATGGAGCAGGAATAATTTTCGGTTATATTCACCCAGTAAGGTGAATCCATATTTAGTCCAATCTGCTTATTTTTTCTAGTTTTCTTAACAATAGCAACAATATAATAATTATTGTTGTTATTACTTAGTTATACATCCAAATAGAAAAAGTCCAAATAGTACAAAAGAATATGTAATGAAAAGTAAGTCTCTCACCCTAATTTCCTGAGCTTCCTTCCACTTAGTATAGTACATATTTGTGTACTAATGGGATGCATTTTTTCAAATGAGATGGAAATTTTGATTATTAGAGTCATTAGATCACCACAGGAGAGAGGTGTTTAAAAAACTGTCCAACCAGGTGTGCTGTAGACATAAAAAATAAAAAGATAAGAGATTGTAAGCTGACAAGGTCCTTGTAACCTGTGAGGTCAACCAAAGGTTGCCTCACCTTAAAAAACAAAACAAAACAAAACTCCACAGCTTTAACAAGAATTCTCACATTTTTTTTTCAATTGGAAGACATATGTTACTATAATCTCCTTCCTCCCAGGAGAATCAGCTATGCCTTATTCTAATAGCCTGCAAACCATTTTAGCTACATTTTCATTCCTTTGTGATAATATCAATGGTTGATATTAAGGTCACATATTTGAACCCCTCTCAGAAGTTACTGTGGGAGTTGAGGCACCTGTATCACTAGTTAAGAAGTCACTTTGCAGTGACCAGTCTGCTTAACCCAGTGGTTGCTATGGAGGAATCCTGTTATGGTCACTGCCCCTCCCAAGGGCTGCCTCCTTGTCTCTACTGGAATTGCCCGAAGGGAGATTGCAGGGCTAGGCAAAGAGAAAGAGAAAATCACCAGTCACTTGGAAGATACTAGATCCTGAAATTCACACAATAAAACCAGAGAGATAATTCCAATAGAAAACTGTTTTGTTCATCTTTACTCAGCCCCCTTCCCTCATCAAGTGCTCCCTCCCTCAGCACTCAGGAGGAAAGCCGGCTGAGGGCGGATGGCAGCATCTGCTCTAGGGTGGCTCTCTCTGGAAAGATCAAGAGCAGTGCAAGGAGTAGATGGGCTGCCAGCCATTTGAGGTTTAGGTAAGAAAGAGTGTCAACACCCTGCCCATGTTACTGTGGCAAACGGAGAGTAGAGAGACAGTTCATCAAGGGAGCAGCAGTCAGCTTCCAAAACAGCTCCTCCCAGAGTGCCCATTATCTCAGCATGGTTATCACCCAGAGTCTAGTTCTCAGCTCTGCTGATCTAGAGATCTATAGAGATCTGATCTTGTCAGTGCACACCACAGTCAGTCAAGATTGGGGCTGGGTGGTAGGGACTGATCCACTAACCAGATTCACAGGAACAGATAAAACAAAAATTAAAATTTGACAGTGGTAGTCAAATTATAATTAGCAATTAGTGAGTAATGGGGCCAAATCAAGTTATGTTTGTTGGATGGTCTCAGTGGCCTGTGTTTATCAAATAGGGCATCTTTTCCCTACCTAGACAATTCCAAAAACACAGTAACAAATTCTTATTTACTTGACAAGAATTCATAAAGCACTTAGAACAGTGCCTGACACATAGGAAGTCATTTAATCTTTGTAGTAGATAAAGCATAATTATTATTTCTATTTTACAGATGGGGAAACAGGATTAGAGGCTTTTAGTAACTTCTCAAGTCACACAAGTAGTACGTGACAGTCAGGATTCACTCTGGCTGACTGATCCTGAGTGCCCTTCTTAAACCCTAGACTTGGTGGCTCTAAACATTTGTCCTTTCTCGTGGTATGCTGGCCTCCTCCCTCCTTCTAATGGGTAGATTACAGTACAGCTGCACCTCTGCCACCTGTTGACAGATTATCTATTCTGGGATCCTTCACCAGGTGACCACCTGTAATTTCTCACTTATAATTTTATTAGCAAAGGGAAGGTTGGGTAGGCAGTTAGAGCTTCAGCCTGCCCAGTGTTCATGCTCACCTAGTGCTGTTTCTTGCATACTGTGCTGCCTCCTGGTGCAAGTTCCATGTAATACAGGAGACTCAAAATCTCAGCTTGCTTATAGGACCTTTTACTGCTGACATCTTGTCTTTTATTGCCCACCCTGGGATGTTCTAGACATTGAAAGGACTACTCTTTTTGGTGAGGCTTACATTGAAAGAGGTCCATGATCTTTCTACTCTTTGCCTCTGGAAAAACACATGCTACCATCTATATGATTTTAGACCTTAAAATAATCTTAGGCTCAGTTCTACCCTTAGATTTTACAGATGAGAAAACTGAAAAGCTGATTCTACTTCACTAAGAGGCCTCAGCAGATTTTCAGCAATTTGGGAACATAACCAGACCATTGTCCCTCAGATCCTAAATGATTACAGATGTATAGATGTAGAAATACCTGTGAAGATTGCTGGTGGTCTTGGAAGGAGGGATTTTTTAATAAGCTTATTTAACTCTGTACATATACCACACAGTATGCAAAGCAAGGGAGGTCTGGAGACTTATCTTTATGGTATGAAAAATTGTTTTTCGAGGGGTAATTTAACAATGTGGATATCCTAACATGCTTTCCCAAACTTAATGTTTATTCACTGATTTTTTTTGCTTTCAGCTGTTCTTGGAGTACACAATTTGCTCAATAATCCAAAGTTCGATGAAGAAACAGCAAGTAGTAAAGGTGGCAAAGGGCCTGTGAGAAGTAAGTTGACGTGGAATCTGTGGTTCTGTGAAACTTGAGAGCCTCCAGATGTCACTCACTGGGAGGAGAGAGGCCTGTTGACTGGGCCTGCTAGTGACTCCAGACTTCCATCTTGCAGGCTTCGAAGGTGGCTTTTGTCAGTTCACCAAGGATCATTGGGCTCTGAGCTGTCAAACCAGAATAGAGCAGCCGATAATGGGAACTGTGTCGGGCAGTATAACTAGTAATAATCAGTTGTTTTGTCCAGAACATGCTCTCTTAGTAGGTCTGTTCAGTCAAAAGATAAAATTGCTGATAAAAAGGTTTCATAGTCAGCACAGGATGCAAACAGGTGCATGTTCCTAAGGCGTTTTAATCAACTATAGTATCTTAGATAAGTTCCCTTCTCCATTTAAATGTCTTTTTTTTGTCCCAATAATGGATGCTTGTCATTAGAATTTGAATACCCACTTCCGCCAGAGAGCATGAAAGATACGCTCATGTGGAATTGCTGACACAGATAGTTCCACACCACCATCTCCTATGTCAGCGTTTTCTGGAGATGCATACAATTCATTAGACTCTCCAGTCATCAGTCATTTACTAAATACCTACTATGTGTCAGGGGTGTTCCAGGCCTAGGTACAAAAATGGTCCCTGCCCAAAGGAACTTATCTTCTCATGATAGGGATAGACCAATAATCAGGTAATTTTGGTGATCTAGGTGCTGTGAAAACTCACTGAAGATCATAGTTTTTCTAAGATTATTTATATTTTATTCTCTTTAATGAAAACTTGGAAAATGCTTTCTAGTCTCAGCAGCATACTTATAAATCATCACTTGTACTGGATAATTTACCCAGACAATGTACAATATTCCTTTTATTTTCTTTCTGGTTTCTTAAGCATATGGATGAAAAATGTTCATCCTTTTTAACTTCAATATCAAAAGGTAACATTCTGATAACATGTTTGCAATTAAAAATCTGGTATATAACCTGGGCTTTTATGCATATATATCGTTCACTTTTTCAAGGAATTTTTTTTTAAGAGCAGCTTTAGGTTTACAGTAAAATTGAAAGAAAGTCATAGGATATCACGTATACCCTCTGCCCTTCCACATGCATAAATAGCCTCCCTCATTATCAACATCCTGCACCAGAGTGGTACATATGTTACAATTGATGGACCTACATTGACACATCATTATCACCTGAAGTCCACAGTTTACATTAGAATTCACTCTATGAGTTTAGACAAATGTATAATGACATGGATCTACTGTTATAGTATCTTACAGAGTAGCTTCACTGCCCTAAAATTCCTCTGTGCTCTACCTATTCATCTCTCCTCCCCTCTAACTCCTAGAAATCACTGATCTTTTTCTGTCTCCATATATGTAGCCTATTAGGACTGGCTTCTTTCACTTGATAATATGTAATAAAGGTTCTTCCGTCTTTTCATTGGCTTAATAGCTCATTTCTTTTTAGTGCTGAATATTTCATTATCTCATGTACCACAGTTTATTTATCCATTCACCTACTGGAGGGCATCTTGGTTGCCAGGTTTGGGCAATTATGAATAAAGCTGCTATTAGCATTTGTGTGAAGGTTTTTGTGTGGACATAAATTTTCAGCTTCTTTGAATAAATATCAAGGAGCACGATTACTAGATCATATGGTAAGAGTGTGTTTAGTTTTGTAAGAAATCGTGAAACTATCTTCCAAAGTGGTTGTACCATTTTGCATTCCCACCAGCAACAAATGAATTGCCATTGCTCCACATCCTTGCTAGCATTTGGAGTTGTCATTGTCCCAGATCTTCACCATTCTAATAGGTGTGTAGTTGTATTTCACTGTTTTAATTTGCATTTCCCTGATGATGTATGATGTGAAACATCTTTTCATATGCTTATTTGCCATTTGTATATCTTCTTTGGTAAGGTGTCTGTCCAGATCTTTGGCCCATTTTTTAATCAGGTGTTCTTATTGTTGAGTTTTAAGGGTTCTTTTTATATTTAGGATAACAATCCCTTATTACATATGTCTTTTGCAAATATTTTCTCCCAGTCTGTGGTTCATCTCCTCATTCTATTGACAGTATCTTTTGCAGAGTAGAAAGTTTTAATTTTAATGAAGTCCAGCCTATCAATTCTTTCTTTCATGGATCATGCTTTTGGTGTTGTATCTAAAAATTATTGCCAAACTTAGGTCATCTAGGTTTTATCCTATGTTACCTTCTAAGAGTTTTATAGTTTTACATTTTACATTTAGATATGTGATCTATTCTGAGTTAATTTTTGTGCAAGTGTAAAGTGTGTGGTTGTCCAGTTGTTCCAGCACCATTTATGAAAAGACCATCTTTTCTTCATTGTATTGTCTTTGCTCTTTTGTCAAAGATCAGTCAACTATATGTGGGATTATTTTGGATCTCTGTTCTGTTCCATTGATTATTTTCATATTCTTCCACCAATGCCACACTGTCTTGATTACTGTTGCTTTATAGTAAGCCTTGAAGTCAGGTAGTGTCAGTCCCCCAACTTTGCTCTCTCTTGCAACATTGTGTTAGCTATTCTTGGTATTTTGCTTCTCTGCATAAACTTTAGAATTTGTTTGTGGATATCTACAAAATAACTTGCTGGAATTTTGATTGGGATTGCACAGAATCTATAGGTCAAGTTGAGATGAACTGACATCTTGACAATATTGAGTCTTCCTGTCCTTAAACATGGAATATCTCTCCATTTAGTTTTTTGTTTTGTAGTTTTCTTTATACTGGTCTTGTACAGATTTTTTCAGGTTTAGACCTAAGTATTTGATTTTTCATTAGCTTTTTTTTCAAATTGTGTTTCTCTTATTGGTACATGTAGGTTTACTTCATTCTTTCAATGATTGCACCTTATGTGATTATACTATAACTTATTTAACCATTTTTATATTGATGGACATATTGTTTATTATGTTTTACTGTCACAAGCAATACATCTATGAACATCCCTAAATGTATATCTTTATGTATTCATGCTATTTTTCTGTGGATTAGACTTCTAGATATGGAATTACTGGATCATATAGTATCCACATTTTAATTTTTGATAGGTAATTCCAACTTACTCTCCCAAAAAATATGTACAAGCTTACATTTCCACCAACAGTATGTGAGGATGCATTTTCCTCTACATTGTTGACAACTCTGAATGTTATGTCTTTTTATTTATTTATTTGATAATCAAATGGTATCTTATTTTTTAATTTTAGAGTTTAAGTATTTTTTAATATTTTTTTAGTTGGGTGACAAATTATTCGGATCATATTGTTCGTGTTTAACTGAGTTGTCATTGATTTGTAGGAGCTCTGGTATATTGGGATGTTGACCCTTTGTATGTTATATATATTGGAAACATTTTCTGTTAAATGATTTTGAGAATTCTTCCATTCTTCTTTTCTATTCCTTTCTCTTCCCGTACCCTCCTAAAAACTAACACTGTACAATGGACATCAGAGGAGGGTCAGGTATGACCAAAAAGCCAGAGGAGTGTTTCAGTTTGTGAAATGAAGAGATTCATTTTTTTTTTCATCTCAGGATTCTAGTATTTGGTTATTATAGTCTGAAAGCCATCTCTATGGAGCAGCAATAACTGCTCAAAAGCATGTTCTTTTGAAGTTTGAGTTTGCTGTAGAGTTTTCTGCACTTTTGGTTCTGTGCAGTGTCAGCCACTGAGACTTCTTCTCATTGCGGTTAAGAAACGTCAATGTTTGAAACTATAACTCAGAACCATACCATTCCCATGCTTGCTTTGCTGAGAATGAGTTTGCTGTCATTGATTTTAGAGTATTATTGGAATCAGAGCATATGAAAAAAAGGTCATTGGGAGAATGATTTTGATAAGAGATTTCTTATATTTTCTTTGTAAAATTAAAACTTGTCTTAGATGTGGTCAAAGGTGAAAAGGTCAAGCCTATATTTGAGGAACCACCCAATCCCACAAATGTGGAAGTAAGTCTGCAGCAGATGAAAGCTAATGATCCCAGCCTTCAAGAAGTCAATCTCAACAACATAAAGGTATTTCATTATGATTTTTGTTAGTCACTAGATTTGTCATTAGTTCAGACATGAGTTCACCTGTTTGCAATTCTTAGCATCACTGATTTTGAGGCAGGATATCCTATTCAAAAGAAGTGGGTTTTTAAAAAAAAAGGTGATTTCTAGAATTCTTTGAAAAGAATCACAAGAGTTGTGGTAAACATAGTGTACTGGTTATCTATTGCTGAATAGCATATTACTCCAAAATTTAGAGGCTTAAAACAATAAATATTTTTTATGTTACACAGTTTCTGAGTGTCAGGAATCAGGGAGTGACTCAGCTGGGTAGTTGGGGCTCAATGTCTCAATGAAGCTGTCAGCCAGGGCTACAGTCATCTGAAGGCTTGAATGGGGCAGGAAGATCTACTTCCAAGATGGCACATTCGTGTAGCTGTTGACAGGAAGCCTCAATTTCTTACCACATGGCCCTCTCCATGGGGCTGCCTAGGTGTCCTCACATCATGACAGCAGGCTTCCCCCAAAGCAAGTGATCCAAGACAAAGAAAGCAAGCCAGAAGCCACAATGCCTTTTATGACTTATTCTCTGAAGTCATTTCCACTTTCTTCTATTTGGCAATAGAGAGAGGAAGTGTGTGTGTGTGTGTGTGTGAGAGAGAGAGAGAGAGAGAGAGAGAGAGAGAGAGAGAGAGAGAGAAAAGAGAGGAGAGGAGGGGAGAGTGAGTTCACGCATGAGTGAGCAAATGCGGGCAGGAGGGTGGAAGGGAGAAAAAGAGAACAAGAATATTGACATCTGTTTTGTTCATTCTTGTTGGGCCAATTTCTAGCATTTAATAATAATAAGTGACTTTCATTGAGTACTCAGTACCAGATATTTTGCTAAACACTTGAAATTCATCATCTCATTTCATCTTTAATGGGACTTAAAGAGGTTAAGTTGCTCATGGTCACAGATCTAGTCTATAGCACATCTAGGACTCATGCGAGTCAACCTCTAGATGTGCTGTGTGTTGTCTCCCTCCCCAGTGGTCAGTACTGTGCTAAATGCTATAGAAGAGGGATTAAGATACATATGGCCTTTTTTTCTGAAGAATTTATATTAGGAGAAAAACACTAAACAAGTCATTGCAACACATGTAAGCCCTCAAATATTATGGAATTGCAGGTTAGGAAAATTTTGATCCTGCCTAGGAAAGCCGAGAAACAAAGGAGATAATATCTCAGCTGTGTCTTAAAAGATGAGTAGGAATTAATCAGAGAAAAGGACAAAGGAATTTCCAGGCAAAGGGAAAAGCATGTCTAAAAGTATGGAGGAAAGACCATGGTATATTAAAAGAATAACAAGGGGTGGTTCCATAGAGTGGTGGTTAGCGCATCTGCTTTACACACATAAGGTCCTGGGTTCGAGCTCCAGCGGAGCCACGGCCCATACCCCGGGCCCACCAGGCTGCGGGTGTGCACCGCAAGTGTATGGGAGGAGACATCCCGCCTTCAGAGATCCAGTTCTTAAGGGGAGACAGCAACATCTGTAGGTCAGGGGTAGAAGTGGAGGGGTGAGGGGGAATTTAAAAAAATAAATAAATTAAAATAAAGTAACAAATAGGTCAGTCTGGTTAGAAATATAGAGAATGAAAGAGAAGAAGGGAATGTGGTATATGCATAATTTTTTGGTTAGTAAACAGAAAAGTGATACCAGAATGTCACATTGTGTTAGAACCCCTTATTGGACAGTAAGTGTTGTTATTAGCTAGGTGTGGCTTGGTTGCTGGAGAATGGGTGATGACTGTCTTTTAGGGATATCATGCAATTAGTCATCTAAACAAATGAAGCATTTGAAAGTTGCTGGTCCATAGCTTGGGGTGGGGGTGCTGCCAATTGGTTTATCACCTATCTGTATCTTTCCCATCTTAGAACATTCCAATACCAACCCTGAAAGAATTTGCTAAAGCTCTGGAGACCAACACTCATGTACAGAAGTTCAGCTTGGCTGCAACCCGCAGCAATGATCCCGTGGCAATTGTGAGTAAAATTCTTAGAAATATAATATGAAAATATTTAATGCAGTAGAAACTCCTTTTAATTTGTTTGATTGATTAACAATTTTTAGATCTGGTAAATTTATTTTCTACACCGTTAATAAACAAAATTAGTTAGAACGAGACAGTAAAACAGAATCCAGTTGTCAAGCACTTTGAATTAACTATAATTTTGTTAGCATTACACTTTTAGGAGAGAGAAACAGAATTAGATTAGGCATTTAGCTAAATAAATATTTGAATTTTGTTTTGGGCTTCGTACAAATTTTCTGAAACTTCTGCATCTACAGTAACATTCTTTCACAATTAATGGATATTATGAGACCCCCAAATCCTGCAGGGACTTGGCACATATAAAAATATTAAAGTACATTTCCTTTTAGTCTTTGAAATGGATTAATATGTTTCAAAAATATTTTAACAAATTTTTTTTTTCGATTTTTTAATGTCACCACATATTTGACCCCCTTTAACCCATCTATTTTCCCCTCCTCCCTCCCCTCTTACCCTATGGTAACCACTAGTCTATTGTCTATGTCCATGAGTTTCTGTTTGTTTGTCCTATTTGTTGCTTTTTGGTTTATATCTCACATATAAGTGATATCATGTCGTTTTCAACTTTTTCTGTCTGGCTTGTTTCACCTAGTATGATTATCTCGAGGTCCATCTAAGTTGTCGCAAATGGCAGTATTTCATCTCTTCTTACGACTGAGTAATATTCCATTGTATATATGTACCACAGCTTCTTCATCCAGTCATCTATTGTAGGACACTTCTGTTACTTCCATGTCCTGGCCACCATGAATAATGCTGCTATGAACATCGGTGTGCAAATATCTTTTCGGATATGAGTTTTCAAGTCTTTAGGGTAAATACCCAGCAGAGGGATTGCTGAACAACCAAATCTTGAAATGTTTTTTGTTTGACATTGTTAACCAGAACATGAAAAAGAACAAAAACAATAAGCCCTGTTCTTTCTATGAACATTAGATAATTCAGCAAATAAGGAAGCCCCTTAACCCAAGTAAATACTACTGTCACCATCATCAGTGTTATTCCTCCCATTAATAGCTAACATTTCTTGAGCAGTCAGTAAATTCCAGCACTGATCTCTATACTTTACACGTGTCATCTCACCTGATCCTCACTGTAATACTATAAGGTATGTACTATTATTAGTTCCCACTTTAACAAATGAGCAGACTGAGGTTCAGAAAGGTTAATTAACTTTTCCAAGGTTACACAGCCAGTAAACAGAGTCAGAATTTACTACCAGGTCTTTCTAATTCCATGACCAGGATGCTTAACCATAAAGCTGTGCTGTATTTACACATGATGCCTCACTGTCTCAAACATTTGCTAAAATATGTCAGTTATCAGGAGCCTGACCATCATCCTGTGGTTCTATAGCATCTAATGCTCAGACCTTGAATCAAGCTAGAAAAACAAAAATTTTCCTGACTTGATGATGTGATTTAAAGTAACATGCCTTTTGGAAAATCTAAAATACTATTGAAAATAGACAACATGAACGTCATGACTACCTATTACAGTGCTGGCACAGAGTAGATGTTTAAAAAATACTTGTTAAATAAATGAATGAATGTGCCTTCCAGCCTCGCAGCAGTAGAGACTATTTTCATGATGATAATAGTAAACTTGAGATAAGCTCTCAGATAAAAGAGAGACTAAGCTACAAAATTGATGTTTTCGCCAGCAGTTATTACATATCTAAATTTGTAGATTGAAAGCAGTTTCAAGTTTGAAATCAATCATTAAAATATAAAAAGAGCACGACTAGATCATTGGTAAGGTAAAATTAGCAATTTAAAGATTCATATCTGTATACAATTTTAAATAATCTCTGCCTTTTAGTAGACTTGTTTCCAATAAAACAAAAATATTTACAATATATTATGTATGTAAGTGACTAAAGGGATGAATAAAGAAATGATTTATTACTCCTAGTTAATACATTATTTATAGTAAAATGGCAAGGATGAGACTAGTTTATAGTCCATTCTCAGCACTGCTAGTAAATAATCTATCTTCTACTCTAGGTCAAATAGATAACTTGATAAATGAACTAAATAAATTCCAAATTTAAGAATCTCTTTGATACTATTTTCAGTGCAATAACTATGTGTTGAATGCATACCATGTGACAAGTGCACGATAGAATTGTGAGGAATAATTACTGTCCTTAAGGGTGTGATGAGAAAAGCCTCTTTCAGCCTTATTCAGCCTTATTCCCAGAAAGCCTAGCTCTCACTTGGCTTCCCCAGATGATTCCCCTTTCAGCTATGCTATTGTCAGGCAAGAACCTTTCTATACATTGAAAACTGGTTATCTCACAGCAATGGATATACTCAGACTCACTACTAAGAAGTAAAAATCAGCATTAAAGCAAAGAGCTTCAAGAGACTTTTCTTTCTAAGGTTTAAAAACTTATTCAGTGAGGCACTGTGGGATCATTGTGAATGTAGACAACCTATGTATATGTGAGATAGCATTATCCCCATTCTACAGATGAGTCAGCTGAGGCTCAGAGAGGTTGAGTAACTTAACTAAGACTACATAGCATGTGGCCAAGCCATGAAGTGAATTTAACTAACCTATAATCAACTTTAGTTCACTATCTGCCAAGTACTTCCATATAACCACATCTATAGAAGTATTAATGGAACTCACCCTCACTGAATGCCAGTGTAGAGAAAAGGCCCAAATATGTAAACAATGCTATTATTATTAACAATGATGTCCCATAAAAATCAAGAGTTTAGTACAGTACTGTACAATAGAAATTAAATGACAATCAGAAATGTAAGCCACAGGTTAAATTTTAAAATTTCTAGTAGCTACGTTAAAAAAATAAAAAGAAATAGATTAAATTAATTTTAATTTTAATAACATTTTATTTAAACCAGTATACCCAAAATATTATTTAAAAATGTAAGTTCTAAATATAATGAGATATTTTACCTATTTTTTTCATACTATATCTTCGAAATCCAGTGTGTGTTTTACATTTACAGCACGTCTCAATTCAGACCAGCCACTTTTCAAGGGCTTAATAGCCACGTGTCTCGTGGCTACCATTTGGATGGCACAGGTTTGGACAGTGCAGAAAACTGCATTTTCATACAATAAAGTACAGAAAACAAAACCTCTTAAAAAATGTATTTCTACTCTAATGATTTCCATAACATTTAAGAAATCTAGTCTTTGTTTTATTAATGTTATCCCCAACACATGTACTAGATGCTCAAATAGTTACTGAACTGAAATGAACTTGGGCCTACAGCCCAGGGTTATGTTTGGCTAGGTCTTCCCTGTTTTGTTCAGTATGAGAAAAGGGTTTTCTCAAGTTTAAAAGAAATTGGCAAGATTCTGGCTGCTTGCCAGGAGGTCCTGCAACTTTTTATAAAGGCATAATTGCTCTGACATTTTGTTATTCTAATAATGAAAATAAATCCCAAAGCTTGGAGCGTCCATAAGGAAAGGCCTGATGCATTCCCTTCTGGTGCTTTCATTAAAATGTATACATTTAATTCTAATTAAAGACCTAGTGCTGAATAGATGAACTTTCATTTACATGGTGTACAATAATATTTTTTCAAATCTTTGCTCTTTCCTTGTAGTTCAAGCAACTTCAATAACACAGGATTATTCTTCTAGTCCAGTGGTTCTCAACTTAGGGCAATTTTGCCCTCCAGGGGACATTTGGCAGGGGGTGGAATTATTTTTGGTTGTCATGACTGGGAGGGGTGCTCTTGGCATTTAGTGAGTCTCAGAGGCTGCTAAACCTCACATAATACGCAGGACAAACTCCCACAACAAAGAATTCCTGTCCTTAAATGTCATTAGTGCCAAGCCTGAGAAACCTGTTCTCATCCCAGTTAGATCCCTTCTTCTTCCTGTTTTTTTTTCTCTATAAAAACAATTTAAATAGTTTAGAAGTTCCTTGTTCTATTCCCTAGAGCAATCACTATTAGTTTGTTTATCATTCTTCTAGTTGTTGCCTTTATGACTTTAATTAAAGTGGCTGTCAATCCTGGCTGAACATTAGTCAACTGGAGAGCTTTTCAAAAATGCAACTGTCTAGGCCACACCTGAGATTCTGATTTAATTCATCTGGGTGGAGCCCAAAAGTTGTTTTTTTTTTTTTTTTTTTAAGGCTTCCAGGTCATTTTAATATGCAGCCAGGGTAGAAAAACACTAAAATACATGTATTTTAATCTTTAATTTATCATCTTAGATAATTTTTGATCCTCTGTTAGAAATTATGGTTCCTTTCTATACCTTCTATCCCTCCTTCCTCTTCTACCTCCAAATTGTACTTATTCTATTATTTTTATACGTTTGAAATTTATACATTTTAGGTCATTTTATGTTATATATGTAGATTAACTCCAAAATTTAAAACTTCTCACCAGCATTTACAATTATCTGGCTATTTAAATATATAAATCTCTTTTCTCATGGGCCTTACAATCTACTGACTAATGCCAATCTGATTTTTCTTTCTTTGTATGTAACTCATTTTTTGTTAGAAACTTTCAGGACTCTCTCTTTTCTCTAGGAGTTCTGAAATTTCATTTGTATGTGCCTGTTTATGAGTCTTTTTATTCGTTTCTCTGAGCCTCCAGTGGATTCTTTCAGATAAAGACTTGTAGCTTTCTTCAACTCTGGGAAATTTTTCCATTATTTTATAGTGCCTTCCTTTCTGTTGTCTTTTTATTGTTGTCCTTCTAAAACTCCTATTAGATAATTGCTGACCTTCTATATCTTTTCATTGCTTAACATTTTTCTCAGGTGTTCTATTTGTCTTCTCACTCTACATTCTTGGAAACATCCTCAGCTTTATCTTCTAGCTTACCAACTTGGTCTTTAGCCATGTTCATTTTATAATTTTGGGTGTCTATTACTTTGCTTTATTTCAATGTATTATTTTAAATTTTCAGAATGTTTTATTGTTCTTATTCT
Source organism: Eidolon dupreanum (assembly GCA_028627145.1). Taxonomy (NCBI): domain Eukaryota; kingdom Metazoa; phylum Chordata; class Mammalia; order Chiroptera; family Pteropodidae; genus Eidolon; species Eidolon dupreanum. The sequence continues at coordinate 47,470,159 of CM053509.1, read as the reverse complement.
TTTTTGTTTTATAATAGTATTTATTTTATAGATATAGTGCCTTCTCTTTCCTTTGCTTTTTTTCTATTTTTTTTTGGGGGGGGAGTGGAGTGGGGAAGAATAGCAGTTAGAATAAATACATTTGTTTCTGTTCCCTGAATAATCTCTGTCCCCTCTATGGCAGGTTATACTGTTTGGTCAACTTGGCTTTTCTCTTTTATGATGTTGGTTTTCCTAGCATGTCTGGCAATCATTGGTTGCCCATTGATATTTCTGAATAGAGAACAAGTTTGGTTTGTGTAAACCAGGATCATTTGTGTGGATCTGATCACCAATAGTCCTCTCCCTTAAAAGGGAGGCCACTTTATATTTCTCCATTTGTCACCATCTGACAGGCTATATATTTTAATTAATTATTGATTCTGCCCTCCTCAAATATAAGCTCCCCAGGACAGGAGTTTTTATTTCTTTACTGCTGGCACACAGTAGAAGACCAATAGTCTTTTTTGAATGAATGAATGAATGAATGAATGAGTGCTCTCATAAGTAGGCAGGCGAATTGACCAGCAGCCTTCTCTGTTGTGTGTGTATGAGGAGCTGGCAGGCAGCCTGGGAGTCCCTGCAATGGCTGCAGTTAGGAGGGTTTCACTCTGAGAAGTGGGAGTTCAGTATATTTTATTCCTTGGCATAGCTGCCTCTCCCCTCCTTCCACCACACTGCATCTGGTGGTGGTCTAGAGGCTTCTCAGTTTCTGCACTGCTTCTATCTTAGGTCCTAGCACCCTCACTAGAGGCTCCTGGGAGATTTTTCACTGATAATTGTGCCAGCAGTTAACTCTTTTTCTGGGAAGCTGGAGGGAGGGGCAGTGTGCTCTCCACATGCTCTAGTTGTTCCTAAGGCAGTTCTTTAATAAAATACCGCAGTTGGGACTTACTCTGGCATCTCAGGCAACTTTGTGCTATTTTCGCCACAATCTTTCTATTTTCTATATTATAGCAATTCTTTAAGATAATGGCCCTCTTTTTTGTTATCTCGCACTGTGGAAGTTTCAGTCACTTAAAAGTTTTCTTTATGAAGTGGAAAACTTTGGGAGCAAGGGGGACAGGCAGGTGCATGTTTGCAGTCTGTGAACTTAAACTGGGAGTCTTCAGTGGGTTTGCCTCTCTGAGTGGTGACTTTGTTACAAAAGTAATCTTTGAGGAATTCTGATTTCTAGATGACCAGAAATAACATGACTAAATCAGTAGTGCCCTCATGGAGACAAAATAAAATAATTCTGAGATTATGTCCTTTCTACATTTTCTAAGGTTAAAATGCCTTTTCTCAAAAAAAAAAAAAAAAATTGACAATGGTAACAGATAGCAGTGGGGTTTTTTTGTACTTAACAAAACAAAGTTGGTAATCCTATGTCAGTGTCTTATTTTTTCTTCCTTTTTTTTTTTTTTTTAAGTTTTTCAGGTTTGTAAAATTTCTAAGTCTGGGCTGCTGGACTAAACAATTTCTTTTTTGAGTTTTAAATTATTATCTTTGTTACTTGGAGGTGAAAGTATGTTTTAACTAAGATTTTAAGTACTGTTAAAAATATCTATTTAATTTGAGGGTGGGGAGTTCAGGAAATAAACCTTTAGACACCTTAATGGTTATTATTATTATTATTTTATTTATTTATTTTTTTGCATAATAAGGCTTTTGCAGATATGCTGAAAGTAAACAAGACCTTGAAAAGTCTAAACATAGAATCCAATTTTATAACTGGAACTGGGATCCTGAGCCTGGTAGAGGCACTGAGAGAAAATGACACCCTGACCGAGATCAAGATTGACAACCAGGTAAACTACCTCACGAGTGCATATGAACGGAGGGAAAGCCACAGTGGAGTGAGTAAAAGACAAAGCTGTGTCACTCAGTTTGATGTTCTGGCTTTCCTATGAATTATAACAGCTTCTGGCCGGTGGGGTGTGTAGGCGAGATCATGTTAATAATTAAGCAGTGTACAGTGGGGCAGCCTGAGACATAAAGAGCCAGCTATCTAGTAGCCCCTGGCTAGGAGGCACCAGAGGAGAAAGAGAAGAGGCGGAGGCAGAGGTGTGACAGCTGCTTTGTTCAGCCATCATCACTGTTACTTCTTAGCAGTTATCTCAACCCAGTCTTGCCCCAGCCTTGCTGTTGCCTCTCACTGGGACTGTGCTACAAGGAGAAAGCAGAGTGGCCATGCCCAGAGACAGACTTCTTGTCCCTGGATGGAGGCAGCCAGAGCTGAAAGAAAGAGCAGATCAGGCTCCTGCAGTCTGCTGCTAGCCACAGAGCCCATTTAAAGGAATCTGGGTTCTAGAAGATGATCTGGCCTGGAGAAGCAGGTCGAACCTGCAGGAGGATCATAATCTCAGCTCTGTTGCAGCATTTCTCAGGTTCCCATCAACAGTCAAAGCAAATTGCTTTTCCCTAGAGCCACCACTTCCTGTCCCTTGAAGACCTCTTTTTTCACACATCAGCCTACAGTGCCTCCAAAGTTGCTCTGCTGGCTTCAGCGGGCGCCTGCCTGCAGACAGCAAGTCTCAGTTCTCAGCATGATACTGAGCCCTGCCCCTTTGGCTACAGGGAAGTGTCTGCAGTGGGATTCAGTGAATCTGAGAGGTCTGGATAATGGGAAGAAGAGGCCATAGAGGAGAGAGCAAGGAAACTTGCTATATGAGCTTTCCCCTGTGGCGTGGTAGGAGGAAGTGCCTGTTGAGAGTACCCCTATATGTCTCGGAAATTTTCTAGTGTAGATCCTCCAAGATCTAATAAAGCCCCAGGGTCCTATCCAGGACTTTTGCCTAAGCCTGAAGATCCCCAACAGGTCCCATGAACAGCTCTACTCTCCCTTTTTGCTCACTAGGACAAGTGGGATGTTTAGTGCAGGTCTTCTGTCCCTGGACCCCTCCTGAGGCAGAAGAGCACGGAAACCCCACCAGGATACAGGTAGCCTCCACTATCACCCACCCCAAAAGGGATGCATCACCAAAACAGCTTTCTAAGTGCAGAGGTGTGGAGGGTGAGCACAGCAGAATCCCTGTGAATATGCAGGGGAAGCTCAGTGTTTTATAGCTTGATGTGTGTCCAGCTGCTAGTAAATTAAGTCATCAAGGAGTGGGAGAGCAGGAAAACAAGCTAGAGAGAAATATGAAGTGAAAGAAAAGAAGTGATTGCTCAGGGATATTTATCAAATAGACTAGTATCATGAAGAAGTCAAGGGCTCTTAATAAATATTTCCAGGAGATCTAAGACATAATATGCCCTATTCCAAAATACATTGAACTTTTTGTTTAGGCTATAGTGAAACCCCATATCTGAAACAGTTTTCCAGACACTCTGTTCCTAGTTCCTTGTAAAATACTATCTAGTTAGGGTTGCCAGATAAATACAGTTAAATTTGAATTTCAGATAAACAATGACTAATTTTTAGTATAAGTGTGTCTCATTAAATATTTGAGGTATACTTATACTAAAAAATTATTTGTTATTATTGAAATTCAAATTTAACTGAATGTCTTGTTTTTGGGGTTTTTTTTTTTGTTATGTTTTGCTAATCTGATAACCTTATACCTAGTGAATGAGCTGAAATCCTAATAATTTAGAATAGGGCATCTTTTTATAATGCATGTGAAGCAGACCCTGAAATACAAAGTCTGAACTTGCTCTCTTAAATCCCTTCTAAATCTTCAACTTTATTACCTCTCTTCAATCATCTAAGAATGGATTTATGTAATTTTTCAAATTTAGTCCCCCATTATGCCTCTGAAATGGCTTCTCTTGTGACAAGAGAGAGGATCAAGTTCTAAAGCACCTGGAAAAATTCTTTGCATTATGCCAAGAATGAGGAAATGCAAAACTTGAGTTCCATCCACAATTTTGTTCATTGACTCAAAGACTATTAAAGGTAAATCTCAGTTTCCTGATCTGTCTAATGAAGGGTTTGAAGTAAAATAATCTGTAAGACAGTTTCCTCAGGCGGGACCGGCAACTGAGATCAATTTAGCATATTGCAACAGGCAGCTGCACCAGAAGGAAGGCCTGTTGAGAGGCCACCACTGGGGCAGGCCGCTGTAGCTGGGCTCCAAGTAAATATGGGATGATTTAATCAGATGTTCTATGAGAAGAACAATTGGTGATGCATATTAATGAAATAGATAGGTAACTGCTAAGTAAATTTTTTTGTTTGCTTTTTCTGCACAAGCCTGTACTTTTTTACTTTAAAAAATTAAATAAACATATTATGAAAACATATACTATGTCCCTTAACCTTAATTTTAAATTCCTATTTTTACATGCCACCATTTTTTTAAACTCTACTTTTAATAATTTTGTTATTCTGTATCTCAAAAGAAAACAAAGAAAGGCCTCCTTTCACAAACTTAAAAAACCTGGGGATTTTTCTGTAGCCCAGTAACCCTTTGTTTTTGAGACTTCACCTGGCTATGGTTCGAACCACAACAAAGCTTCTTGGGGATCTCCTAGTGAGACTCTGCCAAAAGAAAATGGTCCATCAGTTGATGATCTTTGATTATTTTTGGAAACACCAAATAATCGTTTTGCTTTAATTTTACATCTGGAATTATCATTTTCTTTGTAAATAATTGGTTTCATCTTTTCAGGTAAACATGCCAGCAGATTTGGCTATCTGTTGGGTTTTGCTTCTAGACAAGGAGCAAATGACTGCATGGGAGAAAATATCTCAAGAGACTTTGTCCCATTCAGTTGGAGACTTATCTGTTTGCTTTTTTTGTCCAACAAGTAGCCATGCATCTTTCCCACATAAGTAACTGTTTGCTCTTTCTCCTTGGTCATCCTGTTATGTGTCTGCACCTGCAACCAGAGACAACAGTTGGGAACAGCCGTAGAGATGGAAATTGCTCAGATGCTGGAGGAGAATTCAAGGATCCTCAAGTTTGGCTATCAGTTTACCAAGCAAGGGCCACGAACAAGGGTGGCAGCTGCCATCACAAAGAATAATGACCTGGGTAATACAGCCATAATACGTGCCATTAGTAATTAGAAGAGCACAGTGACCATTCATTTCTCCACTTCAGATATAACAGTTCACCATTTAGTGTCAACCCTTCATCAAAGGCACACTATCAACATAGTCATAGGAATCCTTATTGATTTCATAGTGTTTAAGTTTTATTGTAACATTCTCTCAAGAAGAACTGTTTGTTCTTTTTTCTAGACAGCCTTTGATTTTTGCTTGATTTCCTTTATGTATTTGCTTCTCCTTTACATACTTCTTACACGTAATCACCCTCACCAGAAGATGAACACAATGACATGGAAATTCTCAGTTCACTTACGATTGAGCCCTGACCATGCTTTTGTACTTGGGTTTAAATATGGATATGTTTGATGCTTTGGCGATTTATATGTGAAATGAACTAATGGAGCTATGTTATAAAGGTAACTCAGAAGGAGCTTTTTCAGTAAGCCTCTCTTTAATATTTCCTGCTGCCTACTTTTGCTGAGGATCTGGCTTTTTTAATTTTTTCTGTCAGAATGAGGTGGTCAGCCACAGCACAGGAGAATGGGATGTACTGGGAAGGCTTGGTCTGAGGACATACCAGCCACCTGAAGCAGCATGGCAAAAGGACAGCCAGGTTGCAGACAGTCCACTTGGCAAGCAGTCAGCCATTCACAGGCCTCAGTCCCCAGTTTGAGGTTCAGGGACAGAATGCTTAACTTTGGACAGGGGAACTGGGCAAGGTGTTCCACCAGGTATTGTACTGGCCATGGAGAGAATTCAGATAGTGGACAAGATAGAAGCTAAAGGCTATAACTGGAAGGCAGCAGGTAATGGTTAGTGTCCAATTTCCTCCTCACATACTTAGCCAAGACCCTGAGACCCAGCCAAAGTGTAGTGTGTGGCACCTAAGCATATGGCAGTGCTTGTCCTTGAGACACAAAGGGAGGGCAACCCAGTAAACAAGGTTTTGGGGAAGGGAGGAGGCAGTAACCAGAAGATGCCTAGGAAGAACACATGGGGCCTAAAGCTGAACAGCAAGGAAACCAGAGGAAAATAGGCAAAACAACAGGTTTAAAGTAAACAAAGAGGCGATCCTAAGCCCAGAAACAGCTGTGGGCAACAGCTTTGGTCAAATTTTCTGCAGAGTAGGCAGGAACAGGCCGGGCTATTTAAAGTGGAGAGTCGGGGCAGTACCACAACCAGGGCACTATTTTCACCAAATCTAGGAAGGTTGGACGAGCCCTCCCTTACCTGCCAGAAGAGTCTGCAGTTGGGGAAATGAAAGAGAGAAGAGGGTTGCAGAAACAATGGGCAGCTGGGCAACTTCTTTGATACCAAGAACCAGTCTCTGAGTTTGCTTGCCATCTGAATCACACCTTCCTTGAAGGTTGATACTTAGAATATTTTATTTAAACAGGTTTAGAAACTTTGAACCTCTGGTTGTGGATCTTCCTGGTCTTCAAGCCATAATCAAAATTAGTAGATTGCGAACGTCATCCTGGGGTGTTAGTTAAAGCTGGTTGGTGATTAAGTTGCACAGACTGAAAAGAAGTGCTGTGAATAGGTGACCAAGAAAATATTTAGAAGTTCACTATTTTTTGGATCTATTCTGGACCCTCTACTCTCTAGATGGGAAAGTTCTAACATTCAAATTCTCAGCTGTCAGGCATAGCTTTATTTTAATGTGAATCCCACAAGACATTGGATTTTTCTCATTTCCACTTATTGCCATGGTAAGTTGAAATTTAAGATAAGTGTATCCTCAAGTGTGTGGATTGCTATTCGGTGTGATTAACGTTGTTTATCTGAAATTTAAGGAATATTCCTTCACTGTCTTTTTAACCTTTCCTTCTTTCTTCCCTAGTTCGTAAAAAGCGAGTTGAAGCAGATCGAAGGTAAATTTCTACAACAAGAGATGAAGTTTCACCATGGCAGCCATTTAAAAACAGACAAAAACTTTCCTCCTTCCTCATCGGGACCATTTTATCAAAGGTTGTTCATTTCAATTAGCCACATGACTAATAATTTGTTATCCTTTTTTAGCACTACATATTTATCTTGGATTTTTTAATATATACAGTTGTTTTATTTGCTCATGGGCACATCTGGCAACTTGCATTAGTGGACTTACGCAAACGTTAGTGGGTGACAACAATCAAAAATGAATTAACTGCTTCCATATTGGATTTTCTTGCTTTCTTATGTGAATTTGTTTTTTAACCACTGAAAGGAATTGAGTATTTAAGTGTGTTTGTAACTATGATTATGATAGAGGCCTATCTCTGTTTACATGTGCAGCTTTGAGTTAGGCTAAATACATCAGAAGTGTTCTGACCACATAAGAAGTTAGTATTGCCAATCTTTCACTGGGTAAGAAAACGTGACCAACTTAGAATAAATTCTCTCTTAGTTCCAGAAATATCACTAAATGCATGTGCCCCACTGATCAGCAATCAATGGTATCATCTTCATAAAAACAAGACATTATGATACTTTAACACAGTCTTAGCAAGTAAGTATAAAGTGTTTATTAACCCACAAAAATAGCTTCAAGCCAGACTTAGAAGTAATAAAATGAATTAGCACACTTATCTTTACTTATTATTCAACATAGATTTAATCTTTAACATAACTGATGGATAACTTTTTACAAAGCTGTTTTCAAGTTTACTAGGCATGATGGGAAATTTTTAAATTTTAGTAAGAGAGAAGCTTTTAAAATAGTACACTCCTAAGTAAAACAATAATAATTGCACCTTCATCAAGACTGTCTGATACACATGATTGCATTATTTGGGAAAATTTTAGAAGCATTTATTGCTTTATCTTTAGTATAACAAGATCACAGAATGAAATGTGAACATTGAAGTTAATTATACAGATTTTTGTCTACATGGCATGATCCATCCAGACATTTGCGAACATCAGAAAAAAATGTGAATTATCACTTATCCAGATGCTTGTCACCTCAAGAACTAAACATGTGAAAGTACTGAGATGATTGCATGGTACTATGCATCAATCAATTTAGCAGTACAATGGTGCAATGCTAAAATAAGGAAACAAGTGACTGCTGACTGCAGCCTTTGGCTCAAGCTCACGTCTTTGATAACTGTCAGTGCCCAAGGCAATAACTGGCACTCTGACAGGTAGCTTTATGTCTCCATCTCTTACTCCTTTTTCCCCTCCCTTCCAACTCATTCTCTTTTTTTCTTTTCTCTAATTCTGAGCCTTGTAAAGGTGACATCCCTTGTGCTGATAACATTTGGAGCTAAAGAAATTGCTGACTCTTGCAGAAGGTGGGCCCAATCCAGAATTTGTTTAGTAATTGAGTGTTCCTGAGTTTTGCTTGATAACAGTAAAACAAGTTAATGGTAAAATAATTCATATATTATTCTAGTTAGCTTGTAAAGCACATTGAAACTGTTTAGGATAGATAGCCTTTATAAAATTGGACATTTACCTGTATTATAAGTACCCACATCTGTATTTCTAAAATCCTTTGAAACATCTCATTTTCTTAAGAATATTTTAGATTTTTTGTGGGGATAATGAACAGAACATGTTGACATTTTGGAAACCCTAAAGATCCTTTAGTTTTCTACATCTCCCTATCTATATAAAAAAAATGGTAAATAGTATTTGATGGTTTTCATTCTGATTTTACCATCTTAGGTGTGGTAAGTTGGAGCTGACTAATATGGGCTTACTGATTATTAAATTTTCAAGAATTATGTAAACTGGTTGTTAAACACAGCCATTATTAAAAATTAAATACCATGTGCTTACAATTAAAAAAGTTATATTAAAAACAAAAGTAACACACAAAAATACATTTTGCTATTTTCTATTCTCTTCATACTATTTGCATCTACTGTGTCTGTATAGTAGACATACGATATAATGGTATGCTATTTACATCTCTTCCCAACTCAGTAGTTCTCCCTCACTCAGAAGTTCAGTACTTCTTGGTGGTGGTTTGAAATTAGCCATGGTGGAAGTATTTATACCATGGAAATTAGTAAATATTACATATCAGGACTATTTTTGCTCCTAAATTGCTCGTTGATAACCATTTATCAGCATGTCACTGAGTAAAATGAAACATTTGTTTTTCTGTATATGTATGTTTTGTTACCATGTTGCCAAAGGGAAGGAATTTCTCTTCTATGTCTCTCTCCTATCACTTTAGATTTGTTGGATATATTTAAGTGTGGAATCCCTAGCATGCCCCTCGGCTTTTTCCTTTCTTTTCTCATTTACTCTCTTTCTTACCTACCCCTCTAAGAAATCTTGGGTCCTATAGAGTGTTACCTGCAGCCCCAATGTGCTGTAGACTGGGGGCTAAAGCAGTTTCTGACAAAACCTGACAGAAAGCAAGAAAAAAAAAAATCAGAATTTGATAGTGGCTGTGCTACAGTTCTTGATAGTATTAAAGCAAGATAATGGAATATTATCAAAATTGAGCACTGTTTCAGCTTGTAAAATAGTTGGATCTCATGTAATAGAGTCTATGAAATCAAATATTTATTGCCAATCAGTTTATCTTATTACCTGTGTTTGAAAAATAGCTTGAAAGGTGACATTTCCATGAGTATTCACATATTAAAGATAACTATTGGAAGATAAACTTATATTTTATCATTTAACTAGCCTAGGACTTCATCTTCTTATATGCCCAAAGTGTGTAAGTAGAAGCTCTTTCATGATCATGAGCATAATTAATCCCTTACCATCCATCATGGTGGGACATAATATATATAAAATATTTTTATATGTATTCATTTTGCCACATATTATATCGAGATCTTTGGCAACATCCGGACAACTGACTGTCCGGACCACTTCTTCCCCTTTCTGATTTGTACAGGACCATGTTAAGTGTAAAATCACTCTCCTGGACTTTCAGGCTCATTTGAAAGCATATATGGAAGATGACTTTTAAGTGAGAAATTTTAGAAGTCTGGCAATCAGTCCAGCACTACATCTCCCCACCACACAGAAGTATATAATGGGAGCCATTGCATCCTCATCAATATGATTAAATCCTTTCCTTTCATCTTGGTGCAACCTAATGTAACTAAATTGTGTGTGTATGTGTGTGTGTGTGTGTGTGTGTGTGTGTGTGTGTCCAAATATCTAAATATCTAAGTAGGTATTTAGCTACTTTTGGATAACTGATTGAAGGGAGATGCTTTCTCCTCAGACCCATGTCCCTCATCCTTTTTAGAGTTGCTGCAGGCCCAGGTTAATGTGAAATCACTCTCTGGAATTTGCAGTTTAGGTCACCAACCATCAAATTTCACAGTATGTATGGACAATAACCCTTAGAGAATAAATATTAAAAGCCTAGAAATCATTTCACTGTTTTAGTACCAGATCTCTCCATATGCCTGAAGTGCATAAGTAGAAGCTCTTTCATGATTCAGCCCCTTCCTTCCATCTGTGTGGGGTATACTGTATGAAAATATTTTGTACATAAAGATCACCAAATACTACATAAAGCTATTTGGCTAAAGCTGGACAACTAATTGAAGGGAGGTGCTTCTCCCAGTCCCTTTTCCCTTATCCCTCTTGGAGTTGCTTTGGGCCTGGGTTAGATAGAGAATCACTAACCTGGAAGCATGTGGAACTCACCCATCTTAGAGCATGCAGTTCATTGTACAATAAAAGCCATCTTCATTGCAAAACTCAGAAATCATCCCAATGCCTATACTCCTCAAAACAATTTCCCTAAGGGAAGCCTGGCACACCAAATAGGAACAACAGCAGCTTCTCTTCCAGACAGAATTGTTGCCCCTGGCAGGGCACCAGCATCAAGGAAACCAGTGTGCTCTGAATAACTGCCATGAGAATGTTTCAGATGCTCAAACCTGAAACCGGCATTAACCATCAGCATGCTTTAAGTGTAAGATATCCCTTTAAATTTACAAAGGAGTTGGTAGATAGTTCCTTTTTTCATGGATGTGCTGTAATTAGCCCTCTCCTAGACTTTGAAGAAGACAGAGGAAGTATAAACTCGATTGATATTATTTGGTATGTGTTTCTGGATTTGGAGGGTAGAGTGCCTTTTTGCAAAATGGATCCCATCTTTAGTGCAAGTATTTATAGCATCAGTAAAAATAGGTAGGGGTAGTAAGTTGTGAATACTGGGTTCTGTGGTATGTGACCTGTATGCAGTGGAATTTTTTCTGGAGTTGGGTTTTTAGACATGATCCTGAAGCTTCTTTCCTCTCACACAAATAATAATGGTAATAGCTACTTTCATTTTAGTGAGCCAAAATGGATGAAATGTTTAAGTTTTGCCTTCCAGGAGCAGTTTTGTTCCTCATTTCAAATCTCCCACCCCTCACCATGCCATCCTCAAAGCTAAAGGATTGAAACACATGCAAAGGAAAGGTGTGGGAATGATTGGAAGCTTCAGGCTGAAAACTCTGGATGAAAATCACATGGCCAGGCCTTCCGGTAACAAGCTAGAGAGAGAAAAGTACATAGAACTCAGGATGGATTCACTGTTTTCTTGCTGCCAACTCTAAATCAGATTGGATTTCATTTTGTGGTTCAGGAGTTTAGTAAAGTGGAGAGGCTGAGATGGGGAAGGAAGAGAGAAATTAAAGGTTTTAATTTACTTGAGGGCAGAAGTAAGCTCTGCTGAGCTTACCTCTTTCCCATCTGCCCATAACAGCTACGACTGAACGTTCGGTAGATGGACGGAGGAGGAGTTCCAAGGTACTGTTCTAGGAAGGCTGTGCGTGTACCAGAGGTTATCCCAGTTGACTTGGGGGAGGGTGAGGGACACTAGACTTTTCTCTGATGTCTTCCACGGTAGTCATTCTGAGCACACTGGCTCTGCTAATTGGTATGGTGGAAGGGCGCCATGCTAACAGGTTTGGAGACTGACTCCTAATCCCATCACCAACACTTAGCAGGTATATGATCATGGGCAATTCATTCAGTTGCCTGCCAATTATAGACTATATAGGGGGAAGAGCACTGGATTCAGAGTCAAGAAACCTGGACACTTGGCTCCAACTTCCTTAGCTGGGTGACTTTGGGGCAGGCCACTTAGTCTCTCAAGCCTAAGGTTCTTCAGCTATATTATAATGGGAATAATATCTTCACTAACTACCTCACAGAGTTGTGGTGAGAACATAATCAGATAATGGGATGAAAATACTACACTCGAAAGGGCTGTACAAAAGTAGGAGATCATTTTTATATCTAGTCACTAACGTTTTCCACTGCCTCTTGAATCTGTTTTACTTTTTTCTGACTAACAATTACATCTTGACATTTTTTTGAGTATGGGGAATTGAAGCATGAGAGTGATGTAGGGGACTGGTATTGCTTTACTTTCTACATAGAGGCAGGAGAGGTGGTTGATGGGAGCAGTGGGTGTTATATACCAGTGATGTGTGTGGTAGGGTGTTTCCCTGGGTCACTCTGACATTCCTTGGGACATGGTCAGGACTCTTACAGAGAGCCTAATGCTGGACATAAGGGGGAAGCAAACAGTGATTAAGAATTGAAAGGAGGATTTGGGGCATTGCTGCCCTCTGTCAGCTCTGTCACCACTCAGGGTGGGACTATGACTTGAGGCATGAATGAAGGCCTAGGAGAGAAAACTGTCCTTATGGCTCCAACAGTTGTAACAGGCTCGAGCTCTGATAGTGAAAGGAAGAGTGTCACTTATGAGATCAGCTCTCCTGGGCAACAACTACCTAATTATCACCAGCAACCTTAGCCCTGGTCTGTGTTATTTTCTGCCAGGAAAGATATTGAAACATGACCTCACAGGACTTTCATAAGCATTGTCTCATTGATCTTTGTACCTTCAGTAACATCTGGTAAGGTGCCTTGTACAAAATAGGTGCTTAATAAATGTTGCTTGAATTGTCCTCCAGCCCCACAAGAATCATGCTCCATTTATCACCATGTGATATTTTTGAAAAATTGTGTTGAATTGGATGTCAGCTATGTGACTTTGGGCAAGTCTTTTCATCTATCTTGTCTTCATTTTATCTGTAAAATGAAGTGATTGGATCAGATGCTCTCTAAGGCTCCTTCCAGCTCCTGTGATTCTAAAATGTTTCCATTGCCTCTGAACATGGGTGAGTAATGCCTCCATTGCAGTTCTATCTCTCTTCAGAAGGCTTTGTTCAGAGGAAGAGGTCTGAACAGTCCACAGTTCTGTTCCTCTCCAGCAGTTTCTACTATCTTCAGAATAGTTCTGGAGGAACAGCCTTTTCTGAAAAGTGATTTAAAATATGTAATATCTTCCCTTCAAAATTGGTGGAGGAAAAGGGGAAATGCAAAGAAGGAAACTGAGCACAGTAAATAGCATGTTTTTTATAGACTTTTATTTAGCATGTGTGTGTGTGTGTGTGTGTGTGTGTGTGTGTTTCTGAGCACATGATTGGCTGGATAACAGAGAAGCCAATCAGAACTACACTGTGTAATTGAGAGAAGTTGGCCCAGGATTAAAAATTTCCCATGGATAATCTAAATGTGGATAGATAGGAATTGGCCACATGATGAAATGAGATGGATAGAAAATGTGCTATTAAAGGAAATGTTATTTTACTACCAGTCATTGCCAGTGACAATCTTTAGTTAAGAAAGAAATTGTTCTGACCTAAAATTTTATCTTTGCCATTTTGGTTTTTTTTAAAAAAAAAATTACAACCCACTGTATTCATGGAATAATATTTATATTTTAATTAAACCTTCATCTTAACTGTTTTATCTATCCAAGGGAAACAAATAACCATTTTTCATTGCATTTAAAAATGTAAAATACTTGCATGCCACCAATCTGTAATATTTTACCAGTTTAGGTGCCTGTAATATGTGACCTTATGTGTATCTGTATTGTTTTGAACAGAACAAAAGAAATAATACTTTGTAAACTGTTTAAACTTATATTGGCAACATTTATTTGGCTAAGCGGTTATTGAAAAATCCACATTGTTTCATTTTTTAATTTTGAAACTTTTCAATCAAAGGTAGACATTTATTATGTTCATTAGAAAATTAAAGACTAATTTGCCTTTTAAATGTGAAATTGAAGATCTGTGGGAATTAAAGTATGATAAAGCAAAATGTATAAAGCGTGAAGTACTTTTACCCTGATCCCAGTTGCACACGTAGTTGCAATGTTTGACCCTTTGTGATTAGCCAGCCAGACTTAACGCTAAGGTAAATGTATACTGTTTTAATTAATCAAGATCTTTTTGTTTTGAAAGATATAATCTATTCATTTCTGTATGGAATCAAATTTCCAAGTGAAAATGTATACAGAACATTAGGAATGAATAAACTTTTAAAATGAAAGTAAAGATTGATTTAATCTGGCTAATTTTTAGACACATTGTCTCTTTAAAATAAGTGGTTGGCACCATGTCTTCTTATTAGAGTCCTTTTGCAGAAAGGACTAAAATGTACCCTTATTAAGAAGATAAAAAGTAGACAGACCACCTGAAGTAGCCAGAGGAAGAAATGAGAACTCATTAAAATAAAAATGCACACCTTCAGCTAAACAGTTAAAACTTATTAGAATGAATGGTAGTAAGAATACAGATAACCCAGGTAAATGCTGCTTTACCTTGAATTTTTTATGTTAATTTAGGATTTACTTTTTTTTTAAAGATATGCTGGAATATATAATATGGAACAATAAAAATCATAAAGTTACATTGTAAAGTTTTGCCCTGGAAAACAAGAAAACCTATTATTCCTGCCCTTCTACTGAACTCTGCCTAATTCTTTGTCACTGAGACTGTTGATGAAGTCCAAAAAGAAGCATATAAGGCCTATTGTAATTTCTGTATTTCCTGTTTCACACCTTCTCATGGACAAGGAAGTACAGTAATTATTGTGTTAAAAGAATTTGCTTTTTCAGTCTATGGGGCAGTAATGAATAGGAGTTACAAGTATGCCCTTTTGGTGTCATTCTTGCCTAGTTCAAATCTGTTGTATGAATTTCTGTAAATTACCTAGCCCCAATTTCATCATCTATAAAATAGAAATCATAATCATATTTCAGAGTGGTACTATTACGAGGATTAATGTATAAAACACTTAGAAAAGTGCCTGACATGTAGAAGGCTCTTAGGTATTACTATCCTAAATTCTAACCTAAATAAATATCCATGTATTTTAATGCCAACAAAGTTCTCCATTTTATGCTGACAATGTCAGAAATTTAAGTAGGACTGAATTACTCATTTTTTGTTTCACCTGTCCGTTCCCTTCTGGCAGACAAGCCCTCCCCTGTCACTCCAAGAGGCGAATAGAAACAAGAAAGAGCTGACTCAGGAGTTACTCCCTCTCATTCAGCTCTGCTTCTCATGGCTTCCCTGATATTTCAACGTGTTTGTATTTGTTCTGCTTTCTGGGTACTCTCCTTTGGATTTGGCAGCCTGGCTTGTGTCTGCTGTGTGTTACACTTGACTCTGCTATGGGCAACCACCTCTCAGTTTGATCATTCAGCCTTTCTCTATGCTATATGAAGTGGTACCCTACACCCTCTCTGCCCCAGCTACCAACCCATTTCACTGTCCCACCACTCAGGAAACATGACCAGATGCTCACAGCCTCTAGCAAGTGTCTCACATGTCACAGGACCTCAGCAGGGACTAGATATATGTGTGCTTGAATGAGGTCGAGCTATGATTTAAGCCCAACAAACCCAACGAAGGTGATGTAGGAACATGATGCAGGTACATGATTCAAAGGTGTGTGGGTGAAGGAGATTTTCCAAATTCTAGATCACTGAACTTAGCAACCATGAGCAAAATTTTAGAAAAGCATATTACCCACTTTAGTGATTTATAAACACTTAGAAGTGAAATGGTGATCTCTAGGAGGCAGCACAGATTTGCTTTTGATAAACGATAGAAAATGAGAGTTTGGTTCAATGAACTCACTGTATTTGGATTTTAGCAAGACATTTTGACAAATTCTCCAAACATCCTTGGGAAATGTGGGCTGCATAACAGTGTGGCTAAATAGTTAAATGACTGGTTAAAACAGTCTTTTTTGACTCTTGGTCATAAGTAAATGCTGATGCAGGGAAAAATTTCAACCAGGAGAGCTTAATAGCCACCATAAGTCTCTTTCCATGAAGTATCTCAGTCAACAGTTTACCAGTAATTTGGATGTGATACTGATAAAATACCAACTGAGTCTCTAACTAATGGGCACTGAGAGGAACAAGGAATACTTTGACAGGTTCAAAAATATCTGGACAGGAACTGGCTCCATGGTGTAATGGTTAGCACATCTGCTTTACAAACAGAAGGTCCTGGGTTTGCGTCCCAGGTGGAGCCATGGACCATACCTCAGGTGAGCCAGGCCCCAGGTGTGTGCTATGAGTGCGTGGGAGGAGATGCCCCACCTTCAGAGATCCAGTTCTTAAGGGGAGATGGCAACATTCACAGGTCAGGGGTGGAAGTGGGTGGGCCAAAATGTAAGCCTGGATCTACTCATATAAAAATAATAGAAGTAATAATACAGCTGTCTACTTCTAATCCAAAAAATCAACTACAAAAGATAGAATGGGAAAAATATGACAAAACTGCCAACCGTGTGGATAAAGACTTTGGTGTTGTCTGAAAGCTTAACTATGAATAAGAAGTAGAATGTCCCTGCCTAAAAGCTAACTATCTTAAGTGACATCAGACAGAGTCTTGATATCTGGTCAGAAATCTGGTGTTTGGCCTCAGCTTTGTGCCTCAAGCTTTGAATGCCTACTTCAATATTATTTCCATCATCCTTAAACTTTGGCATGGTTGAGATTTATGTGGGTATAAAGGTTATGTCAGTCAGCAGTATCACTGATAAGAAAAAAGGATATAATTTAGACTTATAATTATATGAATATTCATTTTCAGATATGGTCAGGCATTTAAATATAACCTGAGTGAAAAATCTCTGATTTATTTGTTGAAATTCTATCAAAGTATAAATGTATATTAGTTACTGGATAAGTAAAATGCTATAATAGGTACTGGTTGTTAAAGGTTTATTTTATGTGCAAAATCAATTCAAAATAAAAAGTCAACTCAAATAATTAAAAATGATTAAGAACTTTCAAGTAGCTAAATAGGGAAATAGGTTGACAGTTACTACAAATATAAAGACTATATTAGCTAGATAACTTAGGGAGAACTTTTTAGTCAATACATATTTATAAAAATTTAAATACAAGGAAGGATACATAGAGATTTCATCATAACTCTGTTCTTTGTAGAAATGTTTAGTGTACCTAGCATTTATAAGTTAAAACCAGAATTTAATTCCTATTTAATTCCATTTAGGACGTGGATCTTGTTCATCTCACCTCAGCTGAAATTTCACTCTCAATAGTGACTGTAGGAAAGTCTAACAGCTGATAGTGCTGGAAAATTTTGTTTCTATATTTGTATATATCATTAATGTTAAACTTTATCATTTTATCACTAATGTTTTCAATAAGAATATTAAAATAATTTAAATGTTGGCATAAAACTTTAGGTTTTTGTGTATCCTAGAAGTTTATTATCTGAAAGTGATATTTTTCAGCAACCTTGACTTCAGTGAAAATTTAAATTTTCAGCCCTTTGGCATTTGGCTGAAATGTGTATTCACTGTAGCTCCAGTGGAGAAAAAATGGGGTATAAAAATATGAGACATAGCAAAATTAATTCCAGCTGATGGCATTAGGGATGTTTGAGCAAGAAAAAGGCATTTGAGATGGACAATGAAACATGAGGCTTCTAACAGGCAGAGATGGGGTGATAGGGAAGGACATTTCAAGCCAAAGAGTTTGCTCGAAAACTTTCTATAAAATGATATGCCCTAGCCATGGTGTTTATCTTCTCTGATTCCTACCTCCCACTGCTTTAACCAACTCCAAACTCCCAGAATGAAATTCCTTACCTTTTAATTTCAAACTTATGTCTTTAGCTTAAGTTTTCTCAGCAATCCTATAAAATACATTTAAAAAAATACTTAAATATAGAAAGGAAATAATTTCCTAAGGAAATGCTTTTATAGTAAGAAAACTGCTGCTGGCATTAATTTACATATGATGATTCTGTGTGACATCTTTATGAGTTCCTCTGCCTGGAAATTTAAAGATAACAATAATTAGGGCTTGCAGTACATTAAGTAGAGTTCCAGTGTCATTTTATCAATCACTTTCATTCTAACCTAGCCCTGAAAACTAACAGGAACTGTACTCAGGCCCTTATTCAAATATTTTACTTAACAGCCTCATATTTATTCTCTTTAGTATGTTGAATTTAAACTGTTTTTCAATACTTGAAGTGAGATTAACTGTATGGGGGAGGGAGGAGGGAGGAGGGGTGCCATACTGCTTCTATTTCAGAGGATCACCTTTCACTGAATAGACATCGCAGTAGTTAGCTTTTGCTAGATCAGTCTATAGCCAAAACAAACCTAAATCTCAGTTGACTTCCTGCTCACATTACATATCAGCACCTGTATTTGGCTGAGGGTCTGATCCAT
This sequence comes from Eidolon dupreanum, assembly GCA_028627145.1. Classification (NCBI taxonomy): domain Eukaryota; kingdom Metazoa; phylum Chordata; class Mammalia; order Chiroptera; family Pteropodidae; genus Eidolon; species Eidolon dupreanum. The sequence goes on along the minus strand of CM053509.1, from coordinate 47,451,672 downwards.
GTGACTTCTCATTCTGGGACCCAGGCAGAAGTACCATCCTCTCTTTGGGACATGCCATTCTCTTGGAGGGAGAGACTAAGCACATAAGAGGGAAGTAACAATGACTCTTGAAAGCTTTCACTCCGAACTGTCATATTGTCACTTCCACTCACATTTCATTGGCTGCCTTTTCATGTTTGTAAGATTTGTGATTACAATATGACATTTGTGTGAAGAAAAAAGGAAAAACCCATTACCAGATTATAACCAAGCCTAAAAATATCTACGAGGAGGCACTGCAAGTCACATGGCAGTGGGAAGAGCTGTCTTTTCCTCTAGAGGAGAGCAAATATTTGGAACAATATTTCAATCTACCACAGGCATTTAGTAAATTTACCTTTTCACTTATTTGTGTAAATATAATATTCAGGTTTCTCCCCTTTTTTTCCTCTTCAAGAATTGTGTTTTTCTAACTATAATCTAAAAATGGCAACCCGTAAAGTATAGTCCTTTAAAAGGAAGGCTCTGTCTCCATTTTAAGATGAGTTTCACCGGGTCTTGTCCTATGGAGCCAACCTTCTCACAGCTAGTGTTTGTATCTGCATCAGGTCACTGACAGGCATTTACCAGTAAACCCTCTGATTCTGTGTCCCAAAATGAGAACAGGAGGGGGAGGGATGGATTCAATATTCATTTATTTCCAAATATTATTTATTTGCAGATGCTAGGGGTAAAGAGGGAAACAACACAAAGTCCTTTTTGAGCTTACACTAGCAAGATGACACTAGGTAGTGACAAGTGCGACAAAGCCCAAAAGGTAAGAAAAGGGGAGAAAGCCAAGGTAAGGTGATCAAAGAAGGCCTTTCATAGAAGGCCTTTGAGCAGAACCATCATTCAAATGAAGGCACGAACCATGAGTATCTGGGAGGAAAATCATTCTCCTGTGTAATGCAAAGACATTACACAGGACTATACTTGGCAGGATTGAGAAACCTCAGGAAGGCCAGTGTGACTGGAGCAAAGTGAGAGAGTATGTTAAGAAATAAAATAGTCATGTATGGTCTTGTAGAAGTGGTAACTTCGGATATTATTTGAAATGTGATGGGAAGCCATAAGTGGTTTGGAGCAGGAGGGTGAATTGATCTGATTTGTTCTAAAAAGATCATTCTGGCTCCTGATATAGAATAGACCGTAGAAAGAATGAAAGTACTGAGGTAGGTTCTATTTTATACAGCTGTATCAGATACTAGAATGTTATTCTTAACACCTCTAGTCCCATGTGTAATACTAAATGTACATAGGTTTAGGAGATTCATGTTTGTAAGCCTTATAATAAAAATAAAACATTTGTCTGAAAAAAAGGAGGAGCACCAAATCACATTATTTCAGAAAAAAAAAAAAGGAACTAACTAAAATAAGATTCAGACATCTGTTAGGAAAAACTTAATACGAATAACTAAAAAAGAAATACTTTTAATATATGCCTAACACCCCATATTGGAAGGTCAGGCAGAAAATGTGTAGATTAAATCAGGCACTGAATTGAAAGCCATTTCTGCCTAAAAAGCAAAGCAAAGGAACCACATTGCAGAGGAAAGTCCCTCTGCAGACCTGGACGGCCATGGTCTTCTGCTTTGCTTGTTCAGGAGCTCGTTTTTGTCAGTTTCACCCTGAGTGATGGCCCAGAGGTGTAGCAGGAATTTACAGGAGACTTGGTAAGCCAGAATACCTACATATGAACTTATAATGAAAAATAGAACTATGAAATTAACCCAAATATTAATTTTATCCAGTCAGAGTACAATGTCCCTGGACTGTGTTAAAGAATTTTTTTTAATATACCTTGGACATGGTCACAGATCATTTTACTTTAAAGAATTTAATGAGGTTGAGAAGACACATCAGTCCGATCATCAGTGGAAAGCACGCTAGAATTTGAGTCAGGATACCTGTTCTTTATTTCTGGATCTCCAATCACTGTTTGTGTGACCTTGTGCAAATTAATTTTCTGAGTCTTAGTTTTTCCATCTGTAGAAATGGAAAATACTAATATATTCTTTGTAGGGTTATTTTGAGAATTGGACGAGATATTATATTTTAATTTAGAATGATTTTTCTTAAAAATTCCAAATCGTCAGTTATCTTCATTGCTGGGATCAGTTGCATGAAATGCCAGGGTGTTTACCTAGGGTACTCCCTGCTCTGAATGGAAGAAGTAGATGCCGAGAGAGATTTAACCATTAGTCGGTTCCCACACTGAGTACCTGGAATGTACCTCACGGTGGCACTTCAGTCCTCTTCCTGGCTGCATTTTTGAATGAAGGTCTATCAAAACTGAGCATTACTTCTCAGAAAAATTCCCAGTGAGTGAGTAAATGAGTGAATGGAAGGCCATCGCTGTTCCCTCTCCTCAGAGCCCGCCCTGCACAAAAGGCAGCCATGAACTGCTCTCTGAGGTATTCCCACTCTCTTAGGCCTCTCCTCCAAACTACCCATCTGTCCCAGTGCCCTCCTTTGAGGAGCGCTCTCCCACCTTAGCCCAGCTCCACAGCCTAGTGTAGAGCTTGAAGCTGGAATGCATGGGGCCGAAACTGCGGGCGAATATAATGACTATTGCTGCGACATCATCCCTGTTTGCAGCCCCAAGGAAATCACTAGGGTCACTACGCCCTTGAGACGACATCTGCCTGATCCATGCCCCTCTTGTGTCTTAGCCTTTACTTGTTTTCCTTCCTATTAGTTTTTCATGATAAGTTTAAAGGACTCGATGTCATTCATGTCTTCGTATTAGCTACCAAGGGTACATACAATACAAACCCTGCCTCATATAACTCTTTAGTAAAAGTCAAAGTAAAGAGAAAATCTATGCCAAAAAGCCTCTAGCTGCTGCTGATAGCTCACAGAGGGTCGAGGTAAAATATTTCCACAAATGGAAAGCGTTGTCCTAGGATGGAGTAAGGAAGGCTTGGTATCCGTAGCGTCTTCCAACGTCCTGCAGGTTGTAAAGACCAGGGTCTGTGCTGAGCTTTGCCCTCCGTGCTCGAACTACAACTCCCAGGATACCCTGCGACCTGGGAGTGCGCAGGCACTCGGGTGGAGAAGGGAAACCGGCCGCACCGACGGTGCGATTTAGTTGGGGGAGCTGCTGGCGGGCGGATCCACAACTCCTTGGGAGGCAGACACAGGCGGACCGGCGGGCGCTGGGTACCGAGCGGCAGGCAGTACCCGCGGGTCTCTGAAGGAGTCGGTGGTCCCAGCAGGCGGCAGTCAGGTAAGTCCAGCCCGGTGCTTTCCAGGAAGTCCGTGTGCGGGCGCGGGCAGAGAGTAACACCAGCCATGGTGGTTGGAGAGGGAGAGGCTGCACCCTTCCAGTCACTGGTCCCAGTCTCCTTCCCTACGACTCCCATTAGTAGAGTGGGGAGACGCTAGGGTCCGCCTTGGGGAGAACGGGCCTGGTAGCAGCCGTGGGGCGCGCTGGGCGTCGCCCGCGGTGGAGGCGCGCGAACCCCGAGTTGTTGATGAATCACTCGGGGGCTGGGCCTCCCCGAGTTCGGGACCGGCCCTTTCCCCTCCCGCCGCAGCCCGCGCCGGCCGCAGCAGTGCGAGCTCGCTGTGTCTACTCGCCCCTTCCACTCCACTCAGGCGTAGTCATCTTAAAAGGGTTTTATCACCAATACTCCTTCAAAAGCTTCTGCTTGTTGAAAGTTGGGAAGAAAAAAAAAACCCTTAGGGCATACCCTTTTTTTTTTTCCATTGAAATCTGGCTTGTCTTATATTCGCCGTTTTGCTGTGTTCTATCTTAGAATAAATTCCTGGCTCCTGTGCAGCACAGCTGGATCCGGCTGTGAAGCTTGTGCATTGGTTTCTATTGAGGACGTGACTGGGTCGTTATATTTTTGCCTACGGAGGTTGGTGTTTCCTCTGCAAGCCTGAGTTCTGATTATAAACAAATGAGAAGCAGCCGCAGGGTTGTTTTTTATGTTTAGTTAAGAATCGTGTTTCCAACTTGCCCTTGGCTCTTCTTTAAACCAAAAGTCGTAATGAACACTGCAGTAAAACTTAGCCCAGGAGGTCATACTTGAACAGGAAATAAGCCTGTGGAGGTTTTAATTAGTTATGTGCATTCTCCCTTGGTTTGTAACATTTTCATTCAGGATATGTTTCTTTTTCTGAGAAACCTTCGCGTTAATTTTTTCGGAGGTTAACTTGATTAATTAATTGGTCTGTCAAAAAATATTAGGCTTAGAAAAATAGTTTTGTCCAGCCTCATTTATCTTTGCTGGTTTCTTCTTTCTATAGTCCTAGGCAACTTTTTACCCTATCACTTCTTAAGAGCTCTCAATCATTTTATTATCATTCTTAGAATCCCCTTTCTCACACATTCCTATGCAATGAACAAAAAGGGAATTAAAATGTTAGATTTGGTATATTCTCTTTCAGCCTGCTTACTTTTTAACCTCTTAGGATTTCTAGTTTGCTTATCTCTGCCCCTGCCCCAGGCTATACTCTTAAAATGAGGTTGTTGAATCAGATGACCCTAAGGTTATTCCAGCCCTAAATATCTCTGATTTTTAAAAATTCATTTATTTTATTCATTCAGGAAACATTGGCCACATGTGTCATTCCAAGCTCTGTGCTAGGCATGAAGGAACAAAAGTGAGTTTTGGAGGATGTTACTGACCTATTGCTTAGTTTTCTTCAATCATGTTTTTATGATTAATTTCAAAGTTCTGTGATAATACCCTTCAGGCTAAATTGCTCAGTAATTAACTTCATCTAAGGTTAAATGTATACAGGTCAAATACCTTTACAATGATTAGTTTCACTCTAATCAGAGATTTTTTTTCTAGTCTTAGCTACTAGTCCGTGTAAATAAAACACACTTAGTACAACAGAAAGGACTTGAATGGTGTAGGGGAGGTACTTCTCAAACTTTAACATGCATAAATCATTCAGGATTTGTAGTTTTAGAGTGGGGCCCTAGGATGTCGAACAGGAAATGCTGTAGTTACTGCCAGAGACCACGCTGAATAGCAAGGGTTGGGAGATCTTCTAAAGGTGTTCGCAGTGATAATTTGAAGACCTTTAGTCATAGCTATGTATTAGATTGGCAGCAATGACTTTTTTCCACTCTCAATTTTAAAAAATAATTTCGTTCACTCTAACAAAAATAATTGCTTTCACAATAAGTTTTTTCTGTTCTTTTTTCTCCTCTCTCTCCTACCCGCCTCTTTTCGCTTTACTGAATCCTCAGTGTTTTTTTTCCTCTCTCCTCTTCCACCCTCAACTATTTTCATGCTCATTAATTCAGTAATTCACTAATTCAACATGTATTTTTCCCTATCCTGCACACAGTCTTAGGCTGGTGGTGAATACAGACGTTGAGACACGATTTTTTTCTGGGAATTTACTCTCTTTGAGATTAGGCATGTGGACTTACTTATAGTGCAGAACACTGTAAAGTGCCATATGTAGAGTGAATAAAAATGGTAGGAGTTCAGAGGGAGAGATCTTTTACAGTTGTGGGATGGGAAACAAATGAAGTCATCTTTTTCCACTCACTGGTCATCTCTGTCCTCCCAGGCTCTATACTTTTTGTACTGTTTGAGTGTATGTGCCATATCTACAATAGAATATTATATTTGGAACCTGGGGTGAGCTCAGTATATGAAAATCATTTAGATCTGAGGAAGGGTTAGAGGTGGTGGGGGTAAAAATATACTTGGATAGAGACTGACAGAAAGGAAAAAGGAAGAGGTAGACAGTAGGATCCTGGAAAACAGTAGGAGATAAGGGCCCACCCAGTTGGTTTTCAGGTGTGTGTGATGTACACTGCTGTTGTTATTTAGGCTGTGTTATCAACTTTTAAAGATGAAATTAGCTGGCAGACTGTTCTTCATGCTTTTCAGTTCCCCTTAAATTTAAATGTATGGGTTCTCAAAGTAGTTGAGGAGGGCATTATTATCTAGACTGTAATAGTGATTAAAGCACTGTTGTCCTCCTGTCATCCACCTTCCTTGCTGATATTTGATTTATATGTCTTATTAGTTTTATTTTAGCTCCTCTAAAATTACAACTACAAAATAATATTGAGAGGAAAATGGTATAGAAAACAAAATTCTACTGGACCTCTCACAGTCCATTAGGTACATATTGAACTCCTGAAGACTCAAACTCAATTTGCTATTTATGAAAAATTAAACATGAACATGTATACTTATATCTCTACTTATATGTGTCTTAATTCATTAGGTTATTAATAGTAGCAATGTTTTTGAGGTTCCTATGTGTTGTTTTATGTATCAGTTGTTCTTTTTATTACTGAATAATATCCTATTATATGAATATACCCCAATTTGTTGATCTTTTTTCCTCTTGATGGATATTTGGATTGTTTCCAAGTTGGGCTATTATGAATAAGGTTGTTATGCACAGTCTTTTACATGTCTCTTGTGAGTATATATTTTTATTTCTCTTGATAAATACCTAGAAGTGGAATTACTGAGTTATAGGGTAGATGTATGTTTAACTTTATTAAAAAACTGCCAGTTCTCCAAAGTGGTTATATCTGAGTTCCAGTTGCTCCACATTTTTAATGTCACCAATTTTTAGTGTTGTCAGCCTTTTTTATTTTAGCCACACTAGAAAATGTAAAATGGTACCTTGTTATGGTTTTAACTTGCCTGTTTTGGACATTTCATATAAATGGAATCATACAATGTGTAGTCTTTTGTGACTGTCTTCTTTTGCCCTAATACTCAGTTCATTTTGAGAATCAGTGAAATACAGGCAAAGGTCCTCCACAGATGTGCACACTTTTTGACCTATAAAGATATTACTTCCTCTGGTACAAATGCTAAACACCTACACCTACTCACTAAAGAGGGAACACAAACACATGAAGACAAACTTACAAACTAAGGTAACTGATGTACAGAGAAAACCCTTTATAATTTAAGAGTTTCATATCTGGGCATATCGAAGCAGTGATATCACTGCAAGTATATACAAGTGAACACAGTTCTTAAAGTGTGTGTGAGAAAGTGGATGAAAATATGGTAAACTGAGAGAAAATGAGGGCTGAGTGGGCAAGAGTGAATGCGTGTTAATGGCAAGTTAAATTTATTCGAAGTGTATCCTGGTGTTTAAAACAATTCTAAAGGAATTGATATGTATATGTTACACACACACACACACACACACACACACACTCACACACATATATAGCCTATTGCATAGCAGTCCCTTTGAGCAGGATATTAATCAGTTATAAAGTAGGAGATTTGCACATGGAAAAATAGAACCAACTATATTGGTTTCCTGAGTGTGGTGTTATTTTAATGAGTTAAGTAATGTTTCCTTAATATGCATACTAGTGAAAAGAGAAGAGGCCTCTCAAATGTATACATGTAAGTCTGGCATCTATTCAGGCAGCCTTTACCCTGGGGCAAGCATGGCAAGATTTGATATAAAGTGAGAAAAAGATTTTTTGTTCATGGTGGATTCAATTTCGTTTTCTTAAATAACTGCTCTTTTCCTTCTACACCACCCACCCCCTCACCCTTTGTTTTCTCTTTAATATGGCCACTAGGGTTCTAGACCTGCTTGGCAGGTGGGTGGGAGGTGGAATGGGGATGGGGCAGTGGGTAAGAAATCTTGATTCAATTGGGAAATGCCTCCTTTCCTCACCCTAGCCCCAGCCCTGGTCCACTCTCTCCTCTGTAGACTGGCTTTCTCTTGGCTTCTGCTTTCCTCTTAGCTTTAGCTTAAATGTGTCTTTGGCTTGCTGTGATGCTCTCTCCAGACCGAATGATATGTGATCTCTCAGCTGAGGTGTTGCTTCACAGTTTTCCGGAATCCTGGAGAATTGGATTTGATCTATCTTTCTTGCACTGGGGGAACCCCTGTACCAAACATCTATGAGGAAGGGGCATTGTTATGTGATTGCTTGGGCTGTGTACTTCACAGGCCTGGGATAAGGGTGGTCCCAGATAGTGGGGCTTAAGATTGCTTATGCCCAAACATGCTTACTCTGATGTCGGAGGTCAGAGGGAAGTGACCATGCCTTATCTTTTTTGTATTTGTACTACGTCTAAAAGATTAACAGCTAAAAGGTAGGTGTGCCTATTACTTGGATCTGTTTTTTTGTTATGACACTGACCATTTAACCATTAGGATTAACTTTTGGGTATAACAAGGTAATCAGAGCAATATTTTTAATATTTAAATTACTAAAATTTCTTATTTGGAAGATTTCCAATTTTAGAGCAAGTTAAATATTTTAAAACATTTCTGAAATTTATGTCCTAGTTCAGAAAGAATAGGGGAGCAGAATATTGATAATCAGTTAAACAAAGAGTGATAATAGGTGTCCTGACCCTGCCCCCCAGCCCAATTAAGATATGGTAAAAACAGGTCTGCACATATTGATATCAAACTTTATTGATCATCCCTTGTTATTTTAAAATACTTTTATTTAGTATCTACTATCTTGCAGGCACTATGTTGGGCTGACAATATAAAAATAAATGCTTGCCCTCAAAGTCCTCACAGCTTATGGAGAAGATAGATATTTCTACAACTGATTATAATATAGTGAAATAAATGTTGATAGAGGTGTGGGCAAAGTGATGACTTAACACCTCTCTTCTGCTGTTTTGTGTACATCCATCTCTCATTTTTTCATATTCTCTTTTTTTAGCCTTCATCTCTTTCACCCATTCTCTGCAATTAATTCTATTATGTGGGTCATAGTATAGTATTATCTCATTTACCTAACATGAACTAATGAAGTATTTTTTTAAAATGAACTTTGAAAATAATAATGACTTTATAAGCTAACATTTATTGAACACTTGCTCTGTCAAGAACTGTTCCAAGTGATTTATATGTATTAATCCATTTATTGGATTATTATATGATTTCTTATTTGATAAGTACTATTATTATTCTCATTTTACAGATAAGAAAACAGAGGGACAAAAAGTAGTTCACCATCTTGTCCAGGATTACAACAAATCCAGTAAGAAATTGAAATATTTTTTTAAACTATTTTAAATGTTATTTAAAAATGTTATATTGTAAGCATTTTTCCTGGTTTTCTTAAATGGAATCCTCTAAACTTAATTTAACCAAGATGATTTGGAGGCTCTAGAATTTAGAATTGATTGTGTGCATTGGTATTACTCTGTGCTATTGAATTGCCTTCTGAGGTTGTTGCAAAGTATAAGCTGTTGGTAATTGCATTAAATTGGCCCATACTTTTGTGTTTTAGTTATTTTATAGTTTTTGCTTCTCTTTTACCTCTGCCTGTTGCTTCTTATCAGTTACTGTTACTTAAGTTATTTGCTTCTGTTAATGTGTAGTGTATGGTAACAAAAGTAATAATATGGTGGAAAGTATTTTATAGAGGCAGTGTGATATAGTGTAAAACACATGGATTCCAGGGTCAGGTTCAAATTCACATCCACTGTTGAGAATTTATATATCCTTGGGCAGGCTCTTTATTCCTTCTGAGCCTGTTTCTTTATGAAATGGGGATAGTTGTATTTTACAGAGTTATTATGAGAAGATGTATATGATAAAGTACCTGGCATGTAACTGGTATGTAAATAATTGATTCCTTTCTTTTCTGTTCATTATATTGGAATATGGGATATGGCCTTTGTTAATCTGAAAAATTTAGGTAATCTGAGAAACTCAGGTAAACTTCTAAGATGTAAGATATAGACAGTTTAAATAATAGTTTACAGTTGGTGTCATAGTGTTAATTTTGGAAATATTATTCTGAACTGTTTTGGGTCCTTCTACTAAGCTCTAAGCAAGCTCCTCTCCTTTTCTGCATTAAATTGCCTTTTACTTCTGTGTGGCTCTCCTGATTTCCTTTGTTTGCTATTAAAGGAAAAATGTCCTTTATCCCTTTTTTAAAAGAACCTATACCAAAACAGACCTTATGACCCTAGGGACAGCATGCCAAGCTTCTTGGCCAATAGCAATGATTTCTCAGACTTCCTTTCTTTCATCAGTTCTGCTTTTTTCAACTATCATGTCTTAAATAATAATTTTCTTTCTACCTCCAACCCTTCCACTTCTTTTTTCCTAGAAACTTTCTCCACAAGCTGTACGGTTCTCATTATTTCAGCAGTTTTATATGGTTTGGATTTTATTGTATATGTATATTTTTCAAAGGCTATATTTTGGTAGTTTTCATTATTTATAGTGAACTGTACTGTCTTAATATCATGAAAAATGTGAGTTTTTGTACTGGAGATTTTTGTGCCTTCTATTTTGAAATGCCAATAAAAACCTCTGAATACCCTGGATTGTTGGGAAGCTTCACCACATACAGATATTCCAGGTCAAGTCACCAAAGTTTTCTTTTTTTAAACAATTTTATTAAGGCATAATTTACATATCATAAAATTCATCCCTTTTTAAGTGTACAATTAAACATCACCAAACACCTCTTCCTATCAAAAACCCTTCAGTACTCTCTTTGGTCTATAAGAGGATAATTTTCTTGCCTTTTCCTTTCCCTTTTTGTTCCCAAGACCACTTATGGTGGGTTGTATGGATGTCGCTCTTGGCTGCCACCTGGTTACTTACAATTAACCCATCTGTTGGTTATTGCTTCAGTTATTCATTCTGGATATGATAATACCTCATTAAGAGGCATACAGGGTCAAGCTGGTGGGGCAGTGCCATTTACTTGAAGAATGGATTCCTTCTGCCGGAATGACTGAGGGAGCTCATTCTCTCTTAGGTAATCTTCACCTGATGAGAAGTACATCCCAACTCCACGGCATACCAAGTTTCTTGGATTGGTTCTATGTTCCGCACCTTCCACATGAGACAACAAAACACATTATGCAAATTGTAGGCAGTTGCCTCTTTAATCATAACTTTCTGCATGTTAGTCTGAAAATTAATTTAATTGCTATAGCAAAGCTTTAGTTCGCGGTGAAACCAGTGGTATCCCTAAAAGTCACAAGTGTGCTATTTCTCTGAAGGTGTGTATGAAATGCCTTCACTGTGTAGGAGTGAAGCATGTGGTCCATTGAGGAGCATGCAGTCATACCAGTAAGGGCACCAGAAACCTGAATCTATGGTACGTATTGGGGCAGAATGGCATGGTGCAACCTGAGTATTATTGACTTTCAGAGTAGAAAAGAGTACGGTTGGAGGAGCTAGGAATGGTTTTGGAGGGAATGGATTTGAGCTAGTCTTTGAAGGTGTGCAGAGTTTGGATAGAATGGAGAGGTGAAATTTAGGGATAGGGTAGGGAGGATTGTTGAAGAGAAGTGCACACCATTGTGGGAAACAAATGAGGCCAAGGGATGAAGCTGCCCTTAGGATATTTGTGAGACCCTGAGGAAGCCAGCCTGTTTAGAGAAGAGGATTCCTAGTAATTCTTATTAAAAGTAGAAAGGTAGAATTTTATCAGGATCACCTGAGAAACTGTCAAAACACAAACACCTAACAAATAAGAAAAATTTGTAACCAAAGGAATGAAATAAACAAAACTTTCAGGAAGCATAGGTGACTATGATCAAGATCTTTAGAGCAGGAAAACAAGAGCTTAGAGTCAGGCAAGGAGTTTGTCCTTGGGAAGAGAGCTTGGTAAAGCATTGTTTTTACTTCCTCTCTTTATGAGGCTCTAGAAATTTTACTAGGTACTGAAATGTTCCTGGGAAAGGACAGAATCCAGAGACACAAGGCTTCAAAGGCCTGCATAGAACGTTGGAAAAATTAAAGTTATTTCTCTTAATATTTTCTTAGGGAAAAGAAAAAAACACTCCAAAACTGGCTCCAATCCCAGTTTCAGAGTTTCAGTTATACAGGGGCTTTGGTTTCAAGCTATGGAACTTGGGAGAATATATAAGTACATATCACTTTAAATGATTTTTGCTATTTGTCTCATAGATTGTTATTTTTTTCTTAATGCTCTGAAATTCTAATAGGACTTTTTGATGGCTGATGCTTTTTGTTTTGTTTTTCCACCAAAGTACTTCTTGCTACTAACTGGGTGTGGCATGCATAATTCAAAAGTCAGACAATACTGTTTTTTTTTCATACACAGCATCACAGTGCAACAAACAGTTGTGTTCTTTAAATTAAAAATAAAACAAATGCACATGATACAAAACCCAAAAAGGACCACTGGATATATAGTGAACACTGAGTGAATATTCTCCCTGTATCTTCAGCTCTCCAGTTTGTCTCTGGTTCTTCAGGATCTTTCCCAAGGCACTTTTTAAAAGTTGAATGGTCTTAGACTTTTAGGTTTGGAAGGATCTTAGGTCATTTATTTACTATTACTTTTTTTGTGATAATAGAAAAATGTGGGTCAGATTTCAGAAATGGATGTGGATGAATAATGAGATTGGGCGGCCCCTCTGAAATTCCTTAGACTATCACCGTCTGAAACTAAAGCCTTATGAAGCCTGTTTCCCAAAGCCCTCCTTTCTAAATTCCAGATCTGTTTTCTTTATTATAGAGTTTTATTCCTGGCATCTTCCAGTACTGCCCTACTCTTGACTGTCTTGGTTTTCAAATTGAATTAAAGACAGTAGTTACATGCTTTAAATTTATTTTAAAAAGAGAAAATGAAATAAGGCAGAAATGAATGCTACTTTAGCATTTTTACTGTATTAATAAAATATTTAATTTTGTGATTAAACTTTGCATTCATTTCTATGGTTTATGATGTGCTGCAAATTCATGTTTTCATAGAAACATTTCTAATTTTATGGGAAAATAGGAAATGATTTGTAGAAATTCACTTTATTTGATGACTTTTTTCAGGAAAGTGTTTATTAATAAGGTCATTCTACTTTAACATTTTTCCTCTAGTTCTTAACATTGGCCCATGTTTGACTTCAGTATTTACTTTTCTTGTTTAAACTATCTGTTCTGGTTTTTCAAGTCACTTTCGTGAAGTATTTCACTTTATTATTTTTGTGCTTATCTAGCATGATTCAGCTTTCATTTTTTCCTTTCTACTTAAACATTGTTGATCTCGGCAGTGATGAGGGCATTGCTATTTTTTCTAAGATTGGGTTAAATAGCATTTCTTTAAGATCATAGACTGTTAGAGGTAGAAGAGACTTGAGTCCATTGAGCCCAGGGCTAAAATGAACAGGCCTTTGCCACTTCTCTGTCATCTTTTGTTGATATATAGAATTGCTAGAGGAGTAAGATTCTGCATACCCATGGATGTAAAAAGAGAGTGGAAAAAATGAAGAGACATCTCAGTGATGGATTCTTTTAGTGCACCACTTCGGCTATACTGTAATGATGAAAAGGGGCAAGAGAGAGGGTATGAGGGAGAATTAGATTTACTTTCACTGTATGCCCAACTTTGCGGGTCACCACTTTTATAAAATGATAGAGAGAAAATAGTGTATCAAAAGAATATTTAAAAGTACTAAGTGTGTTCTTAGATTTAACATTAAACCTATAATTATTGAGTATTACAGTCTCTGTGCCCTGTTTGTGCAATATCTTTGATTCTTATGATCTCTTAAATTCCAGTTTGAGAACCATTTATAAAGTGGGGTGATAGAGCAAGATTCTGTTCTATGCAATTTTTTCTAATTCTTTTCCTCTTATTCCCATGGTCCCTTTCCTCTCCCCATGTCCTACCCCCACCCCCAGTCCAATGCCTCCTGTCCCCCATAACAGTACATTAAAGAGGCCCTTAGTAAATGTATAAAAATACATATATTGATTTTAAGATGGGAAAATTGGTAGTGTTGAGTTTTTTAAAATGAAGGAAAAAATTAGGTCAGAAGCCCAGGAGTTCAGATGGGATGAAACTGAGGAAAGACATTACCATTTACTTTTTGTTCATTGCATAAAATTCAACTTGCTCTTAGCATGATTTGTTTTAGACCTAGCCTAGTTTATTTTAGGATTTTGTATATATTCCAGTGCTTACTAACTTGTTGGATTAAGAAAATTTTTGCAAGAGGAAGAATGAGTCATAGCAATATTTCCCTTTGGGAGAGAGAGAGAGAAAGAACACCCTCAGATTAGTCTCTCCATTGTTATATACTTGGAAGGGATTCAGCATTTTGATCGATGGCTGAGCACTGATAAGCTTTCCCTGCAAGCCATCTCATATCATAGTTGGTTTTGTCCACAGTATGACTGGTAGAGAAGGCTCTTTTATGTTAACTAGCAAAGATTAAAAGCTATATAACCTTATTATGCAGAGAGACTCATTCATATGCTGTTGTTTCTATTTTAAGATTTTTTTTGTTTGTAACAACTTTTAGAAAAGCTTCAAGATTTCCTGAACACCTATTGTATTAAACAAATCAAATAATAATAGGGGAAGAAGACTGATAAATATTTGATACTGAGAAATTGGGTATGCTAAGGGTGTGGTTTTTGTGGCATTCATCTTTGGTATGTACAGACTAGGTTCCTGTCTAACCTTGCCTTCTATCTCTGTTGCTGCAACTCCACCAAGAAGAATAAAAAGAGGGAAGTGAGCTAGCACTGAAAGATTGTTTTTGAAGTGGTATGGGTAACTTGTTAACTATTTTCTTGTAATAGTCATAGAAATGATCTGGCTGCTTTCTTCTTTAAGGTTGCCCTCAGTAACCTGCTTCCAGTTAAATCTTTTCTTTGTTTTGGCCCTAACAGGTTTTTCTGGGCTGCCCTCAGACTTCAGACTTTATTTTCTTATCTTATGTTTTTGCCATCTTTAGATCTCATTTTAAAAATTCAGGATGGCATCTGTAGCAATGACAAGGAAGACAGGGCTGTTTAGCTCATGTCACACTTGGGTTGGTTAGTTTCCAAGGCACTTTATCACAGAATAATCAATTACCATTTTCTCAGACTTCTCTGTGCAAAGCAACTGGCTCACTCAGATGTGCCCACATTTGGGTCAACTATAGCATCCCAAGAACTCTACAAAAATCATTTAATGTACTGTCTCTTAGGCTTATTGTGTGGAAGAGTCAGTGAACCAAACAAAAGGATAGATTTAGCATCCAATTTATTTCCTTTAAGAAAAGGTCTTATTTACTATAAAAGTAATACCTATTATATGCAATTAAAATAAATGGTTTTCATTTTTTATTAGTTAAATACTGTATAAATAGTGCTTTGGATACAGTGGGCACAAGTACTTTTTTTTTTTTTTTTGGTTATAATTAGTGTTATCTAGAATCATAAACTTAAAAAAAGGAAATGACCTATGAGACTTAAAACTCCCTTGCAGTTGAGGAATCTGCTACATACTGTTGCTGACAGATATTCATACTCAGCCTCTGCTTTTAAGAATGCCAGGAATAAATAGATGACTTTCTTTACTCCAGCCTTCTCCATCAAAGAATGTTCCTCAAACCAGTGGAGCTGAAACTCAAGGTTAACATTAATAACACATTTAGGTGCTTTAAATGTTAAAATTTCCAAGCAGAAATAACTTATTTTAAAATTATTTCCAGATTATTTCTGAAGCCAGGTCCAAACAAAATGAAAGAGAAATGTTGATTTGAATTTTTTAACCAAAGCAAATTGAAGCAGATACTTATGAAGTTATTGGATGGTGAACCACATCCAATTTAAGCGATTATATATTTATCCAGAGGGAATATTTGATCTTAATTACTATTATCTAATATATATCACCATTGAAATACTTTTATTTAAAAATAAACATGTAAATTACTAGAAGTATTCTTTGCCATGAAAGGATAATGAGACTGCCAGTCAATAGTCAATATCTGAAACAAAAAGACAGCTGAATAATATTATAATAAGGGAGAGCTATGCTGCCTAGGCACTGTCTCTCTGAGCCAAGGAAACCAGTTTCTTATACAGAGTTTTTGGGAGGCGTTGGAATTTCCAAACTGGCAAATTTTTCAAGTCCATGGTGATATCATTTGTAGAAACATCATTATTTGGGTGAGTCTGTTGATTGGTTGGCTAGCACTTAGAGAAGTGATTATTGGAATGAGGTTGTTCCTAATTGGCTGACCTTCAGAAGTGAGAGGCTCAAGGTGATTGGCTTGCCAAGGCAAATTTTTTATTTTTTATTTTTATTTTTATTTTTTTTGATAGCTGCTTGTTACAATGGCTACAGAAAAATCATTCTTGTCTACATGAGGACTTTAATTCTCAACATCAAATACGTGTAATTGCACAATGGGAGCATATACAGCAGGTCCATGATTAACATTCTGTTTAACATCATTTCATTATAATGTTGGTAAAGTGCTGTAAGAACTTAACTCTTGTTTATATCAAATATCCTATGGTAAAATTGGTTTCATTATATATTGTTTTGTTTAAAATCACAGAACTTACTGATGACATTGAGGACTTACTGAATTTAATTTTTTTTTTTTTTTTGAGGTACAACTTAGAGTGAAGGGAGAAAATCTTAAGTGGAAAGCCTAATAAATTTCTACATATGTATATACTTGTGTAACTACCACCAGTTCAAGATATAGCACATTCTCACCACCCCCAGAACGTTCTCTAATGTCCCTATCTAATCAGTGCTTCCCAATAGCTATTTCTATCCCCATGGGTTAGTTTCGCCTGAATTTTATATACATGAAAACATGTAGTATGTATTATTTTATGTCTAACTTTTTATATTCCTTCCAACATAATGCATGTGAGATTCACTCATGTTTTTGCACATATGAGTAGTTGCTCTTTATTACTGTGTAGTATTCTATTTCATGATCATACCACAATTCATTTGTGTATTCTCTTGGTAATTGACATTTGGGTCATTTCCAGTTTGGGGATATTATGATTAAAGCTGCAGTGAACATTTTTGTACTTCTTACTTTATTAACATAAGCACTCATTTCTCTTGGGTCTATAACTAGGAGTGAAATTGCTATGTCATTATGGTATGAGTTGTTTAGTTTTAATAGACATTACTGAATAGTTTTCCAAAGTGGTTGAATCAGTTTGCACTCCACCAGCAATTTGATGAGTGTTTCAGATGCTCCACATCCTTGTCAACACTTTATGTAGGCCCTGAAGAATGTGTAGGAGTTTGATTGAGGACAGACGTAAATGAGAAAGAATGCCTTCATTCTAGAGAGAGGGAATAGAATAAGCAAAGACATAGAAACCTAAA
This sequence comes from Eidolon dupreanum, assembly GCA_028627145.1. NCBI lineage: Eukaryota > Metazoa > Chordata > Mammalia > Chiroptera > Pteropodidae > Eidolon > Eidolon dupreanum. The sequence continues at coordinate 47,434,577 of CM053509.1, read as the reverse complement.
AGTTTTGGCCTGTTTGGAGTGTAGGCTATGTGATAGGGAGCAGCTGGAAATGATAGTGGAAAGCTGGGACCAGCTTGTTAACTGTGTGTTTCATGCTTAGGAATTTGGACTTTATAAGCAAGGTGAAGTTGATAGTCAACAATAAAGGTGTTTGGGCATTAGATTATAGAGTCTAGAGATAAAGGTATAGGCTTTAACTAAATGTTTTAGTTGTTTTGATTGTCATATGGCTTACAGTGAAAGGTTTAAAAAGTATGTTAGTCATGTGCAAACTTAACTTTTCTACCATTTTTCTATGCTTGAATCTCAGGGAAACCTTTGGTTACATAATGCTCTGTCTCCATTTTGTGCAGATACATTCTTTAGCTATTAAGACTGCTTCTGTGTTAGTTTAGAACAATTAAAGCAGTTCTGCCTGGTGCCGACACAATGATAAATATAAATGTAAACATGGTATCTGAAATTTTACAATAGTGCATCTTTTTAAGTGATCCAAAAGATCTAGAATATGGCTTTAATTTTTTAAAATTATTCACATTGAAAGCTAAAATTATAAATGTCTTAGTGAAATGAGATTGTTTTGAATCCATCTGAAAATTAGGAGAATCCTGTAAATCCAGTGTGAAAAATAAGGAGGACTCTAGAGTTAAGTAATATCTCAAAACTATATATTTTTTGAAATATTTGTTGACTAAGAAATTGGCTTTATTATGTACAGTCATGTGCTGCTTAACAATGGGAATAAATTCTGAGAAATGTGTCATTAGGTGATGTCATCGTCGTGCTGAACATCATAGAGTGCACTAATACTAACCTGGTTGGTATAGTCTACTACACACCTAAGCTATATGGTTTAGCTTATTGCTCCTAGGCGGCTGCTGCATGCATAACATGGCATATTGTTTTACAGCAAACTTCTTTTTTATAAGTAGAAAGAGTGCACTCTAAAATAATGATAAAAAGTATAGTAAACACATAAATCAGGAGCATAGTTGTTTCTTATAATTTATTATGCACTGTACATAATTGTATGTGCTATATTTATAAGACTGGCAGTGCTGTGTGTTAACACCAGCATCACTACAAACAGATGCATTGCACTTTAACATTACAATAGTTAAGATGTCACTAGGTGATAGAAATTTTTTGGCTCCTTTATAATCTTATGGGACCACAATTGGATCTGTGATCTGTCATTATGTGATGATGACTGTACTGTAAACTTCAAGAAATTATGTTAAACTACATTAAGACTTCTTTAGTATTCTGTCTAAACATTAAAAACAGCATAAGCTAAATAATTATTCTTGATATATATTTATATACTTTTTATCAATTTCTTACCCTCATCCGTCTCAAATACTGTCATTGACATTTTTATGAAGGGAGTATTTTTTCAGTGATTCCCTCCCCTGCTAAAATTGCCTGCTATCTTCTTTAAAATGGCATTTTATATGGTTAATATATTTGAAAGTGCTGATACCTTCCGTTAAATCTTCTCTGAATGCTAGACTGTGTTACTTTTAATTGAGAAAATACACTCTCAGGATACTTGGTAAGCTCACTGTCTTAAAGTTGAAAGTACAAAGTGGAGGTTTGCCAAAATGAGTAAAGACAACAATGATAATAATAATTTGTTTTAAAAAAAAAATCCAGGATAACTGCTAAACTGATGAAGTTCCAGCAGAACAGGTGTAAGCCAGACATGTTTTGGGCAACAACACAAAATGCCTGCAGTTTAACATCTGCATAAACACAGTTCTATTATTTTGCTTTTTACTGGACCCAGGTGGTTGCTAGTCACATCACTGGATGACAGACCCCTGTGGTGAACCTTCCTTTCTTCTTAGGAGATGAAAACATAACAGGATCCATAAAATGTTACTGGTTTGAAAATGGAGGAAAATATATTAGTTCAAATATTAAGTTGGGAAAACATGGGGGAGGGGAAAGTAAAGGAAATACAACTAAACTTTGAAGTACTGGTAGTTTTGCAGCCAAGAAAAATTTAGCCAAATGACTAAGTTTAAGGATTGTTTCCTAATTCACATAGGAACATTTAATGAGACAAAAATGATCCGCATATATGGCCACAATTCATAGATACGCTTTATTTTTACTTCACACTTTTTGGGACTTATTTTAAGTATCTTCTCCCATGGAACAGCCAGCCCTGTGGTATCGGGAAGGGTGCTGCTTATTGAATTACCACATAGCTATTTGGGAGAGATCTACATGGTGAAGAAATAGTAAAGGTACTTACCTATAATCAGACCCTCCTGATCAACTGTGTCAATTAGTAGATGACATATCCCATAATGGTTTTGAGTATTTTACTGAAACATTTTCAGAATGCCATATTTTTTCCTTGAAAAATGCTTTTAAAAAATTTTAATGCACCTTCAAAAAAAATTTTTCCTTTGCCAAAAGGCTACTCTTCCAATCAGGAGTGTAGTGATTATTAGTAATAGTAATTTCTGTATTGAGTCAAAAAATAATGTTCCTCTAAGCAATTTACACTAAAACAACTGTATTTTAAACATATTGTATTTAAGTACAGTACTGTGGTAGCAATCATTTGAAAGTCATTGATGGAAAAAAATGTATTTTGGCATGCATTATAAGTTCTTTCCTCCTCAAACTCAGTTATCAGGAAATCTAAATTCTATCAAGGAGACATTTTAATGGATTTAAATTTTATTCCTTCCTTCCTTTCTTTTTTCCCAGGTTTTTGTTTTGTTTTTGTTTTGTCGACAAATGACAAAAGGTATTGAATGATCCATAGAAAAGGGTAGTGTGTGAGATATGGTCAAAGAATATATAACATGTGGCAATTATATTTCATTTAACCTAATAATAGATCTAAGTAGGTGGAGATATTTAAAATTTTTTTTTTGTTTCTTCTCTCCAAAGCTTTAAGAAAAAGTAGAAATCACCTCTGAATAGCAAAAACTAAGTGAAATTGCAAACTATGGCACTAGCATTCCGGAAGGACTTAGAAAAATACAAAGACCTCGATGAAGATGAGCTCCTTGGGAATCTATCAGAAATAGAACTGAAACAACTGGAAACTGTTTTGGATGATCTTGACCCTGAGGTAGGTGCTAGCTAATCAAGAGAAATGAAATAATTTTTCAAAGCCTTTGAAACTAAATAGCTGTCTTTGAGCAGTTAGCTTTTCTGTGACTTTTCCCTGGTACCTCTTTATCCAAATGAACTTTTTGCCTCCTCTCTAGTTCTTCCACTTCTCTATCCATATCTTTACTGACATGACTGTTTTAAACTGCTTTTCTCCAACATCTTTATTTTCAAAGATCTCCTAAAATTTTCTATACTGTAGGAAATAGTTTCTCAATGGGCAGGGAGGAATGTTTTTGTTAAAATACAGCAGATGATTAGCTCTTTGTATGCCAACCTCTGTGCATCTTCAGAGCTGCCTACCAGGATGACTGCTGTGTAGAGTGTCTCTGTGAGGTTCTTTGTGACTCTGAATCTGATTGTCACCTTTCTAAAAAATGCTGACCAAATCGAGTAAGTTCCTAGTCATTGGTAGACCAATCTAAGGAGACTCTCAGCGATACCGTAATCCATGTAGAGCAGACCTGAATACATAAACACACACACACACACACACACACACACACACACACACACACACACACACACATAATGTTTTAATTTGCAAAATGGATGTTGTTTGTCTTATAAATTACACAGGCTAAGTAGAGACCCTTGATCCTTGAATTGTTATTCCCTGGTACATATGGCAGGGGGGCAGTGAGGGGAGAACTTTATTTAACCTGAAGGTAACGGTTATTTGCTAGGCTTCTTTTCTTTACCAAGTTTTTTTATGCCAAGATATTGATTTTTAGTGCGTTCTAGGATTGAGATAGAGTTTGTTTTATAAAATTGTTTTTGTTACTACTACACATTCATTTCCTGCTGGGGTATTTTTTATTTTTATTGAGAATTAAATTCACTCCTGTTCTCAGCATGACGTTAGTTAGCACTTGCATAATGTATCTGTACCATAGTTCAAATCCCTTAGCCATAATTGTTTGTATAAAGAAAAGTCTTCAATACACCTAAATCTAGTTAAAAACTCAGGATAACAGTGCTATTTTGATCATGTCACAGCAATATCTTCTATACTCAATTCAACCTAATTATGACCATTAACTTAAAGTATACTTCTAATAAAGCTTGGTTCATGGGTTTATAGCCTCCAAAGCCAGTTAGCTATCATTTATTTTGTGGTCAGAGACTGTATTTAATGAGCTGGGAGTCTAGCTAACCTATTGTTTAAAAACTGTATGTTTCACATAGGCTTGAACAGGTAGATGGAATGAAGCAAATCCATCACTACTACCAAGAAATAGCAGTATGTACATGACTGCCTTTTTGATGGTGAAGGGAAGTAACTTATTAAAATTTGCCTTAGCATTTTTCTTTAAAATATTCTCAAATCTTTATTCAAGGGAGTACAACCTCTAGATCCTACGTACCATACTAGGCTTAGGAATACAAAAGTGAGCCAAACAAATGTGGTAGGAGTTAGGGGAGTTAGACATTAATCAAATAATCATGCCATGTCAGTATAAGAGCATATAATGGGAAGTCAGGAAAAGTTTCCCTTGGGAGAATGAAGTTGCAGTCTGAATAATGAGTAGCAAAAATGAATGGGCAGAGCATTCCAGGGGAGGCCTTATGGTAGAAGGAAGTATATGGCAAGTACAGAGGGCAAGAGGGCTAGTGTGACAAGAATGGAGAGGGTGTGAGATTAGGCTGGGGTAACATTGTGGCGTGGGAGTGAGGGATGAAGAGTATCAGGAACTGATCCTGGGTGACCAGGAGGCTAATGTTTGAACCTAAAGTAATGGTATTGGAGATGTAGGAAAGTAAACAGACTGATGAGTATTTTAGAAAGTAAAAATGAATAGGACTTGATGGTCGATCGGGAATGGATTCCTTACGTGTAGCTCATGTCTTGATTTCAAAGTCTGAGGGTAGAAATCTTGTGTTTCTTTATAACACAATTTTGTATTACAAAAACATTCTTGGGACAGGATTAGTAATAGACCTCCTTTGTGTTTTTTCTTTATAGATGACCTTTCTGTATAAAGCATATCATTACATGAAAACACAAAAGTGAATTTTATGAAAATTATTATGGGTCTCAGCAAATCACCAAAGTTGAAGTACTATATTTTCTAGTAATAAAATTTTTTGTTGTTATTATTGTCCATATGAAATCATCCTTCGTAATGAAAAATTATAATACTCATGAAATACACCATCATTGCCATATTGCAAAAGAGAGTTGGCCCTTTTGTGTGACTTCTCTGGCTGCCTACCATTTTCAAAGCAAAGGAATACCCAGGAGTAGTGAGACAAGGCACGATCACCTCTTGGCTTTTGACAAACAAAAAGATGGAACTCACGTTTGTCTAGTCAGTGCTTGTTATTCCTGAGCTTAGTGAAAATTCAGAATAGGGACAACAGGAGACTACTTCAACCCATCGCCTCCCACCCCTCCCCCACTCTCAGTCACTCCATGCACTCAAAAAGACCATGGCCATCTGAAATCCAGGGACATAACTCTTGCTATGAGTATCTTAGGGTGCCTTGGTACATGAGTAGCATGATGGTGGTTGCTGCAGATACATCCTAGTGTTGGTATATATGCACATACATACACATAGAAGAAGTTGAACCTTTCATATTGTGTTTAAATGCAAACAAATATTGATCTCTCAATATTCTTTGTGGTGTACATGTTTTTATTATGAGAAAGCTTTACAGTGAAATAGAAGTCATTATAAAGGACTATGGTGTTTATAGTCATTTAACATTCTTTTGTAATGAATTTATTTTCTGTATATACATAAATGCTAAGTTGTTATTAAGCGTTAAAATATTTTTTACTACCATCCCAGGACATTTTACAAGTAAAGATGTTCCTGCTAGTAGAATGCTTTCTGAAGAAAATATGTATGTGCCTATTTTAATAGTAATATAAATGAATTTTACCTAATTAAAAAAGAAGAACTTTTTTTGGAACACTTTACATTGCTGCTGTAAAATTCTGTAATGCAGTATTTAATGCCTATATCACATTCTGGTCTGTAATTCTTTTTTATCTGGGTAACCTGTAGAAGCATATAACGTTGGCATTCTTGGTGATCATAATGGCTGCTTTATTCTCTCTGGCAGAATGCCCTTCTGCCTGCAGGGTTCCGACAAAAGAACCAGACATCAAAGTCTGCCACAGGACCATTTGATAGAGAACACCTCCTTTCCTATCTAGAGAAAGAAGCTTTGGAGCATAAGGACAGGGAAGACTATGTGCCCTACACTGGTGAAAAAAAAGGTAAACACAGGATTTGGAGGTCATTATTTGATAGCACTTAATTTTTCTTTTTATAGATAAGTCTGGAGAAAATCATAGTTTTAGAGATACATCATTGATAGCCTTAAAGATATGATAGTGTTAACTTAAAAAATTGTTAGGTAATACTTTAAAAATTGTTAAGTAATTTGAGTACTTTGTTCACATTTTTCATCAGTGTGGCCAATAAGTTCCTTCTTAATGATGTGTTAGTGAGGTTTTATTACACAGTGATTTTATATAACACTCTTTAGTTCTTTACTGTAACAAATATTGAAAGTGTACTGAGGTAAAATTTTTAACTCATTAGTGTATTACAGAATGTAGATGATGTCAAAGCACTACTTTCTTCTAACTCCTGTGATTGCAATGGAATGCCATAAAATAATTCAGGCCATATTTTCAAAGACCCTTTTTAAAGGATATTGTACAGCCTTTCTTAGTAATTCATAGTTAAAAATGTCAATGCTTCATAATCATTACTTTCAGGAAGTTTTTCTAGTCCAAGTTTTTCCCATTACAGATTTTGACTTTAGGTAGCCTCAGTGTAGCCTGAATACAGCTACGTTTTTTAAAGGCTCTGTATGTAATGATACTTAACATGACTTGGGTTAACTTTTCAGTTTTCAGTACAGTTCAACCTAAGAAGCCACATTCTGTTTGCACTCTTATTTAAGATACTGTGTGTGGAACACTGGGAAATGGTGGCAGTAGTAGTGGAACCGCAGATCAATTCTTTCAGGCACTTTTTACATCTGAATCCTTAGTAGTCCATGCAGCAGGAGTCCTTTTTCCTAATGAGGCATTAGCTTTTTATTTGGGAAGGAAGCCCTTCTCAAGAATTTGGCCACAACTCTGTCACATGTCTGCCCCTAAACTTATAAGGGAAGCCAGAAATTTTATTTTAGCATTCCAGCCTCTGTAATGGAGGAAGACTAGTGAATGACTTTTGAGTACGTATTCCACAAAGTCTGTATCAGGCCCTTTAAAAGTGATCTTTCATCCCTAACCCCTCTGCTCCTTCTGTAGACCCCACCTCCCTGCCCCCATTTCCAGTTGAGAATCACTACCTTAGATAGTTGTATTAGTCATAGTTCTCCAGAGAAACATAACCAAAAGGGTGTGTGTGAGGAGAGAGAGAGAGATTTATTTTAAGAAATTGGCTCATGTGATTGTGAAGGCTTAGTAAGTCCAAAATCTGTAGGCTAGGCGGACAGGCTAGAGACCTAGGGAAGAGTTGAGTTTGAGTCCAAAGACCGTCTGCTGACAGAATTCCTTCTTGCTGAGAGGAGATCGGTCTCTTCTGTTGAGGCCTTCAGCTGATTGGATGAGGCCTACCACATTATGGCTTTACTCAGAGTCCACTGATTTATATGTTAACCTCATTCAGAAATGCCTTCATAGAAACAAACTGTATTTGACTGTGTATCTGAGCACCACGCCAAGCCACCTTGGCACATAAAATTAACCATTACTCTATTCTCAGAGATGGGAATATCATGTTCCTCAGGTGTTTGGGGCCAGAAAAAGATTGGAAATTAATGCATAGTTTTGAAGTGTGGAGAATCACAAAAATAGGCAAAACATCAGTTCCTTTGTATTTATCATAGAAAATAACTGCTGGCTATATTTTCATCTGTACAGCCATACCTGTAACACTATTTAAAGCTTCAGTCCTTTTTACATAGGAGAACATAACTTTACGAGAATAAATATTGATTGATCACTTTTACTATTACGTGTTTTTCAGGGGGTATAGTTAGGAAAAAGAATAGAGGTAGGAACAGAGGGAGAGGTATAAGAAAAAGAGATGGCGGGGAAAAAAAGTGGAATTTGAGGACAAAAAGGGAAAATACAAGATGCGAAAGAGCTGCATTTGTCCTAGGCTGACCCAGTAAGCTTCCCAGTGTGCTCTTGTTTCATAATCTCCAGTTACCTAGGAAAAGATCTTAGAGGATTACAGGAGGTAGGAAAGAAGGTAGAGAAGAATTGTGGAAAATAAAATATCAGTTGAGAAATAATAGAGCTGAGGAATATGGGTGACAATAAGGAAAAAATATATCCTTAAATATAGTATAATAATTTTTATTTTCTTTTATATGTTTACATTTACATTTGGAAGTAATTGAATAGCTATGATGCAGTGATTAAGACCATGACATTTTTTAAAATAACGAACTTTTTATTGAAGTATAACATGTTTACAGAATACGCACAAATCAGAAGAATACAAATCAATGAATTATATAGTGAACACACCCATGTAATCACCACTCAGTTCAAGACATTATTAGCATTATCTAAAAGGTCCCTTTATGCTTCCTCCCAGTCTCTTTTTTCTTTCTTCTTCCCAAGGGTAGCCACCACCATAGCTTATAATATGATAAATGAGATCTGATTTGAAATTTATAGAAATGGAATCATACATTCTGGGTATCTGCCTTCCCTATTTCATATAGTGAACCAAATTTGTTAAAGGACACACTAAAAAATCCTTTACAGTGTAATCATTTTAAAGGATCATATGGTGATCTTATAACCAAACAAGAGATTTCCATATTCTCGTGGAGGAGTTGTCCAGAACCACAGAGATGAGTTTTTGAGTTTTAGCAGTCCATCTTATCGAAGCAGATAACTACCACCCTAGACTGGGTAGGGGTCAAGCCTTAAAACCATGTTACAGTGCCATAGACCTAGGGCAAGTTGCCATAGAAGAAGGGCAAGTTCATCTTTAACAGTTGAGAACTTTGGTTTTAGAGCTCTACTTTGAAATATAGCTCAAAGCCAGCTCTAATCTCAAACCTACCCTAGGTGCTTATCTTTAAATTAGGATGAGGTCATCCCTAGTTACTAATACTAATATTCCTTCCTTTCTTTGGATCTCATCCACAAGATCTTGATCACATGCTAGAAGATCCTCAGAATAATTCTTCTACATCTTATTAGCATACCTCCCAGTTAAGCTAAATGAATCTCCTCCTTAGCTCTGAAAATCCAGAAGCTTGTTTTTTTTAAGATACCTCTATCATGACCCTTTACCCTGAACACCAAAGTTGAGGCCCAAATTTTCTACTTAATAGCTTATTTCACAGGAGATAGACTTTCAGAGGATGCCTTCCCAGATGGTAGATGTTCTTAGTTCTTCATGAAACAGTTGGCAAACCTATCTCTCTTAAAAAACAAAAGCATTTTACTTCTTTGGTATACTTAGACTAGTTAGAATTCATAAACTGTGCCATCGGTCTCCAAACTAAATCATTTTTCATACTAAGATGACTACTCTCAGAGTTCAGTACTCTATGGCAGTATTAGCTTTCTGTGCCAGAGGATGTTGTAATGATGTCACTCAGTTCCTTGAACTCCTTCCAAGCTATACGTCAAAATCACATAGTGATCCTTTAAATTACTTTTAAAGATCAATCAGATGACTACTCAATTTTTTTAAGCAAAAAATTGGGAACCACTAAAGGAAATAGTTATCCAATCCTTAAGGTTAACTACTTTCTCATATTCTGAGACTGTTAAATGACGATTAATTATATTTGTTACTATTTCACTTAAAGATACACCCTCTTTCTAGAGCTAAAATTAAATAGACCTGGCATAACAGAGGGATTCCCATAAAACTGAAAATTGGATATTTCAGGGTTTTTCCTTTTGACCATGAACAAAAACTACATGTATACCTATGCCAAATTTTCTCTTTCTAGATCATCTTGAAATGTTTAAGAAAACCTGATACACTAATAAGGATGCTTGAAAGTTGTTATATAGAGATAATTTAATTTCATGATTTGTGAAATGATTGTTTATAATTGTACATTTTATAGAGTTGAAACCGTATGTCAGCATCTGAGAAGGAGAAATTAATCCTAATTAAGTTCAAGGCATTATGTTTTCAATGCATTTGGGGGGACATTTTGTCCTACACCAGTAAATGTTCTGCGTTTAGAATTGGAGTTTTATTAATAATGAAAAGAAGGTATTAGGCAGCTAGTGAGGCATAATTGACAAAAGATGTATTAAGGATTATTTATAGCAGAATCCACAATACATATCTGTTAAGTTTAAATGAATTCAACAAGCTGATGGTAGGGATGGTATCATGGTATCAGGTAATCTTGGCAAAGAGTAAATGGAATGTCTGTCCTATGAGTCTCCTGTGTTCAAAGAAACCGTAGAGTTAAGGAAATTAAAACAATAACGTAATTCCAATGTGTGTTCCTTTTGAAGATATAATATTAAAATGTTGGGAAGCTTTTTACCTACCTGTCCTTGAAATTGTGCAAAATATGTAACTGAGACATTGAGCAAGAGAAGGGTGAAAGAGAGTAATCATCCAGTTCTTTCTCATTCCTGAGAATGGTGAAAATGCGGAGTGCTTATTACTATATTAGCTGATTATTATTTACCATTATAGTTTTACATTTCTTGAGTATTCTGTCTCCAAGATAATTAAGGCATGCATTTGACACTTGTAGAAATAATTTGCCTCAGTCTTTAGTATTTCTTTTGTTTTTGTTGTGCTTTGCTAGGAGTGTTCCTGCCCATTTCTAATATTACACATCTCCCTTACATAGACTAAGATTTTTTTTTCCCTGGGTGTCCCTTATTTCATGGATGGACCAGAGCCAGGCTGCACCTTGTTCACTACACTCAGGTGCACTGGAAATTCCATCTGTGCCTCAGGATTCGCCAGGTTGGGCTCTCCCTGTGAGCCTGCTGGGTGGAGCCATCTCCGCCTTTTGTACTTTTTCCTTCCCTTCGCTGAGAAACAAATGCCCTTGGGTTTCCTTCCCAGGAATCTCAAGTGCCACACCCTGCTTACTAAAGGTAAATTTAACCAGATTGCCTTAAACTAAGGATTTCTCTCATATACTTTTCAAGTTTATTTACAATTACCTTAGCTTTCCAGAAAACTTACTAGAGTCATTCTTTTCTGAAGTTTTCCTCACCTTTCTGAGGATTATGTACATGCCAGTGGGCAGTTGTTTTCCATTCAATTCAAGATAAAGATTGTCTCATTTTTGTGCTCATATCTTATGAGTTCTAAATGTCCCTTAATATACCTCCAAAAAGTGGTCTTCCCAGGCACTAAAGCTGATATTTGAAATGGGCTGCTTAAATTAGTCCCATCATCTCTGTTTTAGACTGGTCATTGTATCTTTCGAATGATTCACTCATTCCTTTGGAGTAAGGAACTAGCCAGATGGATTATTCATTGCTCATGATAAGACTTTGTTTTACAGGAAATTTTCCCTGAATAACCATACCTGCTCTGGATATTCCATTTCCTCTAACATGTCTGTATATAATTTCATACTATAGGATATTGCTTTTAATTATTCCAGAACCATATACTGGGAGGCTCTGTTATTAGGATATTTATTTGTTTGTTTGTTTGTTTGTTTGTTTAGGATTGTTCTGTCTTGATGAGTGGCCCATTTTATCGTTATGAAATGACCTTCTCTATCCCTGGTAATATTTTTCACTCTAAAATCTACATTGTTTGATACTAACATAGCCAACCAACCTTGCTTTCTTTTGATTAGTGTTAACATAGTTTATTTTTTCTTTTTGTCCTATCAGTTCTTTGTTCCCTTTCCTCTTTTTTTAATATTCCATGTCTCTACTTAACTTTTTGAACATGTGGAATATGACTATAATATGATTTTAATATCCTTACCTGCTAATTTTTTCACCTGTCATTGCTAAGTCAAAATTGAGGTTTTTCTTAATGGATTTTCCTGCTTTTTTGCATACTAATAATTTATTAGATATCAGACATTATGAATTTTAACTTGTTGAATGCTAAATATTTTGGTTTTCCTATAAATATTCTTGAATTTCAGTCTGAGACCGATTAAGTTACTTGGAAATAGTTTGATCTTTAGGGTCTTGCTTCCAGGATTCAGTAGGTGAGACCGGAGCAGTGTTCAGCCTAGGGCTAATTATTCCTCTGCTACTGAGGCAATACTCTTTTGAGTTCCCTACCCAGTGCCCTGTGAATTATGAGGTTTTCCAGTTTGACTGGTAGGAACAGGTTTTATTACAAGCCCTGTGGGAGCCCAGGTACTATTATCTCTAATGTTTTCAGATGCTTTTTTCCTTGGCCTAAGGTGGTTTCATTATACACATGTCCTGATCAATGTTCTGCTGAGTACTAAAAGATGGCCCTCTACAGGTATCCAGAGCTCACTCTCTGTGTAACTCTCCCCTCTGTGGTACTCTGTCCTGCAAATGCTAGCTGCTTTGATCTTTCTGGACCTCAGCTCTGTTTCCTCAGTTCATAGAGTTCACCAGGCTCTGCCAAGGTTCCTGTTCCTTGTGCTGCAGCCTGGATACTTTCTCCTGGCAGTAAGCTGGTCTGTGGCCTGTTAGGCACAGCAGGAGGTGAGTGGTGGGCAAATGAGCCAAGCTTCATCTGTATTTGCAGCCACTCCCCAGCGCTAGCATCCCCACCTCAGCTCCACCTGAGATCATCAGGCATTAGATGCTCATAGGAACACTGGTCCCTGGTGCCAAAAAGGTTGAGGACTGCTGCTGGAGAGAGAGAGAGAGAGAGAGAGAGAGAGAGAACGAACTAGATTATAAACTTTTTCCCCAAGTAGATTATAAACTTTCCAAAAGAAAGGATCTTTTATTTTCCTTATGGTGTTTTTCTAGCTCATTGTCAAACTCAGTGTTTGTTGAATAACTATCTATGACCATATTGTAGTATTGAGCAGGCATGATGTGTGTCATTGAGTCAAAATAATGCCCTTCCAGGATCTGCCTCCTCATCCTTTAGTTTGGCTGAGTTGAGGTTTGAGTGCTTCCTGTCAAAAGGTATATCCTACAGCTCCCTGTGGGGATTATAGTGGCCTGGTTGCCTTAAATCTTTTCTGGAACAAGGTGGCTTATAAACATACAAGCCATAAAATTAGCTAGGGCCTTTCAGCTCCATAAAAAAGAAATAACTAAGAGCCACTTCTGTTTCTAGTTATTGTACTTTTTATGTACTCAGCAAGGATGGGAGCTATGACTAAGATAATTCTTAATATTGTGGTAGCTTTAACTTGGTATCAGAGCACAAGAGATGAGAACCAGTGAATAAAGTCCTGGCAATAAAATTGTTAACATGGTTCACAGTATCTCATACTGATTTTGGAACAATGGTTAGGATCTTGGCAAGATTTCCCCGCTCCCTTTTTTCTCTTGGCACAAACAGGGGTTTGGATTAATGCCATGCATTTAAGTTACTATTATGTGAATTCTTATCTCGGTTTCTTCTGTTTCCTTAGCTGCCATTTTATAGTCGCAGAAACATTACTGAACTATTTTAACATTCTTAGCAACAAAGACTTATAGCCCTGTTTTTGTTTGTTGTGTTTCATTTGGGGACAGGGCCGGGAGAGGAGCATGTCATATCATACTTGTCTGAGAGATTTTTTTCTGATCTAGTCATTGCTTATTTTCATATTTTGCTACAATGTAAAAAACTTAACTTCAATTTTAAAAAATTCAGTTTTGGACTTTGCTATGTTAAATAAGGAAATTATGCATTTAGATAGAAAGGTATCCACTGAAGAATAAAAGTGAATATTTTCTCAGACATCATTATTTTCAAATAAATACAAATATTGAAAGTTGTAAGTCAGGGCTTTTTGACCATATTTCAAGGAGAGGAAAACATTTTTATCATCCCAAAAAGAAACCTGATGCCCATTAGCAGTTAATCTCCATTCCTCATTCTGTTCTCCAGTCTAGGAAACCACTCACTTTTTCTCTCTCTAAATTTGCCTTTTCTAGACATTTCCTATAAATGGAATCATACAATATGTATTTATGAGTGGCTTCTTTCACTTAACATATTTTGGAGTTTCATGTATGTTATAGCATGTATCATTGCTTCATTCCTTTTTATGGATGAATAATATCTCATTGAATGGATATACTACATTTGTTTTTCTTTTCATCAGTTGATAGACTTTTAGATTGATTCTACTTTTTAGCTATTATGAATATTTAGCTTCTATGAATATTTGTGTACAAGTTGTTGTGTAGACACATATTTTCATTTCTCTTGGGTCTGTATATATACTAATGGAATTATTTTATTTGAAGAACTGCCAGCCTATTTTCCAAAGTGGCTGCCTCCTTTTCCATCCCCACCAGCAGTGTATTAGGGTTTCAGCTTTTCCACATCCATGCCAGCACTTGTTTTTCTTTTTGATTATAGTCATCTTAGCAAGTATGAAGTGATAACAATTTGTTCCTTTGATTTGCATTTCCCTAATGACAGCATTTTTTTTAATGTTCTCTTAGACATCTGATATCTTCTTTGGATAAATGTCTCTTCAAATCCTTTGCCTATTTTTAAATTGGGTTGTCTTTTTATTATTGATTTGCATCAATCAATATTTGATTTATTTACTTATTTTGAATTTATTTAAATTAGTTTCAAGTATACAGTACATTGGTTAGACATCTGTATAGTTCATAAAAAGATCCCCCTAATTGCTCTCTACTTCCCCTGGCCCTCTCTACCTAGGCATCCTTTTAATGCTAACTGCATTCCGTATGCCATGCTCCCCATCCCCGTGACCAACAATCAACTAATAATTTGTACTTCTTTAACTCTTAACCCACTTCTCCCATCCCCACCGCCAAGTCTGCTCCCCTCTGTCTGTCACCAAATTGTTCACTATATTTGTGAGTCTATTTTTGATTAGTTTGTTCTTTTTGTCTCTTAGATTGTCTGACTTATTTTACTCAGCATAATAACCTCTAGGTCCATCCATGTCATTGCAAATGGTAGGATTTCATTTTTTTTAATAGCTGAGTAATATTTCATTGTATATATGAACCATAATTTCTTTATCCAGTCATCTGTTAGTGGGCACTTAGGTTGCTTCCATATCTTAGCTACTGTAAATTGTGCTGCCATGAATATTGGAGTGCATAGATCTTTACAAATTATTGTTTTGGTTTTCTTTGGATAAATACCCAGAAGTGTAATTGCTGGGTCAAAAGGTATATCCAGTTTTAATTTTTTGAGAAACCTTCATACTGTTTTCCATAGCGGCTGCACCAATTTGCAGTCCCACCAACAATGTATGAGGGCTCCCTTTTCTCCACATCCTCACCAACACTTGTTGTTTTTTGATTTATTGATGATAGCCATTCTGACAGGTGTGAGGTGATATCTCATTGTGATTTTAATTTGCATTTCTCTGATGGTTAGTAACCTTGATGTCTATTAGCCATCTGTATTTCCTCTTTGGAAAAGTATCTGTTCAGGTCTTCTGCCCATTTTCTAATTGGATTGTTTGTTTTTGTTGTTGTTGTTGAGTTGTATACGTTCTTTATATATTTTGGATATTAACCCCTTTTCAGATGTATCATTAGCAAATATCTTCTCTCAAACAGTTGGTTGTCTTTTTGTTTTGTTGATGGTTTCCTTTGCTGTACAAAAACTTTTTAGTTTGATGTAGTCCCATTTGTTTATTTTTTCTTTTGTTTCCCTTGCCTGAGGAGATATATCTAAAAAGAAATTCCTGTTAATATCAGCAAATTTACTGTCTGTGTTTTCTTCTGTAAGTTTTATGGTTTCGTGTCTTATGTTTAAGTCTTTAATCCATTTTGAGTCTATTCTTGTACAGGGTGTAAGAAGATAGTTCAGCTTCTTTTTTTGCATCTATCTGTCCAATTTTCCCAACACTATTTATTGAAGAGACTGTCTTTACCCCATTGTATATTCTTACCTCCTTTGTCATATATTAAGTGAGTATATAGGCGTGGGTTTATTTTTGGGCTGTCTGTTCCATTGATCCATGTATCTGTTTTTATACCAGTACCATGCTGTTTTGATTACTGTAGCCTTGTATTATAGTTTGATATCAGGTAGTGTGATACCTCCAACTTTGTTCTTCTTTCTCAAGATTGCCATAGCTATTCGGGGTTTGTTATGGCTCCATATAAATTTTAGGATTAATTGTTCTAGCTCTCTGAAAAATGATATTGGTATTTTTATAGGGATTGCATTGAATCTGTAGATTGCTTTGTGTAGTATGGCCATTTTAACGATGTTGATTCTTCCTACCCATGAACATAGTACACTTCCATTTATTTGTATCTTCTTCAGTTTCTTTTTTCAATGACATAATTTTCTGAGAATAGGTCTTTTACCTCCTTGGTTAATTTGATTCCCAGATATTTTATAGTTTTCAATGCAGTTATAAATGGTATTGTTTTCTTAATTTCTCTTTCTAAAAGTTCATCATTGGCATATAAAAATGCCACTGACTTCTGAATATGTATTTTGTAACCTGCTACTTTAATGAATTCATTGATCAGTTCTAACAGTTTTTTGGTGGAATCCTTAGGGTTTTCTATATATAGTATGTCGATGGCAAATAATGAGAGTTATACTTCTTCCTTTCCAATTCAGGTGCCTTTTATTTCTCTTTCTTGTCTTATTGCTGTGGCTAAGACTTCTGATACAGTGTCGAAGAGGAGTGGTGAAAGTGGGCATCCTTGTCTTGTTCCTAATTCTAAGGAAAATGCTTTTAGCCTTTCCCCATTGAGTATGGTGTTAGCTGTAGGTTTCTCATATATAGCCTTTATTATGTTGAGATATGTTCCCTCTATTCCCACTTTGCTGAGAGTTTTTATCATAAATGGATGCTGGATTTTGTTGAACACTTTTTCTGCATCTATTGACATGATCATATGGTTTTTATCTTTTGATTTGTTAATGTGGTGTATCATATTAATTGATTTGCAGATATTGAACCAACTTTGCATCCCAGAAATAAATCCAACTTGATCATGGTGTATGATATTTTTAATATATTACTGATTCGGTTTGCTAATATTTTGTTGAGGATTTTTGCGTCAATGTTCATAAGAGATATCGGCCTATAGTTTTCTTTTTTTGTAATGTCTTTACCTGATTTTGGAATCAAGGTAATGGTAGCCTCATAAAAAGAGTTAGGGAGCCTTCCCTCTTCTTGAATTTTTTGGAATAGTTTGAGAATAGGTGATAATTCTTCTTTGAATGTTTGGTAAAATTCGCCTATGAAGCTGTCTGGTCCAGGACTTTTTGTTTTTTGGAAGGCGTTTGATTACTGATACTATTTCATTGGTGGTAATCAGTTGGTTTAGATTTTCTGTTTCTCCTAGACTCATTCTTGGGAGAGTCTCCATTTCTAAGGAATTTGTCCATTTCTTCCAGATTGTCCAATTTGTTGACATATAATTACTTGTAGTATTTTCTTATGATCCATTATATTTCTGTGGAGTCCATGGTTATTTCTCCTGATTTTATTTATTTGATTCCTCTCTCTTTTTTCCTTGATGAGTCTGGCTAAGGGTCTATCAATTTTGTTTATCCTTTCAAAGAACCAGCTCTTGGTTTCATTAATCTTTTGTATTTTTCTAGGCTCTTATTTATTTCCACTCTTTATTATTTCCTTCTTTCTATTCACTTTGGGCTTTGTTTGCAGTTCTTTTTCTAATTTTAATTATAAGGTTAGATTGTTTATTTAAGCTTGTTCTTGTTTCTTGAGGTAGGCCTGTATTGCTATAAATTTCTCTCTTAGGACTGCTTTTACTGTGTCCCATAAATTTTGAGTCATTGTGTTTTCATTTTCATTTGTCTCTAGGTATCTTTTGATTTCTTCTTTGATCTCATTAATAGCCCATTAATTGTTTAGTAGTATGTTATTTAGCCTCCATGTATTTGTGTATTTTCCACTTTTTTTCTTGTAATTGATATCTAGTTTCATGCCATTGTGATCAGAGAAGACAGTTGATATGATTTCAATCTTCTTAAACTTGTTGAGACTTGATTTGTGTCCTAATAAGTGCTCTATCCTTGAAAGTGTTCCATATGCACTTGAGAAGAATGTATATTTTGCTGCTTTGGGGTAAAAAGCTCTGAAAATATCTGTTAAGTCCATATGTTCTGGTGTGTCTATTTTAGGCCCATTGTTTCCTTGTTGATTCTTTGCCTGGAAGATCTGTCTATTGGTGTCAATGGGGTGTTATAAAGTCTTCTACTATGAGTGTATTACTATTGAGCTCTCCTTTATGTCAGTCTATAATTGCTTTATGTGTGTAGGTGCTTCTATGTTGGGTGCGTATACAATATTTGATTTATTATTGATAAACAAGTTTATATATTCTAGATATCAGATATGTGATTTGAAAAAATTTTCTCTCATTCTGTAGGTTGTCTCTTCACTTTCTTAATGGTATCATTTGTCTCAAAAGTTTTTAATTTTGGTATAGTCCAGTTTATCTTTTTTTTTTGTTGTTGTTGCTTGTGCCTTTGTTGTTATATCTAAAAAACCATTGCCAAACTCAAGGTTATGGAGATTTACATTTTTTTTTCCTTTTTAAAGAGTGTTATAATTCAAACTTTTGCATTTAAATCTATAATCCATTTTGAATTAAGATTTCTGTATCGTGTGAGATGGAGGGATTCAACTTCATTCTTTTACATGTAGCTATTGAATTGTCCCAGCACCATTTGTTGAAAAGACAATTCTTTCTCAGTTGAATTGTCTTGGTACCCTTGTAGAAATTCAGTTGAACATAAATATAAAAGTTTATTTCTAGACTCTAATTCTGTTTCATTGATTTAAATATCTTTCTTTATGCACCACACACTATCTTGATTACAGCAACTGTGTATTAAGTTTTGAAATTGGTTCTTTTTCAAGATTGTTCAGCTATTCTGGGTACCTTGAATTTCCACATAAATTTTAGCATCACCTTGTCACTTCATGCAGATAGTCAGCTAAGATTTGTCAAGGGTTTGTTTGAGTCTGCCAATCAATTTGGGAAGAACCCATTAGATTTTATATTCATAATACTAAACTTATCCTTTCGTACAAAATTAAATTTTCTTTTAATTTCCTATAACTAGATTTTATATACATTAAAAGATCATTTTTATAGTATATTAGTGTTAAACTAACCATGAAATATGAAGTAATTACTTTTTGTATTAGTAAAAATACAATATTGCATAGGCTTAATACCTCTATAACAAAAATCTTTACATACAGAAAAATTATTATAAAGAAGAGTGCCAGGAGAGGTACCAAACTATTTCAGAGCTATATAGAAAATAGCAAAATTCTGTATCACAGAATTTCTGTAGCCCTTGAAAATTTTATTGTGTTTTGTCGTTTTTCTTGATGAGATTCATTTTATGTTTTTAAATATTTCCAAAAGTTATGTATGGGGAAAAATTAGATATGAATAATACCTCTGTGGAATGTAGATGAGGTTAACAAAAATAAACATTTTAGATTTTTATAATGTTTTAGATTCCATTGTTCCCTAGAATAAGACATGGGTAGCTATTTGATAGCTTATGTGGTTTTGCTTAGTAAGTGAATACCATAATCCAGTGATTCTTGACCTTGGCTGTTATGCATTAGAATCCCTAGAGAGCTTTTGAAAATCCAGATGTCTCATACAGCACAACAGACCAATTAAATCAGACTCTCTGAGGGTGGGACTCAGACATCAGAATTTTTAAAGTTCTCTGAGTGAATCCAGTGTGCAGCCAACATTAGAACCACTACCTTAGATATCTGAAAATACAGGTGAGATTGGGCTCAGGAAAATGTAATTATCCTGAAATGGCAATTAAAGGCATGCCATCTGAATTGTATGCTACTTTAATTATAATATCAACTGTGAAAAGTAGTATGGAATTAACAGGATGTAATGATTTGGTTATTGCCTTTGTCTGTGAGCCAGTAATAAAAGATAATTTGATAATCACCAGAATTTCAAAATTTGGTGCTAAGAAGATCAGTTATGCATACCACCATATAGATAGGCATTTGTTTGAGGGGAAAAGTCCACTGCTAAAGAGTTAAGCCACCAGTTTATTGGAAAAAGCACTGAGTTGAGAGTTTAGGAATCAGTGTTCTAGTATTAACATGCTGTGTAACTTCGAACCAGGGCATTTAAATCATACTTTATAAAGTGAAATAGTTTAACTGGAGGTGATCACCAAATTATTTATTCAACAAATTGGATTGCCTACTGTGTGCTAGGCAAGGATGCAGAAATGTACAGCCCATTGAAAAGGTTTGAAAAGCTCACAGAAGACGGATAAACATGCAGAATGAGTTAAGTATAGCTCTGGTGAAATGTCAGGGAATTAAGGAAGCACAGAACTGTACTTCATCCACTCAGTATTGGTACAAACACTGTAGTTTCCTTTTCAGCAACCTTTTACAAATCCCTTCATCCTTATTGGCAGAACCCATCTCTGAAATAGACTGAAAATGCCAAATAATGCTTGCTTTTCTAGCCACCCTTGCAGCTGGGGCAGGGACATGTGACCCAGTGCTGTTCATTGAGACCACAAGAGAAATCTTCTGGCCACTTCTCCTTATAAAAGCTGACAATTAAGAAAGTGTCCTTCCTTCCTGTCCTGACCTTATTTGCGTGAGGAAATGGTGTTATAAAGGTCATCTTGAGACTGATGGCCTAAGACAAAGAGTGCCATTCTGGTTATAGCCAGAAAGAAAAATGAGGCTAGATCTTTGATGTAAACATTGAGCTGCCGAACCAACCCTACAGCCAATACCTGTGGACTTATTAAGTGAGATAGTAAAAGTACATATGGTTTGAACACTTGCTGCTTTAATATTGGTCTGTGGATTAGCAGTATCAGCATCAACCTGGGACGTTGGTTAGACATGCAGAATCTCAGAGCTCACGTCAGGCCTCCTGCATCAGAATCTGCACTGTCGTAAGAACACTAGGTGAATGAGGTAGACATCAAAGCTTGAGAAACACCAGTTCGAACCACTTTTAATATGTAGTTAGAAACATCCTTACTAATATAAATATGTTGTAGATTGACCAAGTGCCATTTTTTAAATAAAAAAAATACTTGACCATAAAGACTTCTGATTCAGATGTAGAAAGTAGCAAGAGACATATTATTCTCACTATAACAACCAAATCAAGCAGTATAAGCTATATAATCTTATTTTAAAACAAACAAACACCTGTCAGAGAGCTTGAGGACACAAATCTAAATGACTCCAGAACATAACAGGCCCTTCAAAAAGAGATAATTCACTCCTCCTCTTTACTGACTGAAATGTAGGGAAAGGGAGAAAAACACCAGAGAGGAATAAGGAGAAATCAGCCTAACTTTTAACAAACGTTTAATGACCGTGGGAGGTCTAGCAGGAAAGATTAGAATCCAGAGAAGCCCTAGACCAGTGCTGTCCACTAGAGCTTTCTGTAGTGATAGGAATGTTCAATATTTGTGCTAACCAAGTGTGGCTATCAAGCACTTAAAATGTGGCTAGTGTGGCTGAGGAACTGAATTTTTAATTTGAATTGATTTAAATTTACATAGTCATACCTGGCTAGTGACTGCCACATTGTACAGTGCAGCCCTAGAGACAGAGTGAGAGCCTGCACTACCCAACCCCACCCCCCAATTCTTTGCTACTGGTGTTCATTTAGTGTCAGGGATACTGCTCCAAGAACAGGAGCAATGAAGCAGAGCTGAGAGAAAATTCCCAAGGCATAGGTTTTCAGCTGGGGGAGAAACCAGAGAGAGCCAGGAGAGTTTAGAGCAGTCCCTTTCAGGCCATGACCAACTTCACAGACTATACAGGAGACGAGTGGGGCTGCAAGATCTGCCAAGGCCCAAAAAGCAGAGGATGGGACTGGAAAACAAAGAGAGCTCCTCAGTCAAATGCTGGCAGCCTGGGCTACACATTAGGAAGAATCTCTCTCACTTCACAGTTCAAAAAGTAGGAAGCTCAGGAGATCTCTAGAACCTCACCAGGGTTCTAATCCCAGGCCTTGCTGAGGAAAAAGCCCTGATCCTGTCCTCAAAATGTTTGGAGCCATTGAGAAATTGAATCAAACTAAAGTTGCAACAGAGCCAGATTCAGCTCAACTGTAGAGCATATTGATTCAGCCAGTGGGGGTATGCTCCTTTCTGGGGATAAATATAATTTCCTTCAAAATGCCCAGCATGCAATCAGAGATCTTAAGGAACAGGTAACTCATTGTCAAGAAAGAAAACCATCAGTAGAAGACCTAGAGGTGATACACATGGTGGAATTTTCAGTCGGAGATAACTAAAACAAATGCCAAAGAGTCTAATGGACCAGGTACACAGCATGTGTAGGAGATGAGGAGTTTCAGCAGACGTGGAAATTTTTTTTTTTTAAGAACCAAATGGACATGCTAAAAATATAATATTATAAATTAAGGTCCTGTGGATGAACTTAGTAGAAAATACCTGCCCAGCCTTGGCCAGACTCTTGGGAGCAAGCAGTTTTTATTGTGGAAGGATTCCTTCTGTCTACACTGACTGATAGTTACCTTGAACAAGAGGTACACAATACTCAACTACACTAATTATAAACCCACAAACAATTGTTTTGATAGAGCACTGCGTAGATTCATCAGGTCACATATTCTCAGATATGTCCCTGATAGTTTCCTGATAGAAAAGAAAATAGTTAGCACTTCTGTGAATCCATACATAGATCTTTCCAGATCATTAGTTAGAGTTTTCACTGTCTTGGGGGAGAAACCAGAGGCAATCTTGATAACCCAGTCCCCGCCATATGTGAGTATGTCTTGTTTGGTCGGCTTGTGCTGCAGTTATATCCTTATTTTTCATTCCCTTCATATTTTCAATCTTCCATTGAACATATGATAATAAAATATTGATTTTTCACATTATAAATACTTTCACATTAGAAATAGGTTTCTAGAATAACTAGTTTCTTAATAGATAGCCTTGTTCATGTCCATTGAGGCTTAGAGGAACAGTGATCAGAGGTTTCAAACTACCACACAGGATATACAGGAATTTCTTTGCAATTAGATCTTGCATTTCTGCAATAATTGTTCTCTGCCATCCCCCAAGGGACTGTAACAATTTGTTACTTAAGAATAAGAAAGTGAATTCTGTTTTTTTTTTTTATCTCTTTAAAATTTTAGATTTTTGTGTTTATTGCTTTATTCCTTTATTTTTTGATTCAATAATTGTGTAGTAACTCATAATTACTCCAAAATAGCCTATTTATATTTCCACAAATGAGAAAATTTCATGGTTGATTCCCCCCCACCACCACCTGTTTTAACTTGCACGGCCCTGGAAACCTATAAATATATTTCAAAGATGAAACAGAATTATTGTAGATGTTAAGCTTGACTTTTTATTTTAGCTTCAGTGGTACATACTTTTCATAATTTTTGTTAGAAAAGTGAAATGGTAATGAATTAATTGCAGTAGTGAAATTAATAAACCACTTTATTTTACAGGGAAAATATTTATTCCTAAACAGAAACCTGTACAGACTTTTACAGAAGAAAAAGTATCTCTTGATCCAGAATTAGAAGAAGCTTTGACAAGTGCTTCTGATACAGAATTGTGTGACCTTGCAGGTATATCCTAAAACACATTAATATAAATGAGCGTGGAGGGGAGGGGAACACCAGCACACACCTATATATATATTATACACATGCATCCTTTGCCCAGCAAAGTGCTATTGAATTAGTGACCACGTATTTGGCTTTGTTTTTTATACTATAAATCTGACATACAGAATTCCATTTCTTTACATTCTCTCAATGGGGAAATTTTTATGTTTGGAATTTATTGTATTATTTGATATCTTTTGTCATCTTGTTCTTTTAGAAAGTCTTTATAGAAATATTC
Source organism: Eidolon dupreanum (assembly GCA_028627145.1). Lineage (NCBI taxonomy): Eukaryota > Metazoa > Chordata > Mammalia > Chiroptera > Pteropodidae > Eidolon > Eidolon dupreanum. The sequence goes on along the minus strand of CM053509.1, from coordinate 47,410,467 downwards.
CATCACTTGGTGTGCTCAGCTAGACGTTGTCCCATCTGAACACTGAAAAAGAGTCTCCAGGGTCAGCTACTGTCCAATTTTGTCAGAAAGACTCGAAAGTGGGTAACTGGAAAGCATTTGGGTAACAGTTAGCCCTGAACTATACTCACCACTTTCCCAACTTCTGAAGTGTATATGGGACACTCCAGACCTCCCTGTTATTTTCATCATTGCCAGTTTCTTATCCGGACCGTTATCTCTCCCACTTACACGCCCATTTTCTTAGATCGAAAAATATGACACATGGGGAAGTCTTAGTCCCAAGAACTAACGTTTGAAAAGAGCAGTGACATTTGAAAGGAGCAGTGACGGTTCTTTCAGAAGGTCATCATTGCAGAATGAGCCCTGGGCACACGGTAGCTTCTGCCTCATTTATGTAAAAAGACATCAAAAACAAAAACCAAATTTATTTCTCATCATTTTTGAGGGACGCTATTTTAATCTTAAACATGAGAATTCAACCGTACTTTTATTATTCTACTCTTAGCTAAAATACAAATGTAAATTAATATGAGAGTTAACAGATGTAAAAATAGTGAAGGTTAAGTTGATAATCTGCCCTGTATAGTATGATTTTGTTAGAAATCTTGTGAGAAAGATGAACAGCAAAAATAGATCATTTCAATTTTCTTCCATAGCCACCAGATGGAGCTAAGCATAGATTTACATTTAGGGTTAGGCAGGCTACAGCTATATGTCTGAATTCAGAAATGTGGGGAAAATAATAAGGGCATTGAAGAGAAAGAGATTGTAGGTGATTTTTAATCACTTTGTCTCTCTCTTTTTTTTTTGGCTGCAAAATCTGTATTTAATTGAGCAGAAAAATGTCCAGAGAATGTTAAAATGTTTGATAGAAATTTTTGATTCTAAAATTCTTTATGTTTAAAACTGATGGAAATAAAAGATAATTTTCTTTTTCTACATTTATAGCTATTCTTGGGATGCACAATTTGATAACGAATACACAGTTGTGTAACATAGTGGGAAGCAGTAATGGTGTCGATCAAGAACATTTTTCAAGTAAGTACTTACAATGCTTTGTGAATTCCAATCCTTCATTAAATATATTTTGTTTTCTCCACATATCAACTTCAGTATATGCATTTAGATGGCATCGACATAGAAAACCATTGAAAATAGAATATTAAATATTTTATGCTTACTGTATGTGTCAGCAAATATAGGAACCACTCACCTCACTAAATAATACTAATGGTAAACAGTATAAGAGCTAATCAGATGTGGCTTTTGTTGACATTCTTTTTTCAATGTTACTGATTTCCAAGAAATCCACAACAGTGCTGACAAAGTACATGATAAAATCAGATTCAAGAGAAACCACAGAACTATTTAACTTCTAAACCTTTTAGTCTGATGTAAAGTATTAAATAGCCTAAACTAAAGCTTTTTTAAAAATTCACTTATAGGATGTTTTAAAATTACCAAAGTAATACATACTTTTGTAGCACATTTTAACAATACTTAAGTGTGTAATGTAGGAAGTAAAAGTGTCTATTTGTAGTCATCATGCCTCCTACTCTTCATACCCCCAACCCTAATTATTAGCAAGTTGGTTTGTATCCTTCTAGACTTTGTATTATGTTTATGCAAACTTATGTATGTATATAATCTTTTTTGTATGTTATAGGTTTTTTTTTTAATAGAAAATGGGATTATACTATAGATAGTTCTTGCAACTTAATTTTCTAAAAAAAGTACTATTAGCTGATATTTTTGAATGCTGACTGGGCCATGTTCTGTGCACAGCTCTTTAATGTGACTTGTTCTCATTTAACACTTAACAACAATTCTATGAAATAGGTATTATTATTATTTTTAATTTGCATTTGAAGAAGCTGAGGTTTTGGAATGATTAAGGAACTAACTTGAATGTCACATAAAGTCAGTGGTGAGGATTTTAACATGTGCTAGAAGGTGTATCACTTAGCAATATATAATGTTTCCTGGTTAGTACATACAGAGCTATCTCATTCAGACATCTGTATTACACTCTATTTATGACTATTCTATAATTTGATGTAGAAATGTTCAAGCATATATAGTAGAAGAGAATAATATATCCATCACCCTGGTTCATCTCTTTTTAACATTTTGCCAGCCTTGTGTCTCTCAGCATCTGCCTCCCTCCTCACCCCTCCTCACCCCTTTTTTTCCCTTGGAATACTTAAAAGCATATCCTGTTTGTTTATATTGCTTTATTCATAAATATTTCCATATGTATCTTTCTCAAGTAAGGACTTTTAACATGCCATTATCAAACTTAAAAATTAACAATAATTTCTTCATATTATCTAATACCCACCCAGTCCATGTTCAGACTTCCCTGTTTTCTCAAAAACTTTCCACAGTTGCTTTGTTCCAGTCAGGGTCCAAATAAGGGTCACATTGCATTTTGTTGTCATATAGGTTCAGTTTTTCTTAATTTCTTAATAGTTCTCCTCCTCAACCTCTTTTCCCTTTCTTCATGCCATTTATTTCTGGAAGAAACTGGGCTAATAGTTACGTAGAATTTTCCACATTCTGGATTTGGCTGATTGCAACCTGTGCTTTCGTTTTCCATGTTTCTCTGTCTCCTTTGTTTCTGTAAACTGTTATTTTCTAGAGGCTTGATCACATTCAGGTGCAGTTTTTTGGTTTTTGTTTTTGGGCAAGAATGCTTTATAGGTGGTGATTGAATCACATTAGGAAGCATATCATGTCTGGCTATTCCACTTTGGGAAATGTGTTAGGTTTGATCAGTGGATTCAAATGTCGCAGACTGATCCATTCAAATAAAATTCCCCATAAACCTTTCTTAAGGGTTTTAGCATCTCATTGACTGGATCCATTATTTAATTAGGGAGCAAGGCTCCTTAAATATATGCATTTCATGGTGTGGGGAAAGGACTCTTTTGGTTTTTATAAAATTTTAAATTGAGAAAAAACTTGTTCAATTTTCCATTCAGTGAGGAAGCTTTTCTTCAGCTCCCTTAATCTACCATCTTGAGGAAGACTGCCCTGCTGAAATGCGTGAGAGAGACCCATTCTGTCCTTTCAGCAGAGCTCTGTTAGGTAGGAAGCTCTTCCTTTGTGTTGAGCTACATTCTGCCTCCTGGCAAATTCTAACCCAGCCTTGCAGAAACAACATGAAATTTTTCTCTTCTCCAACAGGATAAATCTGAAAACGGGGATACTTTCTTTTAATATATACTTCCAAGCTAATTATATCCAGATCTTTCAACTATCCTCAGAAATATAATTTTCAGACCTTCATCTAAGTTGATCTCCTGCAGAAGCTGTGTGTGTGTGTGTGTGTGTGTTTTATTTGAAAAGAACAAAGTGCTCTTCAAGGGAATTTGCATATACCTTGAATAAGCATATACCTTGTTTTAAGATGATTTTTGCTCCTAAAAGCTAGAGGAGAGCAAATAGGAAGAAGTGAGCCAGAAAATGAGCCTGTCAGTCTTTCCATATCAATTGTTCGTAACATTTTTGTAGTCATTCACCTCTTTGAGAATCTGATGCTATAGGTGCTCTCCCTAGAAAGTTTATCCTTAAAGTTTACCTGTTATAGGGTATTCATAGACCTTCACATACATGTCACAGCACACTTGTATTATTAGAGGGTTCAGGACTTCCAGGTCCTCTTTTAACTTTGCATAGTTGTATCCTGGCCATGTGCATGGGTATAGTATATGAGGTGAAGGATTTGGGGGTATGAATGAAGGAGGGCAGTAATTTGTGAAATTTCTACCTCAGCAGCAGCTCTGTGTACCATTACCTATCTCTGTCTCCCCATTCTCTATTCCTATTCTTCCTATTAGAGAATCCTCCCCTTTTCCCATTGCTAGTACTCTCCTTGGTAAGGTATCCTTCCATCACCTTACTCTTCTCATCAAGGCTATATTTATTTATTCAAGTCCATGATTCTTACTGCCTTTACAGTAATTATTAGATCTCAGAGAAAATGGTAGGAAATGTTAGATTTGATCATATTCATACTTTATCTTAAACATTGCTAAAAATAAATGAGAATATTGGTTTGTGTTATCAAATATATTTTAGTGGTAAAGATATCTTAATACACCAAGAGGCAGGGAAAATATTCATTTTTGAAGGCTGATACATTGCAAAGAAATGTTGAATTATGCTTGGTATATATTCAGTAAAATTTTTAGTGCTTTGAATATGTCAACACATAAAGGATCATTAAGAAATCGTGGAGAAGAAACTTTTCATTCTTTTGAATATATTTGTGTATGTTATATGTGTTAGAAAGTTCATGTATGCATCCACTGTAATAGTGTCAAACCAATGAGACACTTGCTCTTCTCATTCATTACTACAGATGTAGTAAAAGGTGAAAAGATCGTTCCAGTATTTGATGAACCGCCAAATCCAACCAATGTTGAAGAAAGTTTAAAGAGAATTAAAGAAAATGATGCTCGTCTTGTTGAAGTTAATTTGAATAATATAAAGGTAGCTATGCTAAGCAAACAAAGTTTTGAATTGTTTTGAGTCAAGTAGATCTAGGATGAGAAATGAGCAGTTTTGATATAGTTTAATTCTTTATACATAAAGGTAAAGTTTTGGCTCCCAGTAGCCTGCTAACACAGATTTCTTCATATTTTAGAAATTAAAGTATTACAGTATTATTCTTAGTTTTTAAAGAGTATCGTATGAAAATGTAAACCCTATGTACTTGTCAGTGTAAATCTCTTTGGCTTCCAAAGTACTGCCTACTTTTAAGATTAGTCTTCTGGTTTTGTTTTTTTTATCAGTTTTCTTAAGGTTTAATTTACCTACAATAAAATTCTCTTTTTAGTGTACGGTTCTATGAGTTTTGACAAATGCATACAGTTGTACAACCACCGCCACAATCAGATGTAGAATATGTCATACCCCTTCATCATCATTCTCTGCCCCAAGCTCTAGCCCTTGTCAATCACTGATTTGTTTTCTTTCCCTGACATTTTGCCTTCTACAGAATCATATAAATGGAATCGTATAGTATCTAGCCTTTGAGTCTTCTTTCACTTAGCATAATGCATTTGAGATTCATCCGTGTTGTTGCATTTATCAGTAGTTTGCTCCTCTATATTGTCAAATAGTTGTGTTGTATGACTATGGTGCAATTTGTTTATCCATTCACCAGTTCACAGACATATGGGTTACTTCTAGTTTGGGATGATTATGAGTAAAACCACTATACACATTCACATCCAGTCATATGTTTTGTGTAAACATGTTCTTATTTTCTTGAGTAAACACTTAAAAGTGGGCTTTCTGGGATCTTATTTACAGCTCTTCACTGGAGTAAATGAATAAATGAGTTACAAGGGCGTAGGGATAACTAGTTACCAAAGAATAAACTCAAATTATCCCATGGGTATTGGCCATTACATAATAGCTTTATTCCAAATTCCTCATTTTAAATCTTGTTTTATCTGAATTGGGGCTGGAGGTAGCATCTGGAATTACAAGAACCTGAGGTATAAAACCTCTGTACTCTTCTAGCGAGTATTCTTTCCCGTAAATGGAGGAATGAAAGCCTTAGAAAAAGCTAATATCCCTAGTTGATCACAAATTTTACTAATTCTTTAAAAATTCTTTCCTCATATATCTTTGTCTCTAAATCAGCAGTGATCTGAAAATAACCAAGCTAAAAAGAATTGAAGTCTTAATACCAAAGGAAAAAATTAGTGCCTTCTAGAGCTATGTGTTTCCACATTTCAAGTAGCGTAGAGTTAATCTCATAATACCTCGGAGTATAAACTGAAGGACTGAGAACAGTATGTCATCTGCCTCAGGAATCATACTCACTAGAGGTGGGCTCCCACATCTTTGTAGATAGTGGATTCACTTTGAATACTCAAGTGCTGACTTCTTATAACATGAATAATTAAATGTAGAATAGCAAGAGTTTCTTGAACCTAAATGCTAGAGAAATGGTTGATATATACTCTGCTCCAGTTCGACAGTTTATGCAAATTTACCATAATACAGAAGTCAAATAGATACAGGGGAGACTGAATTATTTGTTTTCATTTGTAGACTAACTTTTGTGTGTTTATATAATTTCTGAGCAAAAGTAAATACAAAAATATGTGATTAATGGTCTGAATGTCCTGAACACTGAAATGTATTAATGTCACACACTATTGTCTTTCCAGAATATACCGGTTCCAACCCTAAAAGGTTTTGCGAAGGCTTTGGAGACCAACACACACGTAAAATCTTTCAGTCTTGCAGCCACGAGGAGCAATGACCCCGTTGCTATTGTAAGTAAGCTGCTATTGATAATATTAGAATTATGACTACGTCCAGGGCATATACAGTGTGTAATAGGTGCTGTCAAATTTTAATCTCCAAATATTTTCTTTTAATTTCTAGGCTTTTGCTGATATGCTGAGAGTGAACAAAAATTTGAAAAGCTTAAATATGGAGTCCAACTTTATTACAGGAGCTGGGATTCTAGCACTAATTGATGCTTTAAGAGATAATGAAACCTTGGCAGAGCTCAAGATTGACAATCAGGTCAGTGCTACAGCAGTAACTTTGAGGAAGCTACAGCCCACATTGCTGCATAGGGCTTGGGGACTCGGGGAAGGTGGGAGGAGGGCTTTCAGGGAGCCATTTGGGAAGGTGGTGGCACAAAAGGGAATGAGAGGGCATTTGAGGCATCTGGAATATTAACTTAATATTTTTAGTATAGGTTCTTAGTATATTCATAGAGTTTTGGAACCATCACCACTATCTAATTCCAAAACATTTTCATCACCCCACAAAGCAACTCCATACCCATTAGCAGTCACTCCCTCTTCACCCCTCCCACCAGCCCCTGATAACCACTAACCTACTTTCTGTCACTATGTATTTGCCTATTCTGGACAATTTATATAAATAGAATTATGTAATATGTGGTCTTTTCTGCCTGCCTTCTTTCCCTTAGCAAAATGTTCTGGAGGTTCTTCCATGTCATAGCATATATAAGTACTTATTCTTTATGGCTAAATAATATTCCATTACATTTGAGTTTCTACTTTTTGAATATTAGGAATAATGCTGCTGTGAACATTCATATACCAGTTCTTATATGAACATATGTTTTCTTTTTTCATGGGTATGTACCTAGGAGTGGAGTTTCTCGGTCCTATGATAACTCTATGCTTAACTTTTTGAGAATGGCCACCTTGTTTTCCATAGCAACTGCAATTCCACCATTTTACAGTCCCACTAGCATACGTGAGGGTCCCAGTTTGTCCACATCCTTGCCAACCCTTGTCATTGTCTGTGTTTTGATTACTGTCATCCTGTGGGTATGAAGAAGTATCTCATTGTGGTAATCCGCAACTTTTTAATGTCTGTGTGATATGTACTGAACTTTAAAATTTTGTTTCTCTTATGTATGTTGTAAAAATTAGGAAAACTTTAAAAGACCAACAGAAATAGTATGTACTTCAATGTCTTAGTCTTGACTTACCTGGAAAAGCATTTTGATCTAATTTATTAATATCGTTCTGTATATCTGATTATTCCAGAGGCAGCAGTTGGGGACAGCTGTAGAATTGGAAATTGCCAAGATGCTTGAGGAAAATACAAATATCCTTAAATTTGGATATCAGTTTACACAGCAGGGACCCCGAACCAGGGCAGCAGATGCTATAACAAAAAACAATGACTTAGGTAAGATATATGCAGTATCAAGTCAAATTTCCAAATTGTACCATTAAGCTAATGTTTTGGAGGAACTTTTTTTTTTTAACTTTTAAAATAAATTTTAACAGAGAGATTATTTGGCTTTTGTTTCTGAACTCTATGGGGTCCTTTTTATACCGATTGAATCTGGTCAGTTTAAGTAAGGTTGTAGTGATTATTGGGTTGGTTAGTGGGTAAAATCTTTCTCATGACAATCATTTCACAACTTTAAGTAAACAAAGTTTCCAACAAATATTATAATAAATGCTTCCTATAACAAGTATTTTATTCTCTACTGCAATTCACCACTTGATGCTATCAAAGCAGACTTCAACATTACAGGAAAGGTTTTGCCCTTTTTCTCAAATGGGCCTAGAGAGAAATTCAGTCTTATATGATAAAATACAGAATAACTGTAACTTTAACCCAAATTTTATAGTCAATGGTATGTAAATGTTTGCTGTACTTACCAGTTTCCCTAACAGCTATTTCTGAGCAGTTGGTCTTCTCACTGCACACATCTAGTTCAGGAGTGGTTCCTTTCATGGTTCCTCTTGAACTGTTGAGGCTTATGGCTTCTGCTTGAAATAAATTTTCCAGCCAAAGCTGAATTAAAAAATAGGATGTTTATGATTTTGTTTCTTCATGTGTCTAAAAATCGACTCTTCTTTTAAATTTGGTATTTGTCATTGAAATATTTTAAAATAGGCGTTTGGACAAGAATTAAAATAAAACTTCTCAAATGGAGTAACATTTCAAAGTAATGCAGTTGTTTTAAGCTTCAGCTGTATTTGAATTTGAATTTCTTAAAGGTTTCCGGAGCAGAAAATATACAGCTTCATTCCTTTAATTGAGATCACTAGAGAAAAAGTATTAGTTCAAACCTTTTCTGTCCTTTGATGACTGTAGTTTCCCATAGACTATTTTACCCTCTTGCTTTTTAAAAGAGAAAATTGGTATGTGTTGATATTTTTGATTCTAGATATAGTTTGCAAAGTCATGCTAATTGTTTTAATATTGGTTTACTAGTTGGCTTCTATAGTTTCCTTCAGGTATTTGATTTTGCTTTTTAGAGTCATGTTTCTCAAGTCTGAACTTCACAAATAATTTGAGATCTTCAAGAACATAGATTATTGGCTCTAAAAAAAATTTTTTTACTTAGCAAGTTAGTTATACTTCATTGTGATTGTCTGTTTTCAAAGTCTTTTTTCAAGCTTTTTGAGGGCAGAGGCCATATGTGTCTGTTCAGTCCACAACTCTCTTAAAACTGCCTGATAGTAATAGGTACTTAATAAAGATTTATAAAGTGAATAAAAAAAGTGATAGAATTTGATTGCTGCTCAAAGTTTAATTTCTGGGAATTAAATAGCAATAAACTTAAGCCAAAAGCATCCTTTATTTTTCCTGTCCTCTGAAACTACCTTAGCTATCTCAGGATCCTACCAACAGATTTGTAGCCCCAACCATCTCTGTCATCTGTGTCCCTCCCAGCAGGCAGGTGATCCCAGCAGCTATTATACAGGAGAGCAGCACAGTGAGAGCCCATGTCACCCAACAACAGGGATGCCAACCTTTGCAAGGCCTTAGCAGTTGTGTTCTTCTGAGGAGCCTATTGTGGTAGGCACTTTGCCCAGATTTCTATAACAAAAGAAGTGAGTAAGGGAGATTTCTGGCAGATGGAAGATGAGGGAATAGGTAGAAAACTATTTCCTCGGCTGCTTTATGTTAACATTGAGCATTGAGTAGCTGTGCATGGCCATGTGTGTGGAGGGTGAGGAGGCCGTGTTAAAGGAGTCGTGATCTGACACAGAGCAGAACTGAGAGAAAGCAAACAGCTTTGTGCTGGTAACTCTCTAGGGCACCCCCCTCCTGTCCCATTTTCATTCTGATCCAAACTAGATTTTCAGGCATAAAATCTAGACTCAGGCATGAAATGAGAATAAGGACATTTCCTAGAGTGGGGAATTGCATGGATAAAAGCTCAGATGTGGGAACAAGCAAGTTATTTATATTCTGAGGACAGCCTGCAAATTTTGAGAACTGACTCTAATAGGAGAATGCTGCCTCCAGAATAAATTTTCAATATGTACTTGCTGCTCGAAGTTAACAATAAAAAAGTGATGTCAGCAGGCTAAGAGGGAATGCTGGGAAAAGGCACTTAGATTTCTTTGGATTTTATGTGGGAGGCATTCCAGAGCCATTATAGGCCACTGAATGCATGCTTAAAATGATAGTTAAAAAAAAAATTCTTATTTTTAGAGTTAGAGATGTTACGAGCTTAGTAGGACTTATTTGCAATTGACTGATCATGAAGTATTGAGAACTTAGTGCAGTGGATTTTGGAAAGAAATTGCCAAATAATTGGTAATGGGGCCAAATTTCCAAGCCTCTTATCTAGAGGCTGAACCAAGGAATTGCTGGAAGGTAACAGCTGGCACCAAGTGAGAAAGAGGAGTCAGGAATGGCTCTGCCCCATCTTCTGCTGTGTTGTGCTCCCAGAACCCTTAGCTTGATTTTTTTTTTCAGCCCTATACTCTGATCTCTGCCTACAGATCAGTGTGGCAAGCCTGAAGACCTTGTTTTCTTAAATGCAGTCTAATATGTAGTCACCGGAAAGAGATATCAAAGAACAAAACTTGAGAGAAACTTGTACAGAATCTCTCAGTTATATAATTTTTCTTCACCTTGAAAATGGGGCTATATCAGATCTTTAGAGTTCTGATTTTGATAATGTCATTCTCTTTCTCATTGTTTTCTTAGTCTCAACTATTCATTGAAATAATCCTATCTACTCGCCATCTCTCCACCTATGAAGTGTCATAGCTATAACAGCAAAGAGGTTATATGTTACACATGCAGTATTCAGTTGAATTTATAGTGTCTTATTCCTATTTTTACACCAGCTAACTACATAATTTTCTACGCTGTTTTTGTTTGCTCCACTCAGTCCTATAGATCTTGTTTTATAACATGTATTTTTTTATAACACGCCTTTTTACATCCAAAATGGTCTGTCACTAACATCCAAACCCTGTTGCCATTAAAAATTTTCTTGGAAATGTTCTACCCTAAAGAATTATCTGGTTTGTCTCTCAGACATTTCTATATTTTTCAGATTTTATATATATATATATATATATATATATATATATATATATATATGAATTAGATTTGTTTTTAAGGACTAAAGCCTCCATTTTATTTTTCCCCTTAATATTTCAGTAAGCACATGAAACTTGTTATTCGTTACCATGGACTAAAATTAGAGTTAGGGACATACTTAATTAGATAAGTATTAAAATGTTCATAGAAACTTGATACTTTAGTCCTCATCATTTTTATTTTTTAGCTAGCAACCAGCCAGTGGCTGGACTAGATTTTATGCACATCACTTGAATGTCTGGTCTCATCCACTGAAGACCAATAACAAAAGCTAGCAGTCAGAATAGCATGAGAGCAGAGCGTCTGTGGCCTGGCCAGGAGGCCAAGTGCACCTATTGGCTTTTCATTCCTCTGTTAAACAGTCAATTCAAGCTGAAAAAAGCAGTTGCCTTCCCACTTGCTTCCATAGACAGAAGAGAGTGTAAAATTAATAGGCCAAAAATCTAACTTAAACAGAGAAACTTACTGCTAAGAGTATCAAAACCAATAATGCGTAAATGCAAATCCTCTAACTATAAAAGCCAAATTGGCTTTCTTTACTCCAAAAAAAGATGGCCTACCAGGGCCTCAGGACCATCCTGTAACCCCACTGTGGTAGGTGATGAAGCTGAGTATTCTTCATTAAATGTTTATTGTGTTCTTAGTACTACACTAAGCAGCTTGTCGTGTCTTTAACTGCACAACCGTGAGGTACAGATATTATTGTCCTGTAACAGAGAATGAAAGGTTAACTTACTTGCCAGAGAGCACATTACAAAAAAGTAACAGCCATGATTTACACTCTATTTGTTGCTGACTCCGGATCCAGAAACTGTGCTTTTTGTCCTCTCTAAACAGTATATGCCACAATGCCGAAAGCTCTTGGCAAATGCTCTCTGGCGGCTGATCAGTGAGAGTGATGGTAGCAAGATCCTGAAGTTGAAGACCTTGGCCTGCTACAACAGAGCACAACCTAGTGGTTTGGGGTCACCAGTCCGTAAAGAAGCTGGGGTATACGAACCTCAGATATTTGTATTTTCCTTTACTCCATCAGCTGAACTAGTATGCTGCTGAATTCTTTGGCAGCCAGGGTTTAGGGTAGCCAGCTGTGACTTCACATTACCAAGGTCTCAGATTTTCATTACTTTGCGTATATTTTGTCGGAGCCCAAGTATGTTCATTTTGTGGGATACAAAAGAAGGAAACTTTGGAGAGCAGTAGCAAGTCACCTTTAAAAATGACAAAACTTTTTGGTATAGTCTATCACAGTCTAAGGAAATAGATTATACTGCCTAATCAGAAGAGCATGCATATAGTTACTGTTAATACTTTCCAATCCCAGCTGCTTGAGTGTCATTTCAAAATTTAACACAATAATTTCTTAATCATTTTTTTTAATGGAGGTATAAACTTTTTTAATAAACAAATGAGACAGGCACCATGACTTGAAGGTGACTGTTAATCATTGTTTTAGATTTCTAACATGGCTATATAAACACAGGTAAACTTAGGACATGCAGTTCTCATTTTGAAGCCCCTCATTTCCCAGCAGGTAAATAACAAGGTTGAAGGATGTGAAATTTTTTATTTTAATAGCCAGTTGAACTGGAAACAGACATTTCATTTTTGTATAACTATAACTGGATTATACAGAAATTTGTTTATAATAAGTAAGTTATCACCGTACAAACAGGGATTTTTAATATACTTTCTTTTATTTTTCTCACAGTTCGCAAGAGACGAGTTGAAGGAGACCACCAGTAAGTCGGCCACGGTATAATCTTTGGAGGACTTTGAAAGGTCACCAAGGGCTCCTATTGGTGATATCAGATGTAAAATTTTCCTGGGTAGAAGGGAAAAGACTGGAAATCTTTCTTTTTTTAAACTACACGTATCTTTTCTTCTAGTTTAAGCTGTTACCAGTTTCAAGTTGTAAAATCAATAGTAGGTGATATTTTATATTTTAAAGCACCATTTCTACTTTCTGCTAAAATCAGTTTTAGCTTAATTAAATGGTTATGATGGGTTAAAAAATACAATTATAAAAATGTTTAGGAAGTAATGGAGAATAAAATGACCAGTCTTTAAGGACCAATCTTTTTTAAATCAAAAAGGGACATTGCTGACATCAGAATTGCTGTTGCACCTTTTAGGTGCAAGGCACTTCAAAGCTTTCCTTATTCCAGGATGTGGAGACTTTTCCAAATTTTAGAATACATGAACTTGGCAAGAATATCCTTGTTGCTTCTATCAAAAAAGCACAATGCCAGAATTTTGGAACAGATGACTCAAAATTTAGTCATCTGTTGAGGAGTAAAAGCAGATCTCTAGGAGAAATGGTCTTCTGCACATTCCAGGTTACTGCACTTGTCTGATATGTCTTAGCAACACTTACGAGTTTTCAGAGTATAGCGTTGTCTAAATTCATTACAATTTTTCATTTTAATAATGTGCACAATATTAAATTTTTATTTTTTATTTTTTTTGGCATTATTAAATTTTTGTGAAAGCCCAGAGTAAAAAGCATCTGAGTAGGAAAGCTATTTTCTTCCCTGTAAAAGGCATACAGCCAGCTCTTGGCCATTTAGGGTAAAGGCAAAAAGAAAGCTGTTATTAAACACATGAAATCAGAGATAGTAAATACGATGGAGGTTAAGTCTGAGGAGCATGAAACTGGTCATTTAACTATTGGTTACTGTAAAGTAAATTAGAAACTGGCATGCATATAAATCAAATATTAAACAGTTTAGTGTGAATTTTCTATATGCAATGCACAATTCCATAAATGGTATTTAATCATCACTCACTACAAATTTTCCAACCAGTAAGGAAAACTGCTCTTCGTAAATCTAATTTTTATTATGTTTCCTTTCATCTTATACTTTTTTGTCCATATTATGTAAAAGTAATTTCTCATAATGAAAGTCGTCTTCATATTACTCAAAGTACCAAGGTGAACAATTTAACAGTGCGCTGTGGTAGGAAGACTGACTCCAGACCACCAGTGTAATAAAGGATTTAGACCTGTATCCATGCCCTGGAGCAGGAGGTGGTAGAGGCATTACAGCTGGCGAAGACAGGGGCAAAGGAATCTGAGTAATCCTGGCCTCAAAAACTCAGAGCTGGCTATATCAAATACAGGGAGATTTTTCTAAAGGAAAGAATCTCATTTCAGAGTCGCAGAGAAGTCTGTTGTTAATTTTTTTTTTTTTTTTTGAAATTGAATTACAGTATGTCTGCTCCTTTGGCTTGGGGTGGACAGTTTATCCAATGAACTAGGCAGCTTCTTGTGTACTATGGTAATAAGCCTTCTTAACAGGGTGTGTTTGTTTCTTTGAATTAGTATCCAGTGTTTTAAAGGGGCCAAAGATTAACCTTGCACTATTCCCTTTCAGTCATAGGCTGCTGATTTTTTTCAAGTTAGCAAGTATCTCTCTCCTCTCTCCTTTTCATATACTACTTTGGAAATGTACTTGATTTTAGAGACTGCACTGTTCCAGCAGGGTGGGGAGCCAGCATGGAGCAGGTATATAAGGCTACCATTACACTTTCAGCAAGGCTGTCTTGCTTGCGCTGTCCCGTAAGTCAACACATTGATAAGTATGTGTCCCTTTCCTCATATAAGTTTTGTATTGTTTTGTTTTGTTTTTTAAACATAGATAGGCGAGACTTCACCTAGAATTGTGTATCATACTTATGGATGATATCTTTTTCACTTACTATTTATCAAAATAGAAGAAGTTGAGTGTTTTGCTTGTACCATTCCAGTTCTGAGCTACAACACAATAATTCATTATCTAATTGAAGAAAATATTTCTTCGTAAATAACTTTAAAGATGAATATTTATCTGATTGAATGCAGAAAAATCAACAATCATAATTACAAGGGAGAAAACTGATGTTTACTTTGATCTTTAAAAACCTGGCACCTGGTAGCCTTTTACTAACTTTTGGAATTTCTACACTGATCTAAAATTTTGTAATAGATTAGGGTTGATTTTAAAAATCAAGTAGTCTTACTGTTTTTTAAAAGTATTTAACTTGCCATTTTATAAAATTTAATATCCATACTTGTCTAAAGTTCTAATTTTTCCAGTATGTCTACATGAAATTGTATTTTAAAATTCAATATTAATTACTAATATTGATATTATTAAAATGGATTTTGGTGCTATGTTCTTGTAGCTAAAGCCTAGTAGAAGTCTAAAGTAAAGGTGAAACACATTTTCTAAGGGTGCCTTTATTTAAAAGACCAAATAAACATTTGTATTTAAAAAAATTAGCAGGTTGTTAGAGATTTCAAGAATTATCTTGAAAGTCAAATTGAAAATTCTTGTTATTTGAATGAAATAACCCACATATTTGTTTTATGCAGTAGGTGTACTCTGGAAAAGTTACATGTAAACAGAACTTTTTAAATTGTTTTTCCATTGACAGTATCTGATGTGTTTTCATTTAAAAGGACGATCCATGCTATTAAGAAATTAGAAAAATGTTTTGAAAAAATGTTAGCTGTGTTCTATTGTACATTATATTTAACCCTTGCTGCCATTAAAATAAGATGAAAAGATACTTGAGGTATCATAAAATCTTATATTTTTGGCTCTGTGTTCCCAGGGCTGCCTCACTTTTTCCTTATAAAATCAGGAACCACTGTTACCTCCAAGAACATCTGAGGAGCATGCTTTTTCTGGAGTCCAGAGCAGCTTCCATTCTCTGCAAGTTCAGTACTGTCCAACTTTGTTCCTTCGTATAATGCCACCTCATTTAAAATTTTTCTCCCAGTTTTATTGAGATATAATTGACATATAACATGTTAGAAAGTGCACAACATAAGTATTTAGTATATGAATGTTTTACAAAATGACTACCATGATAAGATAACATCCATCACCTCACGTAGTTAAAAAAATGGTTAAGATCTACCCTCTTAGCGATTACAGTACAGTATTGCTAGCTATAGCCATGTCATGTCCAGGGCTTATTCATTGTATAACTGAAAGTTTGTACCTTTTAACCACCTTCACGCACTTACCCTACCCCCACCCCTTGCCTCTGACAACTACCAATCTGTTCTCTGTTTCTTTGAGTTCATTTTTTTTTAGATCCCACAGGTGAGATCATACAGTATTTGTCTCTTTCTGACATATTTTACTTAGCATAATGCTCTCAAGGCCACTTCACTTTTCAATAGTATTACCTGAAGACATGACTTCCCCGAGAACCTAGTACATGGATGTACCAGAGCAACTCCTGTTGCTGCCCTCAGACAAGGGTGCTTTTTAGATTTGTCTGCTTAAGAATTGTTTTTTAAAAATACTGGCACACATGCATATGTATGCACACACACACACTGCACAAAAATCTTTTTTTAAATTTCAAATAAGTGCCCAGGTTATATTTTTCAGTCTTTTGGATGAATTATATTTGGTTTTAGTTTTATTTAAAAGCTTGAAAATTACCTTTGTAACAATGCATCATTCTTTGTCACATTAAATAGGTATTTAAATACATTTTTAATACTAAAATATCCAAAATGCTGTGGATGCTTTTTTTCAGTTTTTATCAATATAAAAGCAGTATATTTTTAAATAATGTTTAAATATTACAAAATATTATTAACCTGGTTCATAATGGCACAGTGAAGTTTCTTTCAAAGAGCATGTACTATAGGCATTTAGAACTTACCACTTCATACTGGGACAAATAATTTCAATAAAGTTTATCAAATATTCTGTAGACTTGGACTTTTTGAAAATCCCTTTAATTCAGATGTTCTAAAGTTCATTCCTTACACACCTCTTCAAGAACAAGCTTATTAATTTCCCTAAAAACAGTTACTTCATATGGTTCAATCTAATACCATCAATACTCGGTGAGGTCTGTCCATAAAACTGAATTGAGTTGACAAATGTGAAGAAACAGGGTCCTAAGATACAGTGCATTCTGGAACTGACTGGGAACAAATCTCACTAAAAAAGTATGGATTATTTTTACAGTAAAGACATCAGTCACCCATATCCACCAGCCAAAAGAGTAAACCAGTGAAACTTGCAATAGGTTTGAGGAAACTTTAAGGGATGTGTCAGTTTAATTAAAAAATGTTCATATTTTTGAGACTTAGGGAAATAAAGAAATTCCCCTCGAATCTTTAATGTTGGCTGGCCTTTTGAGTGCGGCTATTGGGTTACATTCACTTAGAGGAAGCTTCGATGCTGGTCTCCTTTGGCAAGTTGAGTTGTCGGGTAACTTTAGCTCCTTGCAAATCCAAGTGGATGTGCCAAGAACTGTGGCCATGGGGAGACAGCACCCTCATGCTTAGCCAGCAGCACCCTGCTCTTTTATGTACCCTATAACGGGTAGCCAGCCACATGTGGGTCCAGAACAACTTTTGTCCTTGAGATGTTAAGCTTTCCTGCCTGTCTGCAAAGGCTGAAGCCCTAGAAATCCCAGCCTGCCTCCCCCACTCCAGTCATTTACAGACGTAGCAGAGCCTCAAGACCAGCCCTTATAAAGAATAGG
The DNA here is from genome assembly GCA_028627145.1 of Eidolon dupreanum. Taxonomy (NCBI): domain Eukaryota; kingdom Metazoa; phylum Chordata; class Mammalia; order Chiroptera; family Pteropodidae; genus Eidolon; species Eidolon dupreanum. The sequence goes on along the minus strand of CM053509.1, from coordinate 47,393,067 downwards.
TGGCCTGAGTGACATCAGATGCCATTGTTTAGCCCCTTAAATTTACAAGTCAAACAGTTATAACTCCACAAAGGATCATCTGCTCGACACACAAACATGTCTGAAAGACCATGCATCGGGACTTCTGGGTATATTAGAATGAGTAGAAGAAGTGGTACTGATGGAAGGGCAGAGACAGAGACAGTGGCCACAGATGAAGTTCAGTGCCCATCATGGCTCATGGCTCCAGCAAGCACAATAGCCATGGAGAATTTGAGCTGCAGCCCTAAAAGGGGCAGAAGCAATTTCCTTCCAGGAAAAGGTATCTCTCTTCCTCTCTCCCCATCTTGGCACAGCCAGGTAGAAGTGGCTGGGAAGCTTTAAACAAAACATTGGTGCTAATTTACAGTAGCCAAGATATGGAAGCAACCTAAATGCCCATGAACAGATGATTGGATAAAGAAGTTATGGTTCACATATACAATGGAATATTACTCAGCCATTAAAAAAAAAAAATGAAATCCTACCATTTGCAACAACATAGATGGTTGCAAATGGTTATTATGCTGAGTGAAATAAGTCAGAGGAAGATAAATACCATATGATTTTGATACGTAGAATCTAAGGAACAAAAAACTGATCAAAAACACAAATATATAGAGGACAATCTAATGACGGCCAGAAGGGAGGGGGGTTGGAGAGTTGGGAGGAAGGGGTGAAGGGTTAAAGAAGTACAAATTTGTAGTTGATAGATGGTCATGGGGATGGGGAGTTTATAAACTATATAAATGTGTAACTGACGTACTATGTAGGTGAAACTAATAATAAAATTTAAAAAAAAAATGGTGCCATTACTGGAAGTGGGAGCTGAGCCACGAGACCATGAACTTGATTTTCCTGCCCCACACTCCCCAGCTGAGCCCAGTGAAGGAAACAGGTAAGTTTTACACACCAGCAGTGCCAATAGCTTTTGCTGGGGACTGTGAGGAGCAGGTAGAGCCAGGGAATTGGGGACTTAATTCCCCTGCCCCACACACCCTGGCGAAGCCTGGTCTACAGCTGAGATATTCCAAGCACAGCAAAAAGAGTACCCCATCAACCTGCTGAATTGTCAAGAGCAAAATAGTATCTAAACAAAACAGTACCAAAATGGGCAGGCAGAGCAACAATCCATCAAGTACCATTAACAACCAAGGTAACTTAAGAGCAGAGAAAGAAAATGACAAGGCTCCAGAAACCAAACTCGGAGTCATAAAAGTAATATTTAAATGACAAAGATTGCAGTTATGAAGAAATTCAGTGATATACAAGAAAACTCAAACTGGCAGTTCAGTGAGCTCAGGAATAAAATTGAAACTATGAAAAAGAACCAAACAAATTCTGGGACATATATACGTACACTTACGTTCATTGCAGCATTATTCAGAGTGGCCAATACATGGAAACAGCCTAAGTGTCCCTAACCTAAGTGACCCTTGACGGATGACTAAAAGAAGGTGTTGTATATATAATGGAATACTACCCAACTTTTAAAAAAAGATGAAATATTGTCATCTGCCACATCATGGATGGATCTTGAGAGTATTGTGCTAAGTGAAAAGAACAAGAACCACATGATTTCACTCAGGTGAGATATAAAACAAAGCAACAAATGAATAAACAAAAAAACAAGCTCATAGATACAGAAAACAGAATGATGGTGACCAGAGAAGGGTGAGGGGACAATGAAGAGGGTACAAATATATGGTGATGGAAGGAAAATAGACACTGAGTGGTGAGCACACTATATAGTATGAGATGTTGTATTAAAAAGATGTATACCTGAAACATCAACCAATGTCATCCCAATAAATTTAATTTTAAAAATTTGGGGGGAAAAAAGAATAGCTGACCTTACAATTAAATTGTAAGGTCAGTGTTTTAGATGAGTCTCTAACTTGCCTTTAAGGAGCTAGTGCTAATTATGGAAGTGTTTACTACACATCCATGAAATTATGCTTTAAAAGTATAAAAAGGAGGGAAATATGTAAATCCAGTTTTTCTGCATGATGAGATGATGGGCCATTTTTTTCTTCGACCTTTTCTATTTAACACTTAAGACATTTTACAAAACACATCTAACTAGTATTCAATTCTCAGAGATAAATATAAACATTAAATCATGAAGGATTTATATGGTCAAGTCCAAACTCCATTGTATTGAGGAAACCAACTTCAGAGAAGTAACTTGCCCAAGAAAATACTGATGGTTGGTTCATTCAATAACTTATCAGGTAACCTATTTACATTCCTGCTACTGCACCAGTCACAAAGTCGGAAGTTAAATCTAGTGTTTTGTTTCACACTGCTCTTCTCTGAACCTGTGGTGGCTGTTTATCTCATGTTTGTACTTTGGGTGTCTTTCTCCATAAGGTCAGTAATGTACTGTGGTGGTTGTGCATGGAAGATCCTGTCTGAAAAACACTGATTTTTTCTACTTGGGAAGAAAAGGTTTTGAAAAGCAGTCTTAAGTTCTGTAAAATGAAAATAATAGCCCCTGCCTTTCAGGTCATTCTGATAGAATTGGTAAGGCCGCTATAGCACCTGGCAAAGCACCCAGTGTCCAGTAAGCCCTCCCGTGCTATACCTGATCTTCTAAGGTCACGCAGTGTGGTCAATGGAAAGCACCATGCCAACAGAGACGACAGAGCACGGAAGGGCCCCAAGTCCAGCTAGGCAGGTCAGGGAAGGCATCCTGGAGAAGGTGGTACTAGAGCTAAACCTAAGCTCACCTCTGGGCTGAGCCTGGGGACAGGATGGGGCAGAACAGCAGGAAAACATGAAAACCTAAGACCCAAAGCAAACAGAAACTTATCGTTTGGGGAAAATGGATTTTCTAAAGTCACAGACTTGCTTCTGAACATTTTTTATTCACAACTAAGATTATGCGAAAACAACAATCCATTTCAAGTAAAACAAGTCTTTATCATTGTTTTAAAACAAACTGTTGAAAACAATACAATGAGTGAACCTTTCATACTTCTGTCATCCTCTTCCTCTTCTCTCCCTGCTTTCCTATTTCTGGAGGGTTCACCTCCTGAAAAGATAGAAGAGGTAAGAGGTAAAATTCAATATCAGATGTTCCTGGAAATTTTCTCTAAAGCAGTTCTGAGCTGACAGCGGGGAAGGCAGCCCTTCACCTTAGAACTCAACCCACCATTGGCAATCTGAGTGCAGACACTGTCTCTAGCAGATGAGGAAGTGGGAAGCCAGGCTTCCTGGGCAGCGGTGAGGGCTGGAGGGACACCTCCTTCTCACTATATACTGACTGAGATCTCTAATTATTCTTGAAATTCCTCTTCTTCCTTAGTATTTCACTTTCTGTGTCTAAAATTCAGTATTTTACAGCTTGTTGATTTTTAAAAAGGACTACTTGTGTTTCATGTGCTTTTTCAGTATGCTTTTAAAGTTTTAAAAATATACATTTTTATATGAAAAATGAACACCTCACACAAATGACCAACGTTTAATTGAACATTTCTGTTACTGCGATGTTTACTACTATCCAGAACCTGGAGTGGAGCATGTTAAGTGTTCAGAAAACATTGAAGGAATTAATATGGCTTATAGGTAGTAACAGTATTTCATTTGTATAGTTAAGACTCAAAATTTCTTTGCACTTGTTATAAGCGGAAAAGGAAAATTAACGGGAAAAGATTTTATTAACATGAAAATGAAATAACCCTCCTCTACCATTATACCCAAATGATAAAGACACCCAGTTACCACAATGAACATGGTAGAGGCCTTGATCTCCCCCGCTCAACCTATTCCTAGTTCTCCAGATGAGACTAAGGGCCCTGCACCGTTCTCACAGGCCTTTCCATCTCCCTGGCATGCCCATCCTATCCAGTGTGCCCTGCAAGCTAACTCTTCTACACCCAGCAAGAAGTCTCCTCTGAGCAGCCTTCCAACAACCATTCGAGCAGAGGTGTCAGACCCTCCTCTGGTCCACTCCTCATCCTGTTACTGCACTGATCTCACTAAGTTTCAGTGAAGTGTATAGACATCTACTATGCTCCTGGGCTGTGAGCTCCTCTTTGGAAGTTGGCTCCTGAGTACAGGGCAGTCCCCTTAGAATCAAATTTGCTTTTACCTCATCACTGGTAAGTTGCTTTGCTCTCAGTAATCTTTGAGATTTAGTTTCTTCTGATCCTTCATCACTGTCTGAAGAATAGATTCTGGCCTGTTCCTCTGAAAGCAAAGAATTCTAGACATGAGACTGACCTTCCAAGATGAAGACTCATTTGTTCCTGAATTTTTCTTCTGCTGTACATTTTTTCTTGAAGAGCCAACAATTTTAAGTTTTGATGAGAAGGTATATACACACACACACACACACACACACTTTTCAGACATGCTGAAATGACTGATTTGAGATGTTTTGTGCTCAGAGAGATTGATCACTTTTAAATACCCAAGAGGCTTTAAGCACATATTTTTAAAAAACTGTACAAAGTTTATTTGGGTCCTTAACTATGTAAGCAGGCAAACTGCCTGTTACACATTTTCCTCCAGGACATAAATGATTCAATTGATTTTCTTATTTTGGAATGGATTATTTTCCCAGCTAAGCTTTTCTGTGGGAAAATAGGCCTAACAAAAACAAAAATAAGATGCTTTGTACTGTTGTCCTAAGTAACAGCAGAACAGGGAGTAAGCGCTCAGCAGAGCAGAAACGGGTCCCGCGGCCCTGAGATGAAGTGCTACCTCTGCACCCCACTCACTTCCCAGTTCCCCCTGGTACTTGCTTTTAATGACTTCATGGCTCTCCTCATCATCGTCACTGCTGGGGTCCTTGTAGGGGGTTCTCGGCCCCCGCTGGTTCTGCTTTTCCCGTAGGTGGACTGTCCCCCTGTGAGTAGAAGACCTCAAACGTTCTTCTTCCTTCTGTAAAGAAATAAATAAACTATTTAACTTAAAAATGAACTACTTTTGCGCCCGCTTGAACCTACTTTTACTATATTTACTATATCCTCAGATTACCATGCTCTCTATTGTACATGTGTTACCACAGTGATCATCGTTTGGTTCTAAGAAGTGAAGGCAACACAAGGGTGAAGAGGCAGAAGGCCCCCTCACACTCACAGCCGATCAGAACTGGCACTGGACATCCTTGGGAGCTGCTGCGTCCCCTGTGCCGCCAGTCAGAGCCCAGAGAGCAGCAACCAGCCAGAGCAATGTGATCCATGCCCAGCAGACACCTAAAGGAGGCTGTTTCTATTCACCCCTAAGACTTTCCCAGTCTCCACCAAACCATCACAGTGCCCAGATAGTCCTGTGTGGTCCCCTCGAACCAGAGAGCTCCCCACTGCCCCTGATAACAGGATGAGAAGGTGTTGAGAGGAACTTCTGAGCCCCAAAGTAGAGCTTTCATTCCCTTCCATCTGCCTGGCATTCCACATGTTGGGGTTCACAAGGCAGGGCCAGTGTCCAATAAGTGGGGGATGTCCTTTTGACCTTCCTATATCACTATCTGGCTAACTCAATTTTGTGATACCTGTCAAAGGCTATATTTCTTAAATTAATCAGTTTTCCTCTGAAATCTCATAGATGGGAGAGAGAGTACCTGAGTGTCTAGTTTGCTATGTCTCACCAGCAGCTGTCAACATTACTCTGATTAACCATACACTTAGAAGGTTTAGCTGGTTCCCTGATAACTGCAAGAAATAAACTAGCTGTGGCAATAAATGGTGAACTAATATTCTGGAAAGCACAGCTCTTTATACCCAACCCCCACTCCCCCCAAAAAAAGAATAAAGCGCAGCCAACATACCTTAATCTTTTCTGTACGTTGGCATTCAGGATCACAACCAGCTATTGGTAAGATTCTAATCTTCTGTGTCCCAGAGCATCTATTAGCAAGTGGCAGGGTCATCTTTCTATGTGTGGCACAGTCTATAGAATGAGGTCTGCCGAAAAATGGACAAATATGTCTGTTTACTACAAGCATTTGGAGGCGATCATAAAGCACAACCAGCTATGGACAATGACCACTTCCCCTTGAGCAGAGTAGAGAGGCAGGCCTATGGGTCCTGGTATTTCTGAACGTCCCTCATTCTCTGGATCCCCAAGACGTTCTTCCCTTTGACCCACCTTCTGGGAAAAGCTGATGGGGTGAAATGAGAGTGGAATGGAAGAAGAGGCCTGTGGCATAGTCAAGGGCTTTTATAAAGAAAACCTCTGACTACAATCCTAGAAGAAAGATGAAATCTTGGTTCCGTGAGGGAGGAGAGAGCCTGGACGGCACAATTTAAAACCTGAAAATGAATCCCTCCATCTGAATAAAATTGGAAAAAAATCAAAGCAAGGAGGCAGGTCATAGTAGCAGTTAGGGAGGGCCTCATGATAGCTCAGGGGGATAATAAGAGAATGGGGCGTTGGTGCAGAAAGCAATGCATTCTTGATTAAAGGAAGGCAGAATTTAAGGCATAAGAGGCCTAGAAGAGAAAAGAAAGAATGATTCTTAGGAGAGAGTCTCTGAAAGAAAGTATGGCTGTAGAGAGATGGAAAATAAGGAATGAAATTGTGCTGGGCAATCAAATATTATCTCAATGTGGATGGATCATGGGCACAGTGAAAAACTAGCATGCTGCAGAATTCTTTGCCTTTTAGGATGCCCTTGAAGAAGAGAGCATGAAGAGGTTGGATCTGAACAACATTTATTGTCAGGTCTCTGCACTACATGATGTTTTATATATTATTTGACAATCAATACAATATCCCTCAAAGGTAGATGTTATTAACTCTTTATAGATAAGGAAGCTAAAAATTAGTGAGCTGAGACTCTTCCTCAAGCTTATACAGAAGTGAAACATGACCTCAGAGCTGTCTCTTTCAGTCTAAAACAGCAACAGGTTTATCAAGTGTAATTGACATACCATAAAATTTACTCACTTTAATATACAATTAAACAATTTTTTAATTTACAAAGTTGTGCAACCATTACCATAATTCGATTTTAGAACTTTTTCATAACTTTCTAAGAAAAATCTTGTGGGCACTATTAGAGTCTTAAGTGCTCCCTCTCAAGGACAGCCACATGAAGGACAATGGGGCTGTGTCCTTCAGAGGGAAGATGTGAGGAGTGGACTGCAGCACCCAGAGAAGGGGCTGCAGCACAGATGTGCACAGCACTGAGCATCTGTCTGCTTGGAATCAGGTAGCAACCTGTCACACCATCTAGCTCTTCCCCTTTCCTCTGCTTAAATGCACACAACCAAAGTTCTCATGATCTGCTAGCTTCCCAGGTAAATTTCAGTAATAGGAAAGGATGCGCAGAGCAGCTCAGCAAGTCTTCTAGGCCTCTTATGAGGTGCATTGATCAAAGTGAATTAACACATCACTCTTCTGGTTTACATAGCAGTCTCATGGTTTGATAGCGTGAAGTGCCTTCCTGAGAAATAGCATCTTGTAGTAAAGGTGAAAACTAGTATGGGAACCAGACCACGGTCTTTGGTGAACCACACCTCAAAAATATGTTGTCGGGACTCAGTCGGGCTTTAGGCACAACCCTGTTGCTCTTTAACTGCAAATAATAATTCAATATGAATAGTTACCTAAAGGTGAGTTTGGATTTAAAGACGGCTTGTCCCTGTAGACCAGTGTCTTCTCTAACAAACAGGTGGTTAAGGTTGCCCTGCATTGGGGCTTTGTAGACATCGAACACTTCACTGCCTAAGTGCAGGGACAGGCTGGAAACAAGAAATGGCTCAATTATCAGGGTGGCTAGTAAACCAATCGTACAACTTCCATTTTCCCCTGTTAGCTTCCGTCAGAATACCACAGAATTACATGGCCCTGTCCTCATACCAAATTCCTAATAACTATCTCCTTTCAAAGCAAAAGGTGGTAAAAACTCATCCTCCCTTCAACTTGAAATAAAATTGTTTTGTCATTTTCCCAATCTCTACCACTTCATATGTAAAACGGAAACAATTTTTCAAAAACATCAATGTATAATGTCTAATAGCTCACACCTGGGAGCTAACATTAGGCCACACTCAATACGTAGATACCATGAATTTAATCACACCTTGGTCCATTTCTAAAGTCTCCCACTAGTGCAGCAGGGTAATTGCAACTCTATTTATTTCTCTCAGTTTTCCCATGTAGTGTCAGAGGCCTAGAGTTTGTTCACTGTTTAATGAAAGATGACCCCAAAATGAGGTCCTACACAATAACCTCACACACATCTTCAGGCATTTTGTGCTCACCTTCCATCTGACCACTTGACTATCCGAGCATTGCTTTCTTTAATTTTATTTCCTTCTTTATCCCGGCGTACCCTCCATCGTATGGTATTTTCTACCTGGCTCAAAACACAAGGGCGTTAGAAAACCAGTGTGATGAACCATGTGTTCTGTTTTTTTCAAGTGACTTATAATCATGCGAAAGGAAATCATAGGGAGCTTACCAAAAAATAGCTGATTAGGCCACACTGAAACCCTCCTGCTACAAATACCTAAAGATATAGGTTAAACTGACCAGACATTTTGTTTAAATCTTTTCTGAGCCCCAGTTCATAGCAGTGGAAGCAGAAGCTAAATATGATGCAGGATGGAGATATTATCAAACACATAAAGAGCTCCAAGGCTTTGGGTCCACATGAGGTAGGCAGCTAAAACCTAGACCTCTGCCTGTTGCAGGGCCACTTGAAGGGCTATGGAACCCAATGAAAGAAGAACTAAAAAAGTGTCCATTAGTCTACGGCCATAGCACCCTGAACAAGCCCGATCCCATCTCATCTCGGAAGCTAAATAGGGTCAGGCCTGGGTAGTACTTGGATGGGAGACCACCTAGGAAGACTAGGTGCTGTAGGCGTAAAATAAATAAATAAATAAATAAATAAATAAATAAATAAATAAATAAATAAGTGTTTGTAAGCTGACAAGTTCCTTGCAATCTGTGAAGTCAACCAAGGGTTGCCTCATCTAAAATAAATAAATAAATAAATAAAAAGTGCCCATTAGCCTAATAAGACAAGGAAGCTCTGAGCATTACATTAAATTTTTTTAAAGAATATACAATTAGGTAATTAACAAATTTAAATCTAAGATTTGTGCTTTGCCCTGTTTTTTAGTTCAAATTTACCCTACTCATCTGGTAGGGAACTCCAAATCACAAAAGTAACATACAAATGGATCCTGTCCACTGCTACCACGGGGGGTCCTGGCAGAAGCACATATGAAACCCCATTTTAAAAGATGTCCCTGTTAGAGCAATGGTAGTACTTTGCCCTCCCAGGCCATCTCTAGAGGAACTGCCTAATGCCAAGGCTTCTTTTTGTGCATAATCTGAATTTCTATAATGAGCCTGAGATATTTCTACTGAGGGAAGTTGCTAGGATCTAAGCACTATAAAATGTGCAAGCAGTTCCATGTACCTAGTGATGCTATTATCCTGAAGGAAGCAGCTAATAATTTTCAAGAATTTTAATCTTTTCTTCTGTTGAAAAATTACAACTGCAAATAAAAGGTTAGAAAAGTGGTAATTCTATAGCCTTAAAAAAAGTTTACGTACCTTCTCTGCTAAAAATGTCCTGAAAAGACATTAATTCCTTGTCCTAAACAGTTATTTGTTGATTGAACAGTATACACAAAAGATCATTTCATAAGCTCAAGTCTCACTCTAGTTATTAACCCTGTGTTTTACTTTATAAAAGAAAAAAACTTAAAAAAAAAAAGGAATGAAGTAGAATAGTACCTTTAATTTTAACCTAGTTCTGTCTTCTTCGTCAAGCACTTTCTCATCTTCAAATTCATCTTCATAATACTGAGGATCAAAAGGTCTAAAAATTGTTTTTTTAAGGTATTAGTCCTATTTAGTAATGAATATGATTAATACTATAAAATAATAATCTTTACAACATGTGCCAATATGTTAAAAATCAGACAAATCACTTCATGTAAAAATTTTAAGGAAGTATGGAAATTACTGTACTTTCTTGAAATTTGATTTTAAAACACATTACATGAAATAAAATCCAAATATGACTAATAATTCAAAGTCTCCTTTGATAAAATATGTTTTCTAAAGTATAGGTGACACATGATCTATCTTCCCATATTTTTTAAGAAAAATGCCATGTTTAATTGCACAAGTTTGCACTAGTGCATCTTTGTGAATAACATAAATCAACACTATTTTGTTGTCCAAAATCACTTTCTTTTCTAGATGCAAGTTGGCTTTTGCACTGAACATTTATGATTTCTCTAGCAAACTTTTTCACTCTCATTTTCTGATTTTTAATGTTTACACTAGTAAAAAATACTTCATCAGCTGTGATGTCTGTTTTTAAAGTGCCAAAATCCTAGAAGAATTATTAGCATTAAAACTCTCTCACACCAGTAATTCATCATTTTTCTACCACAGCACACCCTAAACTTAGTTTTCAGAGTTACATGAGAATTCACCCATCTTTGTGATTAGCTAACTCATGATAAAATAAGAAAAAACATTTATGGTCTACATATTTTCATTCAATATCTTGAAAAAAATAAATTTTAATTACTCCTCTTACTTGGGTTCTATGATGAGAAATTTGGGTAGCTTAACAAAATATAATTCATTTCCTAAATCAGAGTTGATACTGGGAATATCTACTTCCATTTTGGAGTCAGAAATTGGTTCTTTCTCCTGCTGGTCCCGAGGCAATCCACGTTCAACCTAAGAGAAGAATCAGAATGTGAGAGCTTGACGTGACATTAGAAATACTTTAGCTCTCCTCTGCACTAGGCAGATGCAGGTTTGACAGGAAGTAAATTTAGATACCAGTTTAGGGATAAAGCAGTCCCCAACCCCTCCAGGTCTCTCTCTAAAATTTTATCCTCTCTCCCCAACAATAAAAACAACAAAAACCTACCATAGAAAACTGTTAGCCTGCATTACCTGGAAAAAAATGTGTGTGTGTGTGTATTTTTTGCAGCAGTATTACTTTATATTTTATTTAACAGACATTTACATAACATTTGCTAATGCTAAGATTCTTCTAAGCATTTGAAAATATTTTTTTTAATTTAAAAGTTTTTTGATTATAGTTGGCATACAATAGCATATTAGTTTCAGGTGTACATAGTGATTCAACATTTATATACCTTATGTGATCACCACACTGTCTAGTTACCATCTGTCACCATGCAGTTATTACAATATTATTGACAATATTCCTTGTGCTATGCACTACATACATCTCCATGGCTTATTCATTAACAGATACCAACCTTATTAATAAATGATCTATGAAGTATGTGTTATTATTATCATGATTTTAGAGATGAGTAAAGTGAGGTACAAAAAGATTAAGTCACTCACTCATGTTCATACTAATAAGCAGCAGAGCTGGGACTCAGCCTACTCTTTTTTTTTTTAATTAATTTATTTTTATTTTTGTTAACATTGGTTAACAAAATCTGGTAAGTTTCAGCTGTACATTTTAACAGTAAGACATATATATATATTTATATCGTGTGTTTACTTCCCATAGTTAGATTTCTTTCTGTCACCACATATTTGACCCCTTTTACCCCATCTACCTTCCTCCTACCCCAAACTGTGTATTTTGCTGACATATCTAGTTTGAACACGATATTCAGCAATGGAAGCTACAGAAGTGTGAAATTATACAACTCCTCAAGGCTAAGTAACTATTAAAATCAGAGAAGAATGTCAAATAGCACACACTTCTTGGTGCAGGTTTGAATAACTTCAAATAAAAGGTTTTCAAATTTCAAGTCCTCACCGTCCAGCCCCTAAAGTTTGAGATCAACCTCACTCTGAGCAGTTCCTTCTATGCCCTCTACTACGCAGAAAATTTCAGTATCGCTAAGAAAGTTACCCATTCATCAAATGTTTCAGACTGCTCCTCAGTTATCCATGTCCTCTCTTCACATGAGAAAGTCAGACCCATCAACCTCTGAACAATGGGACCAGTTGAGATTAGTGACTGTACTTACAACAGACTGTCCTGGAATAGGTAGTTGATTGTCATCATCACTTTCTGACGAAATGTCATCTATGTCTCCAAACAGATCCATGATTCCACTATAATCTTTAATGTTGGGGGAAATGCACAGTATTAATTTCTCTGAAAATTTCTTTGCATAGTTCATAGCCTACCACTTTAACATATTTTGAAGATTCATGAACCAAATCTCCACAAAACTAACCTCGAACTGACTCCCTGAGCCTGGCCTTCAGAAGCCTGACAAGACTATCTATGGAGAAGGAAAGTGACAAGGTTGGTAGAAGGCAAAGTTGCTGAGATAGCCAGCTTTCACAATGGTTCTCAATGATTCCTTCCTCTGGTATTCTTGCCCTGTGTGGTCCCCTTCAACACTGTATTTTGGTTGGTCTGTGTGATCAATAGAACACAACCTCACTTCCGAGGCTAGGCCATGACATAGCAACTTTTCTCCTCATTCTTTCTCTGTTGGGTCACTTGCTCTTGAGAAAGCCAGTTATCATGATGTGAAGACACTCAAACTGCTATGGAAAGAATCACGTGGTGAAAAATTGAGGCCTCCTGCGTGAGCCATCTTGGAAACAGATCCTTTAGCCATTAGATACGGCAGTCTCCGCCAGACAAGTGGTTAGATAATGCAGTCTCAGCCAACGTCCTGATTGCATCCTGTGAGAAGCCCTGAGCCAGAACCACCCTGCTAAACCACCTCTGACCCTCAGAAACTGTGAGATTTATTAAATGTTTGTTGTTTTTAGCTGGCCCTCTCGGGGGAAGTAGTCGGAGAAGTTAAGTGTTGGTATGCAGGTCACCTGATATGCACCCCAACACTAATTTCTCCCTCAGCCTTTGGGGACCTCCACATAATGGTAGGGAAGCTTTGGCATCTGTTTCATTAAATGGAGGCAACCACTGAGTTTGTTTTAGAAAACCAACCAAGCATTGTCATGTCCAGTTTCTATGCTAACATGCCAAATCCAGAATATACAAATGCACCCAGATCAGTAAATTTGGTTCAAACTAGTGCTATATAATCTGTCCCTCATCTCACATTCTTAGAATCTACTTCCATGCATATTCCTCAGACTTCTTCCTATATATGTTAGCAAAATCTTGTAATCCTTTTAGTGTTTAAGCTGTTTCTTCTTTAGTCAAGGGTTTTTGCTTTCTTTGCCAGAATAAGACAAGATCCTAGTGATGGTACTACTGATAAAAAGTGGGTCAGACTTTTTGGGTCAGCACTCAGTTGGATGAGTCTCGAGGAGAACAAAAACTGTTCCAGGTGATATTATTACAGCATTTCAAACAAGAATGGTTTCCTCAGACATAGGGAGGCTCAGAGTTACTAGGAAATTTGAGTTTTTCAGCTTTATCTGAGCCCATATTTCCCCATTCCTAGTTTCTTTCTCAATCAAATGCCCTTTCACATGAAAGACTTTGAAAGACTTGGAAACACTTGAAAGTTGTCACCATACAATTAAATGTAGTGTTTGATTTTTGACTACCTTAGCCCTCTGACTACAAGCTGTGAGATTCTTTTAGGGCTGTCACGAAAGCTCACTGGTTCTCTGACCATGACTTGAGCTCTGAGGGTATCCATCCCACACCACAGTCCTTGTAATAACCATTGCTGTTTAACAAGGGTGGCAGTCGCTTAAGCCCTCAACCTTAGGGAGTAATCTGGGTCAACATGATGCCACTGCACACCATGGATTACCAGCATCCCGTTTCCCATTGGTCAGGAGCACAGCTCTGTATTCAAACCCAACCCAATCCACAAATCTCGTCTTTGAGGATTTGTGTCCTGGACTACTCAGTCAGGTCCTAGTTGGGCAACAGAAAACATACCAGTTGTCTATACAGACAGAACTTAATTAAAAAAAAATTGTCATCAGGTTTAAAGTTGTTAATTAGGTTACAAAAAGTATAAAAAGAGAAGTCTAAGGGATGACAGAGGTAGCAAATTCAATAATTAACTTCCACCCTTAGAGATGAGGGAACAAAAGGTGGAATTGTTAAAACTTGACAACTTATAGAAAGGGCCCCTTGGAGCTAAAACTCATACCTGAGGAAGAAAAGTATTCAGCTGGAACTGATGTCTCTCAGGGGTACAACGAAGCTGGCTTTCCAAGTCTTAGTAAGACTGTAAATTTGATTGAGCTGCTGTGAGAAGGAACTACCTCTGCTGGAGTGAAGAAGTGTTGGTAGGTCCCCTCAGAACTGCAAGTCCACAGGCAGCCCTGAACAAACAGGAAGGAGCAATCTTTTCTCTGTTATCGAAGCTTCCAATCTTCCTGTAGCGCCCCCTAACAGGAGTCAGCTGGCAAAGCTGAAATGTGATTGGCTCAAGCATTGCTAAGCTCTGTATACAAGGGTGGGTTTGGAGATAAGTGACAAGAGCCTAATAACTGACACTCAAGTGTCTACTAGTGAAAAAACAAAAATCAAAATCATGTTGCGTTGGAAAGGAAGGTCAGAATAAAGGATCTTAAAAGCCACTTGCTAAGAAACAAAAAGGGATTAAAGGTTTTTGAATTAGGAAAATGACACAATGGTGTAGAACTTTCTTCTCTGTCACTTTCCTTTCTCTACAACCAGGCTTCAGGGTAAGCCTCCCACAGCCACCACTCCCAGACTGTACTAATAGCACTAGGAAGGAAGTGGGGCAAAATTCGTTCATGAGGGAATGATTAGTGTATGTAGAAGGGCACTGCACTGCAGAAGAGATAAATTAGTGTGGTGGACTTAAAACACATCCACAAATTCTTTGCCATTGCTAACACCAAGAAGTCAAATTTGCGTCCCTTTGCATATGGGCTCCCATCAGTGACTCACTTCCAATGAACAGAATGCGGTGGGATTTTGATGTGACTTCCGATTCTAGTCATAAAAAGTAATACCAAGAAAAGGTAATACAGCTTTCACGGGGCTCACTCTTTTGCGGTGCTCACCTTTGGAACTCAGCCGCCATGCTGTGAGAAAACAGGGAAGGATTCTTCCCTAGAGCATGGCCCTGCCAACACCTCGATTCAGGACTTCTACACTCCAGAACTAGAGAATATATTTCAGTGGTTTTATGTCACCCAGGTGGTGTTACTTTGTTACAGCAACCCTGGGAAACTAATACAATAATGAAGGATTTTTTTTGGTCCCTTTAAAACTGCACCCCAGAAGAATGCTTTACTTGACTTACCTGACCCTGGCCAAGAGGCTTCTTTGTGGGGTTGGGAGGAAGACGATGGGGCAGAACAGCAAGAATTCACTAAAACTTAAGACTCAATGTAAAGCATTAACCAAAAACAACCTGCTTTGGGAAAAGTTGATTTCTTGAATGTAGACTGGGCTTAAAAAAATTTTTTTTATTACAATTACACAAAAGCAAATCAATTCATTTCAATCAAAATAACTCATGTTTACATTATATTTATAAAACAAACTGTACAATAAAATATATAAAATGTTTTCACATTTTGTACTTCAATCATCATCTTCTTCCTCTTCATCACTGATCACATACTTCTTATGCTTTTTATTTGATTTATCATCATCTTCTGCTTTTCTTTTTCCAGAAGGTTCACCTTCCTAAACAGATAAAATTTTTAAAAATCTAGAAAGTAATACAGAATATTTCTAGAAAGGTTTATCCAAAGTAGCTCTGAGATGAATAAACTTCTGAAAACCCAAAATAAGCTATTTTAATATGAACATTCACCAGATGAATAAAAACAGTGGTCAAGGTCATGGCCAGTTTCCAAATCTATAAGTACTAGAAGGTGTTAAAAAATGACAACTATACAAACTAATTACAACCCAACTATGAGACACAGAAAGTGGAGGGTGGGCCAGGATACTTTCCTTTCCATTGTCTTCATGTTTCTTTCCATGCGAGTCTTTCCCGTTTTCCCAGTTTTCTCTCCCTATCCATTTTTCTACCATTACTTTAGGTTTTCTAAAGTTTTTACTGCTTATAAAAGGGAGGTTAAAAAGCTCTATCTTTCTCCTCTTTTGTAACTTAGACCCTGTTGGGGAAGGGAAATAACATTTCCTGTTCAGCTACTACATGTTACTGTGCATTTTTCATTTCTGTTTCTATAATATGAGGCGGCGAGCATAAATCCCATTGAACAGATAAATAAACAGACTCAGAAGCATGAAATGACTTGCTCCAAACCATATTAGTAGTAAAGGTCCAAGATTCAAGAATCCAGTTCATTCTTATCTATTGTGCCCTTTCCCCCATATATCAAGGAATACTCTGGTGATAATGGTTGTTCTCTGGTATGGGAACTCAGGGTCTGAAAATTCCCCTGTATCTGAGGCCTTACCCAGGCTCATGGCATTTAGGTGGGGTTTCATTTGCAAGTAGGAGAGGGACCTAGAGCAGGTATGACCCCTTTTCTCCTCTCCCATTATAACCCACAGCCAGGACTTGAACTGGAGTAATATGAGAGACAGTGGCAGGAGTTGAGAGGTCCAGGCAGAAATAAAACCTTTGTTTTCAGAAAAGAGGAAGGGAAGGGTACAGAAAGACCTGGCAGAAAGTGTTTGGGTGAGGAAGGCAGAGGGCAGTTCCTACAACAAACAGCTAGGAGGCAACCAGAGGCATTTTTAAGTCAGGCAGTTAGTTATAGGTTTCTAATTGACCACCCTCAAAAAAGGCTATTTGATGGATCACATTTTAAAATCTCCTTTCTGAGAAAATTAGGAATAAAGAAAAATCCCAAGGAAACTCTCAATTTTCATAGTTTCTGCTTGCCAAGAAATAAAATAGCATCTGCTTAGATGAGGATTCCCATCTGCCAACAGTTCAACATACTGTAAATGTATCATTAAGATGTTTCCTATCTAATTTAAAACAAATATGCTGCATAATAATTTAACAATTTCTATCTAGTTATCTTCCATAACATGCCATTCCTAAGAGTAACTGGGCAATATTAAATGTTGTGATTAACAAACAATAATGCAAGACAGAAATTCTGCTTTACATGAGAAAAAAGCTTAAGGAAGCTCATAGTTCACTGAAGGCCAAAATATTAAAATACATTAAAATCATGAATAGGAACATAACATCTATTTCCTGGATTACAGAACAATCTTTCAAATAACCCTCCCACTGAAAATCACTAATAATAATGTGAAAACATAAGAAAATCAATGTGATGACAAGAAAATAAGGTATAATCAGAAGCCAAAAATAAAGTGAAAGTAAGAATCCACAGAAATAAGTAGAACATTAAAGCAAGCTTTCTCCTTGAAGACATTTACTGAACTATGTGAACACGAGCTTTGGTTTTTATGCCTTGCAGGGTGCTGACAACAGGAGACAAAGGCCAAGTAGAGGAGATTAATAGCAGACCCCAAGAGACTCCATATTTCATGTAAGGTTAACCAGAAATAAACCCAGGCCCATTTCTCTGAGGCAAGAATTAGCAAATTTTTTTGGTAAGGAATCAGATAATAAATGTCTTAGGCTTTGCAAGACATAGGTTTCTGTTGCAACTACTCAACTCTGCCACTGCAGCATAACAGGATAATACCTACAGACAATACATAATTGAATAAGTATGGGTGGGTTCCAAATTAGGTGAGTGGGATGTAATTTGCCATTGTGGGTAAAGAGTAAACTCTTCATTCCAAGAGCTGGCTTGTGAGTATTGAATAAATGTGGTTTTACCTCATCACTGGTGAGTTTCTTTGCTTTGAGTAATCTTTGAGCCTTATCTTCTTCTGATCCTTCATCACTGTCTGATGAATAGATTCTGGCTCGTTCCTCTGAAAGCAAAGGAGTAAGATTTGTGAGTGGCTTTCAAAGACAGTGATCTACTCCAGATGAATATCTTTAGTTCCTTCCGTATATTCCCAGAGGAAGCAAATAATTAAAAATGTTTTGATTCAAAGACAAAAGTTTATATATGTTGAAATAAAGCACTCACCATCCCAAAATACAAGAATGGTTCACCTGTCCACTTTAAATATTAAAAAGGCTGTGTGTAAGTTGACTAAAGAGACAGACACCACTAGTCTTCCAAAATAAATCTGAGTCATTCTTTCATGGGGGATAATAGTTAATTCCAAAATAAGCTTTAAAGATAAAAGCAAAAGGTGGTTTCTTGGTCCTGTAAAGAATAGTTGTTGCCAGGGAAACATTTCAAAAGGAGATATAGGTGAGTAATAATCTGCTCTGATGCCCCAGCCAGGTGAACCTCGGGATGGAATAAGAACAGCCTACTTCAGACCAACCCTCTAGCCTCAGAACCCAAAGCCTTCCCCTTATCCTCAGGCCCTGACTATATGACTATTGGATAGAACTGAATGCTACTGAATTTGTCTGTTAGGTTTTAATCTCTGGTGAACTACATATTATATAACTCTTTAAAGCATCCTCAATTTTTTTTTATTTACTTTTTATGTGGTTTACTTCCACAATTAATCTTTTCCATGGGAAAGTAGCATTAACAAAAAATAAAAGGCCTCTATACTATAGTCCCGAATTAAATAATAGGTAGGTAAGAAGGAAGGAAGACGTAATAGCTCACCAGAACAAATGCAATCACTGCAAGAAAAGGAGAAAGGAGTTTTATAGGATGGTCAGATAAGGGGAAATTCAAATGTTCTTAAAATTCATCACTCATCAGGGACAAAACTCGGGTGCATGGTCACCCATGGTTTACCTTACATTGTACAGTGATCCCCAAGGCTCTATCAAAGATAATATGGGGAGGATTAAAGCCTCATTTTACAGATGTGGAATACGATATTCAGAGATGTGAAGTCACTTGCCCAAAGCTGAGGAGTGGTGAGAACAATAACAACAGTTTTAAGTAACATTTATTTAGTACTTGTTATGTGCCAAGGTACTGGGTAAATTACTTTGTATGTACTATATCCTTCAATTCTCAAAACAACCTCATGGCATAAGCACTGTTAATAATAGTGTTTGTTTGTTTGTTTTCTTAATGAGGCAATAGAAGGGAGGTACTGTAACTTTCCAAAAGTCAACCAACTAAAAGTGGCAGAACTGAGATCACAGGAGGCAGGATCAGGAGTCCAGCCTAAGTCTCCTACCTTCGAGTTCAACGGTGGGGAAACCTCTGGATGCAGTACTGTGACTAAGATAGATGCCTCAGGTGTCAAATGACTGGTTCAAGGACTGTCCACTTACCAACTATGTGTTTTTTGGACATATTACCCAATCTCTCAAAGTCTCCGTTTCCTCAATAAGAACAAGACAAAAATGGATCTTGAGGGCATTATGCTGAGTGAAATAAGTCAGAGAAAGACAATACTGTATGATCTCGCCTATATGGGGAATCTTTAAAAAAGCTCATAGTCACAGAGAACAGACTGGTCGTTGCCAGAGACAAAATGGGTAAAGGAAATCAAAAGGTACAAACTTCCAGTTATAAAATAATTAAGTGATGGGAATGTAATATGTAGCATGGTGACTATAGGTAATAATAGCGTAATTCATTTTGAAAGTTAAGAGAACAGATCTTAAAATTTCCAAAACAAGAAAAAAAATTTTGTACCTATTGTAACAGGAGTTGTACTGTGATCATTTCATAATCTATACAAATATCAAATCATTATATTGTACAGCTGAAACGAATGTGTTACATGTTAATTATACCTCAATAAAAAAACATGACAATAATAGCAATTGGGTCAAAACGCTGTTCTGATAATCAAATAGCATGCATGTAAAGTTTGCCTGGGATTCAGTATGCACTGAATAAATGTTACCTTAACCATTATAAATTATTGGTACCTGTGAAAGAAGAGAATGTACAAAGAACTTTGAAAGGAAACATCATCTTTTCCTCTAAAAAATTTAACTTCTTGATTCCCAATTAGTAATGAAAAAAGTTGAGAAAAGTTCCCAATACAACTGACTTTCAAACCAGAAAAGCAGGAGCTCAGGGACAAGTCTGAGAGTAGGAGCAACAGCAGTTTCTACTCTTTCAGGTTCACCTGAAAGAATTCTGCAATTACTAGTTCATTAGACTTTAAAAGTGTGTCACTCATTAACACTGGTTCCTTAAAAATAAAATGTGAGTGGTCATTGAGTATACTCAATGCAAAGATAAATTCCTGAACCCTGAAATGATGAAATTTAATTTCTGAACAAACTCACCACGAATGCCCCCTTTGTACCGGTTTTTAATAGCAGCCAAGCTGATGGACTCTTCACCTTCCTCTTCCTCATCATATCGATCAGGTTCTAGGTAACTGGCACTCAGCCCCCGCTGATGTTGTTTCTCTCTCATTCGGCGCTGCTGAGATTCCCTACGAATTGAAGCCCTCAAACGTTCTTCTTCTTTCTATAAAGAAGTAAATAAACCATCCAACTTATTGAAAAAATGAACGAGCTTAATGACCACTTGAGTTACTTTTAAAGAACATATAAATGCCTAGCCCAGGATAACACGTATTTCCTATGTCCTCAGAGTACACTTCTCTCCATTCTACATGTCCCCACACATAGTGATCGTCTTGTTTGGTTTCTAAGGTGTGAAGGCAACACAAGGGTGAAGAGGCAGAAGCCTCCCTCACACCAACCGCCAGTCAGAACTGGCACAGGCATGACCTTGGGAGCTGCAGGGTCCCCTGTGCTGCCAGTCAGAGCCCAAGCAGCAGCGACCAGCCTGAGCAATGTTATCCACATCCAGTGGACGCCTGAGGGAGGATGTTTCTATTCACCCCTAAGACAGACACCTGACCTTCCCAGGCTCCACCAAACCATCACAGTGCCCAGATAGTCCTGTATGGTCCCTTCCAACTAGAGAGCTCCCCACTGCCCCTGATGACAGGATGACAAGGTAGTGGTGGTGGTGGTGGGGTGACCCTGAGCTCCATTCTCTTTCATCTGCCTAGCATTCCACATATTGGGGTTCACAAGCAAGAGATAGGATATGAGAGGTCAGGGATATTCTGGCACTTCTCTGAATTCCTCATTTAATTGCTCTGTACTACTGCATACAACTCTAATTCTGTCTAGATACTATGCGGCAAATTGTTTCATTAGGTAGAATGTGGTTATACTGAGTATAACATAAAAATCACTGTCAGCAGGACAGGGGTTAAGAACAAGCAGGCTGATTCCTTGTGCACGTCCATGGAAACTGGGGAAGTGAAGAAGGGCTTAAGGGATTCTCTAAAGGTGGTCCAGAGAGATCTTTCAATAATGCCGAGACTGGAGTCTGCAGGTCCCTTCGGCTCCCTTAGCTTGAGGAGAGAAGGAGAGGAAATGGATCAAGAAGCCAGACTTCAAAGCCAATGCCCCTGCACAGTACTAGGGCTGAGGCACTGCTGCTGAATCTGGTTTACTTAACCTGACTCCGTGAATAACATACAAAAAGGAGAAAAAAGCTGTGACCCAGAGTCAAACCTTTAGCAGTCTGACAAGATTACTAAGAAAGGCCTTGAGGCAACCAGTCTTAGCCCCAGTAGGCCCTGTTCCACTAAGGAATGAAATCTCATGAAGCAGGCAGCGCAGTGGCCAAGATCTAAGAGGGATCAAAGAAGATGGAGAGGAGAGAGAGTGAGATCGTACCAGAGCCAGCTTCTCACAGCAAATGCTGCACAAAAGGTCAATGATGTCAATACAAACACACAATCTATCAATGTCCCACAATTAAATTTGTGCCTAAGTAACAGTTATATTAACTTTGAAAACCCACCAGGAAGAACATTACAAACTGACCTTAAAAGCTACAAGCTACTCTTCACTGATTCTCCTATAGGCATTCTCCCATTCAAACTTCTGGTCCTATTTTCATTCTATTGTAGACTAAATCTCTAGCATTTCCACTGATTTTTGACATGGACTCTAAACCAGACAAGGCTGATTCAATCATCTTTGAAATTATCTGCAAAGGTTCAGATTCTTCCAGTCACTAGGTTGTTTCTGACTTATCAGGACCTAGTGGGAGAGAACCCTTGTCTGTTTTATGACCACTGCCATTCACCCATTGCTTGGCAAATGCATAGGACATGAATCCAGCAACCTGTTCACACCAACTAAAAGGAAAAAAGATGGGTCAATAAGAGATGATTAACAAACATTCTGGGAAATGCTATTCTTAATGTCCAGAATAAGGTTAGCAATCATACCTTAATCATTTCTGTGCGCTGGCATTCAGGATCACGGCCGGCCATTGGTAAGATTCTAATCTTCTGTGTCTTTGAACATCTATCTGCAAGTGACAGGGTCATCTTCCTGTGTGTGGCACTGTCTGTAGAGTGAGGTCTTAAGAAATGAACAAAAATATCTGTTTACCAAATACATTTGTGAGCCAATCATATCAATATTACAAAAACAAGAGGCCAGTGACCATTTCATAGACTCTGGAAAAAAGAGGCAGGGACACTAAGCTGAATATACTAGGTGGAGGGATTTGAACTTTCCTCATTCTGTGGCTCACTGAAACATTCTTATCTCACTAGTAAAGTGAAAAATGGAAAGCTAGAGAGAAAAAGTTTTGCAAAGGATGATCACCCTCTAAAAGTAGTAAATGGATAGGTTCAGGCACAGAGACTGCTTTGTATTTTACATGTTATATGACTCCACAGTTGTAGCTATTGAGATAATTATTATATTTTATATATTAGGAAACTGAACAAAGAGAATTTGAGAGTTACACAAAGTGACACAAGTGGAAGCAGGACTCAGATACTATAAGTGTACCTGATTCTAAAGCTTATACCTTTGGCCACTATAATTCTCAAAAACCAAAGTCATACCAAGATTATTGTGCCCTCTCTAAAGATAAGCATTACCCAAGGAGGATGGTCTGCTTAGAATCAAGAACAGAAAAACACGAACATTTCAGTATAGTGTCTACACAGTCTAGAGAAGGGGAATGCTCTCACCAGCTGACCCGAGTAGTCTGGGCTGCTTGTGGGATACAGCGTTAGTGGTAGTGGATGCAGAAGCCCACGGGAGGACGACCCCAGCCTTCACACCCACCAACTCATTGTCTGACTGCATGCACACTAACAACCTCTAGTAATCAGTTTCCCAGATCGATTTTACTAAAAAGAAAAGACACACTGACAAGCAAGTATTCTAGGCCTCTTGGCAGTTACAGTAATCAATTAAATTAATAAGGTGACATTCTGGGTTACATAACAGTCTCTTGTAAGCTTGGTTAGTATGACCTGGTTTCCTGTAAAACAGTTAACATTTTGTGCACTAGATAAAACAAGCCTTTGAACCTACGAACTGAGAACCAGATCCTGGTCTTTGCAAACTATCCTGTGAGATTATGTGAAACAAAAGTCAGGCATTTTAGACAACATACATATTTTGCTGCTTTACTGTAACAACTAGTACATTGGTGAGAATAGTTACCTGAACGTGAGTTTGGTTTTAAAGACAGCTTGTCCCTGTAGACCAGTACCTTGCCGTATAAAAAGATGGTTGTGGTCACCCTGCAGAGGAGCTTTGTAAACATCAAACACTTCATTGCCTAGATGCAGAGACATGCTGAAAAGAAGGAACACTTCACACATCAAAGTCATAAAGCTTTCATCCTACCATTTCACTTCACTTAAAATGTGATTCGACTGCTGCTTTCTCTCCTTACACAGAACTCAGAAGTAAAAGAAGGCATGATGTGAAAAATAATCTACTTAGAAGTAAAACACGTGTATGTTTATGTTCAGAAGGAAAACATTCTGTGACATTTACTCAGCCTCTACTGCTTTCCCAGTCAAAGGTTGTTTTTCTAAAATGTCAACTTATATAGTAAACAGGATGTAATGAGAAGGGAAGCTGGTTTAACTTTTCCAAATTACTATGCTGGAGCCAGAGGACAAATCACATTTTCGGCCCACTTTTAATGTCTTCCACCAGCCTGTATGACCCCCAATTGCTATTTATTTCTCTCAGGTTTTCTATGTAATCCTTACGATGAAGCAATGGAAATTATTTAATAAGAGGTGCCCCAAAATAAGGTCTTATTTCAAAACTTGATCGCTCCTAGTCAGATTCTGGGTATTTCAATATTCTTCAGACATTTTGTGCTCACCTTCCATCTGACCACTTGACTATCCGAGCATTGCTTTCCTTAATTTCATTTCCTTCTTCATCTCGGCGTATCCTCCATCTAATAGTATTTTCTACCTGTTTTAAAATACAAGTGCCTTTTTCAACACTATAGTTTATGCTTTTTTTTCCTCTTAAGAAGCACATAATAATCGAATATGCATGCATAGGTAGTGACAGAAAAACAGACAACATTGAAACCCTTTGTTTTAATCACCTAGAGATGTTGAATAAATTAACGGGGGAAAAAAGTATGCTTAAGTGAATTTCTGAATTTCTAGTGCTACAATCACAGAGGGACCTGAGTGCCAAGGCATGTGAGCAGAATGCTAAATCTGTAGGAGCCCTGGGATGTTTTAAGACACAGTAAGAGCTACAGGAGAGGAGACAAGACAGGAGGTATATCTAGCAGCAATGTAGAATGTGACTCCCTACACAAAGTAGGCTCTCCCATAAAGCTAAAAAATCCTACAAATATGGAACCAAAAATCTCTGTATTACTGGCCTAGGGAGATAGGGAAGCTACTCACATACAGGGAAGGAAAAGGAACACTTTTTGAAAATTAAAACCCCAGGTTTGAGCATGTTTAGAGTCTAACTTTATCTTAATTGCATGGAAAGGAAATACTAAGCAGATTTGGAACACATTCATGAGCTTCCTAAAATGAAAACCACTGTTATTGCAATTAAAAACTCAATGGGACTTCACAGAAAATGTAGCACACTAAATCCATGTAGTTTTTCACTGCTGCATCCTAGAAACCCACTAACATGACAGTAAAGAATTTAAAAAAAGATAAAGAGAATGTGAATTAAGATGGCAATGAAGAAAAGGCAACATTCTGAAAACTGACAAATCTAAGTCCATTCTTCTCTATTCCTATCCCCTCACTATCAACCTTAAAAGCAGCTGCTCCCATCCCACTTAGATTTTATGGATCTCTACTCTGTTAGCTGCGACTGTCCTTGCAACTGGGTTCTAATGGGTCCCTTTCAGTTTTCCCCTTACCTTCTCCGTTCTTCACTAAATAAACAAACAACGAGGCCAACCGATTAAATAACTCAATATTAACGAATTAAACATGATGTCATATCTGAGATTTGTTTCAAAATAGTCGAAGTAAGGTGGGGTGGGGAAACGTATATGAAACAAGACTCTCCTCCGACTTGACAACCACTGACATGATGGGTGCGTGAGAGTTTCTTACCCTATTCTCACTGTATCTGTATTTGTTCATAATTGTCTTTAATAAAGGAAACAAAATAATTGGTCACTATTCCTGTCTTCCCTCTCATACAAAATAGGTTAGCCACAGGTAAATATGCAAACATATAGAGATCATAATTAACTGAAAAGCCATTTTGAAAAATGCTTTCTATTATATGAAGTGATTTCAAATAATAATAATACTGCTGCACTAGGGCTTACACCTTATTTGAATAAAGTACATCTTAAGGTACCTCTAAAGACAGAGGATCTTATAGAGGTACATAAACTATACCTGGTTCTTTGTTCGTTAAAAGAATTAAACACCCACCAACTGACTCTTTAAGAATGGTCAGCCTAGTCTCATGAACATCATCACTCAAGAAACAAATGGTCCAGTGTTATTTCCCATCACATACTAAGGTTTTAAAAGACAGCAGTCTATTATACACCAACATTTTGTATTATAAGCACGAAGTTTTAGAGTAAAATATTTATTTCTAAACTTTGATGTCCATACTAGAGTCTGGTATTACATGGTCTAAAAATATAATAGGTAAGATATATTGATACTTGCTGATGCATCATGATTGAAAGTAAGGGGAAAATGCAACAACCAATAAAAAGTAAATAAGGAACTACCACATTAATTTGTATAAGTGACTGAAAACAATGAAAAGTAGAATAATGCCACAGGCACTAAAACAGACAGAAATTCATAGTGCTAGACCTACATGAATAGATAAATGTGTTCCAAGAAAAAATATAGAGATGGGATAATGGGGACTGTGGGGAGGCAAGGAAAAGGACAGCAAAAAATAAAAACCATTCTAAATACTATACTTATTAACTGTGTGACCTTGAGCAAGTTATTGGCACTTGTTTATTTACATATTCTCATTTGATTTGCATTTCCATTAAGAGGGAGGAGTAGTGAAATTTCACTGAAAAACTTTAGAAGCCCAGGCATTTTGGATAAAAACCATCTTATATCAAGGTTCTTTAGGTACTTGTGGATCTATTACATTTTAAGGGTTGGAATTATTCTAAAAACTTGGCCCCTGAATTCTAAGAATGCCAGATTACCAGTTCTAACACCATGTATAATACCCACCGAAAAAATAAAACGTATTTATAGGAAATCTTTCAGATTTAAGAATGTAAAATGCTTAACTCCAGTTTTAGTATCATGAGTTCAAATGCTTCTTGTTCTTTGGTATAACTCAGCTCTAAAGCATCTGCTTAATCTACATCCTCCTTAATTAAAGGAAGATTAGAGGTCCTCTTTGGATAGAGATAATGAGAGAGTACAAGGTATCAAAGAGAAGCATTAATAAAAATTTAGTACAACAGAAATCTCTTTAATAGTCAACAAGAGCAATCGGAAGAATACAAAGAGAGCCATTTGGTGAAGTGTTATATACAAATTCTCCTTTTGTATATAATTTGTTTATCTATAGATCAGAGCACAAAGAATTTCCTCTTGCAGGAAGTTGCTAGAACTTAACCCACAGTACATATTGAGATAGTTCTTCTAAACACCAAACCACAGTTACTTATTCTGCAGAAAATAGCTAATAATTTTTTAAAGCATCAAAAAGTTTAACAGCAATAGAAATGATAGAACAGTGACACTTTTACAGAGAAAAAGCTATGTGCTTTCTTCCTAAAAATGATCTGAAAAGACAAGTCATTTGTTGATAAAACAGGAAATATAAAAAATCATTTTCAAAAGTTCAAGTCTCAAGTTAGTGTCCCCTGGTTTTACTTTATAAAAGAAATAAAGAAAGAAGTAAAGCATGGAATGGTACCTTTAATTTTAACCTAGTTCGTCCTTCTTCATCCAGCATTTCCTCATCTTCAAATTCATCTTCATAATACTGAGGATCAAAAGGTCTACAAAGTGTTTTTAAAATAAACCATTAATCATATTTTCTCAAGAATATTATCACTGCTATGATAAAATCTATTAATATACACCATTTTACTAAAAAATCATAATATAGTTAAAATTCCCAATGGTCAAATATCTTCATGTTCAGCGTCAAGAAAGTATTCAAATTACCGCACCTTCTCGAAATTTGGTGTTACTCTTGTTGCCTGAAATAAAGTGCAAGCAAGGCTAAATATTAAAATATTCTTAATTCTTATGTAAGTCTTCAAGGAATAGGCCCATACATGCTCTAGCTTTCCACATAATTTCACTTGGTGAAAAAATGTTAAATCACACAAGAATTTGTATGTTACTTAGTGAATAACACCCATCAACGTTAACTGTCAAAACCATTAGCTTTTCCAGATCCATAATCCCTGCTACTAAAGACATTTGCAGTTTCTCTAGAAAATTTCACCACTCCCAATTTCAGCATTTTCAGGGCCGTACTAGTCAAAAACACCCAAAGACTTGTGAAGTCTATTAATTTTTAAGTATCAAATGGCTAAAAACAATTATAAGGATTAGAAGTCTCCTTTATCAATACAATAGTCCATATTTTTTCTATCACAGAATATGCTTGATTTTTCAGAGATTCATAACCAGTTTTCTATTTTGTGATTAGTCAACTCATGTAAAATAAGAAAAATAACACTCTTTATATTTCTATCCAACATACAGAAACACTTTTAACTGACCCCCTTACCTGGGCTCTACACTGAGAAAGTTGGGCAGTTTAACAAAATACAAGTCGTTTCCTAAATCAGTGTTTACTTTGGGTATTTCTACTTCTATTCTGGTCTCAGGAATTGGCTCCTCCTCCTGTTGATCCTGAGGCAATCCATTTTCATCCTAGGAAGAGAATCACAGAATTTTAGAGCTTCAAAATGGTCTAGCTCAATTTCCATACTTTAATAACATAGGTAGGCAAGAAGCATACTGAGATCACTTTTAGGCTAAACCAGCCCTCAATCCCCATTTCTACTCACACAACTCCCCAAAATCTCATGGGAAACCAAATCAGTTTGGAAGCATCAATATAAGAAAACGTCTTTTGTAATAAATCTATCTTCCATACACTCACCAATGAAAGTACAAAATTAATCAACATTTCAATATGAAATCACTCTATCAATTAAGATTAGAGATTATCAACATACCACATATTTCTTGGCATGAACGAGAAAACCATTTAATCAGTGGCTCTCAAATCACAGGTCCTCTCAGTCTAGTCTCTTAAAATGTGGCACCAGACCCATGCTGTGCAGTTTTTCTTTTTTTAACCCAGTCTCCCCTAATGGTAAGATCATATAAACCTAGAGTACAATATCACAATCAAGAGACTGGCTCTGAGTCAGATAGAAAACGCTTCCATATCACAAAGATTCCTGTTGCCTTTTTACAGCCACATCTACTTTATTCTTTCCCTCATCCCTCCTCAATCTCAAACCATTAATTTCTTCTCTGCATCTCTAATTGTCTCAAGAATGTTATGTAAATGGAATCATACAGTATGTAACCATTTGGAATTGGCTTTTTCTCATTCAGCATAATTCTCTGAAACTTCATCTAAGTTGTTACATGTATCAAAACTTCGATCTTTTTTATTGCTGAGTAACAGACCATGGCATAGATGTGCCAGGGCAGTTATTTCTATTCCCCTGTATAGCCAAGAGTCTCCAATAACTAAGAAAGGCATCTATTCACTGTATTTTTACACTGTAATTCAGTTACCAACTTCCTCTTCTTAGCGTAATAGAGACTCTTAATCTCAGGAACTTCTTACTTACCTTTGAATAAGGGCTTAGTTCACAATGGGAATTTTACTTACAACAGGCTGTCCTGGAGTAGGTGGTTTATCTTCTCCATCACTCCCTGAAGATATATCATCTGCACCTCCAAACAGATCCATCGTTCCACTATTATCTTCAATACAGGAGGAAAAATGAATAGTATTAATATCTATAACAAAGGTTCTTCAAAGCTATCACAAAGCTAACATATCTTCAAAGCTAACGTATTCCCAACGTTTCTGGACCAGACACCAGGAAACCACCCAAACACAACTTGAGCCTGGCTCTCGACAATCTGAATAGAATGTCTGTGGAGAGGGGAGGGGACAAATCCAATGAAAGACAAAGCTGCACACAAGACACTTCTTTCTCTCTTCATTTGCCACATTCTTGTTCTTCCACTTTTCTTTAAACCCAGGAGCCCAAATGTCCTCCCACAGTCTAGATATTCAAATTTGGGGATAAAGCACCCCATACAGACCTCTGCACAGTCCCTCAAGTTTTAAAATTACAGGTCCATGTTACCCAAGCCCCCCTCTTTCAGGTAGAACTTTACCTAGGTATAGGAAAAATAATAATAATCTAATCTGTAATAAACCAATAAACCAAGGTGGGGTAGTAGATGGAGTGAATAGAAAAATAGGAGGGTGGTCTGAAAGT
This sequence comes from Eidolon dupreanum, assembly GCA_028627145.1. Classification (NCBI taxonomy): domain Eukaryota; kingdom Metazoa; phylum Chordata; class Mammalia; order Chiroptera; family Pteropodidae; genus Eidolon; species Eidolon dupreanum. The sequence continues at coordinate 47,363,445 of CM053509.1, read as the reverse complement.
GTTACAATTATTGGTAATGACATGGTCTAGGACAAAACTGAGAGCAAGTTACCGACCAGATGGAGAACAGGTCACTAAAAAAGGAGAAGCAACCTATTAGAATGACCAAAATCTGACACCAAATGCTGGCAAAATGTGAAGCAACAGAAACTCTCATTCATTGCTGGTGATAATGCAAAATGGTTAAGCCACTTTGGAAGACAGTCTAATGGTTTCTTACAAAAGTAAACATACTCTTATCATACACTCCAGCAATTGAATTTCTTGGTATTTAACCAAAAAAGTTTAAAACTTATATTCACACAAAAACCTACATACAGGTATTTATGGCAGCTGTATTTATGATTGCCAAAATTTAGAAGCAACCAAGATGTCTTTCAACAGGTGAATAGATAAACTGGTATATCCAGATAATGGAATATTATTCAGCAAAAAAGAAATGAGCTGTCAAGCCATGAAAAAAAAATGGAGGAACCGTAAATGCATATTACTAAATGAAAGAAGCCAATCTGAAAAGGTGGTTTATGATGACTGTATGATTCCAATCATATGACATTCTGGACAAGGCAAAACTATGGAGAGAGTAAAAATGTCAGTTCAGTGATTGCCAGAGGTTGGGAAGAAAGGAGGGATGAATATGCAGAGCACAGAGGATTTTTTAGGGCTGTGAAACACTCTGTATGATACTATAATGATGGATACATGTCATTATACATTTGTACAAACCCACAGTATGTACAACACCATGAGAGAATGGTAATGCCAACTATAAACTTTGGGTGATTATAATGTGTCAATGTAGATTCATTAGTGTAACAAAAGTACCCTCTGGTTCGGAATGTTGATAATGGAAGAGAGCAGGTATACGGGAAATCTCTTTACCTTCCCCACAATTTTGCTGTGAACCTTAAACTGCTCTAAAAAAAATAATAAACTCTTAATAATTTTAAAAGAAGAGGGGGAGATAAGGAAAGTCAGGGTATTGAAAAGTTCACCCATATGATAAAATCGTCAAAACTACAACTCCACCCTTCAATACTCTCATGTCCCTTTTTGATTCATTTCCTTAGTTTTTATCACCATCCAACATACTATATATTCCATTTACATACTGTGTTATTATCAGTCTCCTCTCATACCCTAACCCCACCAGAACATTAGTTCTACAAGGGAGTGGTCTTTATCTGTTTTGATCACTGCCACATGCTGAGTGCCCAGAACAGTACTAATACACAGCAGATTCTCAATGAATAACTGTGAGTAAAATGAAAGAATGAACATATCTAATTCTCCCAACAACTCTATTACATGGTTAGCATCACCTACCTCTCACTTATCAGAAAATTGAAGAGTAATAAGTAATTAATTTGCCCAAAATCATATAGTTGAAAAGTGGAGCTACGAAGATTCCAAGTTGGATCATCTGATTTCGACGTCTATGCACATAACTATAGCTGTAGATCTAAAGATCTTTAAGTAAATCCCAGAGCTTGCAGTTATGTCCAGCTCTTTTCTCTCTAGTTGATCCTCTAAATGTTTGCTTTAGTTATGTTACTTATGATCATTTACATAATCTATTTAACATTAATGCCTAAGTACCATTCAGCACAATAACAGCTTTGTGTAATCAAACTATCAAAATTACATTTGCTATAACTTTTATACTAACATGTTTACTACATAGTAATTTGTCATTTGAAACAGAGTCATACAGAGAGATAAATAGATATTTTATCCTTATAACAAATCTAACTTACCTAATGCTGGATTTTTATGAATTCTTCATCTAACCCACAGCTTGAAAAATCAGATTCTTCATCTGATATACCCTGTTAAGAACTTAAGAACAAGCTGCCCTGGAACTGTTATTCAAACTGAAGAATGAATATTGCTGCATCTACCTGATAACAATTCACTCTAACTATAAATGAAGAAACAGGTTCTTCTTGAGTTTATTAAACAAGAACAATTTCTCATATCTGTACAATTTCCTTATGTACACTAAGTGTATCCATACTCTTTCTGTGGGTCTTGCAGTCAGGGGTAAACACTCAGGGTTGGGCATGCACTTCAGTTAAATGTAGAAGAGAGATGGAAATAAATATATAAAAAAGAAGTATTTAGAGTACCTTTTGGTACCTCGGTGTCACTATCAGCTTCTGAATCAGATGCAATTGCATTCTTGCGTTTCATTCGTAAAACTTCATCTTCACTATCACTGCCTCTTGCAGATTCTGTAAGAGTAGATTGAGAGGTTCTGCATAATCACAGTCTTATCATAACTTTTAATTTTGTGTTTTAAAAGTGACATTGGGAATAAACAAACTGTAGCACACCCACATAATGGAAGTACTCAATAATAACTACTATTTACACATGTAATAATTTGGACGAAACTAAAATGTATTATGCTAAGTGAAAGAGGCCTAAATGAAAGAAAAAAGGTTACACACTATATGATTCCATCTATGTGGACAATCTCGAAAAGACAAAATATTAGGGAAAGAACAGACAAGTAGCTGTCAAGAGTCAGAGTAGGGGATGTGACTACAAAAGGGATAGTATGAGGGAGTTTTTTAGGGTGACAGAACTGTTCTGTATACTGACTGTGGTGGTTGCTACACAAATCTATACGTGCATTAACATTAACAGAACAAGTACATGTACACAAAGATCAACTTACTGTAGCTAATTTAAAAATAAAATAAAAAGAACATTGTTTTCTGTGAGCACAAAAACTTGGTCGAATGAGAAAAGTGGTACTGAAACTTATGATTAAATCTATATATAACTCATTACAGAAAAAAAGGTAAAAATATTGCAGTGGAAGAGATAAATATGTTTCTGGATAGTACAATTTTTTTCCTAATGTTAAACTTCAAGAAAATCAACTGAACCACTGCAGAACTAGATATGAGTTAAGCAGAATAACCAGTTACAAGATTCCCCAGCCTCTGACCCTAGTCTTAGGTTATTAGTCTGTTAGTATTTGGGAAGTAAGGCATAAGCCTTAATGATGCTGGTATAGTTACAAATAACTCTACCCAGAACTAGTTACTGATACTTACTACAGTCCTATAGTCTACATAGACCTATATCCATCTCTGGAAATTTTCTGACCACCTCACCTGAATAATGCCAAAATGTAGTCTTGAATGCTATCCTATGAGGTATGTATTATAAGTGAAAAGACCCTCCTCCCTCTATATTTAAGCACTCTAAGAAATCAGGATCAATATGTAATTACAATCAATCACCTACAGAAAAAATGAAGCAATCAGATATTACCTCAGGAAGACTTCCAACCTAATCAAGGTGACTTTTGTCTATATGAAGAATGTGTTCATTTGAGCAGAATAGTGTAAATGACTGTTTTAAAAGAGAATCCAGAGCCAAAGGTCAGCTGTGTTTCTAATACTCTTTAGGGAATGAGTATTTTGACCGAAGCACTTCTCCCACGGTGAGGATACATGCTTCAAACTATCATACTTCATAGGCATCACCCAGCTGTTTTTTCATTTTCTGGATGTTACGCTCCCCAGGCAACCTTCATTATTATAAATTGACATACAATATCTTTTCCCCCAAGGGAAAGGTTATAATGATAAGAGAGAAATAAGTGACCCTCTTGAAACAATTATACAATTCAATTTTTATAAATTAGTTTCTTGTTAATTTAATTAGTTTTGAGTAAACCCCTTGGAGCCTGATTACCTCTGGATGATCAAATTTTGAATCTCAAAAACCTGAGCTTGAACATGGTGTTCACAACCCAGTACAACTGACCCTGTGGGAACGTTTCAATGGTATTGTTTTGTTCTCCCAAGCAAATCTATTCTTGCCTGAGGCATGCTCTTCAGTTATTCCCTGAAGTAGAACTTCCTCTATTCATTACATAACTACTCTAGTACTATACTTCTTTATCTAAGACTGTCCTCTTTTAATTTTTTTCTTCCTCATCTATCATCAATTAACAAATGGAAGGGGTATAGAAATAATACATGGATTAGGAAAATTTTCAAAAAGCAAAACATATGAATAAGGTTAAAAAAGGTTGGAGGGACAGGAAATTTAAAATGGAGTACTAAAGATGGGACTGCAGAAATAATAACTGGCTATGTCTAGATGCTTCTACTAAACCCTTTGATTTTCATAAATGAATTACCTGATTTATGGTCTTGTTCCTCTTCATAATCCGAATGCCTGTGTTCTTCGTCTGAGGCCTGTGGCCTTTCATCGTCAGAATTTTGCATTTTCTCCTCATCAGACATCTGTGGCCGTTCATCATCATCAGAATTCAGTTTCTCATCATCATTATCAGAAGCTGCCGGCCGTTCATCATCAGAATTAGCCTTCTCTTCCTCTTCAGACAATTGTTGTCTCTCATCATCTGAAAGCTGAGGCCTGTCCTCATCATCTGTGTTCTGCATTTTTTCATCATCATCAGAATTCTGCAGCTTATCTTCATCAGATCCTTGTGCCCTCTCCTCATCATCAGAATTTTGTATCTTTTCATCATCTGACTGATCACTTTTATCTTCTCTGCCCCATTTTTCATCATCCGAATGTGCTTTTTCAGAAACTTCTGCTTCTGAGTGATGACTCTCTCCATCTGATCTATGCCCTTCATCTTCATCATCATTATGGGCTTCTGATCCACTATGCTGATCTATATCTGAAAGGTCATTGTCTTCATGGTCCGAACGCTCAGAAGCTTCTGATCTATTGTCTGATCTTTCAGAGCGATTATCACTTACACTATGATGAGAAGCTCCTTCATCCTCACTGTCATCTCCAAACAGTTCCTTATTACTTGGTTTTCCTGAATCACCTCTTTCATCTTGATCGCTTTCACTTCCAGAGGCATTACTGCCAGAAGCAACATTCTCTTGATCAGAATCCGAGTCTGATCCAGAATCAGAATCTATGGAATCATATAAACACTGGGTGATGTCAGCAAAAAAAGGCAGAATAAGGAACACCAAAAGTCCATCCCAACATAAAAGCAATGAAAAAAAAAACCCTGTCAAAAACCGTTATAATCAATTTTCTTGGTATCCTGGAACTAACCAAAAGTTGCAGCAACCAGAGGAATGCTTAACAACAACAACAACAACAACAACAACAACAACAAAATCCTGAACTTTTAAAGGAAAAAACCCAGAACTTTGTGGTGTTTTAATGTACGCAAACAAACCCACCACCTACCACCAGCCACTCCCCAGTTCCATGGTGCCTTGAATATAACAGCCTGAATTTCTGGTACATGTACCACCACTAAAAGAAATAAAAGAGACTTCATTCACAAAGAATCATGCTTGTTAGTTTTGATCTGTCTGGCAGATCACTGAAGGACTGGCTCAAAGGGCTTGACTTTGTATCTCGCCCATCTTGGAACTCTCTTAGTGCTGAAGCAGCTACTTGGGAGTGTTTGTCAAAAACATTCACAGGCAAATGTATTACTTGCCTCTAACTAGAACAATGGATAGCAGCTGAAGCGAATAACAGACTAACTGAAAAGCTTGGAAGGAAAAGCTGGGGAATGACATAATATGGCTTTTAAAAACTCCTACATATTCCTAGAGATATGGAAGAACACACACAGGCCCAGGGCTGTGCACAGACTCAGAAAAGAACTGAAAAGGACCTAAGTTCTCAGGTTGACTAGCCTTCAGGCTCCGCACAAGCAGGAAATAAAGATAAGGACTGGTTGCAAACTTCTTGGTTGAGTGCTGAAAGCACACTCCAACATACACACAAAGCCAATTAGCTGTTTGGGGGGAGGTGAGAGGGTTCTAGGCATTCAGGGGACTCTGTCCAATCACTAGCTGGCCACTAAGCTAATGGAACAGAGACTTCATTGACCACACACAACAAAGATGGCAGACTTTTACAAAATTAGTTCAAAAGAGTTACTAAACAATAACCACTATGGCAAACAGCAACAACAAATCCTGGGAAAGGGTAAGAATGTGATTTCCTGAGTTGCCACATTGTATCACATTCAAAAAGCCCACTTAAAAAAGAACCAAATGTAAATTCTGGAATTAAAAAGCACAATAACCGAAATGAAAAATTCACTAAAGGGGATAAACAGTAGATGTGAGCAGGAAGAAGAAAGAATCAGCGAACTTGAAGATAAGTTAATTGAGATTATCCAGTGTGAGGAACAGAAAGAGAAAAAAAACTGAATTGAAAAGACAACAGACAGTAATTTGAATCCATATAAAATAAATACAAAATATCAGTAAAGGTAACTAAATAGGTAAGTATGAAAGTCAGTACTGTTTCTGGTTAGTAACTCCTCTTTTTTATTAGATTTAAAAGATAATTATATAAAGCAATAATTATAAATCCACATCACTAGACAGACAATGTATAAATATATAATTGTTTTAATAGCAAAAACCAAATTTATTTAAAAAATAATAAAATTTATTTGTAGCTTGGTAATAAGGGATTTGAAAACAATATTTTTAATTGAAATGATTTAAATTTTTCCCCCTTTTACTTTTACAAATTATAAAGATATAATTTGTGGCAATAACAACATAAAGGCAAGAGAGAAAAAAAGAAAGAAAAGGCAAGAGAGGATGGAGTTATATTTTTTAAAAAGTTTTTGTATACTACTGAAATTAAGTTGGTATTAATCCAAACTGATTGTTATAAATTAAGATGTTAATCACCAGAGAAACTACAAAGAGAAAAAAAACTAAAAAACATACAGAATTAGAAATTAGAAGGGGAAAAAATGGCACACTAGAAGAAAATTAGTCATAAAAGAAAATAGTAATAGAGGAATTGAGGAACATAAAAGATACAACATATAGAAAACAAGTAGCAAAATGGCAGGGGTCTTTCCCTATCAATAATTACTTTAAGTGGAAATGGATTAACCTCTCTAATAAAAAGGCAGAAATTGGCAGAATGGATTTTAAAAAATTATCCATCTACATCTGTCTACAAAAGAGTCACTTTAGAACTGAATAAACAAGTAGGTTGAAAGTGAAAGAATGTAAAAAGATATTCCATGTTAATAGCAACCAAAAGAGAGCTGTAGTGCTTATACTAATAAATTAGACAAAAATCTTAGGACAAAATTGTTACGAGACAAAAAAAGGATATTATAAAATGATAAAAGGGTCAATCCAACATGAAGACATATTTACAAACATATGCATCTAAAAACAAAAACTGAGTTACAAAATGGTCACGGGGATGTAAAGTACAGCATACGGAATATAGTCAATAACATTGTAATAACTATGTATGGTGCCAGGTGGGTACTAGACTTATTGGAGGATTATTTCGTAAGTTTATAAATGTCTAACTACTATGCTCTACACCTGAAACTAATATAAAATAATATCAAATGTCAACTCTAATTGAAAAATTTAAATTTAAAAAGGGAGGAAGCCCTCCCAAATAAAAAATATATTAAAACAAAAACTGACAGAATTGAAGAGAGAAACAGTTCAACAATAGTTGAAAACTATTCTTTTTTTTTTATGTCAACAGCACAGAAAGTATTCTTTGATATCCCACTTTCAATACAATAAACAACTGTATGTCAACATGATATGAATGAATTCCTAGAAACACACAAACTACCCAAACTGACTCAAGAGTAAATAGAGTATCTGAATAGATCCATAATAAGTAGTCTGAATCAGTAATCAAAAAATTTCCAACAAAAAAACAGCTCAAGACTAGGTGACTTCACTAGCAAATCATATAAAACATTTAAAAAATTAATGCCTGTCCATCTCGAGCTCCTCCAAAAACTTGAAGCAGAGGGAATACCTCATAACTCATTCTATAAAGCCAGCATTACCTTGATATCAAAGCCAAAGACTTCACCAAAAAAAGAAAACCACAGACCGATATCTCTTATAAATACATATGCAAAAATACTAAACAAAATACTAGCAAACCAAATCCAGCAGCATATTAAAAGGATGTACACCACAACCAAGCGGGAGTTATCTTAGGAATACAACAATGTTCAACATCTAAAAGTCAAAGTGAGACATCATATCAATAAAGGAAAAAAAGTGAATACCTTAATTGATGAAGGAAAGGCATTTGATAAAATCCAACACCCCTTCATGATAAAACCACTCAACAAATAGAAGGGAATTTCTTCAACCTGATTAAGGTTATCTGTGAAAACCTCATAGCTAACATTACATGTAAAGGTGAATGCTTTCTTCCGAAGATAAGGAACAAGACAACGATGTCCACCCGTCACTTCTATTCAAAATTGCATAGAAAGTTCCAGCCAGGGCATTTAGTCAAGAAAAAAGAAATAAAAGACATCCAAATTGAAAAGGAAGAGATAAAACTATCTCTATTTGCAGATGACATGATAGCATATGTAGAAAATCCTAGAGAATTCACACACAACCCCCCCCCAAAACTATTAGCACTAACACATTCAGCAGGTTATAAGATATAAGGTTAATGTACAAAAATCAGTTGTATTTTTATATACTAGCAATGGACAATCCAAAAACAAAATTAAGAAAACAATTCCACTTGCAAAAGTATCCAAAAAAATAAAATACTTAGGTATAAATTTAGGAGGTGCAAGATTTATACAATAAAAACTACAAAACGCTGTTGAAAGAAATTAAAGACGACCTGGCACATTTATACATGAAAGAAACATACTGGGCCTAGGTAAGGATTCTACTCATTGCTACGCCAAGAAATTTGTCAGATGTTGTTAGCTTCCACAACTCTCTTAGCAGGAGGAGATAATGAAATATGCTAGACATAACAGGAATTACCCTGTCAAATCCATACTACCTTCAGGTAACAGCAACCTTCAAGGACAGATTTGGAAGTAAACCCTATTCAGTCCTATTATCTAATGGTAAAATGAAAGAAAGCAGCAACAGTCTTAAAGGAGGTAAAATAGGAAGCTCAGAGAAGCAGTTACCTCCACACATCACTTCCCTATACACTGAGTTCGCAATGAAAGCACTGCAGCATACATGTTACTATTGCTTCCACTTCTCCAACTATTTATAAAATATACATTAAGAATCAATGTAAGCTAGTAGAGAAGGGTGGAGGGAGGCAGGGACAATCTTTTCATCATTATATCCCCAACACTTAGCAAAGCAGATGGAATATGATAGGGGATCAATAAATATTGAATGAATTAACTTCATGGAAGTGAATCATGGGAGGGGTTCACATGGAACTGTGCCTTGAAGGACAAATGAGATACGGACAAGTAAAAATGAGGGAAAATGATAACATTAGCAAAAAAGTTGATACAATAGGTAGTATACAGTACTCTGTATTTCCTGACTACAACTTCCTAGATACCCAACAGATAGAGCCGTCAAACTCGCTTTCCACCTGGTGCTCCCTTCACTACACTCTAAATAGCATGAACAAATTTGAGTTGGAGAAAAATAAGGACTACAATAATGCACTTTCCTAAGGAAAAAAAGTAGATAACGTTATTTTGAGCCTAGAGGGTTGCAAGAATTCTGAACCTGGTCGTGGGCCCCTTCTCACTTCAAATAACTCCTATTCATATTTCAAACGCAAATATCCAGTCCTTGTGCCAGACATATTTCCATGCACCATTCACTCATTCATTACATCAACAAATCCTTCGTTTCTCCTCTCCAAACACAGGCCCCGTATGCTCCCCAATCTAATACCAAACTCAAGTAATTCTAGTTTCTGCACAGGCTCTCAGAAGACACATTCTCTCCGGTGCGTAACGCCTGTGTGTAGCCCTATCCCAGTGTTCCTCCCAGTCTCCTCACCCAGAAATCTCAAACTCCTCATCATGCCATGGTCTGTCTGATTTCATTCGAGAGAGCGTTCTGAGCTCCTCTGTAAATTCGTCCACCCATTCCCCATATTCCTGAGCACCTAACTTCCATTCACTCACACATAGCCCTTACTGTGCGCCAGCCTGTGCAAGACAGGACAGGGGCGGACCCCAAGGTTCCGCTGGAGCTGCGCAGGCTCGCCCGCGCCTGCCCCGCGCCCCCCTCACCCCACACGCTCCCAGGCACCGCATGCTCCATGGACACCAAGAACCGGAGAGGCGCACACTCTGCTTCTGTCCCTGTATTTCCGCCCGCCAGGGGAGGCTGGCACCGCCGGGAGTGCAGGGGGCGCTAAGGCAGGAGAGGAGGAAGCGCCACCACTCTCCCGCAGCGTCGGGGCGTTCCGAGACCCGGAACCCGACCGCAGTTGGACTGCGGCCGCAGAAGGCTCGCCACGCACGCCTCCCCCGATGCCCAACCGATCCCACCTTTACGCTCAGCATCGCTGTCAGCGTCGCTCCCGAAGAGGTCCTCCATATCCGCCATCGCCGCGCACCTCTGCTGCTGCTTCGGCTGGGAGCTGCGCCGCGGCTGTCTTTACGGCACGGAACCAACGAAACGCGACAGTGTCGCAAAGATTCTCTGAAAGGATGCTTTCCTTCTGTGACCTAGTTTTCGCCTGCACCTTGAACTTCTGCTTGTTGACTCTTATACATTCGCACAGTGGACTATCTACAGTATCTATATTTATTAGTGAGGATTCTCAGCGGGAGTCGGACCGTCCCCTGTCTGGTTGTCGGTGGAGTGGGCGGTGCTTGGTGTGCTCCCCAGAAGGACCTCTCTGACCGTGTTAAACCTGCCAGGAGTCACGAAGTCCTTTGTTTCATATTGACCAGTAGTTCTCAAATTGTTGAGAACTCCAAAGCTCATTTGTTGTGTGGGTAATAATCTATGGCTATTTACCACATTAGTAAATAAAGAATACACTTTTTAAAACTTATTTAAAAATAACAGGTTAAATACCATTTTTAAATTTTAAATGACAATTTTTCTAAGAAAAAAATTAGAAGAGTGGAATTGTTTTACAGCTTTAAAAATGTCTTTAATGTCTGGTTTAAAAGAAGACAGCTGAATTTTCTACCTGCTTTTATATTCAGTCTTTTGGTTGACGCATGTGAAGAAAGTCTCTCTTCATACAGACATGTAATCAGGAAAGGGAGGACCTTCCAGAGTCTCTTCCCCCAAAAGCGTCTTCCTTGGACCACTCTGACAACCGCATCTTTAGAGCAGGGTATCTCAAACACCTTACGTTTTCCATCCTAACTCAGTACACACTTTATGTAAAAAATTGAAACACTACTAAGAGGTAATCTAAAATGTTTTATTCTCTATTCTATTTCAGCTTTTTTTTTTTTCATTTTTAATGTTGCACCACTAAATTGATTTCATGATTTACTAACGGATTGCAGCCTGCAGCTAGAACACACTATTCAGAGGGCTCCACTGACTTGTTTATTTTGCCAGGAAAAAATTATTTTGCTGGGAAATGTGGCTACAATTATACACTGTAAAGTGTATTTAAAAAATAGTAAATGTATTTTTAAAATCTAAAAAAAAATAGAGTTTTCATAATAGCGTGCTAGGTAAACCCTCTTGCTTTACAGGAGCTGAAAGAAATGAAGTGACTTGCAAACGTTAAAGAATTAGTTCTCTTTTGGAAAGCTTTAATTTTAGTTTTTAAAAATGTACATCCTGTGTTAAAATATTACCTAATTAGGCCAATATTGAGGGTTTTGATTTTGGACAAAAACATGAATTTTGAGTTTGGAGATTATGAGATATATTTTTCGTTGCAAATAAGAATGCCAGACAGGGTTCAAATGGGTAAGAAGTAGACTGGATATGTTATCAATCCTAGCTGTTGGAATAAACTGGATGATGTAAGAATAATAGATGGGATTATTTTAAAACTTTCTGGAATGCTAGAAAAAAAAACAATCTATTTGTGATTCAGCTTCATTTTCATTTAGAGTATGATGCTCGAAAAGTACATTGCTTAAATCTTAAATTGAATTCCAGTGAGGCATGCTGAATCACCATGCCTATATTCATGACTAGCAGGATGCATGCGTTTATCTCGTATGAATAATGCAAAACAAATAACTTCTGGTTCTTTGATTTTCATTTTTGTTTTTGCTATACTTTATGCTGATCATTGCTCTTCTATTCATTGTTTTCAGATAAAATACAACCAATTAGATTTCAGCTAAATCAATTACAATGATTTTCTAGTACTGATTGCCTAAGGTTACACCCAAATCACTTTCATCGAATGTTAAAATAATCTTTTTATTTATCCTATTGGATAGAAAGTTCATCCTATTGGGTTTGTGTTTGACTAATTTAACTCTGGGTGATAAGATAATCTCTTGATTTGCTCCCAGGGTGAAGAATTTCATCTACTAGGTGTGTGATTGAATAAAACAACTCCAGAGTAACTTTATCTTGTTTCCCAGTTTTGGAAAGGTTGTCTCTTTTTCCCATGTTCTGACTTCATAAGGTAAAGATTGATCCTCAGAATAGCAACATTTGAGACACCACAATGCCCTCACCCAAAGAACAGATTCAACTAGGTTGATTACATAACAGCACAATGTATCATTTCATTTTTACAGGGTAGCAAAAATAACTTTTATAAAATATATGCTCATATCAAGTTGCAAAACAGGAATATATATATTTTTAACTTGTATACTATCTTAAAGACTTAGAAGAAAAACAACAGCTTGATGAAACAATGCATTAACTGAAAATTCACTCCATTTATGGTAAACTGGCATTCCAAAGGAGGATCATATGGCTTATTTCTGAGTACTGTAGAAGGAGCTAGCTAGCCTTTAGAAGAGACAGTTTGGTCTGAACTAAAAAAAAAAGAAGTCCTGCAGTTTCTCTCTATAAACAATGAGGCAGCTTGTTTCTTGGAAGACATGAAGCATTCATTCATGGTCTGCCTTCATTAGATTCTTTACTGAATTGGGCCCCTGCAATGGTTGCTATAGGGATATAAAAATAGGAATATAAAAATAATAGCAAATGTGATTTCTTTCTATTAAAAGAGTTTGGGGCAAATGAAACAATTTAAAACATCTAAAGAATCTTAGTTTCAGAAGTAAATTATAAACTATATACAGGTGCTGAAGAATCAAAAGCCAGAAAATTATCAATATGAATGGGGTTAGTCAGGAAAGATTTCTTAGACAATGTTGTGGTCTGAATGTCTGTGTCCCCCTCAAAATTCATATTGAAATTCTAATGCCAAAAGTTGGTATTGGGAGGTGGAGCCTTTGGGAAGTGATTAGGTCATGAGGGTGGAGCTGAAGTTTCAGAATACTGGGAATAAAGAGAACGTTGTAAAAGCTTCTAGAGAAAAAAATCAGTGGGCGCATAAAGTATCTGGCATCAAAATGACTATGGGCAACTATAATTCTGAAAGTTAGAAAACAATGGAGAATTTGAAAACAAAATCCTGAAAGGAAACTATCTAGTCTAGAATTCTATATCCACTAAACTATCATTACATACAAGGAAAGAATAATGATATGGGGGGCGGGGGCGGGGGAGCCAGTCTCCACATAAGTAGTCTAACTGCCCTGAGGCTGCCATTCTTTGAAGAAGCCCAAACTATACCACTCTGAGAGACCAAACAGAGAGTCCCTAAAACTACATTGAGAGAGATGCTTGACTAACCCTCATCTGTGGTAGAGCTCTTAAGGTTCCAACTCCAGTGTGAATGCAACCTCAGTGGGAGACACCAGGCCACAAGTGCACAGCTGATCTTTTCATAGAAACCAGGAGACAGTAAGTGAGTGTTGGGGCATAATGCCTCTAACTTTCAAAGTACTTTGTTACACAGTAATAGCAGTTGGAAGAGTTACTCAAAAAGGTTTTAATCTATGAATTGTAGTCCACTAAAATGAGGGACGAAACCTAGAAAAAAAATCTTTACAGTCAGGAAATCCAAAATTGGAAAGAGGCAAAAGGAATTCCCAGGATGATAGTTGGGCCTGCAAGTCTAGAAGGCTGCTGGTCGAGATTAGAGTAAGAGGACAGAAAGTTCCAGGAGAAAGTAGGATAAGAAGGAAATGAACTAATAGAATACCTGCTACGTTTACTCATCCAATAAGGATAAGTGCTTTTTTGTATGCCAGAAACTTATCTAGGCTCTGAAGATACAACAAAAAACAAATTGGCCAAGTGTCTGTTCTCAGAAACTTGCATTTTGGTGGAGGATGAGACACAATAAAGGAATACACTGTACTGATAAACTTACAAATATATACACTTTTAGTTCTATATGTCTGATATGTTCAAATATTTTGAATGGGTATTTTTCTGTAATTAGTATATGGTAATTTGTAACTGACACTTTAAAACTAAGCAAACAGAAAACCAAGGCAATTATTAACTCCAAGAAAAACAAAATGAATGTACATACAGCATACTGTGTGGATCAGCTGATAATAATAAATAATACCTTGTGCCAGGCACTGTTTTAAGTGCTTTTTATTTTATATACAGGTCCACAGTCCTTGGTCCAAAAATCTTGGAACCATATATATTTCAAAATTAAAATATTTTCCCAAATTTTACAAAGGAAATATAGTGCATGCACGCGCACGCGCACGTGCACACACATACACACACACACACACACACATTCTTTATTATTTAACACATCCAGTTGAGTCTTAGCAGTATTCTAAACAAAATTCAATTTCTATGGTAAAATGTATGAAAATCTAAACTAAGAGGAATAAACAAAATTTTAAATAGCTTTAGGTCAGTTCTGGGCGGCATTTGCCACCAAATGAGTTATGAAAGAATTTTCCATTTCAGAGCTCTGAAATGGATTTCAGAATTATGAATAAGAGTTGTGGACCAGAACTAACTTACTCACTCGAAACAACAACTCTCTAAGATAGATCTTATTATATTCTGATTTTATATGTGAAAATCCTGAAGGAAACAGAGAAGCTGAGTGGCTTTGCCCTAGGCCACATAGCTAATAAGACTTGCTTAGTCATAATGTCGTTAAACAGTGAATGTTTTAAGTCTAGTAGTACTACTTGACTTAAAATGTCACACATATACTTCAACTTTAATGAATATTTTTATGTTTTGATATGGAAGGATCCAAAATACATGAGTAAGGAGAAAAAAACATTGATGTGATGTGTTAAAAGCTACCATTAAAATTGAAGTGTGTGTGTGTGTGTAACATGTAAATGGATAGACTATCTCCGGGAAACTGCAATGGAAGCGGGAAATAGTGGTTGCCCCTAAGGAGAGGAGCTAGGAGACTGGAGAATAGGAGTAGGAGAGAAATATCACTTTGTACCATGTAAGTGTTTGAATTTTATACCAAGTGATTGCATTTAAAATTAAATTTAAAAGTATTAAAAACATCAAAATGTCAGTACTGCTTAGTTAACTCTGGATGCTGATTTTTTATTTTATTCTTTTCTACATTTTCTAAATTTTCTATAATGAACATGGATTAGTTTTAGAATAAGGGGGGACCTTTTTTAGAGAGTATGTATATCCTTTATTCAACTATGATTTTTCTACTAATTTGGTATCCAGGAGTCTATGACTATAGGAGTATTCAGATTTTGAAGAATAAGTAAATCTAGGGTTCTCGGGCTAATAAATGAAAGTCGTTATTGTCATAATCCATGGTGGACTCAAATAATTGCTTTGGTAGGAGCTCTATTTACTCAGTGGTGCTATAAAAGCTGTTTAACTATAAAGCTGCTTACCTCGTGGAAGAGTTTTCTGGCAATCAGGAAAAAGACAAATAAATATACATCCCATAATAAAATTTAAGTTGTTTTCCAAAAGTAGAGCAAATCCTTTCCCCAAATCTCTTTCCTGTTATCATCATTAATCTAACTCACTTCTATAAGATTCAAGTGTCAACTCCAAAGCACTGGTAAATAATGTTTCTTATGCAAATGCAAGTTTGAAAAGGCAAATATGAGCTTGGAAAATGTCCCAGTACATTTCGTATGAAAATTTGTACTTATGTTGGGAAAAAAGGCTGAAGGTAATGGGTCAGAAACTATGTCTTAGGACTGAAGCAAAGGTTGTCCTTCTCAAACTTTTCCTTCTGAATCTAGGGTTAGGTTTAGAGGCTGACTTTCTTGAATAGGTTCGATTTAGATTCCTCCCGGAAGCTTAACGGTTACCAGGGAGCTATGTCCTTAAAAGACCCACGCAGTAGACCGGATGAGGTCGGTGCACTCAACACCACCCAGCGGGAACAACAACTAATGGGGGAAGGAATTGGAAGGAACAAAGAAAGGAGGACACAGAAAGGGGAGGGTGAGGTCGCTGTGGGTGTGGGTGTTTGTAGAGGAAGCAGACTAAAGTGACAAGCAGCAAGGCTACTAAAGAAACTGAAAACAAGAAGTATGAGGAAGGAGAGAAAAGAAGAGAAAAACAGATTAAAGAGACAAAGGCAAAGGGTGTGACTTTAAATGGATGTGACATCTTTTTCCATCCACAAGAGAAGAGGATGGAAAAAACATTTTTTTTTAAAAAAAAAGAACATAATAAAATCATACTAAGATGGGGGAATATCGAAACAAAAATGGGAAAACAGTCTAACAGTATAACCAAAGAGAGAGAGAAAAAAGGAAGGTGATTTTATACACTCCCCTCCCAACCAGTATTCTTACAAATCAAGTGGAATTACTAAAACAGATTTAACTCATACACAAAATAAAACTGAAAATTTCACTTTACAATGAAACTAATTAAATCTCTTCCCTAGATTTCCTTATTCAACCGGTTGTTTTAGCATCATATGAGAACACAGCATAAATGCAGAAATATCTCACCGTAGGGTGCGAACCCCTAGCATGCAGACTGTATCTGGTCCTCAGCATATTTCATCTAATCTGTAGAAGAATTTCCAAAAGGAGATGCACAGTATTTCATGCTTCGAATTGCAAACATTCGTTGGGGTATTAGAATCCTTGATGGTAATATGGCAAAAGGCCACAAGATGGTGATGGTATACCTGAAAAGACCTCGATCATCTGCAAAATTACGTGCACACACACACCCTTACCAATTTTCCTTAGCAAAAAATTGGCTCAGGGGAGTAGGGTGTTGTGAAGGAGAAAAGAGATTTGAAAATCTAACTACCTGTAGATAGCAATCAAAAAACTTCTTATAACAAAACCTAGAAGTATTTTTTCCATTTGGTTTCTCTTTTTTCCCCAATTAAAAAAAAAGCAGTACTTTTAAGACTGACAAATACTAAGGGTATATTTTTCAACTATAGATGCTCTCATTTTTATGTATTTATTGATTATGCAATACACTTAAATCAAGTAACTGTTACCTTTTTGGGAAATTTTAAATTTTTTTTCCAGCTCCGTAAGATAAAATTTCCCTAATGAGTCCAGTGAAGATTTTATTTATTTGACTGCAATTTATTTCCTTACTCATTAAGGTAATGACCGGCTGGGTTAAATTCCTTACTTTAATGGGTGCGACAGTTTAGGTTAATAATGATTCTTATTGATGTATGGATACATTTAACTTTCCAAGATGCAAACATACATATATGTATATATACTTTTTGTCTGCTACTTAACACAGAAACAAAATTTGTATGGGGGAATAGGCTAGCATTCTGGGCCTAAAATGCCAAAGGAGTAACTAAAGGGAAAACAGCCTAAAGTTTATTCGAGAACCATAAGATTTTATTTCAAAAAAATAATAGTAGTCATTAGTTATTTTTTCTATTCAGCATCAAGTAAATTCTTAAACACAACCGTAAGTTCTAAATATTCACCTGAAACTGATAATATGTATCAAAATGTCATAAAAATTCTTATCTTTGACTCTGTAATTCCATATCAAAGAATTTATCTTAGGAAAATAAGAGATTCACATGAAGATGTACAAGGGTATTTACTATAGCATTATTTATAGAAATGAGAAACATTGGAAACACCATGGTAGGAAATTGATCAAATAAATTATCAGACATCATAAACTGAAACACTATGCAATCATTTAAATTATGTTTTTCAGGGCATTATCATGTACTAGTAAAGGGAGTATAAAAAAATAAGACAACCTTTTGAAAGGGCAATTTGGTATTATCTATCTAAATTGTAAGTGAGTATACTCTTTGATTCAACATTTCCATGTCTAGAAATTTATCCTGAGAAAATAATTTGACAGATACATAAGTGTATATGGACAAAATGTTTACTGATTTAGCCTACCACAGATATGTCAGAAAGAGTTCTATAAGTATACAGGAAAGCTCTTCATGGTCCCCAATCTTTCCTTCTCCAATCAGTTCTTCCAATTTCAAGGCATGATATAGAAAGAGAAGCTTAACATTCTTTAGTGGGATCAAGAGTGAGAACACTGTAAGTCTATTTTTTTGGCTACTGAGCACAGCCTGATTAATAATGACAGCCTTGATAAAGTGAAGTACACTTAAGACTAATTTGGTGAAATAATTCATTGCACATCTATAGTGTGCTATTATCACACACAAAAGAAGGCTACAAAAGAGAAGACACATCCGAGTCAAAGAGCTGACTAATGATTTCTCTTGCAATAAACAGTTAAATGGAGAAAAACTATGACAAAGCCACCTAGATTTTCATATAATGCCCTGCTTTGGAACAGATTATTAGAATCCAGGCTAAGACCAACAGAAAAGAAGCAGATCGGTCTCCAACTGTAGTTACATAATTTCTACAGGGAGTGAGGAATTGGGGCCATCTCTCTGCAGGTGAAAATATGATTTTATTCACTGTGAAAAGTAATGCATATGTTCTAGAGACAATGTCAATGCTTAATAATTTCCAAAGTTAGAATGGTATACCATTTAGGCGGGATAAAAATACAGGCTTCCAGAGGCAAATATGAATTTGCTTTGAGAATAGATTTTTATCTCTTGAAATACTAACACAACCTATTACATCATGTTGGAAAAAAAGATAAACACCCTCACTTCCTCGCCCTTTAGATGATAAAAGTAAACAGCTTCTATGAGGTAGAAAATGTAGGTCTCGGGCTAGAAAAGACTGGTAGGAGGTTTAGGTGTTGTGAAGAATGTACTATGTAAGGAAAAATTAATATAAAATATATAAACCTTTATTATGTTTCAATCCAACAAACGTGTAGAGCCTCTACCATGTTCAAGGACTCTGGAGAGTAAAGAGGTAGAAAAGAAATGATACCTATAACCAAGGAACTAGTTTCCAGTCTTCTAGGAATGATAACTAGAATATGTCAGGAAAGGAGATATGTCATGGATGCATGCAAAATTCTGAGGAGGTTCAGATTTGGAGATAATGGGAAAGGCTTTGGTGGGAGGTAGCATGTGAAGTATACCTTATAAGAAGAAGGGTTTTGGCCTTTAAAGAAACAGTAAGAGGCTGGATCAGGCAGAAGCATACAGATTCATTCAGAAGGATGAATAAAGGCACACAGGTAGAACAACTTGGGACACATTTAAGAGCAGTGAATAATCCATTCCTACTGGGCTGGGGTCTATACAGCTTTAGGACATTCGAAATATCTTTCTCTGGGATAAAGTACAGCAGAAATTAGAGTCAACTGAGGTTCCATTTAAACTAACCTAGCAAGATGAACAGAGTTCTTATAGGAAGTGGAATAAAGGAAATGAAAAAGAAGTTGAAAGTACTGAAGCAAGATATTCTCTTCCCAAATATTTGTATATTATCCTAAAAACCCAACTGAAAAGAATGGTGAGAGAAGGACATCTACAGCTGAGCAACTTGTTATGTATTGACTTGTGTGAGCCATATGGTTCTGGAAAATGAAATGGTGGCCATCATAGACAAGGAATGGGCTCAGCAGGCAGCTCTGGCTCTCCCAGAAAATATGAATATAACGTATATGATGACAGAAATAGATCTCACCAAAAACTGAAGTGAATCTTAGAAAAAGGCTTCTATAAAAAATTGACTTTATTTCTATTTATTTATTTTTTCAATTATTTGTACCTACAGCACCTAGTCTTCCTAGGTGGTCTCCCATCTAAGTACTAATCAGGCTCAACCCTGCTTAGCTTCTGAGATCAGACATTGGGCTTGTGCAGGGTGGCATGGCCACAGACAATAGACTATGGCTCCATTGGAGTGTGAACCCAGGACCGTCTGCATGTAAAGCAGACATGTTAATCGCTACACTATGGAACCACGTCCTAAAAAATTAACTTTAAAAATGAATTGATGGTCTGCCACTTCTTCTTCCGCCTTTCCATTCTCTACCCCCCCCCCCCGCATTCCTGCACAAATCAATCTAAAAGCCATTACATGGGGCCAAGCGAGACAAGTATCTGTGGTAAGGGTGTAGAGCCATGGGAGCCATGGTAGGGGTGCGAGAAGGACCTTTGAGTAAGAGGTCAGCCTGGTGCAGGTGCCAGAGCCCAAGAGGGGTGAGAAGGGCATCTATATGGTGTGTGGCCTGACTGGGATGAGGAGGGTATCCCCACAAGGAGGGAGATACCAGTATGTATCCTGAGCAGAGAATGAATGGAGCCCCTGCAGAGGGGCAGCCTGGTGCCAGGTGTTAGAGCCCAAATAGGGTAATATAGCTATCTGCATGGGGCAAGGGAAGGGAAGAGGAAGAGAGGAGGCCTAGACTGGGTACAGGGATCAAGCTGGGTGACTAGGCCATCCAGGAAGGAAGGCCATCTGGCACAAGTTGTCAGAGTAAGACCAGGGGGAGGAGGGTAACTATGTGGGGTGGGGTGAGGGGGTCAGCCTGAGGTATTGGTGCCCAAGCAAGATGTAGAAGGTACCTGGGCAGAGCAGCAGCCAGTTCAGGGTGAGGAGGGTGTCCATACGGTGGATAGGGAAGACCAAAGAAGATTGTATACGGAAGGATCGATCATGAGTAAGAAGTCATTTTAAGGATAATGAGAATCAGGTTTCTCACTGGCAGAGATAGTAGCTATATATATGAAAAGTGAAAAAAAAAAACATACAACTAGTTGGATTGGAATTGGAGGTATCTCTGTGAATTCATGATTTTGAATATATACAGATATAGAAATATTGAAGTAAATATGTTTGTGCAAACACACATATATCTACTTGTATAACGTACATACACGTATATTTCATATTATCCCTAGCTCTGTTCACTGTAGAGGTCTGAGGACAGTGACACCTCAATAACAATGAGAGTACCTAATACCGAGAACTTAGTTTCTAAATGCCGTTCTCTACCACCAAAAGAAACAGAGCTCCTTGGAGAAATGGCAGATTCCAGGGCTAGGGCAGGGAAAGTACAAAATAAGCTTGGACTATCTTGTGTAGCAGGCAAGGAAGTACAAAAAGGATGATGGAAATACGTGAAAAGGATAAAAAAGATAACCTGAAGGGGTTTCCACTGGCCAAATGTGGAAAAGTTTGAGTATCAAAATAATGACAGTAATGGATTATAATCCATAGAATAAAATAAGAATTCCTTCACTAATACAAATATGAATAAATAAAAGAAAAAACAAGAAGTCTGATGAAGAATGGGATATTTACACAACTTCAAAGTACTTCCCAAACAAAATACTTAATTACAAAGGGGAAAAAGACTAACTTTAGAGTGGAAAACCCTGGCAGACACCATCTTAGTCAAGTTAATATGACTAGTGATGGGACAAATTGAAGTCATTTGCCACCCGATAGGATATAATGAGAACACCGCATCACTTCTCTAATAATTCTGCCAAAGATACATAACATGAATTCGATTATGAAAAAGGCTTAGACAAAACCAAATTGAAGAACATCCTGCAAAAATAAGTGGCCTGTAATCTTGAAGTGTCAAGGTCATGAAAGTAAAGATTAGGGAACTGTTCAAGACTGAAGAAGACTAAAGCCACGACTAAACACAATGCATAATTTCTGGACAGGATCCTTTTCCTATAAGAAGAATATTGGGACCATTGACAAAATTTGAATGGGGCCTGAGGATTAGATAGTAACATATCAATGTTAAATTCCTAATTTTGATAGTTGTACTGGGATTATCTAGATGAATGCTCTCATTAGTAAGAAACACACACTAAAGTATTTGGGATGACGGGGCACTTTCACAGTTTAGGCTCTGCAGGAAGAAGACTCTGAGTCAGAGTTTAGTGTCCAGGATGTTTACTAGGGAGTGCCTGGGCTTGACACCTGTGGTAGAGAAGAAGGAAGCAGGCATAGACAGAAGGAAAAGCAAGCTGTGTGTAAGGAAGGCCTAGCAGCCTCAGCTGACCCCACAGGAAACTCTGGAGTTGAAATTGCCCTTCGTCATTGTCCCAAACCAGGCTGAAATGACTGGGCTTTAAAACTATGCCTTAATCAGTCATTGGACATGAGCTGTCCCCACAAAGGGCATGAGTTTTGATGAGGCAGCTCTCTGCAGCTGTAGAAACTGATAACTGAAGGCTGTCTGCTGACAGTACTACAAGCAGCTGGGACAAGACTTCCTTCTGCAAAGGGAAATCTCAGTGGCTCACCTCCATGTTCATTCCCTGTGCTGCTCTCACAACCACTTCATATATGTTGAGGAGTAGCTTCTCCAATAGCTTCTGGTCTTAGAGCTGCAATTTAAACTTACAGCCTCCCTCCTCAACCATCCTTTCTAAGTTTCTCTCATTCTTAGTGACCACTTCTCTTGGCCTTGTTGACTTACATAGGGTTGTGATCTAGATTCTCACCCAGAAAAGTCTGAGTTCTTAGTTGCTACATTATCCATTTACCACTGCAACTTTAGGCAAGGGAATAACAAGTAGCATCCAAGTAGACCAGCTAGGTGCTAAAACACTCTTCCCTGCCCCTGTTATATAACAACAGACCTACCTGCTAATGATCAGGGCTAGTGCCCCTGCCAAGATTACTCCTCTCCTTTCAGCTCCCGTGTTCCAGGACACTAGAGCCCAAAGCACCCAGGCAGCAGTTTTACTTAGTAATTCAAAGGCACTTTTGTTGTGTCCTCTGGTGGAAATATTCCCTAAATTAGCAATCAAGTCCTCTAACACTGCAGAGTGCTGACTAGCAGGAAGCATAAATTCCCTAAGGGCTCTTTGGAGCGATGATAAACAGAACCACTCTTACTTCCATATTTTGCTTCTCAGACCCATGTATTCTTTCTGTAGGGGACACAGCACCAGATAAAGATCTTTGATTCAATGTGCTTAATGTATTATAGAAGATGGCATTCACAGAGCATTGCATCTGAGCTAACACTTCAGCTGTGCCTTCAGCAAGGCATTCCAATGCTCCATCAGGCTTTAGGGTGCTGCAGCAAGTGATACGGCCTGTGGATACCATGATCACAGGTGTACTCTCATACCTTCTTTGCTGTAAATTCGATCTCTTGGTCTGATGCAATGTTATGTGAGGTCCCTTGCTGGTGGATCAAATGTTATATAAGCCCAGAGTGAAGGCTGAAGGTAAGGCATTTAAACCCTTACACAGAATACGAATCACTAAGTAATGAATCACTGTGAGAATGAATCATTGGCCCTTTCAGGGTAGAAGGGTCCTAAAGGAGTCAGCTTGCCAAGATCAAGATTGCTTGATCTTCTTGAGGAAGGTTATCATATCAGGAGCTCATCAGTGATCTTTTTCTATCAAGCTGGACATTTGCTAATGGCAATAATTATATCCACCTGATAAATGGGAACCTATGCTATTGGGCCCCAAATAGCCTCCATCTCTTTTACCATGGCTACTTCATTCACATATCCATTGTGCAAGAAATGGTGTGGTCAGTGATAAGAGGTGGAGTCAACTGGCTGAATCATTTTATATATGAAGGATTTACATCTATTATTTTGCTTTCTTTTCTATATGCCATTCCTTTTTGTTCCTCTGTTCCTATGTTGTTGCCTTCTTTTGTGTTAAAAAGATATTTTCCAATGTACCATTTTAGTTCCTTGTCATTTCATACACACACACACACACACACACACACACACACACACACATACATATATATATTTGAGTTACTTTCTTAGTGGTTGCCCTGGAGATTACAGTTAAATCTTAATTCATAAGAAACTAGTTCAGATTAACTTAAGTTGGTACTTAAATTTCAATAATATACAAAACTGCACCCAAAGAGTTCCATTTCTTCATCCTCTTTGTTTTCTTTTGTTTGTACAGAATGAGCAGTACTCTTACTGGCTGCCCATCTCTTTCTCAGTAAGCGACACCATGTTTTATTAACTATCTCTATAATTATCTCTACGGATCAGGTGCCCCTGGTTGTCACTTTCATCTTGCCACTAATTATCATAATTTTGTCCACATAGCTTCTGACAGTATGTAGCTTGATTATTTCTGGGTTGTATTATTTCCATTTCTAATAAGCTCAGTTATATAAAGGCATCTCCTACCATGAGTCAAGCCTGCAAAAGAGATCCACCATGAACTTCATTGTGATTCAGGTGCCCTTTTGCCAACACTTTATTGCTTTGGTAGATGGTGTACCCTCCAAGTCCCCCATGGAGCAGTCATCATCTGGAGCGTTTTCTGGCCTTATATAGTATATCCATACCAGTACATCCATTTCTCTGAGTCCTTTTTAAAAAATTGAATAGCATTCACGTACATAAAATTCACATTTCGAAGATTGCAACTCAGTGGTTTTTAGTATGTTCACAGAGTTGTGCAACCATCACCACAATTTTAGAATAGTTTCAATCAAGCCAAAATGTAATCCTGTACCAATTAGCAGTCACTCCTCGTTCTTCCCTATTGACAACCCCTGGCAACTACTTATTTATGTTTCTATGGATTTGCTGATGCTAGACATGTCATATAAGTGAAATCATACTGTATGTGATCTTTTATGTTCGCCTTCTTTCACTTAGCATAATGTTTTCAAGGTTCGTCCATGTTGTAGCATGTATCAATGTCTCATTCCTTTTTATAACTGAATAGTATTCCATTGTGTGGATTTAGCATATTTCATTTATCCACTTATCAG
Source organism: Eidolon dupreanum (assembly GCA_028627145.1). Lineage (NCBI taxonomy): Eukaryota > Metazoa > Chordata > Mammalia > Chiroptera > Pteropodidae > Eidolon > Eidolon dupreanum. The sequence continues at coordinate 47,338,597 of CM053509.1, read as the reverse complement.
TTGACATACATTTGGGTTTTCCCACTTTTTGGCTATTATGAATATTGTTGCCATAAATATTTGTGTACAATTTTTATATGTGGACATATGTTTTCATTTCTCTTGAGTCAAATAGTAATTTTATGTTTAACTTTTTCAGCAATTTACACATTAAACATTTAGTTCAGCTCCCCTGCCCTTCCACACAGAAAGCCTCTTTACATGTTACCAAAGACACTCTCTGGCTTTCACACTTGGCATTCAGTTACCTGCTAGTTACTTTCTCAGTATTTTGTTTTCTTTTCCTAGAGCTTCAAGAGAGCTAAGCAATAACCACCCAATCCATTGTCCTTATAGTTACTATTTCCTTCATACATTTCATCATCTAACGCATTCCAATTCACCATTGGTGAAAGTTTTAATAACTGGTTGCCACCTCATGCCAGGGCTATCTGTGCTTCATCTGTCACCAGTGATGAGATCCTCCTACCATCTCAAAAAACCCATTTTATCATCTGCCTTCTCAGACCTCTCCTGGCTCTAACTGTGGTAGTGTGGGTTTTCCAGGAAGCAGACTCTAAGATAGACTTTAGTGTTCAGAATAATTATTTGGTAGCACTCTTAGGATCAGGATCTGTGGATGGGTAGAGAAAGAAAGAGGATTGGGTAGAGGAGGAAGTTGATCTGAGATGCAAGCTGATAGCCTCAGCTTACCCCAGTGAGAGCTCTTGAGTGGAAAGGGCCCATCAAAGATGTCCTGCACAGGGCTGAAATGGCCAAGTCTTTCTATCCTTGCCTTGATCAGTCACTGTATTTGGGCCTCCTTGGGCAAGGTGGCTCTCTGAAGATGAAGCAAACCATGAAGGAAATGACAGCTAACAGCTGTGTGCTGACCACAGTTTCCACAGCTAGACAACAATGAAGGGCATCTGGTCAATGCATCTCAATGTTCACCACAGATATCATGTTAGCAACTTACTCTCAAATTGTTCAGGAAAAAAAAGAAAGTTCATTATAATGCTTTGTGTGCAACTTTTCTGTAAGTTTGAAATACTTTCAAAATAAAAAACTTTTATTTTAAATGAACATACTTAAATTAAATGTGACTAAGGAAACACCTAAAAAAAAGAGCATCCCATTACTGATATAAAGGAGGGGGTATGATACTGAAGATAAAAATTCATCTGAATGAGTAAAGTACAGATCACCAGGAGAGTTAGTGGGAGATAAGCCTGAAAAGGCAAGATGAGGCTCTATACTTGCTGATGCAACCTCTCTCAAAATAGGGCAAGAACAGAAAATATCTATTTCATTACAGCTAGACTGGCTTTCAGTTTCACCTCACCACTTCTGAGTAGGTTAAGTCTTTTCCAGATTATCTTTAATAGTTACTATTTCCTATTTCCCTCTTCCTTTTGTTCCTTTCCTCTCCAAGGCCATCATGGAAGTTGCAATGTGAAGATGCGAGTCTTTGTTCAGCTTCCCCATACTGGGATGAAGATTATTTTTAGGATTAATCTCTGAGTCATAGAGGGAGGAGGGAAAGAACCATTTTAATCTCTTTTCCTTCCTTCATAGCCTGCTGTACAGCTAAATCATTTTTAAAAATTGCCTTTTTTCCCTCTTCCCCAAGAATTATTTGCTTTTTATTTTTTCTTTGGAATGGTATCTATAAACCTTGATCAGAGGCTTCTAAAAATGAAATAAATTTTTCTTTGCTGAATGAACCATGGGCTAAATTAAAGGAGATTGCCTTAAACTGCTGTCAAGTAAGTAAATCTATTTATTATAATCCTGATTGCTGGGATCTGAGACATTGTATACTGTTTTTCCTCATTCCCTTCTCACTGTCTCCTCAGCTGTGCCCGCCTCTGGACTTTCCCTTTTGTCTCTCCCAGGCTGAGAGTAGAAGGCACTCCTGCTTTCTGTGGAGATGCAAGCAGATTGTGTTCTGGCCTTCTCCCCTTACAGCAACATGCTTGAGCATGCCTCATGCTTTACTATTTGACCACATTTCTTTGAAGGATAAAAAAGCATGGAATCACCGAATGCTACACTTTTTAAAAAAAGTTTCTATCAATTTATGCATTAAAATTGAAAAAAAGCCCTACCCAAATAAGTTACCAAGAAAGTGGAGAGAAAGTTATATCTTAAAGTAAGCACTTAAAGAATATATGTGGAATCATTTGTATTAAAGAGAGAGCTGGCTTAACTTCAGAAAACCATGGTTTAAATAGGCAAGCTTCTAGATGGAGATATTAATAATACCCCTTGTTTATCCAGGACAGCCCTTTAGCATTTTCAGAGTGTTTTCACACATATTATTTCCTATAATCCCTGGACCAACCCTGTAAGGGGAGATGAGGCAGGTGTTATTTATACCATTTTAAAGATAAGATTAAATGACTTGCTGGAGTCCAACAATTAGTAAGTGGCCGAACTGGTGCCAGTCTCCAGGTCTGCTGACTACTGTTGGTGCCAGGATACCAGATGGATTCTTCCAATTTCAGAGTGGTGCCCTCAAGTGTTACTGCTGGGGGACTTGTCTTATTTAAAACTTTTGTGAACTGTCTGAAAGTGGGCTCATAGAAGAAAAGTCACTGGGCCGAGATGTCCTTAAGCTCTCCAGAGTAGTAAACACCAAGCAGATGGATCTCAATTGAAAGGGTAAATTGCACAAAAATATGTGAATGGACAAAGTATGGCAAATAAATTTCATTCTGTACTGATTTGGGATAATGCACTTACGATTGTTAGTCTGAAGTACATTTAAAAGAAGATGAGCTTGGATCTATGTTTTATTCCAAGAAAGAAAGAGAACAATGAGTTATTCATGACTGTTTCCTAAAGTCATACAATAAAATGCTAGGCCTCATTGCTAAGAACATGGTAAACAAAACCAAAAAACTTGACAAAATTGTTTTGTCCTCCTTTGACAAAATGGTAATGAAGCTATACCTGAAATCATTCATCTACTTCTGCCCCAAAACCTTAAAAAAAGAGCCTAGTAGGTATACCAGATCAGAGAAAAGGCAACTAAAATAACCAAATAGATTTCCTTAGGAGAAAGTTGCTTTAAAAAATAGGATTAAATTAAGTGACTATTTGGAGGAAATCCTTACCTTTATGAAGTTTATGTCATAGAGGGCAATTACAATATTCAAAAACATCTCATTTCAACAAACATTTATTAAGAGAACACTATATTCAGGCACTATGCTTGATCAACACTAGACTTTACAATGAATAAAAACATACAAGTTAACAATCATTGTCAGAGAACACCAACTGGATGAATCTTTAATCTAACTCAGCACAGCTTTTCTTGCATTCTTAAAGGATTGGCATCTGGTTTATAGTGCACAGTCTCTGGGGTTTGGCTGATGTGTTGGTTACCAGAGATCAATCAACCCTGGTGAACCTGCATTCAAGTTCTTCAAGTTGTAAATCTTAAGGATTGGACTCTTCATACCACCCAGAGGATAAAGTGAAGTTATAACTTCTCATTAATGTTTAGTTTTTACCTAGGTCTTACAGACACCATCTTTCTCTATGGTCTCAGCATTTCTGAACTAGGAAGATACAGAGTCCCTGTATGACTGAATTATGCTCCCAAAAGTTGATTTCTAACTTGGTGGTTTGAAACTGAAAATGCATTTACCCCAGAGAAACAATTGGACAAATACTGGTTAGGTTCTTAGGCCAACTCTTAGAAGCCCATTTAGCCCACATGCAGCTCGACCATGAAAAGAAGAGAACTGTGACCCACAACACTGTTTCTATGGGAAAATATGTCTCAGCCACAGAACAAGGTCTTCCTTCCTCCTCCACTTCCTACCTCCATGAGTAAACGAATCCAGCGTGTTTACTATAGGAAATGCAGCCTCTGAGTGTGGGCAGCTGGGCGCTTTGGCCTTGGGTGCCTTATCCACAGGACAGAGATATATTCATTCTCTCACCTCTCCTGCCTTAGTCTGGTCAGTGAGAGGGGTGAGGGAAGGTAGGGAGTCTTTCCTCGAACCACTTGCTTCAGAATAGGGCAGTTGGAACCCTTTTGGAGGGAGAATTCAAAGCCGGCTACATAATTTCTGGGGCTCCTTATTTGAAAAGTAGGAGAAGAAATGCAGCCAAAGGTATTAAAATAGAAAGCGTTTTTCCTTTTCTGGTCTCTCTCTTGGTGCGTCATGGTTTTAAATTTAGATAGATGGATAGTTAACTTTTATAACTATTTAATATCATTCTAAATAAGGAAAAATTAAAAATTTAAGTTACCATAAATTTTAGAATTTTTATATTGTACGATGCCAGTTTGAAATACAAATATAAGAGTATTTAACATCTATGTGAAATCACCAAAATGACACATTCCCTATTTTGTACCTCATAAAGCAGTCTCCCCCTAATAGTCCCTCCCTTACCCACAGGAGATATGTTTTGAGACCCTCTGTGGATGCATAAAACCATGGATAATATGGAACCCTATATATACTATGTTTTTTATTATACATATATACCAATGACAGTTAATTCATAAATTAGGTACAGTAAGAGATTAACAACAGAAATAATAAAATAGAACAACTATAACAATATACTGTCATAAAAGTTAAATGGCTTTGGGGTTATTATTCCATAAAATAAAGGTTACTTGAACACAAGTACTGTGATACCTCAATAGTCCATCTGATAACTTAGATGGCCACTAAGTGACTAAAGCATGGATAAGCTTGTGGCCGTGTACAACACTGATACTCTGGACAAGGTGATGATTCACATCCCTGGCGGGATGGAGAAGGATGGCTTGTGATTTCACTATGCTACTCAGGTGAGTGGGCAATTTAAAACTTACGGATGTTTATTTCTGGAATTTTCCAGTTAATATTTTTGGACCATAGTTGACCATGGGTAACTGAACCCAGGAAAGTGAAACCGTGATACAGGGGCACTACTGTACACAGGAAAAGGTGGCTCCTTAAAGGATATCAGAGTATTGTTACCTTAGTAAAGCAGACTGGATACAGGGCAGAAAAACCAATGGATTCTCCTACCCTATCCCTACTTCCAAACTCTTGCTCATCTAATCTACCCTTCCCATTCATGCCAGAATTATTGTTCTAAAAACTAGTTGTATCATCTAAATTCCTCTCCTACTGCCTTTAGCATAAATCCAAAAGTTCTGGCATCTAATCAAGGCTTTCTCAGTCTGGTGCTAACTTGTCTTCATTCCCCTGGGCATGTCAGACTGCTCCCATTTTCTAAAGTGTGCCAGGTACATCCATGCCTTTGTACATTCTTCTCTTTCATACAGAAATGTCCTTTTCTTGATACTTCATGATAGAACCAAGCCCAGCTCTATTCTCTCTTCCAGTTTGAACCTTTCCTGATGTCGTCAGTTGTCATCAATTGTTCCTTCCATCAAGAGCAGGTAATTTGCACCTCTGCTCATGAAGCACTCATCTCGTGCTGCCTTATGGTGTACTTACCTGTTCCTCTCCCACATTCCTCCACTACAACAAGGGCTTTCAAACTCTTTCAACAATAGCATAGCTCATAGCAATAATGAGCAATAAATAGAAATACATTTTATGTTGTGAACCAATTGGCACACTTAAATATACCCTATATTTCATTAATTTTAAGAAGTACTTCCTCCATTTTAATACCTCTGAAATCAGGATGTAGCAATAGGCTATCATATTCTAATAGAGTTTTCACTTTCTTAATAATGGCATATCATAATTGATGACAATGTAGACTTTTGAAATATGATACACAACTGAAACAAAAGTTTCACAAAACAACATTTACCCTCTGTTATGGATATGACCTTTAGTTATTTGCTATTTAGTTAAGAAAAATATGCAGGTCATAATCCACCAAAATGATTTCACTACTCACCAATGAAGTAGTGAAAAACTACTGAGAATGGAAACTATTTACAGCTATACAATAGGATTAAAAACTAAGACTGACTAGGTTAACATGACTTTATAGCTCAACCGTCTGTGTAAACTTGACTTTAATTTCAAGAAATTCTTGCCCAGGAAGTTGCAAATAATGTAATTGCAGTTTCAGGAACTTCCTCAAAGTCCATTTTTCAGAACAATAGACTATTGACCGACCTTGCCTTCATCAGGATAAAAAGCCCCCTCCTCAACAAGATTACTCTATTGGGTTTATCAAACAACTGTTTACTCTTCTGGGCTTGCTTCAAACTTTCCTTCCTGTGTCCATTCACCCTAAACAATTATGTCATAAATTTAGCCCAATCTTAATCATGCTTTTTCATGAATGACCTGTTTTAAACCAGATCCCCTGAATCTTCTAATTATCCTATTCTTGCCTCTTTCTTTGAGTCACTACTAAGGCTCTGTCAACACAGTAGTCTCTTACTGCTGTAAGCAATAAACTTGGATTTGCTTGATTAACAGGTTATTTGGTGGTCTGTGCTGGAAGTCAGGAGCCAACACTACATTTTAAGCTCCTGAGGAAAGGAACATGTTATTTTCCTCCCCGGTTCCTTGTGGTGATCCGACATTAATGATTGGGGAAGGAAAGGTGTGTTAGGATTCTGAGGGGAGCCTAAAGCAGGGGCAGTAAGGGATGTATAATGGTCATAGGTAAGGAGCTCTTGTTGTAGAGAGGCTAAGTCCACAAATTAGAAATCTTATAGTTGGAACAAGCCTCCCCTTTCTCTTGGTTTTATCTACCCACCATGTCCATTTAACACCTGGTACTCAGATGGTATTGTTTTAAATATAAAACATTTGAGCTCCATTCCCATCATTTAACTTCAAGCCACTATGTGACCTTTGAAGTGGTCTTTACCTTTCAGGCTTTAAGCTTGAAGATGAGCATAATAATGGATAATGGCTGCCAAACGTTTGGTTCTCATCAGGAATGGGATTAAGTCATTGAAACTAAATGTTGATCAGCGTCTGATTTCATAAATACCTACATAAATTTCACATAAACACTGAAAAGACTCCTTGAACTCAATAAGCCCTGATAAATACAATAATTTTGCTTTTCATCCAAGTGGGCCCAAGAAGGTACCAATCCACGATTCCCACGTCCCGGGACACCTCTTCCCAAATTCTACGCTTCGGTCAAACTGGCCTAGTCCCAGGATCTCCAACAAGCTAGGTGCTCTCTTTCCTCCCTGTCTTTGCTCACACTGTTCACTCTGCAGGAATACCCTCCCTCACCTGCTCTGGTTATATCGGTTCTTTCTGATGCAGCGAAAAGGTCACGCGTGGCGACCTCACTTAGAAGTCCTACTCCACTATCAGGCTGAATTAATGGGCTTCTTGGCGCTTAGCCTCTAACGTGTGTGCCTTTTAAATCGGCTGCTGCCTTCTAGCCAGTCGGTCTTCAGGTCTAACCTTCTTGTTCCCGGCCTATCCCGGGGACAGGGACGAAGGCCTATTCCTCTTGGATTTCTCAGTGCCTTGCACGTAGTAGGTGTGCAGTGAAACGCTCGTAAGGAGTTTGGTCACTTTGTGAGCGGTGGGGAAAGTAGCAGGGCAGAGAGTGCCTGTCTGTCCACCTCCCCGCCGGCCCCCCGGCCCAGCCCACCCGGCGGCTGGCGAGCCCGCGTGCCTCTCCAGCCACCCCCGCGACGCGCGGCGCCCAGTCACGGGCGTTGGAAATTCCGCCGCGTGCAAGCTCACGGGGCCGGGCGGGGGCGGGGGAACCCGTGGAGTGAGCCTGTGACGTGCGGGGGCGTGGCTCCGGGAGGCCGCGCCCCCTCTCCCTCGCCCTCTCTCGCGGGTCGGGGTTACATGGCGGCGACTGCGGCAAAGCGAGAGCCTCGGAGACGCCGCTGCCGCCAGCACAGCCGGAGACCTGAGCCGACACCGGGGGCTGTCCGCGGGCCCCGCACTCCCTCGATGAGTCGGAGAAGTCCCGTGAGTGTGTGTGTGTGCGTGTGCGGGGCGCGCCGGCTGGGCGTCTCGGGAGGGCGCCGCGGCGGGCCCGGCGGCGGCGGAGCCGGCTCCCTCCATTGTGTGTGACCCTCCGGCAGCCGCCGCTCAACAAAGGCGCTTTTGTTTCGTCTCCCGCCCGCCCCCTGCCCGCCCGCCGGCCAGCCCGCTCGGGCCTGGCGGGCGCGTCCCAGCGCGGGCCGGCGGGCTGCGGGCCGGGGTCCCCGCGTGGGGCCGGCGGAGCGGCCGGCGCGCCCCTCCCACCCGGCACGCCCCTCGCCGGCAGCCGGGCCTGGCCGCGCCCGCCTGCTCCTGGGCCCCGCATGCCGGCTGCGGCGCTGCTGCCGGCCCGCGGCCGCGCGGGTTCGAAGCCCGGCCCGGCGGGCGGACGGGCGAGGGACGGCGGCCGGGAGGGGTGGCCCGGGGAGCGTGAGGTGGCGCGGAGTCTCGCCTTCCTGGCACGCTGCCTTTCGAAATGCTCCCGCGTCTCCTCCCCCATCCCATTCCGGTGACTCGGCCTCAGCTGACTCCGGCCGGGCAAAGTCTCCAGCGGACTCGGCAAATTGCGTAGCGCGCACCACTTACCGGCTGGTCTCAGAGCCCCGAAGTCTTCTGCCTAAGTTTTGAGTCTAGCCGTAAATGAGGTACAGAAAACTCGTCCGAGTCGGAATTCCTAATTTCCTCTCCTATCTTGCAGCCTTGCCTTAGCTGCGTTCGGGATGTTGAGCGGTGGTGGGTCAAAGTACCCAAATGAAAACTTGTTTTGTCAGTTCACTAGAAAGGCCTCCCTGTGCATTTCTATCTGACTTGGTGAGGTGCGTTGAAAAGTAAAGGTGTTTTGGCTGTCTTTTCTTTGTCTTAGTAAGACTCGACTGGTTCAGGTGTTATGTCGGAACTCTGTGAAGCAGGATCTTTTTGATTCCTTTCTTGTTTTATTTTTTCTTTTGCTTACTCATTGGAAAAGATCCAATGAAGAGAACTGGTGATGTGGAAATAGAAGCCTACTGCATTTGCCGCAGAATTCATGTTCTTTAGTGCTAAAAATGCCCTTAAAAGTCAGTCTCGGTATTAACTTTTTTTTTATGGGTACTAGATGATTTGTTGAGAGAGAAAATTAACAGCGGACAAAATGGAGCACAGACAGCTTCAGGGTAATTTTCTGATTGCTTGATTCTTGTTGCCTTGTTATTTTTTAAAGTTCCGATTGGACATAGTCCCTCTCTTCAGCGGTGGAAAACTGATATGGAAAGAGTAATCTGACTAGATGAATGTAGGGTTCAAAGAGGGAACTGCCTCTAGGGTTTCTCTGGGAAATGTCAGATTTTAACGTTTGAAAAATAATTTTTAATTGGATGAAAGAAGCTTTACCTATCTTTAACGAGTAGTTGTTCAAACATGTTTATGAAGGGCTTGCTATGTGCCAAAGTGTGTAGAATTCTTTCACTTATATACATCAATAAGTATTGCCTTGTGAAACTTCTAAAATTGCTTATTGGTGTTCGAAATTCAGTAATTGCCGTCGTCTAGGAAATGCCAAATTTGAGCAGAACATGTTATATCACCTAGAAAAAAAAACCCTCTGGGAAATGGAGAATCGTTTATAAAAACCTTTATATATGACCATATTTTGGAGTTATTTGCAAAAGAGGATTGAAAGTAGATTTGTGATTAAGAAAATCTAGAGATTGATTTGAAGATCAGTTAATTTTGCAATAGAAAAAGCACATGTTCTAATGACAAGTGTTACTAGTAAAAGCGTTGCAGTATTTTGCATAAGTTCATTTAAGCATCGTGAGAATTCATAACTGACAAAATGGTAAGGTTTGCTGACTCAGGGTACATTGCTGAAGGGGATGGGGTCCGGTAGGAGGAAGCTTGAAGTGCTGCAAGTTTTGAGTAGGGTGATGACTCATCCTGCCCACGACTGCTACGTGGCCCCTTTTTTTGTGTGCACTGTTTTTTTTTTTTTTTAAATGATAGGCTAAAATGTTTCTGTCAGTATTACATTCTCTCAGAAAGAACCATAGTGTCTCTAAAAAAGTATGCCTTCTTAAATTGTGTTTTAAAAGGCTATCATATGTCCTACAGGTGGAATTTTGTAACATTTGTTGAGAAGAAAGGTAAAATTGCTGGTGGGTTGCTACAGTTAAATGTTTGATACTAGCAGTTCTTTGGTTATTTATTGAGAGCTTTGTTACAGATTATATACAAAGGACAGATAATACTCTTATGGTGTGGGTAGAAATTAACCTTATGTTTTCATTGGTAATATAGAAATTATCTTTATAATATCTAGAAATTAGTTTAAGTGTGGTAAAGGGGCAGAAATATTTAATCGGATATAGCTCTGAATGTGAACATTTCATTTTGATGAAATTATACATAATGCTTTCTTCTGATCTATATGAGTTTTCGGTTTTAATAAAGACAACTTGAAATAGGTATTGTTATAGGCATTGTTTTTTAATGCCTTTTTAAAAGATAAGCTGATTGTACAGTTCCAAATTTAAGGCATACACCGATCACTGATATTTGGTAATTAAGGTATTTTGGCTTATTTTTAAAAGCCACCGTTTAGCAGGTTGGCTTAAAATAAGATTGAGAAAAAAAGATTGAGAATAGCACTTGGTTTTAAAAGTGAGAAAAAAGAAAAAACTCCCCATTTCCTCTTTTTTTTGGGTATACTACTTATCTTCTCAGAGTGACTTATTTGAAGGTTTTCGTGGGCAATTAAGTGTATTGTTAATGTGAATTAAATCTTAGGAGAGATTTTGGAAGAGCATTATATGATTTATATAGAGGAACTTTAGTAAAGTTTAATTCAAACTTTATATTTCCTACTAAAGGAAATAAAAAATTCAAATATGAAAGTATTATAGATTTGCAAAGCATCCTATCACTTAGAGGTTGAACATGTACTTCCAGTGTGTGTGTGTGTTTTAGAATATAGGTAATCAGCTGTTGTGCATAATTCAGAATTTATAAACAAACTGGATATCTTAGCCTGTCTCTTTTCAATGAGGTATTGCCTTGTGAAATGATGAGCCTTTCCACTGCTATCCAGTTCCTTTGTTCATTCATTCACATTGCCCACTTGAACCCTGTGTTTCTCTAGGGCCTCTGTTAAAATAGAAAGAAGATGCCTCAAAAGTAAATTCTTAATGGCATTGTTGGCTGCCTCCTTTCCGCTCCTTCAGCCTGTTTTGTGGCTGTTAATATTATTCTACAGCCTGCTAGTGGTATGGGGATTTTGGTCAGTTTTATTGCTCAGAGCCCTGAGACTCTACAAAAACAAGGTTATGGTAGTTAATGGCTTTTTTTTACAGGGAGTTTCTTTTGATGTGGAGCTGACTGTTTTAAGGTAAAATGTTGTAGGCTGAATCCAGCATTGTTTTTTTCCCTCCATGAACTGCATATTTGGAAAATATGCCCCTCTGATAGTTTTTAAAGGTTTGTCTTTCATCCACGTCAGCCTTTTAAATCCACTTCTGAAAAATTGTAAAGAGATTGCATATTTACATAGCAAATTTTCCCATTAATTTTCATTTCAATTTTATGTCTCATGAGGGAAAAGGGTATCACAAAAATTGTTAGAATTCTAGCAGTTACTTAAGGGAAGAGACTGCCTCTGTAGAGAGTATGAAATCTCTGTGCCTTTAATTCTGTACAACCATAAAATGACAAAATGTTAGTTTTTACAGAGGGGTCATGGATATTGACTTTCCCAGGTATATATATCATTTGGCAGTTAAGGAAACTGAAGTCCAGAGAGATCTAAGACCTTGGTACTTGGAAGTGTGATCCTGGACCAGCAGTGTTAGCATCACATGGGAATTTGTTAGAAGTGCAGAATCTTGACCCCATCTCAGGACCTTCCGAATTAGAATCTATAGTTTAACAAGATTTGCAGGCGGTTCACATGTACATTCATTTCTAAAAGCCCTACAAAGTGATATATACATAGTTCCTCAGCTAATTAGTGACTAATTTGGAAAACTCATGTCTTCTGAGTTGCTCTTTCTATTGACCCTTCTGAAAAAAGTCAAAAGGAAATTTAAGGACTTAAGCACGGTCCAGTAGAAATTTCTGTGATGATGAAAGTGTTCTGTGGTGTCCAGTGAGGTAGCCACTACCCACATGTGACTACTGAGCACTTGATGAGTGGCTAGTGCACCTGAGGAACTGAATTTTAAATTTTACTTAATTTTATTAATTTATACTTAAATACCTGCATGTAGCTAGTGCCTGTCATGTTGGACAGCACAGATCAAGATGATCTTTGCCCACACTAAATTTAAAATAATCTAAGCTGTAATTTAATAACTGATTAGTCTCAGTTTAAATTTCCTCTTCATTTACAAATTGGAGAGATGGTGGGTTTTTAATTACCTACTTTTCTAGTATGCCCAGATAATATTTTAGTAGTTATTATAAAGCAGTGCCAATTTTCTGATTGATAATCCTGTGTTCAATAAGGTAGATAATCTGAGTTATAAGAATGTACATTTTCCCTTTTGTCTCAATAAAGGTATTTTCACACGATTAAAAAAATTAAAAAATAGGTGTTAAATAAATGTTTCTCAATTGTTTTGTGGATGGATTGAGAGGACAGTTTTTGCCTCTGGCCTAGTACCTCCAGACTTGTTGGTATTTGTTAATGGCTGCCAGATTATCTGTTGCTATTGATTTCCAGTTGCAGAAACTTTGGGTGGTTCTTAATCTCCCACTTTATGCAGTGGGAAGAGTCTAATAACCCTAGAGTAAGTCAGACTTGCTTGTGTCCAAATCTTGAAATTTATTGTATGTGTGATTTCAGTTTAGTTGCTTTACCTCTCAGGACATCAGTGCACTTGTTTGTGAAATGAAACTTACAAGGTAGTGGTTCTGAATAACAAAAATAATTTGCGACTTGGAGAATGCCTGGCACTTAACAGAATCTCAGTAAATATAAATTACCTTTCTTTTCCCTCTTGCTTAGCTTTTATAGCCTTCTGTAATTTAGTCTCATGCTTAAGATTCCAAGCAGGCTTAAGACATTCTGATTTTAGGTCTTGTTGGTTCCCACTGGTTAATTTAATTTCACGCCTGGCTTCATTCATGTCATATCCTTTGTAGATTCCTCCCCTCGTACTCTGGATTTCTTGACTTCTCAAGGACCCATCTCTTTCCTGCATCGTGAATTTTTTCCTATCTATTGGGTTATCTTTATTAGTATACAAATGTACTCTAGATCTATACTGTCCAATCTGGTAGTCACATTTCATTTGTTCAGTTGCCATATGTGGCTGTTGGCTACCATAATGCACAGTGCAGATATAGAAATTTTTTTATAAACCCTCTAACGAGTCCACATTCTTCTCCTCTAGCCACTGCCTCATTTCTCTGATCCTGTTTCAAGCAAATTTTCACTAGTTGTCTTTGTGTGCTTTCTCTACTTTCCTTGAGGCTGTTCAGCTTACTCTACACTGGCTTTTAGCACCATCTCACCACTGAAATTGTTCTAGTCCGGATTACCAGTGAGTTACATTTACCAAATCTATATTACAGGATTTTGTAGCACCATTCAGTATAGTTGACTACTGCTTTCTGCCTGTTCACTTGCTTCTCTTAGCTTATGAGACACATAGTCTCCTTGTTTTTCTCGTACCTCGTCATACTTTTTTATTGGCTTCTTTCCTCTACCTGCGTCTGAGTATTGGCATATTCCATTCCTGGGCTTATTTTTCCTCCTTTCTATTTCTAAATTCTTTCCCTAGGTGGTCTCATTCAACTTACCGTTTTAAATACTATCTACATGTGGGTAATTCTCAACTTTATGTTTCTGGTTTAGACTTCTTATTTAAGTTCCAGACGCATTATCTAGTTGCCTGCTTGATATCACTACTCAGTTATTTAAGTAGACATTGTCTAAATAGACTTAATATTTCCAAAATGGAAATCTTTCTCCCATATTGTTCTTCTCCCAGTCTTCCCTATCTCAGTAATTGGCATCTAGAAGTTACCATTGAATCATCTTGTTCCCTTATCCCTCATATCTACTCCATCACCAAGTTTTCTTGGTCTCCAAAAATCATTTGAATCTATCTCATCTTTGGCATATTCATTCCTACCAGCTTAGTGTCAGCTACCATCATCTCACATGGCTTACTAAAGTAGCTTTTCATTTATTTGTTTGTTTGTTTGTTTGTTTATTATTTTTTATCTATTTTTTAGGCGAGGCAACCCTTGGTTGACCTCACAGATTGCAAGGACCTTGTCAACTTACGATCCCTTATTTTTTATTTTTTGCACCTACAGCACCTGGTCTTCCTAGGTGGTCTCCCATCCTAGTACTAACCAGGCCCGACCCTGCTTAGTTTCCGAGATCAGATGGAATCGGGCTTGTTCAGGGTGGCATGGCCATAGAATGAAATAGCTTTTGACTGGTCTCTGCTTTTACACAACTGTCTTCTTCAGTTCATTTTTCTCCCAGTTGCCAGTTATCTTTTTAAAATGTAAGTGAAAGCATACCAATTGTCTGCTTAAAACCCTTCAGTGGTTTTCCTTATCTCTTAGTTATAAAATTGAGAATCCTGCCTCATGTGTTCCTCACTACCTATCCAATCTTATCTCCACATTAGTCCCCACTCTCTTTATTCAAGACACTGTGGTTATACTGGCATCTTTTTCTTTAAAATACCAAGTTCTATATTGCTTGAGGTCATATTTGCTGTTTTCTCTGTTTGGGATGCTCTTCTCCCATCTCTTAGCCATGCTGATACCGTCTCCATTTAGATTTCAGCTCCTTAAGTGGCCATTTCCCTGGCACCCACTCATAGCACTTGGTCATATCTGGTTATTAATTTACTTGTTTTTTAATCTTTCCTCACTAGAATGTAAACTTTTTGGAAATAGAAGAACCTTAATTGTCTCAGTCTCCATTGTACCATCAAACAGTGCCTGGCACATGCCAAGTGCTCAGTAAATTTTTGTGGAGTATATAAAATGTTTAATTTTTTTTAACTTCTAAAGAAAAGATGTATGTTACGATAGCATCGTAATTAATGTAACATATGATTCTGGATTGGGTCCTTTAGCTCTCAAGTGCTTTATTGGTACAGTTTCAGAAACTTGAAACTTAAACAGGATCTGAATATTAGATGGTAGTATTATGCTAGGGTTAATTTCCTGATTTCGATGGTTATATTTGGTTATCCAGAAGAATGTCCTATCTGTAGGAGATATTTACTCTCAAAGAATTAGGGTGTGTGTGTGTGTGTACTGTATTTGTCAATAAAAAATTACATTATTATTTGAGAGAAGATCATGGGCTTTGGTTTATAAACCTGAGGTTCAAATCCTGGTTCACTGATATGTGGTCTTGAATGCATTATTTAAATTCTCTGAAGATCTCAATACCCATTTTACAATGTTGTTAGGAGAATTTAGTGTAAGAGTATATATGCCTGGCACAATGCTTCACACATAATACATTCTTAATGAAGCTTACTGTTGTCCTTACGTTCTTTTAAAATTCAAATATTAAAAAAGTTTTTATTCTCCTGTTCAAACTGTGACTTCCTTTATAATATAAACAAATACTTTAAAAATTAATCGCTTTTATTATAGTTGATAAAATATATATTATATTTGATAAATATATATCAAATGTTATTTATATCTTCAAATTAGAATTTTTGGACCTTATTTCATTAACATAATCTTTCAATATTTTGAAACTTTTAAAGAGGAAAGGAGAGCCCCTTGAAATTAAATTTCAATTAAAATGTATATATTTATCTTGATTAACATGTTAATTTCCATTTCCTTTGGAATTGTCACTGAGTCTGTGGTTTGTTAATCTATTAGTTTGTATTATTGTTGTAAAAGTACACAACTGCTTGGCAAAATACGTCATTACTTACTATTGGTGATTTATTTAGTTTTCTCTCTTTTCCCTTCCCTTTACTCTCCATTGATGGACATGTTATTAAGTAAGCATAATGAACAAAGCAGGTATTTAGAAATGACCCATGAGACTTTCATTAGTTATCAGCCTATTTTAAATAAGATAAGCTATTTCATCGATATTGTAAACCTTCCCATTACATGATTAATTTTACCCTTTTCTGGCCCTTTGTGCACTTATTGTCTTATATTTTGCTTTTACGTTTGCAATAAACCCATGATGCATTATTTTTGTAGATAGGTTTTTTTTTAAAAGGCCTTTAATGTTTTCCCTTTACCCATTCTTTGTTCCTTCTGAAGATCTAGGACTCCATTTGGTGTCATTTTTCTTCAGCCTAAAGAACTTCTTTTATTATTTCTTATAGTGAAAGTCTGCTGGAGACAAATTCTGCTTTTGTCTCTTCGAAAATGTCTTTATTTCATTTTAATTTTTGGAATATATTTCCCTAGATAAAAAATTTTGAGTTGATAGTTTCTTTTTTCTTTTGGTACTTGAAAGATGATGTTCTGTTGTCTTCTCGCTTTTACTGTTTCTAGTGATCTGTCAGCCATCATTCCTATTGTTCCTTCCCTAGTATATACTTTTTCTCTTTTCTCTGGTTGCTCTGAAGAGTCCCCCCTCGCCCCCCCCGCTTTTTTTTTTTTTTTAACAGTTCGACTGTGATATGCCTAGGTATGGATTTCTTGTATTTATCCTGCTTCTAGTTCTTTGAACTTCTGGGTCTGTGTGTTGTTGTCCTTTATCAGTTTTGGAAAGTTTTTGTCCATTATCTTTTTATATACTTCTGCCCTACCATCTTTCTGAGCCTTGAGGCTCTCTGCTTTTCAGCTTAGCTGCCAGCTCTTTGGACTGCTTAGACGTTTTCTTTTGCTTTCTAGTCCCATCTCTGGTTTTCTTTACCTCATGTTTTTGACTTCTTTCTTTGCCTTAGTCTCAGAATGCTTCAGAGGGGTTTGTTTATCTTATGGTTCCTTGTCCCCCACTTTCAGAGGGCAGCTTGGACACAGTGGAGGCCCATATGCTGAGATTCTCATTTTTCCTGCCTTGTCCTTAGACTTTTGCATTCAGCGAGGACCCATGGAGGGAAGAGTTGACAGTTGAGGCTTGTAACTAGGCCTTCTCTGAATTATAATCTGTTATCTGAATCCACATGTAGCTTTTAAAGTTGCTTATAAATTTGGCTGGTTTCTTCTTAATCTTGTTAGTGGAAAATTCTTTGTTCTGCCACTTTGCTAAGAATGAGAATAGCTGTGGTCTCTACTCTTATGAAGGGCTTGCCATTTTCTTTAATTTATTTAGTTTTCTATGCATCCTTAGCTTTTTGATTTTTTTAGACTATGATTTTCTAGCTTATCTATCTTGTCATGGTTTAAAGGGTGAGAGTAGTAGTGTCTTGTACCTTTCTGCATTCTAATTGCAAA
Source organism: Eidolon dupreanum (assembly GCA_028627145.1). NCBI lineage: Eukaryota > Metazoa > Chordata > Mammalia > Chiroptera > Pteropodidae > Eidolon > Eidolon dupreanum. Next base: position 47,321,324 of record CM053509.1, on the reverse strand, counting down.
TGGAAATCCTGAGCCTCTCATTATAATTATAAAATTTTAGAGCTGGAAGAAACTATAGAAATCATATAGTTTAGCTACATTGTTTACTTGATGAGGAACTGAAACCTAGAAATGTGAAATGCTTTATTTGTGAGCTTATTAGTTACAGATCTCTAACTCACATTCTCCCCCCCCCCTCTGCCACCTTTTAATATGGGCTTAGTGAAAGCAGACAGGAATTTTTCAAAGTGCCAAACTCGAGTGTGAATCTGATAGGAAACTTATACTCTTCTTTGTATCTTGCAAGCTTTGTTTGGGTCTGGAGAAAATGAGAAACAAAGGAAGAACGATATTCCAGAAAAGTTATATGCCTTTCTGAATCATTTTTTAAAAACTGGGGACTCTCCAACTAAGCATGTAGTTTTCTCCGTTTGATCAGAGTCCAGAAATATTTCATATAGTCTTGCACAATGTAGCCTTCTTTAGACCCTCACCAGGGTTAGCTCAAAAATGATAGCAATTATATTTGATATGCACTCTGTAAAGCTGTGGTGCTACATGCCATAGACCCTGCTGGGATGGACTGAAGAATAGTAAAATCAGTAATGTTAAGGTCTTGCATATCTTCATGATACCTTCTTGGTATTATGTGAACTGATAGGACTTTTTATAGAACCCTGCTTGTCTGATTATATAGGGCATTATTTCAGTGTGACAGTCCCTCCCCACTACCTTAAGAAAACAACAGGAGCTATAACAAAACTGAAGTGTTTTTGTGTCTTCAGTTGGTTGAAATCAATTGCTTTCTTCATGTTTTGGCAGACCTATATGTTCACCATAGGGTGAGGCTCCTGGGGGAAGGCCTGGAAAGCACCATATCTCGGAATCATCACTGACATTGCTTCATGGTAGGTCAGATTCTGAAAAAGTTGAGAGTAGGGTTTGTCTTCTCCAAAACTTCCTACTATCAAGTAGAATATGCTATTTACATTAATTCATTCAGTATAGTTTTTAAGGTGCCTACTAAGTATCAGGTACTAAGCTCAGAAAATATCACTAAAACTACTTCATCCCAAATCTCTCATTTTAAAATAGAGCTACAACAAAGGTAAAGGGGAATGGTGCCGTGGTAAATGAAGAGTAGATCTGAAGAATAGAGATTCATTTGATTGGGGAAGATGGAAAAGACAAGGAAAGGAGAATGCTATTAGAAAAGAAAGAACAAATGTTAGTGGGACAGGGAGGAATCCACTATAATGCTCTAGGAGTATGCACTCCATGAGTTAGGTGGATTTCTTTTTTTAAATACTATTTTGACCCCTGGTATACCTTAATGCCTAAAACAATGCCTGGCATATGATAAGCACTCAGTAAGGTTTTGTTGAATAAAAATAATGGATGGATGGAAGAATTAAAGCTGTTTTAGTCAAAACTATTTAAAACATCGTGGTTCTCTCTGCTTTTGGGACCACGTTGGGATTACATTTCTCACCTCCCTTGATGTAGGTGCAACAGTGTTAACAAAGGTTAATAAAATGTAAGTAGAAGCGAAGTGTATCATTTTTAGATGGAAGGTTTAGGTACCAATGAAATATTCTGACTTTCTCTCTGACATAGTGAATGGAAATGGTAGAGAAGGTAGCTACTTTGACAGCTTGGATGACAGATAATGTGAAACTTGTTACATGAGCAAGACTTAAAACTATTTTTTTAAGTCACTGGGATTTGGGGGTTATTTGTTACTAATCTATCTTGACTGCTACAGAAATTTGTATTAATTCTTATCATGTTGGAATCCTCAGCTGTCCAAAGGTACTTGAAGAGGGAGGCTGCCTACATGCCTACTGCTTGTATATTTGCTCCAGTGTTTCCTTAATGTTGGGAGAAGAGTCAGAAATGAGGGCTTGGGCAGGAGGAAGATAGAGGGAATGAAGGGTTATTATTATTTTTAAAATTTTAGCCATAAATTTGTCAAAGGGATTGTGTTTTTATAATGTTTAGTACACAGCAATTTCAATTGCATTTCCCCTGTTCTGGGTATACCACCATAATATGTGCTTGGGAATAAAAGTCAGTGAAGTAAAAGACTTGTATTGTGCTTTCATAGATTATAGACTTTTAGAATTAGAAAGATCTTTAGAGATTGTTTGATTAATTTATCTGGTCTGTCAAGTTCTGACATTCCAATATGGATACCCAAGAGTAAATAGAAACTAAATGTGACATCAAAATAAACATAGTAACATTTATTTTATAATGTCTTTTTAAAGTCAAAGGCAAATGAAAGTCCCAGATGTTAATATGTATTTAGGCAAAGGTTAAGACAGTTTAAGAACAGAAGTTGGGAATGGAAGAGTAGTGGTTTTGTTTGTTTGTTTGTTTGTTTGTTTGTTTTAATTGGATACAGTGTTTGAAGCTATGTATATCTGTTTTTGAAAGTTTGTCCCTGTAGCTAACAGTAGTTACTAGTAGTAGGCAAAGCCTGCTAGGTTTTGGTGTTTCAGTTTTAAGGTCCTCCCTCCCACCCCAGGTTCCTAAGCTCATTCACTCACACTATTCTGCACTCTGGGCCTCCTTGAGGTCCAGATTCTGAGAGGTATAACTCTTAGGGCTACTTACATTAGGGGCAAGGACTTTGTCAAGAATGCATATGGGCAACATTTATGCTGTAGCCTTTGGTCTTCTCTGCCTTAAAAACATAGTAGCTTTGATGAGAGCTTGAGGCATGATTTAGAGAAGGGTGAATTTGCTATAATAATACTCTGTGCCAGGGTTAGAAGACAGTCCTAGGTGAACATAAGTGGAGTGCAACCTTTCCATTCTCTCCAAAAGCAGCTGGGTTTTGGCTGAGAAGATTAAGGCCTGTCTGGATTCCAGTTAACTCAGATTACTCACTTGGTCCTGGAGAAGTGCAAAATAGGCAAGAGCTATTGAGGAGGGAGAAGACGGGGAGAGCTGTCAGTGAATGTGCTCAGGTCAGATGACCCTTGTCAGATTTTAACCTGAGAAGCTACAGAGTGGAAGATGGAAGAGGAAACCAGAAAAGTAACCTTTATGTTTAAGGCCCTCATTTCAAACTTGTTTTACACATTCAGACTCCCTTTCTGACACAGGCCAAGTTCTTACTAGATAAGGCAAAGAAAATCCAGTTTCTATAGAGTTGGAGTAGGAGAGGATGGGACATTGTGAAATTATTCTACTGTCTTTTATTTCTTTCTTTTGCATTTGATAACTTTACTTCATATAATTAGGCTTAACTCAGAGTGCCTGTATTTCTTTTGATGCGGGGAATATGCTAAATGACAGAAAGCAAGAGATAGTTTAGGGAAGAAAGCAATGTATGAGGAGACAGTTGTGGCTAATGCATTTTCAGGGAACTGTTTTATAAACTTAGAAAGCTGGTACCCAGCCTGGGCTATGTAAAGAGCTTTTACTTCCAGGTTATGGTGGATCACTGAAAGACGACCACAGGGAAAGCATAAGCCAACTTCATTCTTATAAATCATGCTCTGTATTTCATTTTATTCACCAAATTTTTGTTAAAAACAAAACATTGACCCAGCTAATTAAAACGTAATGACCTCTAAGCAGTACAATATCAGCACTGAGGTTAATAGGAATGGGTAAAATTTGGAGGTAGAGAAATTGGAAAAATGCTGGAAAGGGTTATTTTAAGTTACTGTCCTGTCTTAGTTTTCCTTTTCCTCACTTGAAGTATGTGGAAAGTACAGAAGGAATATGGAACCCCAGATCTTTCTTCAGTCTAAGCCTTGAACTTTGCTTTTATAAAGTTAAACATGAAAGATGGTAGAGAAAATGGTGTAAGTGGGACATATGTAGAGGTCGATGTGGATGGAGGATGCCCTGACCAGTAATCTGCATACTTTAGTGAGGCCAATGGAGCTCCATCATTGATGTGAAAGATGGGGTGGATGGAGGGATCTGGATTTGGAATATAACTGTCATAAGGGTCAACGTAATGAGGAAGCTACTTTCATGGTCACTAAGAGTGAGCATGGGAATTCTTTGCTTTTTTATGGCTTATAGAGGCACACATCCTAATTTCCCTAATTAGGTCAGATCCCCCGGTGTGTATGCTCTCATAGCTTCCTGTACCATTCCTTTGTACCATTTGTCCCCTTTGCATCCCCCTTTTTTCTGTTACTTTATTGTTTGTCTCCAACCATACTGTAAACTCCGTGAGAGTAGGGCTCAAGTCTGTTTTTACTTAACCATTTTATCCTAGATCCCTAGTATATTGACAGATATACAATATATAATTAGCAAACACTTGCTCTGAATGGAGTGTGACTGAATTAGAAACATTACTGGATCCATTTTATCATTCAGAAGTATAACATTACCTCCAACTTTCCAAGCTCCTGGATGAAAAGGTGCTCCAATAGCTTTTGATCTAATGGATATTGAAGGACTCTGAAGAATACTGAGTAATGGGGCAGGTCACTGGGCAAACACTACTATTGTAAATATTGGATTCTTTTTACTTTTTTTTTCCAAGAGTTTTTATTAGTGCAATCCTCATTGTCTATTGGAATTAGTTTTGTTGATATTACCTTCTCCCTTTAGAATGGCATAATATTTCTGAAAAATCTGTTCAGGGCTTTCAATATAGCTATCATCTGAATTAATAATGAGGACTCTGCAGTTCTCAGCCTAGGCACAAGCTCCAGCTTTCCCTAAGATGAAATTTTACCCACTCTCTGTGCCTGTAAGTGCTGATCAGTCACAGATTTCTGAAGAGGCATTTGCATCCTTTTCTTTCTTTCTGGTCTGTGATGCTTCCTGGTCTCACTAAAATTTAAAGGGCAGATGTGGATGGGGGATTTTGAGTAGAAATCTCTCATTCTCATGGTATTCTCTAATAATCTGGCTTCAGTTCCTACTATAGTGCTGTTCTGTCAAGTAATAGTGTCATTTTTGAAAAAGCATTATTTGTGCTTGACTGACTGTTAATGAACTAGAAGTTTAAGAGAAGAGAGTACTTAGAGATTTTACTGTTCTTATGTCAAGTCTGTAGAACTGACTTAAAAATGTACATTTATCAAAAACTTAAAACTCAACTGAAATTTAAGGAATTGCCTACATTAGGGCAAAAAGGTAGGAGGTATGAACAACCATTCTATTTCAGGTGAGGGCTAAAAATGTAAAACTTCAGAAATACACAAGCCTTTGAAAAATATTGTTCTAGAATTTTTGATAGGGAACAAGAAGTATTAACATGTATACAAAATAGAAAAAATTGACAGAGGATACACTATATTAATTAAAGCCCTTTAAATTTTTGAAGTATTTTTTTAATTCAAAAGTTTATTTGCAAACTTTAACTTTTAAGTGTTTTACTACAAATAGATGGATAAACTACAGAATTTTAGAAGTCTTTTTTCTGATTTTTGAGAAGCAGACAAAAACTTGCAAAAAGAAGAAACTATCTCTGTTGTTGTAAGAGAAAGGTATTATGCTATTATAGTCCTTTACAATATTAAGCAGATACAAGAAGTGTTCATATTTACTAAAATAACTCAAGGATAGTATCAATTCTTATGTTGCTATAAGAATCATTTATGTACTTAGTCTCTGAGTGTCATCGGTTTCTCTTTCACGCATTTCCACGTTTGTTGATTTCTCACAATTGAAGATTTGGTCAGATTGAGGCAAGAGCTGTTACCTTATATTTTTTAGAATCTTGTATTTCCACATGTGAAGTATGGAGGGCTACGATGCAGGCAGGAAATAAAGGCAGGTTTCCCTATTGAATAAAAGCTTTACTATTGTGAAACAGCGATGTGTTTGAGAGTCCTAGCTGTTCTCTTAAGCCACACCTGAAGGTGATTGAAATTTGTCACACCTTCATGTTCAGAATGGGCTGCTTTATTTCATAAACTGATACAGTTTCTCATTGCCCTGTGAGTAAAGGAATATTATACCTATCCCACTTCCAATCCTTTTAGATCCATTCAGAAAATAACATTGTATGTACACCTACAACAGCTTTAAGGTCAAAAGTCAGCAACAGGAAGCCTTTCCACTTAAGGGTTAGGCTGTATTACTTGCATATACATTTGCGTATACATTTAAATGAGTTACTACATTGGCCTCCTAGTTGTTTCTCAGACTTGAGACTCAAGGTCACCCTTACTGCTGGCCCCTCTGTCTGGAGCAGTAACTCCCATGTAGCATCCCTAAGGCACACCCACTCCCTTAACTTCCTCCTTTTGAGCTTTGCTCCAATGCCACCTTATCAGATAGGTATTCTGTAACCACCCTTCCTGTCCCCTTTGTCTGTTTTATTTTTTCTACACCTCTTAATGCCATCTGACATTTGTGTGTTTTGCTTAGTTATTGGCCTGTCTTCCCTATAATATGAGCTCTTCAGATAAATACTACCTAGCTATATGATTCTAATAATTTGTCATACTTCAGTTTTTAAAAAATAACACATTAAAGATATAGTTGAAGCATACTATGTAACCCCACCCTGATCCTAATCCCTTTCTTCCTTCCTCAAGGAAATTGTTCTCATGACTTTCTCATGTTTTTCATACTTTTGCTACATATTAATATAGCATTATTTTGTATGTTTGTGACATTGATATAACTGATTTCAGCATGGACACTTCTGTCTGCAGTTTGCTTTTAAAATGTAGTATATGTTTGGTGATTTCAACCATCTCTATACATTTTCACTACTATATAGTAGTCCACTAAAGGAATATAACTCATTTATTCTGATATTGTTGAAAGTTTTCCTATTTTTAATGTTTGCCTTTACAAAAAAAAAAAGTGAGCATTGGTACGTCAATTTTTAAGCATTTTCATAGGGAATATTCCTTGAAGAAAAATTGCCAAGTCATAGATATGCTATTTATTTATTCTTTTATGTTTCTGATGTTTTATCCTTCAAAAATTCTATGAACTTTTCTTCCTTCGCTTATGGACATTTAAGAAATAATATTCCGTAATGAACCTAAATATTATTAAAGAATCTAATATGGTGGGATCTGGAGTCTGAGCTGATACATGTGAATTGTTTACAATATGGATAGCTATATTCAATTGATGGTAGGCAATTTTTCCATTTAGTGACTATAAATAAGTAAGTTTAATATACCAGTTGTAATTTATAGCTAAGTGCCCAACTTGTGTTATTTTACAGAGTTGAAGAGAAGAGCATTTCCTGCAGTGGTGACTCTTTTTCTTTTTTCTCACCCCACAGGTTGTATCGGAGTAAGATGGACGGTAGCTTTGATTGTGATTGTGGTGAGCTGGAGCCACCTGATCACTAACAAAAAACATCTTCTGTTAACTAACAGCTGCCAGGGCTTCCTGTTGAAATATACAGCAACCAAGGAAGAAAAGAAGCGAAACGGAAATAGTGCTTACCAGCACCTTAGAATGATGCTGCTCAGGACCAGTCCAACACTGAATGTATCTGCACTGTGAGGAGAATGTTCATAGAAGCCTGTTGTGTGCATATTTATTCACATTTTTGTTAAATGTTAAATCGTTTAGCACAGTAAATCTGAGTGCATAGTATGTCATTTCATTCCGTTTGAGTTTCTTGAGTGTTTTCTTTAAATGTCTGCAGAGTTGCTGCCCCTTTCTTGAACTATGAGTACTGCAATCTTTTTAATTCTCAATATGAGGAGAGCTTTTTGAGCTTTAAATCTAAGGGGAACTCAACAGGCCTTGTTGGCATATGCAATGAACATCAAGAAACCATCTTGCTGTGGAAGCAAAATTATTTTTCTTCTCCCTTTTTGAAAGATCTTTCCTTTTGATGCCAGTTTTCTCCCTTGTTTACACAAGTTCAACAATTCGAAAGGAAAAGGCAATAGTAAGGGTTTCAAAATGGCAGAGAAATTTGAAAGTCTCATGAACATTCATGGTTTTGATCTGGGCTCTAGGTATATGGACTTAAAACCATTGGGTTGTGGAGGCAATGGCTTGGTTTTTTCTGCTGTAGACAATGACTGTGACAAAAGAGTAGCCATCAAGAAAATTGTCCTTACTGATCCCCAGAGTGTTAAACATGCTCTCCGTGAAATCAAAATTATTAGAAGACTTGACCATGATAACATTGTGAAAGTGTTTGAAATTCTTGGTCCTAGTGGAAGCCAGTTAACAGATGATGTGGGCTCTCTTACCGAACTGAACAGTGTTTACATTGTTCAGGAATATATGGAGACAGACTTGGCTAATGTGCTGGAGCAGGGCCCTTTACTGGAAGAGCATGCCCGGCTTTTCATGTATCAGCTGCTACGTGGGCTCAAATATATTCATTCTGCAAACGTACTGCACAGAGATCTCAAACCAGCTAATCTTTTCATTAATACTGAAGACTTGGTGCTGAAGATTGGTGACTTTGGTCTTGCGCGGATCATGGATCCCCATTATTCCCATAAGGTATGTGGAAAGCCAGCAGAGGTAGACCTTTACTGATGTACATCATTAGGAAAAAGTCCTTGTAGTTCCTTGTAGTTCTTTTATATATTGTGGCAGAATTTTTAATTAATCGTATTGAACTTTACATAGTACCCTTTTTTTCTGATACAGGTCTACCTTCATTCACAATCTCCCTGTGTTTGAAATGAAGGTCTGGTGGGATCCTATTTAAACACAAATTCCTTAAAGTGTACTGTTATTTATTATAAATAAAATTCTCCCTAATTAAAAATACGATTTAGTCATATGTTTAGGGCAGAAGTGTTGTCCTATCTGAAGGTAAGGGGATGCTATTTCAACTTTTAGGTCTTCTTTTGTCCCTTTGAGTCTGTGCTATTCAGTTTATGCCTTATATAGGCAAACTTAATTTAGTTTGACATTTAAATTCATGCAAATATAAAATAAGCAGTACAAATAACCAAAAGGATTCATAATAACTTAGATAACAACTTGCCTTTGTACAAGGCATTAATATTTTCCTAGCTAAACCACACTCTTATAGTTTTCAAAGGGAGTGTTGTGCAGGACCCTGATGTTTAAAATAAAAAAGTGAACCTGCTTTGGTTATAAAGAACCCTTAGGAGCCCTGCTTGTTTGGCTTCCCATAGCATATGTCTAAAATAAACACATCTTTTCATTCACAAGTATCAACTCACATTAAGTATAACTTACCTAAAACAAAACAAAACAAAACAAAACCAAAAAAAACCTTTAACATAGAAATTGAGTACTGAAATGGATGACTGCATCTCTTCATCGGTAACAGTGTGAAGTATTGTGGATAGAACATTGAACTCAGAGTTACACTATCTAAAATTGAGTTCATTTCTACATCTAACTAAGCTATATGACCTGAAGCAGATTCCTTAGTTTGTTATTGCCCCATAAGATGGAGTTAATATCTGCATTCACAATTTCTCAGGGTGGTTTTGAGGATGAAATAAGGCAATATATGTATAACTGTTTTTGTCAAATGCTTTATAAATGTAAAGTGGTAAAATTGATTAGGAATGGGATATATAGTAGAGCCAGGTCCCCTGGGTTGTCAGTGATGAGGTTAGCATTGGTTAATAAGTAGGGTCTCTGGTGTTTTTCCCTACCTTTTATTGATTTGAAGCATAACTGCTCTTTAAGATTTGAAGTGAAAAATAGCTCCTCTTCTGACACATGCTTTGAATGTGTGGCTTAGAGTTAGCACTAGATTCTTATAGTATATCTTGGACTGCAGACTTTATGTGAACATCTTTTAGGTGGTATACCCCAGGGGGAGTTTAACCTCTTTTCAGCCTCAAAAGTGCAAGAGCCTTGAAAATAGGCATAGAAATAACAGTATTGTTTTAGGATTCCACAATTATGGTGGGTTCTTTTTGTTTTGTTTTGTTTGTTTACTTATTTATTTTGGTGGATCAAGGAATCTTTAATGAGTCAAGTTTTATGTACTGTTCTTCAGCTAAAATAAAAAACTAAAGTATGTTTTTGGTTTTTTTTCCAGGGTCATCTTTCTGAAGGATTGGTTACTAAATGGTACAGATCTCCACGTCTTTTACTTTCTCCTAATAATTATACTAAAGCCATTGACATGTGGGCTGCAGGCTGCATCTTTGCTGAAATGCTGACTGGTAAAACCCTCTTTGCAGGTTAGAAATTTAAAATATATGGAAAAAAAATATCCCAAAGAGAAATAATTTTGCATGTATCTGTGAAGCAAGATTTATATAAATTTTAAAGTAATTTATTATATTCTGGACTATTAAAATGAAAAGATAAATGTTTTTAATATTTAAAAAATTGAGAAAACTTATTCACATATTCACTGAATTTTTCAGTCAGTAAAATTAGAATTCTAGTGTTCTTTTGTATCACCTTATTTCTTAAATATAATTTTGTGTTTTGTAGGTCCATAATGCTTGTTGGTTATCTATGTTAACTGATAACTGAGTTGCTTATTTCTGTCAATGATTGTTACTTCCTGGTGAAAATTTTTAGCTACCATTGAAAATCCAATAATTCTTTCTTTGCCCACCTCCCAATCATCCCTGTTGCTTGAACTGCCATATCCTGTTGCCCGCCTGCTGTGACCTTTCAGAAACAACCAAACAAGTAATTTTTTGTTGAGTTTGGTGTTATGAGGGATTCTAAAGAAATGTGAGAGAATTTAGTCAAGATGGGAAGAGATGAAAAATTCACAAAAAACACCAAGTATCATAAAGCAAAATATGAGTTTGTATAAAATTAGTACAGACTGTAAGAGCTATACACTTGAGAAGCTAGAGACTACATCAGTGATGGCTGGAAGGGAAGGTATAAAGGGGTCAAAGAATTTTTCACTACATAAGCATAGTGAAGAATTTTGATGAAGAGAGAGAGAAAGTAGTATCTACTTAAGGGTATCTGTAAAAATAAGGGCATGAGCTTGATGTTTTCATAAATCAGTAAGAAAAGTTTGATGAAAGCAAGGTATCAAATAATAATGAAGATATTCATGACTAGTTAAGATGGGGCCAGAATACTTAGAAAGTAGGCAGAGGATTTTCCATTTGAAAAACTAGGAAATAGATGGATACTGAAGATATTTTTAGAGAAGCATTGTGATAGTAATTAAGGTTTTTTCTCTTTTGTCCTTACTTTTTTTTCTAACTAGTCTTATTAGAGTGGTCCTCTCAGCACTCCCAATTTGTACTAAGAGCAGAAGGAAAGGAATGGAGCAGGGTCTGCTTACAAAAGGATTAATAAGAGAAAGCTTAGAGTGCATAGGAGAGTGCTATTGACAAAAGGATGGTATTCATAAAGGTCCTTAAAATTATTTTTTTAATGCTGATACTTGTTGCAGCACTAGCTTACATAACATTAACCAATCTTTTGTAATTTTTTTCCCTAAATTTATCTGAAATTTCTTCCATGATGTATGATAGTGATTGTATTTCAATTTAGAAGACTATGAGGACATACCGGTGATTCCTGGAAACTACATTATTAAGTGGATTGAATTTTTTCTGAGGAACAGTACTGTAATTGGAGGTTATATTCCTGATATTCATGTACCTTCTAGCATTTATAAATTATTATTTGTTGCTGTGTGACAGATCACTTCAAAACTTATTGGCCTATACAACAAAACTACTATATCACAGTTTATTTGGGTCAGGAATTTGGGAGTGGTTTTTACTAGGTGATTCTAGCTCATATTCGCTTAGTCAAGTTGTTGATTGGGGCTGTGGTCTTCTGAAGGCTTACCTGGGGTAGGAGGATCCAGTTCTAGCTAACTGACATGACTATTAGCAGGAGGCCCTCAGTATCTCACCATGTGGGCTTCTCCATAGGACCTTTTAAGAGTCTTCACCATATGACAGTTGGCTTCCCCCAGAAGAATTAATGATTCGAAAGAGAGACCAAGGAGTATCTTTTCTAAAAAAAGTTCTATCAATATATACTTCATATACTATGCAATTTACCCATTTAAAATGTACAGTTCAATTTTTTTAGTATACTCACAGAATTGTATAACCAACTAATTTTAGAACATTTTTGTTCCTCTTAAAAGAGACCCTCTAACCATTAGCAGTGTCATATGATAACTCTTTAATTCTTTGAAGAAATGCCACACCATTTTCCAAAGCAGTTGTACCATTTTACATTCCTAATAGCCATATGTGAGAGTTCCAATTTCTCCACATTCTCACCAACACTTATTTAAAATGTAGTTTGTCTTATTGTGTCTGTCTTTTTGCATATGAAGTAGTGGTATAAAGTAGTGTATCATTATGGTTTTGTATTGTATTTCCCTAATGACTAATGATGTTGTGCATGTGTTTATTGGCCATGCCTTCTTTGGAGAAATATCTGTCCAGATCCATTGCCTATTTTTTAATTGGTTTGTCTTTGTATAATTGAGATGTAAGAGTTCTTTACATATTCTGGATACAGATCATTAATCAGATACATGATTTGCACATATTTTCTCCCACTATACGTTATCTTTTCATTTTCTTATGGTATCTTTTGAAACAGAAGACTTTAATTCTGATGAAATCAAATTTATCTATTTTTTCTTTTGTCACTTCTGCTTCTGGTGTCATATCTATGAAACCATTGCCTAACCCCTAAGAGTTTTATAGCTTTAGCTTTTAATTTAGGTCTGTGATCTGTTTTGAGTTCATTGTTATGTGTAGTGTGAGGTAGAGGTCCAACCAACTTCATTCTTTTGCATGTGGATATCCAGTTATTCCAGCACCATTGTGGAAAAGATTATTCCTTCTCCACTGAATTGCCTTGACCACCCCATTGTCAAAAATCAGTTTACCATAAATGCAAAATATCTTTTTGTGACCTAGACTCAAAAGTGACACTATTACTTCAGCTTTATTTTATGTCTTAGAAGCAAGTCACTAAGTGTACTTCATACTCAAGGGGATGGGAACTGTATTCCATCCTTTGAAAGGAAGAGTATCAAAGTATTTGTGGACATATTTTAAAGCTACCACAATAATGAATATTTTATTAGGAAAACAAAAATTCAGTATATGTGCTACCAAGGCAAGCTCCAAAAATTTAATTTGTTTAATTTAAAATAGATCATGTTTTAAGTTGTATGAAACAGGATCAAAATTTACTGCTGTATTGATTATACAAAGGTAATGTATTTTTAAATGTTCACTTGGCATAGTCAGACATTACATATAGCAATAAAAAGAATTGGATAAAAACCACTTCTAAATAACATAATTTTGATTTTAAACCCATGTAAACTTTAAACATTTAATTAATGGGAATTGTGGAATTATTTGAAAGATCCAGTTTTAGTTTCCTTCTAATTCTTTATTGATATGTCTGTCGTATACCAATAAAAGCAGCACAAGAGAGATCTAAGTGTTTATTATATATAGGCCTCAAATGAACAGAGCAATAAATGGCAAGAACTAAGTATGCATTGGAAATTTGGGTCTGTTTAACCTACTGGAAGTGTCCTAGCCATGTTTTTTGGTAGGTACTGTGTAATATATCCATTGACTCTCTAATAGTTTCCCAAATTTAACCTATCCAAAACTGAACTCCTGATAGTTCTCCCTCATACTTTCTCTTTCTGCTGTCTTCATCATAGTAAACCAGATCTACTTTTTAATTGCTTGGGTCAAAATCTTAGCATCATCCTTCACTTTTGTCATTACAGATACTGTGAGCTTTTCTTTCAAAATATATCCAGAATCTAACCGCTTATTATTTTCTCTATCACTGTCTCTCACTCCAGTTCAGTCAACTGTTATGTGTCTTCTGTTCTAATGCAGGATCTTCTGACTGGCTTTCTTGCTTCAATTTGCTATTCATAGTCTGCTTACCACATGGCAGCCATAGTTGTTCTCCGAAAACAAGTCAGATCATGTCATTTCTCTGCTCAAAACTAATGGCTTCTCATCCAGTTCAAGATAAAGAATACTCTTTGTGTTCTGGTACCACTTTGACCTCATCTCTTGTTACTTCCCCCTAGCCACTTTACTTCAGCTACACTTGACTTGTTGTTGTTTCTTGAACACGCCAGGCCCATTCTCTTCTTGGAGCTTTCCATCTTCCTGGAACTCTTTTCTTCCATAAGAACTCCTTTCCTTCGTTTCCTTAACTTTCAGCTTCTCTGTGAGGCCTTCTTGGTCATCTTATATATATTAACAACCCTGCTCCCAACAGTTCTCTCTGTGTCTTTTAGCTTACTCTGTTTTTCTTCGTAGCATTTGTCATCATTTGACATAAATGTTTACAATTATTTTCTGTCTTCCTTCACTATATCATAAGCTCCATGGAGGTAGAGATTTGGTCTGTTTGGTTTCTTAGCTGTACTCTGAAGAGTCTTGCTTAAAGTAGGCACTCAAGAAAAAATTGAATGTTGAATGAATTTCTAGAAATTAGTGGAAGAGTAAACTGAATTTTTTTTGGTTGCCCTTTTACCTTAAAATTTCCTCTCATATAATAATGGTCCTGAAATGCTAACTGAGCCTAACACATAAATAATTTTTGTTTCACAAATCTAATCGAGCCTGCCATTTTTTTTAATGATGAAATCAAATCATCACCATGTTAAGTATTTTCAAAGTTATAGCTATTTAGTTAGTGGTACCACTAAGGTTAGAATCCAGGTCTCTTGAATCCCAGTTTGTTGGGGTTTTTTCCCTCACTTTGTAATACCTCAATATGAGGCCAAACTTAAACAGTCAATTTTTTATGGAAATAAAGAGCTAAAACTAAATAGATCAGTGAGTAGAAATTGGTGAAAAGATTGAAAAGATTGGTGATACTCAAAAACAGTGAAACCTGCTGATTAAATGAGTCATTTAAAACCATTTCCTCCTAGAGGTCATTACAATATTTAAGTTAGTTTCTTTAGCTTTAAAGCTTATTGCCAGAGAAGTAAACATTGAGGAATGTGTTTATTTATGTTATATCTGGTGTTTTTTTTAACCTCACTCAGGTGCACATGAACTTGAACAGATGCAGCTGATTTTAGAATCTATTCCTGTTGTACATGAGGAAGATCGTCAGGAGCTTCTCAGCGTAATTCCAGTTTACATTAGAAACGACATGACTGAGCCACACAAACCTTTAACTCAGCTGCTTCCAGGAATTAGTCGAGAAGGTATTGTGACTTAAAAACTATCATGTAATTTGTGTGTGTGTGTGTGTGTGTGTGTGTGTGTGTGTGTGTGTGTGTGTGTGTCTAAGCAGGATCTATGTAGGGAAGCTTTAGCTTTTTATCAGATGTTCAACTTTCTTCCAAATAGTCTTTAGACATTTAAGGTTTACCTAAAACTTAAACTCTTGCTTTCACTTTTTTGGCTTGGCTCTTAGGCTGGGATCATTCTTTGCTCCTCTGAATAATTTTTCAGATTCCAAAAAGTGTATTCCTCTCTCCTGGTTCTAACTTCATTTACTTTCCAGCTTATACCTCCGATTGCCTATTGTAGATGAGCATATTAAATCACTGGCTCTCACCAAGCTGGAATGGAGTTTTGTGAGGGTTATATGATAAATAAGTGTGGGTTTGAGTATGAATGTGATTTATATATGAAAGAATGGATTTATTTGGTCAGTGGAGTGGGAGAGCAAAGGCTTCAGGGTAGAGAGGAGCTGGAGGAGGTAGAGGAAAGAGTAAAGCTCCTTATGAGCAAACATTATGTAAGAGCTCGTGGATTGGTGTTAGGAGTATCAGGTGCTAATGTGAGAGTTTATGCAAACTTGAAAATAGTAGGAACTTAGAATCAAAACTTTGACCACTAAAGCAGTTGATTTCATGTCTCAAAATAGAGTGACATATCTTTAGATTTGTTGATATAAATAAGATTTTAAAAAATCTCATAGTTGTCTGTAATAACATTTTTAAGAGCATTATACATGAAAAATATCTTTTTAAAAAGTTGATTATGCCTTATATCTCTAAGTACTGTACTAAGATACCTCATTGTCAACATTTTAAAGTTCTCACAAATCAAAAAGTTAGGGGTATATAGTTTACTAAATATCTAAACTTTCGCTGAATTACACACATTCATTATTCATATCACCAACTCTGGTCATTATATGTGGTTCAGGTGAGTTGGTGTCAAAGTGTTTTAAAGTAGCAAATGTTTTGAGAAATAGACACTGGATGGCAAAGTCATGATGACAACCCCCCTCCCCAAATATGCTTCAAACTCATATAGTTAAATGCCTAAATAAAAAAGAAACAGCTATATTTCATTTCAACAGGTTTTGCAGGCTACCTTTTTGGTAGTTTCACATTCCTAACCAGTCTATCTTCACAATCAGATTGCATAGCTGGCTCTCTTGCTCCTAACCTGGTAGTCGCTGTCATGATATCCCTTGTCATAACTGAAAGCAGCTACATATAGCACCTGACTGTGCTTCAGAGTTGTCGTGCGAGCTCTTCAAAAATGCAGACTATTCAATCAGAACTCAGAAATGAAGTGGGGAGCAGGGCGAGTATTTGTATCTTTAAAACCCTCTATAGGCATAACCCTGCTCTGCCAGGTTGAAAGACTGTTCATGGTTAATATGGATCAGCTTTGGAGTGAGTCATTGGCTCTCTTGCTGTGTCTTATCAAAAAAGACAAGTTAGAAATGTAGAACATTGCTGTCGAAGCATTTTCAATCTAGCTAAACTTGAATCTTCTTTTTTCCTACCCTAATTAGGGTGCGGACCATGTCTTAGCTATAATCCAACCTGAATAGTCGGCTGATGGCTGAGTTTATTCATAATGTGTTGAATAAATGTCTTTGATAATGGATTCATCAAATTAACCATTGGGCAAAGATCCTTGGTATTTCCAAGTGGCAGAACTGAGCTCACATACAAGTGCAAATGTGGAGTGTTTAAATTCCTAAGACTAAAGATTTACTACATACATATATCCTACACTTGTTTCTTCTTGATTAAAATTGGAGTTTTATTTTTGGGCAGAGCACATTCTGAGGCATTGGGGACTTAGTAAGAATAATATACGTTCTCATACTCTGTTCATGATTTTCAGAGGAAAAAAGCAAACAAGATAAAGTACATATGAATTACCACATTAAGACTACTCAGAACCTTACTCTGGTTAATACTTTTGAATGGATACCCTCTTTTTCATTTCTTTTCATACTTACCTCTTCTCTTCCCTTTCTCTATAGTTTACCACATATTTCCATATTGTAGCGTACTTCAACACTATTGTTGAGAAAAGACCAATTTCCTCTAGAGCAGTCCTGTCCAATAGAACTATCTATAGTGATGGAAATATGCTATGTATGCATATACTTGGGAGCTCAGCCTGGCCAATTTCTTATTTCTTCCTCTTTTTATCTGCAGCCTACAGTTCCCAAATGCTAGGGATTTTAGAGTATATTCCTCTTGTGTAGTTGGATCTGTCTCCTCCTTCCCTTTGAGAATGGTGATTTTGCTGGTTCAACCATCCATAACTCTGTGCCTTGAAACATTTGGGCCCTGGGCTAATTAAGACTGACTTTTTTGCAGGAGAACTAAGAACAGTTTGATGTACTGTGAAATGACTTCCTATATTAGGGTAATATAATAGAGAGGAGTGGGAAAAAGAGGCAGGAACACAGGAAGGAACTTCAGCCCTGGGTCCCTGAAGGGTTTGAGTAGCAATGAGCCTTAGGTTTCTTCTCTTTAGTCTTTATTGGACTGACTTGAGGATTGAATGAGATAATGTGAATAGGGTCTTTTATAGACTATAGCTCAGTTTTAGAGTGAAAGGCTATCTTTTTCTTTGAGACAGAAGGTAAGGCCAAGAGGATGTGTAATAGATCATAGTGAAGAAGTAGGAATTGAGATAAATGTGAAATGGATTTATCTGTTGAGAGTGATAGAAAAGATTGAAAGCATGAAGAGGTAGTGTGGGACATTGCTGAGCAATAGCAAAAGCCAAGTTGAAATTCTGCAGTATGAATTTGTAGTGAGCAGATATATGTGGTTTTGCGTCTAGCTTTCATTAATACTGTATGGCTAGGGAGCAGGCACAGTAGATGGTGGAAATGATTCAGAGTTGAAGATTGATATAAATTATAAGGCATATGAGTGTGTGGTTGTGTAAGGGCAAGCTTTAGGCTTGTGATAGTGTGATTCAGTCTAGGTAAGGAGCTTAGAAAGGCCCGGCATTCCGAGTTAGTGGGAAGAATTAGGTGTATGGTAGCTCCACCAGAGCTCTAAAATGATCAAGTGGATTCTGTGATATGTTGGCATGAGATTGGTGCGAACAGAGATGAACTAATTAGTATAACGGTGAGATGCGGGAAGGAAAGGGGAAAGGAAAAGCCTTTTTATTAAGCACTAGACACTATGTTTTTAAATTTTTACACTTTATATATTATCTATATATATCCTTTTTACTCAAGAAGAAACAAGTTCAGCAAGTTTAAGTAATCTGGTAATTCAGTTAAGTTAGTTGCAGAGCTGAGATTAGGATCTATGTATTAGCTTGAGCCACATGAAATTGCTAATATTTGACCATTTATGACTGACAAAAATGAAAGTTTCATGTGGTTCAAATCAATAGATTCCTTTTCTTTTATAACTGACCATAAAATGAGATTGGGGTACATTTTAAATTTTTACTATGTTTATTGAATAATTTTTTTCTTTTTAACATATAAATCAGGTAAGCTAGTTTTATTTCTCTGACAAAAACTAATTTACCTTTTAATTGTTTAGTCTCCTTTTTTCTCTTTATGAGTATATAGACCTCCAGTTTAGTGAAGGTATTTTATCTCTTTCTTTTGCAGCACTGGATTTCCTGGAACAAATTTTGACATTTAGCCCCATGGATCGGTTGACAGCAGAAGAAGCGCTTTCCCATCCTTACATGAGCATATATTCTTTTCCGATGGATGAGCCAATATCAAGTCATCCTTTTCATATTGAAGATGAAGTTGATGATATTTTGCTTATGGATGAAACTCATAGTCACATTTATAACTGGGAAAGGTAAACAGATTCTATATTAGAAAAATATCATTTATTGTGTTTTCAAGAAACTATAGTGCAGAGAGCTTTTTTAGAAAAAATTATATATAAAACAATGTAAAATTCTTAAAAATTTAGTCATGCTGTCTTTGGATTTCTACTAAACTTATTAATATCTTTCAATAGCCTTTATGTAATTTAAATATTTAATAGTTACCAGTTAGGATAAAGTTAAATTCTACTTTGAAACATTTCAAAGCCATTAAGGCATGTTTAGTTAATAAAATGATAAGGTCCTTTAAATGTGAGGGTTGAAGGTTGGAGGTCCAAGTCATTTTAAACTATTGCTTTATGAATGTAACAAAATTTTTAAGATGTTAGATGAGAAGTCTAAACTTTATTCAGTAAGGTATCTTCATAAGTGTTTTCAAATTTTTACATAAAATCCATTGTCTTAGGATATAAATTATTTTTGATTCATGGTATATGTTATATTCAGATATCTTTTTATCATGACAAAATTAATTTTGGGATGCTTATCATAGGTTCAGTGTAAGGAACTTTTCTAATCTGAACAGTGTAATACATCAAAATGGATGATGATAGACATTTTTTTAAAATTTCTTGTTTTTAGGATTTCTGAATTTCTGGTGAAATTTGGATATCATTCTGCTGCACAGTCAAGTGGTAGCATATAATAATGAATCAGTATTATTTAAAATATTCAGGTGATTTTGATGTTTAGCCAGGTTTGGGAATCACTAATGACAATTTTAAAACTTCAGGATTTCTTATATTTCTGGGTTTAAAAGAAAAGTGATTGCCAGTTAATAATAATAATAAAGAAATAGTTAATGTTGAAATTAGTTTGTCTACTCATTGCATTTTTTCCTCCTAAAATGTGGCTGTGTTTGTAAAGGCGTGTTCCTCTATTTGTCATCCACCTTTTTTTCTCCACATGAACATATATACCACCTACATACAGTTCTTTTCACACATACCCAAATGTCTTCCAGTCTCTACATTTTCTGCCATACTTAGTTAAGCCATCTAATCTCTTTTCTGTTCCCTTCTTCCTGTCCTCCAATTATTTTCATGTATGTGTCTCAATCCGCCTCTGCTTGGGCGTGATATGTTCACCTTCCTGTGATGTGTCAGTAAGAAGATACTGTATTCAGTAGCACATACACGTGGAGAGGGTTCCCCCTCCCCCAATTCATGATGATGAGTTCTTACTCTTTTTCAAGTCTGCCTGTTACCAGTAGATCTGCATGTTGTGGCCATAAAGTGTTTTTTCTCTGTGTGAAACTGTTGGAATTAAACTATAGACTTGCCAGCCATTCAGATGTTTGTCTGAAGTTGTGTTTGAGGTGGGCGAAAAATAGAGAAAACAAATGAGTGTGAAGTGATAATTGGTCTTATTTATGACCAATTTAAGACTCAGAGTTTTATTATAATTAAATACTTCATTGGTAATTACTAAGTATTGTCTCATATTTTAAATAGCAACAGATCTTACCTATCTATCAAGATTATAAGTTCCTGAAAGGCAGGGAAGGCTCATGACTTACACTCTTATTATTTCCTCATAGACCCTATCATAGTGCTTTCATGAATAGGGCACTCCGTGAATTTGAAAATGAAATCATACGCCTGGACTCACACTAATACATTGATTTTTTTCAGGTACCACGATTGCCAATTTTCAGAGCATGATTGGCCTATACATAACAACTTTGATATTGATGAAGTTCAGCTTGACCCAAGAGCTCTGTCTGATGTCACTGATGAAGAAGAAGTACAAGTCGATCCTCGAAAATATTTGGATGGAGATCGTGAAAAGTATTTGGAGGATCCTGCTTTTGATACCAATTACTCTACTGAGCCTTGTTGGCAGTACCCAGATCATCATGAAAACAAATATTGTGATCTGGAGTGTAGCCATACTTGTAACTACAAAATGAGGTCCTCATCATATTTAGATAACTTAGTTTGGAGAGAGAGTGAAGTTAACCATTACTATGAACCCAAGCTTATTATAGATCTTTCCAATTGGAAAGAACAAAGCAAAGAAAAATCAGATAAGAAAGGCAAGTCAAAATGTGAAAGGAACGGTTTGGTTAAAGCCCAGATAGCTCTAGAGGAAGCATCACAGCAACTGGCTGAAAAAGAAAGGGAAAAGAACCAGGGATTTGACTTTGATTCCTTTATTGCAGGAACTATTCAGCTTAGTTCACAACATGAGCCTACTGATGTTGTTGATAAATTAAATGATTTGAATAGCTCAGTGTCCCAACTAGAATTGAAAACCCTGATATCAAAGTCAGTAAGCCGAGAAAAACAGGAAAAAGGAATGGCAAATTTGGCTCAATTAGAAGCCTTGTATCAGTCTTCTTGGGATAGCCAGTTTGTGAGTAGTGGGGAAGACTGTTTTCTCATAAATCAGTTTTGTTGTGAGGTAAGGAAGGATGAGCAAATTGAGAAGGAAAACACTTATACTAGTTACTTGGACAAGTTCTTTAGCAGGAAAGAAGATACTGAAATGCTAGAAACTGAGCCTGTAGAGGATGGGAAGCTTGGGGAGAGAGGAAATGAGGAAGGATTTCTGAATAACAGTGGGGAGTTCCTCTTTAACAAGCAGCTTGAATCCATAGGCATCCCGCAGTTTCACAGTCCAGTTGGGTCACCACTTAAGTCAATACAGGCCACATTAACACCTTCCGCTATGAAATCTTCCCCTCAGATTCCTCATAAAACATACAGCAGCATTCTGAAACATCTGAACTAAAACACTCAGCAGACATTTTTCTTTGTATTCTTCATGAAATGTGTTTGTCTTTTTTATTACTAGTGTTTAAGTCATTTTTTACTTGAATCAGATGGTGTCATTTAGAAAGGATTTTATTAGTTCTTGGTTTTTAAAATCCAGACTTTTTTTCTACATGTGAGATGGTTTTCATTTTAACTGGCATGTCGTTTGCACACAAAGATAAAGAATAGAGCAAAAAATGCAATGCAGGAGGAGACAAAAGTAATGCACTAAGACAAGTAAAAAAACATTCTCTCATAGAACAATGATCTGTTTTACAGGAAACAAAAATCTTGCCTTGAAATTTACACAGTGAGACTGTACATAATTGCATGAAAATATCTATTTTTTTCCTAAAACATTTTTCATTCATGAGTATTTTCAAGTTTTTCATACTGTACACATTTCTTAAAACACATGATACCAGCAGCAACTGAAAATGAATGCCGAATTTGGTACACATGTGTTATCTACCTCAAGGTAACAAAAGTATGTGGCAAAACATATACCACCCATAGTGCTTCACAATATGCACTTCTATTTAGCCAGCGTTTATTGTAGTAAACTATTCTTAATAAGATTCACTCACCATTTATAAATGTTCTGG
Source organism: Eidolon dupreanum (assembly GCA_028627145.1). Classification (NCBI taxonomy): domain Eukaryota; kingdom Metazoa; phylum Chordata; class Mammalia; order Chiroptera; family Pteropodidae; genus Eidolon; species Eidolon dupreanum. The sequence continues at coordinate 47,299,022 of CM053509.1, read as the reverse complement.
TATGCATTCTTTATAGTGAAGTGTTACTACATCACATCTTATTTATTTTAGCAAATCAGTATATTTTCTGTATTTAATTATAAAAAGTTAACTTAGTTTTTGAAATTTATTTGCAAATACACTTTTTCCATTTGGCACTATGGTTTGTTGCCTACTTAGCTGAATATATAATGTCAGCTTACCCTAAGGCTGTCCACGTACTTAATTTACTTAAGTATTCATTTTAAGTAAAGCGCTCACTGTGTATAGGAATTTGTATTTTGGAGGTGCTTGATCTATCTACAAAGAAAAATTAGGAATTACTTTATTATAAAATGCTCCTAGAAGTCTCAATTGTGTTTATTTTTTAAAAAAAAAACTGTAATGTTAGACTTGTGTGCATGGAAATAATTAAGGTACATCATTATTGTAGTTTAAAAGTTGTACATGATAAGACATATTTTGTTTTTACTGTATGTTTTTACTGAATGATCTCTTCCCCATCATAAGGCAAGCATGAATAAAATTAGGTTAAATATAGCATGTGGCATCAAAGTCTCTTAGAATTTGTTTCATCTATTTTATTTTATTGAATACTGTCTGTATCTTTGGTTATCTTGTTTGAAGAAAAAGGACAAATAAAACATGGCCAGCAAATGTGGCTCCTGTTTAACTCTTTAGGTAATGAAAATTAACCTGCTAGAATGAAAATTACTATCAGAATTTTCAGCATCTTTGAATTGTGGCTATAGTTTAAACTATGTTAGTCTAAAAGGCTTAAAAGAAAAAGGTTCTTTGTCTCCACACAAAAATTTTTTTGACTTAACCTTCAACAGGCAGGAATACATTCTGAGAAATGCATTGTTTGGTGATTTCATTGTTGTGCGAACATCACAGTGCACTTACACAAACCTAAATGGTATAGCCCACTACACATCTAGGCTATATGGTATACCACTGTTTTATATGTGGTATATGTCGTTGACTGAAGTGTTATGCGGCACATGCCTGTATTTCAAAACTTGTATAAGATATATGTGGAAGCCTAGGACTACACAGAGGAGCCCCCTTTGGATGTATTTGCTTTACAATAAGAATACATCATAGTTCCTTTGTCCAAGAACTTACCTTTTACCTATCACATGTAAAACCATTGTTCCTTTAAATTTTATGTTTGTCTTCTGTTCTTGTCTTGTACAGAGCCAGTTCTATTAATATCTGGGCTTCTGCCTGCCCAATGACCTACTCATTGATTTCATCTGGACTCACAATCTTTAAAAAATGCAGATATTTTCTGGATGAATATCACTGTCACTTGTGAATTTAAATATATACTCAGTTTACCTTAGGCAAGCTCTTGGAGGGAAAGCTTTAAGTTTTTCACCATTGAATATGATATTAGCTGTGGATTTTCATATTTGGCCTTTATGTTGAAGTAATTTCCTTCTATTCCTAGTTTGTGAGTGTTTTTTATTGTGAAAAGGTTGGATTTTGTCAAATGCTTTTTCTGTATCAGTTGTGATAATCGTGGATTTTGTCCTTTATTCTGATAATGTGTATTACATTGATTGATTTTTATAAAGTTGAATCATTCTTATATTCCAGGCATCCCACTTTGTTGTGATGTATAATTTTAATGTGCTGTTGGATTTGCTAGTTTTGTTTGTTTGTTTGTTTTGTTTTTTTGTTGTTTTTTGAGGATTTTGGTATCAGGTATATTGGTCTGTAGTTATAACTGTCTGATTTTGTTATCAGGATAATGCTGAACCCAAAGAATGAGTTTGGAAGTGATCCCTCTTCAATTTTTTAGAAGAGTTTGAGAAGTATTGCTATTCTTTAAATGTTTGATAGACTTCTTAGTGAAACCATCAGGTCTTGGGCTTTTCTCTGTTAGTAGATTTTTGATTATTCAGTTTCCTTACTACTTATAGGTCTGTTTAGATTTTAAATTTTTTACAGTTCACTCTTGGTAGTTTGCGTGTTTCTAGAAATTTACCCATTTTTTTCCTGGATTATCCAATTTGTTGGTGTATAATTGTTCACTGTAGTCTCTTATGGTCCCTTTTTATTTGTTTCAGTTGTAATGTCTCCTCTTCCTCACTTCTGATTTATATCATTTGAATCTTTTTAGCTGATGGTTTGTTGATTTTATTGATCATTTCTATTCTCTATTTCATTTATTTCTGCTCTAATTTCTGTTATTTCCCTTCTGATAACTTTGGGTTTAGTTCTTTTCTAGTACCTTTAAGTGTAAAGTTAGATTGTTGATTTGCGGTCATTTTTTAATAGACTTTATTTTTTAGAGCAGTTTTAGATTCACAGCAAAATTAAGTATAAGGTAGAGAAATTTCCAATATAGCTGCTGCCCATACACATGCATAGCCTCCTCCATTATCAGCATCCCCTACCAGAGCGATATGTTTGTTATAATAGATGAACCTACATTGACACATCATTATCACTCAAAGTTCATAGTTCATGTTAGTGTTCACTCTTGGTGTTATACTGTTTAGACAAATATATAATGATTTGTATCCATCATTGTATTATACAGAGTAGTTTCACTGCCCTGAAAATCCTCTGTGCTCTGCCTCCTTATCTCCCCCACCTCCTTGCCAACCCCAGACAACCACTGATCTTTTTTCTCCATAGCCTTTCCTTTTCCAGAATGTCATATAGTTGGAATCATACAGTATGCAGCCTTTTTTTTATACTAGCTTCTTTCACTTACTAATATGCATTAGTCCACTTGATTGTGCCTCCCAAGTCCCTTGGTTTTCTTCACTTTTCGTTCATTTTTCTTTTTGTTCCTTTGACTTGATAATTTCAAATGAACTGTCTTCAAATTCACTGATTCTTCTTGATCAAGTCTGTTGTTCATCCCCTCTAGTGATTTTTTTAAAAAATTCAGTTCTTGTATTCTTCAGCTTCAGAATTTCCATTTTGTTCTTTTTAAAAAAAAATAATTTCTATATCTTTTTTGTATTATTTTGTTCATTCGTTGGTTTCCTGATTTTGTATAGTTATGTTCTCTTGTAGCACATTGAGCTTCTTTAAGATGATTATTTTGAATTCTGTCAGGCAATTCATAGATCTTCATTTATTGTCCAATTCAGGGAGATTTATTTTGTTTCTTTGGGCTGTGTTTCCCTGTTTCTTCATGTGCTTTATTATTTTTGGTGTGATTTTTGCATTTTAAAAAACTACGTCTGTCTTGACAGGCTTGCTTTCTACTGGGGAAGATCTTCACCAGTCATCCCAGGTAGAGATTCTCGGGGCATCTCAAACCTCTATGGGGATGTGTTAATCTTTTTGCACGTGTAATCCCCCTACTCCCAAAAGATTTGATGGTTTCTCTTTTAAGTTGTCTTTTTACACCTTCTGTCTGAGGTACTGCAGGGTCTCTGGCACTACAGCAACTCAGCAGAGCTTGCTTTTGTTTTCAGCAGCCCCCCAAAGCCTGGAGCATTGGATGATTGTTCTATTATCTTTTCCTACTGCTGCAGGTGGGTTTTTCTCACAGTCATGACCTCTGCTGGCTTGGGAGAGGAGCTGACATGGTTGAAATGAAACAGCATTTTTACCTGTTTTAATATACCTGTCCTTGGTTTTGAGATTGTCTAGGGCACTGTGACTTCCTCACTGATTTCTGGAGTTTTCATAAAGGCTTTCCGGACCATAAAATATTAAGTCAGTATTTCCTTGGAGTAATGAAGTCTGAGGCTTCCTATTCTGTCATCTTGCTTATGTCCAAAAATAATTTACTTTTTTAATGACTAATTTTGACGTAAAGGAATGTTTCAGCTGTCGTGCAGCTTTCAGACTTTTGGGATGATCTGTGTCGATATTTTTGACATATCTCTTAACTGATGGCTTGGCATCACAATTTTTTTTCCCCTCTCTAATTCCCTCCCGCCTTCTACCCCTGACCTATGGATATGGGTGTTGCCTTTTTCCCCTTAAGAACTGGATCTCTGAAGGTGGAGAGTCTCTTCCCACATGCTCGCGACGTGCATCTGAAGCCTGGTGCACCTGGGGTATGGTTGGTGGGTCCGCCTGGGACGCGAACCCAGGACTTTCTGCATGTAAAGCATACATGCTAACCACTACATTGTGGAGCCATCCCCAGCATCACAATTTTTAAGAGCTATTTCTGAAGCTTAGAATTAGGCTTAATTTGGAGTCAGTACATTGCCCCCCCCCCACCCCTGCCTTTGGTTGTTTTTTTTTAAATGTGATTGCAAGAAAATAGATAGTATAAAACTTAAAATGTACACACCACTTGTCTCATCAATTCATCTAATGTTGATTTGCATCAGATAAACACCTACAGAGACATCTGAATCGCTCTGTTTAAACCTCCCACATCTCATTTCCTTGCCTCTCTCCTCAGAGGCAGACACTTCTGAATTTTGCTTATTCTCATGCGGTTTTGTACTTTTCTATATATGATTTTATAAAAAAAAATAATATTTTGCATATTTTAAAATCTCATGGCATGTTCATATCTTTTTGCAATTTGTAATTTTTGCTCAACATGTCTCTGAAATTTATGTTGATTCATGTAGCTCAAATTCTACTTTAATTGCTGTGTTGCAGTGTATTTATCTGATCTTAAAAAAAGACATTTGTTTTCAAAATTTTGCTCCTACAAAGATATTTGCAGTGAGAATTCTTGTGAACATGTATAAGAGTTTCTTTAGGGTATGTATCTAGAAGTAGAATTGTGAGTCACAGAGAATGTGGATCTTTTAAGTTTATAAAATGCCATCTTCCTGTCCAAAAGTGATTGTACCGATTTACATTCCTCCAGCAGTATGAGAGTTCCTATTCATATACATCCTCCCAAATAGAAACCAAGTCTTTCCCATCCTACCAGGATTGCTGTTTACTTTACCTGCAGTAGGTATTGGAATTCTTAATTCCAAACAACAACTGCATGACAGTCATGACTACCTCTTAGGGATTCTTTTGCGACCTCTTTAGTGATGATGCGATTGTCTTGCTTTTTATTTTCTATTGCAATTGCTGTAGCTTAGAACAGGTGGTTTAAATCTTAAAAGACTGAGCCAACTGTATAATTTACACTGGGTCTATGTCTAAGGAGTAAAAGAGTATCATGGATCAAAGTGTTTTCAAAGTAAAATCCCAACATAGTATCACCTTTCCTTCTAGGTTAAAATAGTTTAGGCTCTGCATAGTATTGCTCTTTATAAAATCATTGTTTTATTTAAAAGTACTGTTTTCCATCAGATGCTTTTGTGTGTATGATATAGCATGTTTAATTAGTGGGCTGGTCCTCAGGTTCTATAACTGACTGAATTGCTCACCTGATCTCAGCCTTTTCAGTTTCCGTTTCCTGTTGAATTTAAGACGAATAGAGGCTCTGCCCTAAATGGGTTTGTCATGTATCTAATATTAGTCAATTGTAGTTTTACCTTATACCTGTTTTTATTAGTATTGCTTATCATTCAAGTCTAGTATCTCATATTAAAACTGGATGGAGAAGAAAAAGGACAAACTAGGAATTAGGAGATCTGAGTTTTGGATCCAGTTTTAGTTACTCTCTGTCACTTGGGTGTCACATCTCAATGGGTCTAAGTTCCTTATTAAATAGGAGATGCAAATTACTTGAGCCTAACAATGCAGTCTACTGGGGACAACTTCTAAAGAGGACAGTGCCATGTTGAACTCTAACCCACTATAATAGCCACAACGATTTAGACTTTATCAGTATATATTGTTACAGGTACATTGGACTAGATGCTTTAATGTACCTTTTAAGCAGTTTGAGAATAAAATTTCATGTTCAGTGTACCCTTACCATTTGACTGGTGGAGGAAGAGAGTATTGGAACCTCAAGTTTGTTTACTTTTGAAAGAGCAGTGTGAAATCACCAAGCTTTTTCCTCACAGTGCCTGGGGGCTGGCTCCTTAAATAAACCAGGTGAAGAGAGTAATCTTTGTGAGCTCTTCCAATGGTTGGTATGTAACAAGTATTTTCCAGAAGAGACGTTTGATTATGTTGGATCACTGTCTCAGTTCTGATGCAGAGGTTTAACAATCAGATTCCATTGGACTTGGGTGTTTATCTTTAATTCCTTGGTATATTGTAGTGTAGTGTTACAAATTTGCTAAACAGAATACTTACCTTCCCTTACAACTGTCCTCATCTGCAATGCCTTGCCTAGCTGTTGGTGCTGCTGCAGTAGGGTAAGTGTGGTGCTGTGCCAGATCCTGCACTCCTAGTTCAAACTCCAGTCCCAGCCTGTTTCTTCACGCCCAGTTAAACTACAAACTTGAATCCGTATTTGTCTGTATACTTGGACTCTGCTTCCAACTGTGCTTACCACTCCCACATCCACCTAACTTGAACCTCAGAGATGACTTCAACTGCCAAGTGAGACACTGAACTTTGCAATATTGCATAGTTTTTACACTGTGTTCCAGAGTCAAATCCAAACTAAGCTTAAAACTTGTGTTCTACTGCTTCCCAGCTTCTGTATAGGTTGTTTGACCTCTTCATTTTCCTCATTTATAAAATAGGACTAATGACAATTTGTGGAATCATTATAAGGGTTTAAATGAGATGCTGTACACAAAGCCTTTTAGCATAATGCCTGGGATTTCATAAATTATATTGCCCTTGTTCTGTTTGAATTATTGTTCGTGCCTCCCAAATTGCACTGAAAGTTTGCATCCCCTTATCTAAGTATTTTAACTTCTGGCCTTAACATACAGATGACTTTCTTTTCTAGCCATACTGCTCATCAGCTCTGCCCAATTCTTGGCTCCAGATTTCAGTGTTTCTCACCAGTCCAGGCCTGTGCCTGAATGACTTCAGCATATGCAGCTCTCAGATCCTTAAAGACTGGACTGAGTTCATGTCTACTTCCTGTGTTTGCCATGAGTAGTCAGCATTGCCCCTCCTCCCCCCAAAAAACATCTTCATTTGGAAGCCAAATCCCAGGGGTCCTCTTGTATTCCTTCCTCTGGAAACCCACATCCAGTCCCCTAGGGAATCCTAAGGCAATATCAGAATCTGACCACTTCTCACCATCTCTGCTGCCACATGATCTGATCCACCATCATGTGCCTGCTGGAACTACAGCAATAGCCTCCTAACTGGTTTCCCTGGCTACCCTACAATTTATTCTCAATACGGCAGCCAAAGTGATCTTTTCAAGTCATAAGTCATGTTGCTCCTCTAGTTACTCAAAATCTGAATGACCCCTCCTCAGGGAAACGAAGTATTTACTGAGGCCCACAAGACCCTCTCCACTCCTTTCCCAAGCTCACATGCCTCCAGCCACACTGTCTCTCACCATAGAGTGTTTATTACTTTTTCCCTCTGCCTGGAAAGCTCTTGTCCCAGAGAGCTGTCAACTCCCTTTAGAAGTCTCTGTTCAATTGTCACGTTATCACAGAAGCTATGCCTAACCAGTCTATATAAAATAACACACATCCATGGCTCCTATACACTGTCCCTTGAGTTTTCTTTACAGCACGTACACCAACATGTTGTTATCCTTATTTTATACAATCTCTCTTCCTCCACTTAGAATATGCAAGCTCCTTGAGGCAAACACTATTAGTTTTGTTAATTGCTATATCCCAGCCCCTAACACAGTAAGCTGGGCACATAGTAAGCACTCAATATTTGCTAGCTGGATGAAGATGTGAAGAAAACTAACGAGTTCAGTTTTCTAAATTCTTTCTGGATTGATGGGGACTCAGGAGCAGTGAGGATCTATTTGATTGTTCTGGGGTTTCCTCATTAGTTTTGAGGTTAATAGCATTCATGGTTCTCCAACTTTCTGTAATTTATGGGAGTGTTCTGTAACTTGGGGCTCCTTAGGTGTGACTGCAGAACTAGCAAGCTCTAAGTTGTAGTACCAAGAGCAGTTAGAAATTCTCAGAAAATGTAGTTTGGTGTGGCAGGTTTATTATCCTGAATTGCATTTTCAAATGTGGGTGCAGTTTAGGTTAACGACTGTGTTGCTCCTGACTCAGCTGCTTGCCTGTTTTCCTGTTCTCTTTGTTGGAATGACTGTACCTGTAAGGGTTGCACAATATGATCATGACCCAGTTAAGACAATACCAGGCGGTTTATTTTTTAACTGCCTCTTTACTATTCCTGTTCATTGTAACCCACCAAATGAGCCAGGCCTAGATTATATGTTTAGTTAATGATCTTTGGCGACAGAAACCATCTCATGCTAGCCTTTGAAAAAAGGGGAAATTTATCAGGATTCAAGGGTGACTCTTGGAGCTCAAGAACTGGGCCTTAGGAGGAACCAGAACCAGGCTGGAGGGCACTGGCAGCCCAAGCAGAGTTGAGCTGTTTTTCATCTCTGCCTCATTCTTTCTTGTCTAACTGGGCTTCTTGGTATAAAGATAGATGCTCATTGCTGTAACTTCAAATGTAATTTCCGGTTATATGGAATTTTGTCTAGCTGTCCATCCCTCTGTCTCTTTCTCCCAATTTAAAGTTGCTCAGTTAATTATGGCCAGGTGGCAGGGTTCTGTTGAGGAAACAGTGCCGCTGGGAGTCAACCCTTGTTGATGGAGAGTAGAAGGTGGGTAGGAAAGTTGTTTTTAGTTAGCTGTTGTCCCCAAAAGTACCTACAACATGTGGTAATAAGCTATCTCTTTCCTCATTTTTTAGTCACCTGTTGATCATTCTGAGGGCACTGATTCTTCAAGAGGACCTTTTGGGATCCCCTAGGCCTTGATTCCACCAGCTTGTCTTTTGTCGGGTTCATCAGGTCAATCTATAGCTTTATTAATCACAATTCTTTGATTTGTGTATAGTGTTTGATGATTTTTAAAGCGTACTTTTATACTATATGTGAGTTTCACAATAATCCTAGAGGTCAAGTAGATTGGATATTATTATCTTTATCTGCAAGTTATGGATACATAGGTAAATTAAGTAATAATTGGGCAGTGGTGGAAACAAGAGGACTAGAATTTAGTCCACCTAATTCTTAGGTGTTTTTTTCAGTTTTTTTGTTAGAACAAAAATTTACATAAATGTCTGCTAAGTGTCATACCATTCAATATATTTCTTTTCTGTTGCTGGTGTTAAATTATAAATTACTAATTAGCAATTTTTATTTTTAAAATATGTATATATGTTTTATTTTTTATACATTTATCACTTTACAATTATAATTCTTAAAATTATATTTATTCATTATGAGATAATGGAAAAATATATATTGGTCTCTGTCTCCTGTTCCTGGCAAAGAGCTGCTAAAACCCTTGTAATTTCCTAAGTGACAAGAGCAGTAGGAGCATCTTTTTTTCTAGTATTTGGTCTTTGGCCCAGTTCCTGACACAGTTCTTAAGTCCCTTGGAATTTCCTGGGTGACAGCAGTGTCTTTTGTTCTGAGGAAGTAACTCTTGGTGGGCTCCTGGGGAGAGGGGCTGGAAATGGAATTAATGATCAGTCATGCCTATTTGATGAAAATCCCAAAAGTGTGAGGTTCAGAGAGCTTCCAGGTTGGCAAACACATTCATGTCCCTGGAGGGTGGTGCACCCTTCTGTGCCTGTGACCCTCCCTCCTGCTCCCTATGTAACTCTTCATCTGGCTGTTCATCTGTATCCTTCACCATATCCTTTATTATATAATAAGTTGGTAGATGTGAATAAGTGTTTCCCTGAGTTCTGTGAGCTGTTCTAGGAAATAATTGAATCCAAAGGAAAGGAGGTCATGGAAACACCCGGTTTGTAGCCCAGTTGGACCGAAGTTGTGGTAATCTGGGACCTTCTACTTGTGGTTGGCATATGAAATGGGGTGCAGTCTTGTGGGATCCAATGCTGTCTCCAAGTAGATAGCAACAGAATTGTAGTTAAATTGTAGGACACTGAGCTGGTGTTGCAGAATTGCTTGGTGTAGGATTCCCTACACACACACCTGGTTTCAGGGTTTTGTGAGTATGGTAGTGGTGTGAGAGTAGAGGAGAGACATACAGGAGAAGTGTAAGTTTTCTACTCATTCATTTAATATTTTTATTTACTTAATTTCCTTATACATCACCACAGTTAAGTAATTTATGATTTACCCACATATTATGTTTATGGTTTATCATCTTCTGGGATGGAAGCTCCACAGGGGTAGGGATCATTGTCAGAGTGGTTCACTGATGTACCTCAACACCTAGAACAGGGCCTGCGTGTAGTGAACCCTCAAATATTTGCTGAATCTCTTTGATTTAATATAAATACGTAAATGTAATTCCACATATTTTTAGTGCATTTAATTTCTTTGCTTGGTTCTCCTCAGTTCTCTGCTCCCTCTCCCTCTCAGAAAGTCTCACCATACACAACAGGTAATCATGTATCCTTACATAATGTTCCTATTTTATATATACCTATATATTCACACGCTATACGTGCACACACGCACGCACACATACTTTTTAGAGTTTAAAAATGCTTGTTTTTCAAAAATGCCATATCGTTGGAATAAACTTCTTTGCACACATTGCTTTAAGACAGGGACCCTACCTGATTCATTGATTTAGCCGCCTTCGTGCACGACCAGAGAAAAGACAAAGGAATTCTAAGACTTTCAACAAATTAAAATGTTATTTATATACCACCTAAACTCAGATGGCATTTGAGGCTTGTTGCCCATAATGATCAATTAGCATAATAGAACTTTAGAAGTTCGAGTCCATGTTTCACAAAATATACATTAAAAATTTGAAGTCCTAATGTCTCAAGGAGACACATTTGTGATTACTAAATATGTGACTTAGGATTTCATTCTTACACGTTTTCATCACCAACTCTCTTTGCATTATCTTCCAAATGGCCTCAATGTTTAGGATTTGTTTTCTTTCACACCCATATCACCAGGCCTTATCTGCCCAGCTGGTAAGCAGAAAGGCATAAAAGTGTTATTTCTAACTTTTTTTAAACAAGTAATAAAAACTCATTGTTGAAAAATTAGAAAATGCAGATAAGCCAATGGGAAAAATTCTCCATATTTCCTTCTTATAGGTAAAATCACATTAATCACTATTCATATATTGGTACCTTCCCTCTCTCCTTCCTTGTTTTCCCCAAAGCTAATTGCTTATTTTTCCATATTTACAAAATTTAAAATAATTCAAACATACAAAATAATTTTCTCTTTTTCCTCTCTCTACATTCTCCTCCAAATATTTCAACCTCCCACAGGTAACCACCGTTAACAATTTATTGTGTATTTATTCAGAATTATTTCTGTGCATATACAAACATATATACAATTATTTTTTTCAAATTTGGGATTATATTATACATACTGTTCTACAACGTACTTTTCTAACAATAATATGTTTTAAGCATCTTTCTATGCCAGTAGTTTTTGAGCTATATTTTTCTTTTAAATGACTGCTTAGTATCCAGTGGTGAGGACAGGTCATTTATATAACCAGTTTCCTATAAGTGGACATTAATTGTTTACTATTACAAACATAAATATAACAAACATTCTTTGTGTGCCTTTGAAGCATTTCTGAGGTTACAATTGGAGGAGTAGAAATCTTGGTATGAAAGTCCGCTTATACTGAACAATGCCAATAGATCCCCTGAGGGCTGGCTTTGGGCCTGACTACCTCAGTGTGACCTGCCAGTTCTCAGCTTGTGCTTCTGACTTGGACTGTGCATACACGTTGGAAATGTTTTACAGGTCACTCCAAGATACCAAAACTGTGCTCCAAATGGCTGCTCCAGTTAATATTCACTCTCTCCACATGAGTGCCACTTTTCCTTCTGATCAGCACTGTGCACTACTGGGGAGTTCATCTTTTTCAAAATGATTTTTAAAGACCATTCTCTAAATATATTTTTTTTATGTATTGCAAAAGTTCTTCATGCATATATCTAGGTATGTATATGTATGTATATATGTATGTATATACATATATTTTTTAACATTTTTAAATTTCATAGCATCTTTTTACATTGAAGATCATTTCAATGTACTCAATCTGTCAATATTGTCCTTTGAGTTTTGTATCATACTTAGAATGGCCTTCCCCACATGAAAATGATTGAACCAGTATTCTAGATTTTCTCTCTTTTTTTTGCATTTTTAAAAATTTATTTTAATTAGTTTCAAGTATACAGTACATTGGTTAGACATCTATATAGTTCATAAAATGATCCCCCCAATTGCTCTCTCCCTCCTCTGACCCTCCACCTAGCCAACATATTAATGCTAACTGCATTCCCTATGCTGAGCTTGTGACCATCTACCAGCTACTAATTTGTACTTCTTTAACCCTTCACCTCATTCTCCCAGCCCCTCAACCTGCCTCCCCTCTGTCCATCACCAAATTGTCTACTATATTTGTGAGTGTTTTTGATTAGTTTGTTCTTTTTATTCCTGAGATTCCGCATATAAGTGAAATCATATAGTGTTTATCTTTCTCTAACTTAAATACCTTTTAGGTCCATCAAAGCAATGTCTTTTTCCATCTCCTTCCTTTTAGTTTGTGTTTTTTAATCTGAAGTGAGTCTCTTATAGGCAGCATGTAGGGGTCTTGTTTTCTTATCCATTCATCTACTCTATTTTAGTTGGAGCACTTAATTCTTTTCCATTTGAGGTACTTATTGATAGGAGTGTAGTTGTTACCATTCTTTATTCCTGGTTTTGATACATGTGTTTTCTTAAAGAAGTCCCTCCAACATCTCCTGTAATACTGGCTTGGTGGCGATAAATTCCTTTAGCTTATTTTTGTCTGGGAAGCTCTTAATTTGTCGATCAATGCTAAATGATAGCTTTGCTGGATAAAGTATTCTTAGTTGTAGACCTTGGGTCTTCAACACATCGAATATTTTGTGCCAGGCCCTTCTGTCCTGCATACTTTTGAGAAATCAGCTGCCAGTCTCATGGGTGTTCCCTTATAGGTAACTATCTGTTTTTCTCTTGCTGCTTTTAATACCCTTTCTTTGTATTTAACCTTTTTAATTATGTTGTGTGTTTTGATGTGTGCCTCTTTGGATCCCTGGTTTTTGGGACTCTCTGAACATCCTGAGGTTTTATATTCATTTCCTTCACCAGGTTGAGGGAGTTTTCCATCATTATTTCTTCAAATAGCTGTTCAACACCTTGTTTTCCTTCAGGTACGCTGATGAGACGGATATTTCGACCTTGAATAATGTCCAATATGCTCTTTAAATTATTTTTATAGTCTTGGCATCTTTTTTCTTGCCATTCTGATTGAGCGTCCTTGGCTTTCCCGTTCTCTAGATAGAGCATTTGATCGTCTTCTTTATTCACTTTGTTTATTCCTTTGTTTTTTCCATTTAATGTACTTCTCATCTCAGATAATGTATTCTTCATTTCAGACTGGTTCTCTTTTATAATTTCCATTTCATTTTTTGTTTTTTTATCTCTTTGTTGAAGTTCTCACTGAATTTATCTACACTTCCCAAAAGTTCATTGAACATCTTTTTAACCAGTGTTTTGAACGCTGTATTTGTTAAATTACTTGACTCCATTATTTCTGGATCTTTGTTCTGTTCTCTCATATGGATTCTGCTTCTTTGTCTTCCCATTTTGGCTGCCCTTCTGTGTCTGTTTCTATGTACTAAGCAAAGCTCCTACATCTCCCAGTCTTACTAGTGTAGGTTTATGAAGTAGGTGTCCAGTGGCACAGTCCTGAGAGGAGTTCAGCTGTAGGCCAAATTTAGCCCAAGCCTCTGTTCCTCTGGGGCCACCTGTTAAGATTCAGCCAGCAATCCACAGATGCTGTGCTTCTAGTTGCCTCAAAAGGCTACATCAGAAACCGAGATCAGCTGCCTCCAGTTTGAGTCTAGGCACTCTTCAGCAAGGGGCACCTGACTTGCTGAGGATAAACCTGGATGTGGCTTTGGTGGGACCGTGAGTTGTGGAAGGTGGAGTTTCAGGGAATCCTCTGGGCTGAGAGACCTCTGTTATCCAGTCTGATGATCTCTCAGCTATGGCAGTGCTGTGTCCATGCACTGGGAGAGGGGAGGGATAACCAAAGAATAATGGATACCACTGGCACTTCCGTACAGAGTGAGTCTCGCTTTGGCTCTCACTCCAACAATATCTCCCTGTAAGTCCTGGTGCCTGCTGAGTGCAGCCGAACTGGCATTGGCGCTCAGAGCGAGCAGGTCCATCACTGCGAAAATCTGCTTGTGGATGTGGCGCCTTTAAGAGGTGTCTGCCACTGCCACTGCTGCAGCCTCCATCTCACTCACCCGATTGAGACCAGGCAGGCTCATGTCCTCACCCCATTCTACCTTCTGCCTTTCCAGGGTGATTTCTTGGATTTCTTCCTAGTTGTATGGCTTGTTCATCTAGATCTCAGGCCATTTTTCCTTGCTCTTTGCTCCTTGTTTCCATCACAACTTTGATTTGGTTGCCAGAGGGATGAATAGAGCCTCTATCATCTATGCCATTTTTTCCTATTTTCTCTAATTTTTAAGGTTTATTTTACATTTATAACTTTAATTTACCTCAGATTTATTTGTTTAGCAGCTTAATTTTGATATAATTTACATATCATACAATTCACCCTTTTACAAATGTACAATGAAATGCTTTTTGTTATTTTCATAGGCTTGAGCAACCATCAGCACACTCTAATTTCAGAACATTTTTATCTCCTCTAAAGAAACCCTGTCCTCATTAGCAGTCACTTTGTCTTCACCCCTTCTCAATTCCCCTGCAACCACTAATCTACTTTTTGTCTCTCTAGATTTGCCTACTCTGGTCATTTCATATAATGGATTTGTACTATAGGTGGTCTTTTGTGCATGACTTCTTTTGTTTTGTGTAATGTTTTCAAGGTTAATCCATACTATAGTACGTATCAGTACTTAAATTTCTTTTTTTGCTGAATAATTAATATTCCATTGTATACATATACCACAATTTGGTTATGCACTCATCACTTGGTTTGTTTTTACTTTTTGGCTATTATGAATGATGCTGCTATATACATTAGCATACAATTTTTGTGTGGAAGTATAATTTCAGTTCATTTGGGTCTATACCTAGGGGGGTGATATGGTAACTCTATATTTAACTTTTTGAGAAACTGCATTTTCTTTTCCACAGTGGCTGCACCATTTTACATTACCACCAGGAATGCATGAGTGTTCTGATTTCTCCACATCCTTGCCAGTACTTGTTATTGCTTGTTTTACTTTCATTCCAGCCATCTTAGCAAGTACGAAATGGTGTCTCATTTCGATGTTGATTTCCATTTCCCTAAGGACTAATGATGTTGAGATATTTTTATGTGTATATTGGCTATTTTCTTGTCTTCCTTGGAAAAATGGCTATCCAGATCCTTCACCCATTTTTAACTTGGGTTGTCTTTTTATTAATCTGTTGATAAGAGTTCTTTACATATTCTAGGTATAAATCCCTTATCAGATATATGATTTGCAAATATTTTCTCCCATTCTGTGGGTTGTCTTTCATAGAATGAATTGAGAAATATTTCTTCCTCTTCTATTTTTTTTGGAAGAGTTTGAGGAGGATTAGTATTAGCTCTTTTTTGAATGTATGATAGTATTAGTAAATGAAGTCATCTGAGCCTGGGCTCTTCTTTGTAGGAAGTTTTTAATTAATTACTAATTGTCAGATTTATTTGTATATGTGATGTTAAAGAAGTACTCTAACTTAAAATTTTTTTTAAGTAGATAGCAAATTGTTCTAACATCATCTACTCAATCATCTACTTGTTCCTATTAATTGCAAATACCACAAAAACTTCTTTAGGTCAATTTGATCTTGATTGCTTCCTTACCCCTGATGAGACACAGAAAGAATTGCTTTATTGATGGCTGTAATGTTGGCACCTTGAGAAATTCTTTGTCCTGTTTGCATGTGAGATTGGAAAACAGGAGGAACCAGGAATGGCTCATGACTTCCCTGTCTCACCATGGATGTGTCACTGTGGTCTGGACAGCCCACAGGGCGCACCCCACCAACGCCCCCAAGCCTTTGTCCCCCAGGCTGGGAGCACATCCTTGGATGCCTGCCTGCCTACACTACAGCAGAGTAGATCCAAGCCAGGCCAGAGACCACCACCCAATCTGCTCTGGCCTTGCTCTTGTGGCCTGGGTCCCTGCCTTTAGTGACTTCCCAGACTTTGTGGTCAGCTTGCTCTGTTGGCCCTACCCATCTTTCCTGCACCTCCCTGCATTCACATTCTTCTCAGACCTTGGATTTGGTCTCTTAACATACAGCAGAGTGTGTACCACTCCCTCCACACTCAGCAACAGTGAACCCTGGATTCTGTTTTCTTTCAGATCCAGTACACTACTAATTAGCAACTCTCTTCCTACTTCAGTATACGTCTCTGCTCATCCCTTGAACTTCTCATTCTGACCCTCTCTGCTCTGATTCATCCCACAATCACTCATGATTCTGCATGAACATTCTCACTGGGCACTGACATCCAGGAGATATGACTTTATGCTTGATTCTGGACCTTCTATTCTCCTGATACTATCATATATTAGAGAAGCATGTGAATCCATAGTAATAAATGAAGTGGTTGAGAGCAAGAGTGAATGGTGAGAAAGGATCAAGACAGGGCCCTGTGGAATACCAACATTCAGAGTCCAGATAGGGAAAGAACAGCAGGAAAAGTGACCAGAGAAGTGGACAGAAAGCCAGAAGAACATGGTGACGGAGACATGAGAATGCTCCAGGATGGAGGAAGAGACAGCAGTACTGAATGCTACTGAGAGAATTCACATAAAATGCAGATTGAAAAGTATCCAAATGGATTTGGTAACACAATGGTTATTGGTGACTTTAGCAAACTTCCATGTCAGTGATCAGGTAACTCCACTGATTAAAGTCTTCAAGGCTTCCCAGTGCCCTCCAGGTAAAGTGATCTCCACTCCACCATCACTTCTCACCACTTCCACACCCTCACCCCAGGCCCCAGCCATGCCCAACTACTCACATGGCCAGCCTTGCTGTTCCCTCTGCCTGAAACCCTTTCCTCCTCTCAAACTCCCATATGTCTTTCCCAGTAGCTCAAGCACCATCTCCTCCAGGAAGCCTTCCCTGACCCCCAGATTGGGTTGGGTGGTTGTCTTCTCTAGCCTCATTGCACCCTGTGTTGGGATGAGCAAGGTACATTTTCCCCCAGTAACCTATATTGTCCATCTTGGTCCCCTAGTCCTCTGGCCAGGGACTGCTCCACTGTGTTCCCAAGCGTGCAGGCAAGCAAATCTTGATGATGAAAATGGGAGTGCATCCAGCTTCCCTCTGACCAGATAAGTTAAACATTTACAAGCCAAATTGGCCCTCAGCAGTGGAGTAGCTGTGTCAGCACTGTCAGCCACAGACGTCTCTTTGGTTTCAGATAAGTCAGATTTGCAGAGACCAGGGCCAGGAGTGCAATTCCTGGTAACCCAGTTCTAGGGGTCATTAGGTTGCAAAATCCCCAGCAGCATTCAGGTCAGAGGCTTTTCATAGCACTACCTGTGTTTCCTCATATACCCTGGCCTCTGCCTCTCTTCCCCTCTCCACCTGCCTTCTCTCCTGGGGCCCTTCCCTCGTTTATGCATCCATCTTTCAAACATCTGACATCCAGCTAACTCACATTCACTTCTGCACTGATTAATCTCTACTGGGTCTTCCCTTGCCTCGCCTCCCCATGTCTCCTCACCCAGCACTTACACCATGAAAAGGTAACTGTGAGTTTGCCCTCTCTGATTGGGTTAAATCCCTAAGGGCAAGGAACATGCTGCCCCTTCTTTTATTTGCTGAGCTCATGTCTTGCTAAACTGTACTTGCTAATTGATTTCAGGAAAATTGGACTTTTATATTATTACTGACCAAGAAGGCAAGCGTTAGAGCGCCAGAGGCTCCCCTGAGCCACACTGAACGTGTTTCTTAGGCGTGGAGGTGGAATTATGCAAGGTTTACCCTTTGTACACTGCTTCCTTAAAATCTGATTTCAAACTCAGGGCTCAGGCAGCTCCTTACTTGAAGGCAAGGCGCCCCCGTGTGGGAGAATGCCATCTTCTCAGAAAGGTCAGACACTGCGCCACCTTTAACTCACACTTTACCCCTTCTGGAAAGCCCTTCCTGGGGTTAAAGGGTAGATTAACTGTGCTTTTTAAAACATGTAATATTGCATATTGTTTTAATTCTGATAATAAAACTAGGCCTACTCATGTTATTAAATTTAGCAAATACAGCAAACTATAAAAAAGAAAATAAAAAATCACTACAATCCTACTTTCTACAGATAGCCACTGTTGTCATTTTGGTATGTTTTTTTTCTGTGAAAATGTATGAGATATGTAAAGAATCTATATAAGCTCTATATGTAATACAGAAGTTAAAATAGAAATTTAACAGATGAGGTCATAGATATACTTTTGTACATAGATATACTTCTCCCGGTAGCTGTGCAGCTCAGCCCTATGCCTTCAAGTCTTGGAGTCCCCGTTTAACCCTGCAACCCACTTTCTCCCACCCGCCCCCAGCACTTCCAGCTTCCCTATCCTACTCTCCTTTTGTTTTCTTTAACAATCACCTTTAACCTATTATACATTTTTCTTATTTCTTGTGTTTATTGTTTATTCTGTGTGTCTCTTTCACACCCTCTGTAAACTCCAAGCTCTTGTCAGTTTTGTTCAAGGATGTATTGTATCCCAAACACCCAGGGCAGTGCCAACCACAGAGTAGGTGCTACATAACTCTTTGTGGAAGGATCACTTAAAACTATATGCCTTTCAAACATATATAATAAACAAAAGTGTATAATATTCTATTTTATGGTTATATCATGATTCATTTAACCATTCCCCTATTGTATGTCATTTAGGCTGATTATAGTTTTTCATCATGATAAATAACATTTTGATGGACCTTTTTATACTTAAATCTATGCTCATATTTCTCATTATTTTCTTAGAGTATATTCCTAAAAAGTTAACTTTTGGGTTGTACGGCAGTAACGCTTAAAGTTTTCCTGATGGGCAATACCAGGTTGATTTCCACAGGGCTTGTACTGTATGATAATAGTTACCCTGTCTTGCCCAAGTTTTGCTGGCATTGACTATGTGCTCTTTTTAATCTTGGCCAATTTCCAGGCCAAAAAAAATTATATTTCATTTTAATTTGTATGTTTCTGCTTTTTAAAGAAGTTACAAAAATTATTGCAGGTATTGGCCATTTGTTTTTTTCCCCCTGTGATATGTCGATTTATACATTTGCTCAATTTTTTAGGGATTTGTTTTCTTATTGAACCATATGAGTTCTTTGTATTTGATATTAGTTTTAATATCTATATCTTTAGATATTACTTTTTGCTATATCTATCACTCATATTTTACCCAGTTGTTTAACTTTTAATTATGACTTAAAAAATCTAGGAGTTAAAAAATTCTTTTGTGCTATCTATGAGCATTTATTTATTTATTTATTTTTGGTGTGTGTTTTGCTGCTTTTGTGCTTAGAAAGTTGTTCTAAACACAAAGAATTTTTTTTTGTGGTCCTAATATTTATATTTAGTTCTTAAATTAATCTTGATATATAGTTTAAAGTGGATATCTCAGTTAATTTTTCACCCCAAATGATCACGTTTCCAATGATACTAATTAAATAATTAATAACTTATGATTGATTTATGATTATTTTATTATCATTTATAAAGTATTTAGGTATATTTGGATTTATTCTTGGGTAGCAACTGATTTGCCAGTTTGTTGTAGCATTAGTACTTATATTGCTTTGATTGTTGTAGCATTATAATACTTTTAATATTTGTATTTTCAACTTTTTCTTTATCTTTCACAAAAAAATTTAGCTATGCTCCATTTCCCAAAATTTTAATGAGATTCCAGGGAGATGATTCAATTCAGTTAATTTAACATATACTTTTGAACATGTTCAGGCTTAAAGATACTTCCCATATGGGCTGCACTTTGCAGATTACAGCTCCCTGCCACTGTCAGTGACTTTTTTCCCTCTCCATCTTAAAGAAGAGGAAGCAAAGGTGAAATAATGTCAGGCTCTATTATAGCTCTAGGAATGTCCCCTTGAGCTATTGCAGACTGGATGGTAGGTGAATCTGCCTTCTGTAGCCACAGGCGTGACTCCGGTTGCAGGAGGGGCAATGAGCCTGGACACACCTTCGTGGATTTCCTCAGTCAAATCCTCAACTGGGTCAGTTGCTTGAATTTTATGTTTTCACCAAAAGATTTGACTATGACTCCCAAACATGTTTGCCAAACTTGGGAAAAAATCAGAAAATTTTACATAAAAATCCAGATTTCCAGCTTTTCTTTAAACAAACAAACAAACGGCCCCCCAAAACAGAGGATGTAGGCATTCCTACCTGGCAAAGAACAGTGGGAACCACCACTTTTAGATGACTCATGTGTTCTCTGGCCCATGTCACTTATTTTCTTCCTTGGCGTTGTAAACGTTTGAGGAGGTAATCCCAGTGGCTTGGGGACCAGGAACAGAGCTATAGTTCAGTCCCAACTTCATCAGTTTGAACTAGGGAACGTAGTTGAGAAGTGCCTTGTGATGTCGTCACAGCTCCCACCACTCCTTCCCTGGGCAATGTTCCTTGTGACCTTCCAGTGTCAAACCCTGGCCTTTGCTCTGTCTGCTGTCTGCTAGACAACAGTGAGCTTGCCTTTTCCTGGGAATTTGAAAACTTTGAGTATAAAAAGGGCTAAGTTGTTAAAATTGCAGGGACCTATTTGTATATAGTGTTAAATGAGTAAGTAATTGAAAAATCTAGCTTCAAGAGGTAAAGAGCTACGGATGAGAAAAATCAGTGCTATTCAAATGAAGATGAGCCAGAGGAACCACATTGGCATGTGCCTCTGTGCTCCCTTCTTCTCTCCTGTCAGAACAGAAAGGAGGCCAAGCACCCTGAGTCCCCAGAAGACCAATTCTGTGCATCTAGTGGCAAAGGCAATCTTTTGCCCTCTGCTTATTCAGAGCTCCTGGGGCAAGTCACCACAAGGGGACCGCCTGAAGCAACAGCATAGGGTGAGCTAACTGATCCCTAAGGAAGAGAGGAGCTGGGATTACTAAGAACTACTGTTTGAGAACCTCTTCAGTGCCCATGAGGAGGTCATGTTGGGACACCGGTGGTGAGCAGGGCTATGTCTGAGTGCCCTCCTCATGGCAGCCTGGCATGACCCATCCTGTGGCTCAGTCTGTACTAAGTCACCTGACTGCTCTTAGCCCTCGAGGTACCCCTCTCTCTCTCAAACTACACTGTCACTTGCTATCTTTTGGCTCCTTTTACCCAGCCCACCCTCCACCTTCCATCTCCTTATCGAGCAGGCCCTGGGCCTCAGCAGAAGGGTCTCTGTGGTCACAGGCCTCCTAGGAAATTTGCCAAACCTGAGGGCCGCTCACAGTTACTGGAAAGCAGCTTTAAAGATATAAACAACTGCTGTAAAGACTGGTCAGAGCTGTCAAACCACAATAAACCCAACTTCTCTCTCCTGAAAACTGATTTCTGAGAAATAGTCTTTTCCCATTGAAAGGCTGGTCTGTCTCCAGTGGGGGAAACTCCAGTTCCTCAAGATTCTGTGGTGGATAATGGTCCCCCTTAATCCGACCCTGCTTGCCTTTTCAGCAGGAAACCAGTTTCATAGCCAAATTGGGCATTTTCCGGATGTGCAATTGGTGCTTAATATGTATCTTTTAAATCAAATTTACTCTTGCTTTAGCTGCTTGATTTTTGGGGGTGATGGAAACATATAATTACAATCATGCTGAAATGCATTTGTTTCTAAAAGCTTCAATGTCTGGTTTTTAGAATAAAATGAGCTTTATTTTAAGCCTTTTTTTTTTTTTTTTTTTTTTTTTTTTGCTCCCTGTTTAAATGCTATTTCCAGAATGGACTACCTTGGGAACATGGATTAGAGGGTAATTATTATTTTAGTTCAAAATCTACAACAGGCAAGAAGCACAAATGGATTTGCCTGTGTTTAGATAAAACCAAGTGTTACTTCTCTTGCTGCTTTAATAAGTGCTACTTTTTTTATTGTTCAAACACTAGAATTCCCTAAACCTGTGAAGAGAAAATGTGGTTTTGTGTGTGGTGGGGTTTTACATGCTCTTTCACTTCAGCAAAATGAAGGAGTAAACCAAGAAAAAAAAAAAGGCGATGATACAGAAACAGGAGATCTGACAGGGGAGAAAAGTGAAGGGAATCCAAAGATGATGATACTGAAGGGATACTGCAGGATGACAGCTGTGTACCAGGCACAGAGGACAACCAGCCCATATCCGAGCAGGTCAGAAGGTTCTGGGAGACAGTTCTTCAGGAAGATGAAATTTATAAAAAACTGATGTGGATAACTGTCTTGAGAAGAGACTCAAATAAATGGAGGAGAGTCTACGGCCATGCCACCCTGAATGTGCCTGATCTTGTCTTATCTTGGAGGCTAAGCAGGATTGGGCTTGGTTAGTACTTGGATGGGAGACCACCTTGGAATACCAGGTGCTGTAGGTGTTAAAAAAATAAAAATACTGGTGGAGGATTCAAGGATGGATTACTGAAAGTTCATATAAAGCTAATAAAAAAAACAACAGATAAAAAATTTAGACAATTATTAGGTCAAGGAAAAATTGTACAAGAAAGGAGAAGTAGCCATAGTTTGTTACTTGTTCAGCTCTGATGGTATACATAATGGAAAAAATCATAATGGAAAAAATGATTATTGATTTAAGCAAATTATGATATAACTATATTGGGTGGGGTAGGGGGGCAAATCTGAGTGTGGGAGGAAATGGGGAATGAAAGAAATAAATCTTTGTCTATCATGGAATGAAGACAAAAATAATATGCCAAACTGAAAATCAAGAAATACTAATTCAAGCGAATACTAAAATAATCAGTTAAAAGAAATTGTCTCTGGGTCTGGGAAATGGCAGGTGGGGGATTAGGAACTGTTGTTTTTCCTAACAGATCTTATTGAACTATTGGACTCTTTAAATTATAACTATGTATAACTTCAAAAAAAGTCAAAAAATAAAAAGTTGACATTTATCTAATTCAAGTGGACATCTTATTCTAAGGATCTCAAGATTTAATTGAAATATTAGCTGGGTCAATTAACTTGATTGAGGTCAAATGGAAATGCATGATCATGAAAGGTTAACTCTTAAGTGTTCATCTAACGCAGTGGTTCTCAACCCTGGCTGCACCTGTGGAACTTTTGGAATCTGCTCAAGCCGTGTCCCAACTAAGCCAACCAAATCAATTCTCCAGAGCCAGCAGAGGCATTCCTTGTTTTACAAGTACTTCAGGTGATTCTAATGTGTATCAAGATTAGAACCATGATCTAATGACAACCCAAGGAATATATTTTAAAATGTACCCTATTTTCTTTAGATGAAGCTCATAGGATACTTAATCAGTGGCACAGAATCTAATGAAGAGTTCGGCCCCACTTCCAGAAGGAGGCGATGTGGGAGATACCAGTGGAGGCCGACATGCAGACCCAGCCTAGAGGCGGGACCAGACCAGGGTATCTAGGCTGTATGAAGAAGTCAAGGATAGTGTCACTACAATCCTGAGGTCAGGAGGCAGTGGCCTCCATGGTCTCAACACAGCGTAAAGGTTGCAGTGTACAGATCACAGATTTATTTACTTTATCCTTTCTTTTTTCATTTTCAACTCCTCCTGAAAACAAAATACTGGAAGATTTCCTCTTCACCAGGTGATCAGAGTACAAGTTAGCCAGTGACCCCTGAAAATACAAACACATAAAATCAAGACTTCAAAATCAATTATTTTTTGCGGAGGATAAGTACAAACCTCTTTACAAATCTGTACTTCTCTTTGGGCTGACAGACTATCTTTTGTTAGTCTTGGAGGCAGGATGACTTCATGATTCAAATTAGGTCAACAGAAATGTCCTCCCCACTTGACATTCTTCATAAATCAAATGCAGACAACACTTGGAGGCAAGACTGTGCCAGGATATCAGGGCTGTATCAGGAAATCAGGGTCACTAATCATTATAATCCAAGTCAGGGACAATGGCCTCCTTATGTCCCAACTCTTAGGATGTAGTTTTAGCAGTTACCAGGTGCCCTTATGTGAGGCATAGTATGGAAACTGGCTTTTAAGCAAAATGGAGAGTGCTACTTCCCTGAAACATAAACTCCCCTATTTCCCTCTAGGCATTGCTAGATCTCTCTGCAGCTGGCCCTGGAATAAGAAATGGAGATACAATAGCAGTGTTCTAAGTGTTTTGTGCATATTACCATTGCTGAGGTATTTGCGTGAAGGACTTCAGGTAGTTACAATGAGTCAGAATTCAAGGTAGAAGACTCATGCTAGGACAGGACTGCGTTATACATCCACAGGGCCAACAGAGCTCTGGAAAAATGCCAGGAGAGCTGCTGGGAGGCGGCAGAAGGTGAAAGTGATAGTGATGCCAAATGGCCCCTCTTCTTGGCTTCTCTTTTCTGCTTCATTCAACTCTCCTTTCCCAGCTAATCTCTGCTACCTCTTGTCTTGGAAAAGAAATGGGGTCCAGGTGGGGCCTGTAGTGCCCCAGTGTTTACACACACCTTTAGCCTCAGGGGCATGATCTCAGTGTAGTGGGAGGTAACTACCTGGGGCCGAGGTTCATGGGGCCGGCAGACTAGGAAGAGGTTTACCTTGTGGTTGGAGCGCACCTGTGTGAGGGGTGGAGCGAGATGTAATGAGCTGCGCTCTGAGTGGCTGCTTTACAAAGCCTTGGGCCTCAGTGGGCTGTTGGGAAGAATGTTAAAACACTGTGACATCAGTGTTGCAGAAGAAGGCGTGGTCCGGATCTGGATGTTCAGACTGGGGATGCCTCATTAAACTGGCAAGCAAGCTGCAGCTGGTAAGTCACAAGCATATCCCCAAGTGCATGCTTAACAAATGAGGACCATAATACCTTGTCTCAGAGTTTTTTTCATTTGTGGCCACCCACATTGTCAATTCCTTTAAATTTCAAATGATATTAGAAGTATGACTGAGAAATGCAAACTGTTACCTCCTTGAGCAGAACTTGTAACAGCAGCTGAATGGCACATGAATCAGGATGGAGGCCTTGGTGGGCGGGGGGGGGAGTGGATGAGTATTGTAGGTTAACAGAAGCATCTTTGCTCTGTGCTGGGTAGAGGGAAGACGACAGCAGCTGACCTCAGACCTCGTCTAGGAGAGGCATCCTGTCCTCCAGCTGTGGAATTGGCAAGTCAGGATGGGTGGCTGTGTGGCACTGGGGAAGTTAAAGGGCAGGGCGCAGAGGTAGGTCATCAGTCCCTTCTGTGTTTTGAAAGCACAGGTATATTTTTCTCAGATGGTCTCCAGGAAATTCTCTCCCATTCCCCCTCTGAAACTCTGAGGTTTAAAAGCAGAAGTTGGAACCCTTATACGTTGCTGGTGAGAATGTTAAGTAGTACAACCGCTGTGGTGAACAGTTTGCAGTTCCCCAAAATGTTAAACGTAGAACTACCATATGATCCAGTAATTCCACTTAGAGGAATATACCAAAAAGAACTGAAAATATACGTTCACACAAACACCTTGTAAAAAAATGTACATAGTAGCATTATTCATAATATTTAAAAAGTGCAAACAAGCCAAATATCCATCAACAGATGAATGGCTACACAAAGTGT
The DNA here is from genome assembly GCA_028627145.1 of Eidolon dupreanum. Classification (NCBI taxonomy): domain Eukaryota; kingdom Metazoa; phylum Chordata; class Mammalia; order Chiroptera; family Pteropodidae; genus Eidolon; species Eidolon dupreanum. The sequence goes on along the minus strand of CM053509.1, from coordinate 47,273,395 downwards.
AGTCTATCCATACAGTGAAGTATTAGCCATAAAAAGGAATGAAGTATTATACGTGCTACAACATGAATGAACCTTGAAACATTATGCTAAGTGAAAGACACCAAACACAAAAAGCCACTTGTATGATTCTTTTTATACAAAATGTCCAGAAAAGGCAAATTCCTAGAGACAGAAAGCAAATTAGTGGTTGCCAGGGAGAATTGGGAGTGACTGCCTAACGGATATGGGGTTTCTTTTTGAGGTGATGGAAATGTCTGGAATTAGAAAATGGTGATGGTGGCACAATATTTTAAATATATTGAAACCCACTAAAGTGTAAACTTTAAAGTGCTTAAAATGTTAACTTTTATCTAAAAATTGTAATAAATAGTGGAAGAAAAAAACAACCTTAAAAGTTAACACTTTAAAAAAGTTGTTATAAAAGTAATTCCTAGCAAACTTATTTCAGTAATATTTTTAATTTCCAAGAACTTACGCAAAGATTTTTAATGGCTGGACATCTTTCCAAATCTGAGGTTTTAATGTTTGAAGTTTTATTCTAGTTTCTCCTTTGCTGTTGCTTCCTTGAGAATATTCTTTCTGCTGAGTTTGTTACTTCCCTCACGTAGTTTTCTTTCCATCGTTTATAGTTAGTTAATAGATACTGAGGAGGGTCTATATCAGTACTTAAGTCTAGTTGCCAGTTAAAATCACCTGGGAATGCTGTATGTAACTGGCATGTAGACCAACTACATCAGAATGTCAGGGGAAGTGAGGCTCTGGGCATTGATACAAACAGTGGAGCTAAGTGTGGCTGGAGTTGACGGCTACTAACCTCAATGAACTGATGTGCCTGCTCCTGCCAAGTCTGAGCCTGTTTTCTAGTAGGAACTTTTACCTTAAGTGATTGTGGGGGCCCAGAAAACACTACCTTAGAAGATGTGGGAGGCCAGGAAACTACTTTAGGTAATAATGGAGGTCCAGGAAACTCTATTATAGCTGATTGTGGGTCTAGGAAACTCTGCATTAGGTGACTGTGGGGTCCAGGAACCTTGAACTTAGGCAATTGTTGGGGCCCAGGAAACTTGAACCTAGGTGATTGTGAGTCTGGGATTATGGTAAACTCTACCCTAGTTGATTTTGGTAGCTCTGGATCCTCAGCCTCCAGTGACTGTGGAATCTGGAAACTTTACTTTCGGTGATTAGGTGGGGAGTAATATCTACCTTAGGTGATTGTGGGGGGAGGTCAGGAGACTCACCACTAGGTAATGACGAGTACCCAAGAATGTGGACCTCTCGTGATTGTGGGGATCAGGACTGTCCACCTTAGTTGATTGTAGAGGCCAGGAAATTCTAGCTTAGGTCCTGTAGGACTATCCCACTTTTTGAAGGTTTGCTTTACGTCGCTTTATTTTTAGGAAAGATTTTCATTGGTGCCTGTATTTGATAACTGAAAGAAATCCAAAGAGGGTTTTGCTTTTACAAAACAAGGCAAAAAGCTATAACAGCATTCAGTGTTTGTTTTGCAGTGAGCTGTTGTAGAGGCAGTGTGCACCCCACGCAACGACAGTGGTACCACCAGGCTTCTCCTCCAGGAACTACACTCAGTATCAAGTAGCCAGAGCTTTAGACTTTTTGAACATCTGTGCTTTACCTCAATTTACTTTGTGCATCTGTTTGTAAGATGCATCCTAAGGTAATTGCTTCTTCACTTTACACCATGTTGGCTTATGAAAGGTTTCATGGGAATGCACTACTCTCGAATAGTGGGGAAACCGGTATCAGAAAAACCTCATTTTTTCTTTCCTATATAGCGAAAAACTGAGTTCTTCCCTACTATGTCTGTCTTTCCTGTGTCTCTTCTTATGCTGCACATCTCAGTACTGAAACTATCTACCCAGAGATAGTGTCCGCTCCCACAGGTTATGGATGGGCTTAGTCCCACAGGACTGTTCCACGCCCCCCCCACCCCCGTCCCCTTCAGATGCCACCTGTGCTTCTGACAACCCACTATAGATCGAAGGTTCCAATGACCCCTTCTTGGGTTTGATTAATATGCTAGAGTGACTTACAAAGTCAGAGAAACACTTATTTAGTTTTACCAGTTTATTAAAAGATATTATAAAAGATACAGATGAACATTCAGATCGCAAGATGAGTAGGGCAAGGTATGGGGGAAAAGGAGCAGAGCTCCCATGGCTTCTCTGGGAATACCACTCTCCCAGCACCTCTATGTGTTCACCAACCCAGAGGCTCTTCTTGAATTTTGTAGAGGCTTCATCACGAAGCATGATCCATTATTATTTCATTTTCAGCCCTTCTCCTTTTTCAAGAGAATTGGTGTGGGGGGGTAGGGAGTGGGGTGTCAAAATTCCATGCTTCTAATAATAGCTTGGCCTTTCCAGTGCTCAGCCTTCATCCAGAAGCCAACCAAGAGTCATCTCATTAGAGCACAAAGCACTCTTATCACTCAGGAGATTACAAGGGTTTCAGAAAGCAGAAACCAGGGTCAGAAACCAAAAAGGGGTTTCTGGACCCAATTCCTCTATGTATGTATGTGTGCGTGTATAGGCTTTCCACACCAACAAGGAATTCTTGGACATCACCAGGGTGTCTAAGAATTCATCTCAATTCTGGCACTGTTTACCCAGAGACAGAATCAGATTCCACAGATAAAGGGCTCAGTCCAACAAGATGCCAAGTTTCTACTTCGGATGCTATACCCAAGGCCAGGTTGTTACCTGGACTTCTGATCTACCCACTACAAATCCTAGGTTCCCACAACCCACTTCTTGGATTCGATTAATTTGTAGAACAGCTCACAGAACTCAGGAAAACCTGTTTGTTCACTAGATTATGATTTATTATAAAGGATATTAAAGGATACAAATCAATAGGCAGATGAAGAGATATAGAGAGAGAGGTCCTGAATGAAGAGGCTTCTTTCCTCATGGAGCTTGGGGCCTGGCATGGTGGCACATGAAAGTGTTCTGGTTTCCCAATGTGGAAGCTCTCCGTAAAAAGTCCAAAGAGCTGTCCTTTTGGGTTTTTATGGAGGCTTTGTTACTTAGTCATGAATGAATAACTCATTGGCCATTGGTGATTGAGTCAACCTCAGTCACTCTCCTCTCTCTGGAAATCAAGGAGTGGGACTGAAAGTTCCAACCCTCTAACCACAAGGTTGGCTCCTACTGGCAACCAGGCCTCATCCTTGGATGCTTTTCAAAAGTCGCTTTATTAACTTAACAAAAGACACCTCCATCAGTCTCAACACTTAGGAAATTCCAAGAGTTTAGGGAGCTCTGCCAAAACTGGGGATGAAGACCAAATATATATTTATTATGACTCAAAATATCACAAAGACCAAAGATTAGAACAAAAGATGTTCCTGGTGTTCTTATCACTTAGAAAATTACAAAGATTTCAAAGCTTGCCAGGAACTGGAGGCAGAAACAAATGTACATTATCAATTAGCCCACAGCCCACCCCCTGGTCTCTGGCCATGGGCCCCTTACAGCAAAATGATACATGAGTCATTAATAATCATTCCCGTCCACCATATCATGTGGAAAATGTCTCCCAGGGAGAGGCTACTCAGGTTTTAGGCTTCTATTTTGTCAGGTTCCAAATGTAGGAGTGGTCTCAACAAACATATGACTTCACCCTTTCAGGCATCTGATGTTGATATAATATTGGATTTCCTTTATTACATAACCTGTTTTTCATTCCTTTATCCATAACTACTATTTTTTCTTCTCTCTATTTTTACCCAACCTTTTTCTTTTTCACCTTTGGAAGTGACATTATGTTTGGCCACTGTGCTGGTCTTGATTGCAGGCAGCAATCCTAGTCTAGCACGTTCCTCCCCCTCAGTCCATTCCCATTCAGAAAAGGTAAGATTGCAGAGGTGCAGAAGTAGGGGGCTATCTTTATTGCTAGACAGTAGGCTGTATTCACTGTTAGCACCAATTTTCCAGAGGGGTGAAGGGACATCCTGCCCCATCAAGCCCGTGGCAATCTGACATAATGTTTAAAACGTAGTTGTAATTTCTTGCTTCATAGTCCCCTATTTCCAAGCTTTGTAGTTGTAGCCCTGCTCATATGACCACTGTGTCAGACAGGGAAAACCAAAAAAAGTTGAAGTGATGTGGGGAAGAAAAGAAAAAAAAAAGTATAGTTATTATACCAACATCCTCATCCCTTGGCAAAAAGATAGTAATATCAGCATAATTCCCCACCCCTTCTCTTCCCCAGATCCACCTGAAAAATAAAGAAATCTACCCAGTGGGGACACGCCTTTAGTTCCACTCATGTTGAGTGTGAGCACACACTTGTGAAGGTGTGTAAGCCAGACCTTCGTGCCTTTATTTTCCCCCTTTTCAGACAACCAATATTTCAATTGCCCATTCCAATTCGCTATCAAACTAGTACTCTAAGGAGAATATCTCCCTGCCCTTTGTTGGACAATATGGGCTGTAAAGTGTGTTCCTTGGTCTGAAGAAATGATGATCGGCTGTCCAAATTGGTGTGACACCTTCTGTTCCAGTCCTTTCAATATTTTGAGCATTTGCTTTTACCGGTTAAGCAAAGCGCAGTCCGGAGTCAATGTCTAATATTCTTGTTAGGACCTTTTTTAGCCTCTCAGGGCTGCTAGCATCAGCCTCACTTGCCAGCTATGATCAGGGCCTCCCACGAGGTAATCTGCCATATACCCATTTGCAGGCGAAACAGTTCTTTTTGGCATTTAGTGCCTTAGAGGGTGCAAGAGGACTATGTCTAGATTTAGCCCATCTTTGCATTGCTGCAGTACCCCTATGTCCATTCATTTCGGGAACCCAGGTGGCCACCTTAAGCAAGCACACTAGGAGAGCTGCTTGTTGATTCCAATCACCTTTCAAATCTGGAAGGGGGTTCTTCTGATGGGCATCCATGTGTCCTACTTTAATGCACTCCTCAAATTTCCATAGTGATTTCCCATATGGGCATCTCTGTAATAGGCCAGGTTTCCACTGCCCTTCTACCTGACCATATGGCTTAGCCATTGGCTACTGCCCAAGAGTCTATAAAAACCCAGAGTGGCTTTTTCCACTGTTCAATTCTTCCATCACTCCTAGGAAAACAGCATGCGAATTAGCCCACTGAGTGGATCTGTTTTTACCTTCTTCAATCAGTGTCTTTCTATCCTCTCATCTTAATGCAGCAGCTTTCCAAACAGGATGTTGCCCATTCACCGTGGAACTGCTATCCACAAACCAAACCAAGTAGCTTTTTCTTGGTCAGTTGAGAGTTGTTTATAGGGCACTGCCCAAGAGACAATAGAATACAGCAGCTCCTCACACAATTCCAGAGTCCATCCTAGGGGAAAAGAGGCTCCCTGTGCAAGGAGCCCTTGCATTCCCTAGGGAGCATGATCCTGCATAGACCATTTCCATTCTATTATGGAACTTTTCTGGACACTGCCATCCCCATTAGAGCATCATCCTAGACATTATGGGTAGGTTTTAAGATCGTTTTATGTCCTTCAATCATCAGGGTAGCTTCAATCAATGTTTAATAGCAAGGTAGGAAATGCCCCCTCAAGTGGAAATTCTCCATTCCAAATCCCAGTTGTCATCTCTGGAAGGCATGCAAAGGCTTTTGCCATAAGCCTTAGTCTAGGCTCCACATTCCCATTTAGCATGTCCAATTAATATTGTTTGAGGGGTAATTTACATGCCTTCTGTTTTGTAATGCTATTTAGGTAAAAGAAATGTTTCCCAGTGAGATACAGTGTCCATTTTCATAATACAATCAGGTAAAAGAGGTGTGACCACTTCACATAAAGCCTGTTTAAATATACCAATTCTCCCACAAACTTTTATCATAATTCCATCAATTCTTGTGTTCCTAATATAGCCTCTACTAGGATTTTATCAACAGATTTTCATTTTACAATACTAGGTAGGGGAAGTGTTCCCCAGTCAGACATAATATCCATTCCTGTAAAATATTCAGGTAAAGGTTTGATTTTTCTGGTGGCCAGGCTCCATCTAGGAGCCCACCAAGAGCCCTTCATCACAACAAAAACAATGCCATCACCCAGGAAATTACAAGGGTTTCAGGAGCCCTGGGTAACAAACTGGGGTCAAAGACTAAATATTAGAGCAAAAGATGCTCCTATTGCTCTTATTACTTAGGAAAATACAAGAATTTTAGGAGCTCAGTGCCAGGAACTAGGGCTGAGAGCAATGTATGCTTTCTATTATCTCACTGGGGGCTCAAGAAATTCTACTTTATGTGATGTGGGGTCCCAGGAAATTTAACTAGATGATCATAGTGGCTCAGGAAAGTCTACCTTAGATGATAGTGGGGGTCCAGAATAGCTGATGTTAGTTGTTTGTGGAGGGCATAAGGTTTACTTAGGTGATTATGAGCCCAGGAAATTCTACCTTATTTGATTGTTGAGATCTCAAGAAACTGAACCTTAAGTTGACTACGGGAGGCCAGGATAACCTACATTAAGTGGTTGTAAAGGTCCAGGAAAATCGACCCTTGGTGACTGTAGAGGTCTAGGTAATTTGACTATAGGTGATTGTGGGCCCAGGAAACTTAGGTGATTGGAGTGGCCCCCAAATCCTTTCTTAGGTGATTGTGGGGCCTGGAAACACTACCTTATGATTGTGGAAACCCAGGAAATTTGACTTTAAGTGATTGTGGAGCCTAGGAATGTCACTGTGGCAGCACCAGTAACTCTACTTAGGTGATTATGGGAGGCCAGGAATCTCTTCTTTATGTGATTGTGTGTCGGGGGACAGTTAGCTTGACTCAGGTGATAGTGGGGACCTGGGACAGACTATCTTAGTTGATTGTGGGGGGTCAGGATAATCTACCTCAGGTGATTTTTGGGGCCTGTGAATCTCAACCTCAGGTGATTAGAGGGCCTTGGAAACTATACCTTACATAATGAATACAGAAATCTCTACTTGAGATGATTGTGGGTACCCAGGAATCTTATCCTCAGGTGATTATGAGGAGCCAGAATCTCTACCTTAGTTGACTGTGAGTGGCCTGAAAAGTCTCCTTATTTGATTGTGGGGGGTGAGAACTGTCTACCATAGGTGATTGTGTGGTCCAAGAAATTCTAGCTTAGGTGACTGTGGAGACTTAGGATGGCCCACCTTTGTCGATTATCAGGGCCAGGAAATTCTACCTTAGGGACTTGTATAGATACAGGAAATTCTATTTTAAGTGTTTATGAGCCTAGGAAACTCCATGTTTGATGATTGGGGGCTGAGGAAACTTTATCTGATTGTGAACCAAAAATAATATCTAGTGATTGTGGAGGTCCAGAAAATTCTACCTTAGATGATTGCGGGGGACTAAGGAACTCTATCTTAGGAGACTGAGGAAACCCAGGAAACTGTATCTTAAGAGATAGTGGGCCCAGGAAGCTCTACCTTAGGTGATGTAGCCCAGAAATCTCTACCTTGTATGATTCTGGGTCCATAAAACTCTACATTATTTGATTGGGGGTCAGGACTCTATCTTAGGTGATTGTGGAGGGGCCAGGAATCTTTGCCTTAGGTAATTTTGTGGGGTCGAGAATCTTCATTAGGTGATTTTTGTTGTAATGCCTACAGTACCTGGTATTCCTAGGTGGTCTCCCATCCAAGTACTAACCAGACGCGACTCTACTTAGCTTCTGAGATCAGACAAGATCAGGCATGTTCAGGGTTGCATGGTTGTAGACTGCATTAGGTGATTTAATGGGGCCCGAAACTCTGCACTGATTGTTGGTCCAGGAAGCTAGGTGATTGAGGTGGCCCAGGAAATTCTTCCTGAGGAGATTTTTGGGCCTGCGGACTCTATATGATTGTTGGGGTTAAGACACTTGACCTCAAAAAAGGTTAAGGGATTAAGAAGTATAAATTGGGATGTGAAATAGAGCATAGGAAATATAGTCAATAATATTGTAACAACTGTATAGTGCCAGGTGGGTACTAGACTAATTGGGGGTATCACTTTGTAAATTACATAAAGGAATACTGAATGTCACCTCTAATTGAAAAATAAAAATTAATAAAAAAAGAAACTTGACTCAGCTGATTGTAGGGTCCTGGGAAACTAGACCTTAGGTGATAGTCAGGATCTGGAAAATCTACCTTAGCTGATTGATTATGGGGACCAAGAAACTGAACTTTGTAAAATTGGAGGCCCAGGTGATTGTTTGGGACCAGAATCTAGCCCTTAGGTGACTGTGGGGGTCCAGGAACCTTGACCTTAGGTGATAGTGGGGGCTCAGGAAATTGAAATGAAGGTTACTGTTAGGGCCATGGAAACTCTACCTTAGGTGATGATTGGGGGCCAGGAAACTTGACTTTATTGAATTGTGGGTCACAAGAATCTCAACTTTAGGAGATTGAGGGTACCTAGGTAACTTGACCTAATATGATTGTGGGGGCCCAGGAAACTTGACCTTACATTATCCGGAGACCCAGGAAACTATCTTAGGTGAATGTGGCCTTAGGAGACTATACCTTTTGTGACTGAAGGCCTGGGAAATTCTACCTTAGGTGATTGTGAGGGCCAGGAAACTACCCTAGGTGATATGAGGACCCAAGAAATTTATCCTTAGGTGATTGGGAGGGGCAGGAAATTTGACTTTTACTGATTGTGGGGGTCCAGGAACTTAGGCCTTAGGAGAATGCGGGGCAACAGTATAGTCTAACTTGGTTGATTGTGGGTGACCAGGAAAATCTACCTAGTTGATTGTAGCTTAGGTGATCATGGGAATCCAGGAAACTCAACTTATTAGATTGTAGGGTCCCAAGAATCTCAACTTTAGGAGATTGATGAGGCCTAGGAAACTCGACCTTAGGTGATTAGGGGACCCTGGAAATTCTACATTTGGTGTTTGAGGGCCTCGGAAACTATATTTTAGGTGATTGTTGGGGCCTAGGAACTCTATTTTGTTGTTTATGGGAGCCTCAGAAACACTACCCAAAGTGATAGTAGAGAGCCAGAAATCTCTACCGTAGGCCATTATGAGCAGACAGAAAAGTCTAGTTCATGATGGGGGGCCAGGATAGTGTACAGTGGGTGAATGTGTGAGCCCAGGAAACCACCTTACGTGATTGTGGGGCCCAGAAAACTCTCCATAAGGTTATTGCTGGCCAGGAAACTACCTTAGCTGATTTTGGGGCCATGAATCTTAACCTTAGGTGATCGTTGGGGTCCATGAATCAACCCTTAGGTGATGGGGGGGGGCAGGTACTCACCCTTGGGCCCCAGGTTTCTTGATTTTAGTTGACTGTGGGGGGCCAGGATAGTCTACTTAATTGTGGGGGACTGTATAGTTAACCTTTTATGATTTGGGAGGTACAGTGGACTCTCTTAGGTGATCTTGGTCCTGAAAACTACCTTATTTGATTGCATGCCCTGGAATCTCTACCTTAGGTGATACGGGAACCTAGGAAACAAACTTAGGTTATTGTTATAATCTATGAAACTCTATCTTAGGTGAATGTGGGGGCTAGGAAACTCTACCTTAGGTGATTGTTAGGGATCAGAAAACTACCCTATGTGATCATATAGGGCCAGAAGATTCTATAGTAGGAGATAGTGGGGGCCAAGAAACTCAACCATAGATGATTGTGGAGGATCAGGAAACTTGATCACATGTGATGGTGGGGCCTAGGATAGTCTATCTCGGTTGATTGTGGAGGCCAGCATATTCTCTTAGTGTACTTTGGGGGACAGGATAGTTTATTTTAAGTTATTGTGCCAGTCATAAAACTTGACTTTAGGCAATGGTGTGAGGCCAGGAAATTCTACCTTCAGTGATATTGATGGCCCTGGAAACTACCTTAGGTGACTGTGGGGAACAAGAGCACCTAGGTGAGGGGTCCAGTTAGCCAGTAAGCACATAGGGTGATCTGATCCCCAGTCCTGATGCTTCTGAGGCTTCAAGTCTTATCCTATGAGACTCCCTTGCCAGACTGTTATTTCAAGAAGCTATAATTGTGCCTTGATGCACTAAAAAAGTGAATGAGAGCCAGGTATGTGGGGAGTGGGAAACTGGCTCAGTGCTTTACTTTCTTTAAGGTCCAGCCAGTTTCCAGGGACTGCTTCCAATGCTTGCCTTTAGTACTTTCTGATATTGGCATTATTCCATAGTTTTGTAGGAGAAAAACATCACTTTTTTTTTAAAGATGCTCTTTATGCCTGAAGTGGGCTGAAGATCCCCCAGCTCTGCTGGGTTCTACTTTCAGTTTGTTCCCACTGACATTAAATCTGGAAATTCCACACTGCTGATGGCACCCTCCCAATTTTCTAATGCTACTTTTTGATTATTGAACTGTAATCTGTGTTTTCAATAGAGTTTGGGAAGGAAGGGAACACCATGCTTTAAACTAAAGCTTCACAATACATATTAAATTATATGCTAATACATTTTAAAAACCTTGAATAGTTGATTTCCTATTATCAACATTTCAAGTAATTTTTGTGATAAAAATGATAGAACCAAAGGATAAAAATCTTTCATCCCATTAAATCTAATCTTGCTAACAAAATAAATTTAAAAGTCTGATGAATACAGATGTAAAAAAACTTAAAATGCAATTCAGCATGTTAGTACCATCTGCTGCTAAAAGAACCAGGTCTCCTTGGAAAAATGGCTTTTTCTTCACTCAGTTGTTTATTTATATCAGCATGGACTCATGATTTTTCACTTTTTTTCAACAAGTTCTAATCTTTTACTATCATTATTTGATGTTCAAATTGTCATAAATTTGGATAGTGGGCCCTCTTACAGAAAAGCAGATAAAGATGCAGATAACAGAACCATGAAATTGGAATTTCAACTAAGTGGCTTTACAACTGTACTGGTTAGAACAGTGCCTTTAAGTAATTTGCCCTCAATATTTAGAAGTCTAAGTGAAATAGCCAAGAAATAAAATACATAAAGAAAGGACAATTAGGTTTTTTTAAACTGCTAATAACCATGTTGCCCAATCCATTTTTGGGTCACACTTGATAATACTTGAGTGAAGGAGAACCATCTTCTTAGGGAAGGAGTTTGAGTGTGTTTGTTACAGTGCAAATGTAGAAATGGTCAACAGTTGTTTTCCCAAATATCTTAAAATAAATTCCAATTTCTCACCATCCTGATACTGATGATAGCCAATAACTTTCGTATATGGGCTCATGTTAACTTCACAACCACCTGTGAGTAAACTGAGGCCCAGATAATTTTGGCATTAAAGGTCAGGGAACAAATAAACACCATTAGTTTTCTCTGTACATTTTACCCAAAGGAAAAAATTTTATACTTTTGACTTAAAGGTAAATATAACTTTCAGACATGTTGAAATAAAGTAGACTTCCTCTCAAAGTATAAAATCTGAGAGCTTTTATTATTACATTAAACATTTTTTTTACTATAGTTGGCATATAATATTACATGTTTCAGGTATACAACATAGTGATTCAAGATTTATATACCTTATGATGTGATCATGACAACTATTTGTCACCATGCAAAGTTATTACAATATTATTGACTATATTTCCTGTGCTATACACTACATCTCTGTGGCTTATTTTATAACTGGAAGTTTTACTTCTTTTTCCCCTTTGCCGTTTCCACTGATTCCCCCTACCTCCACCCTTCCAGCAACCATCAGTTCTGTTATGAGTCTATTTTCGTTTTGTCATTTTTTTAGATTTTACATATAAGTGAAATCATACAGTATTTGTCTTTCTCTGTCTTACTTCACTTAGCATAATACCCTCTAGGTCCATCCATGTTATTTCAATTGGCAAGATTTCATTCTTTTCTATTGCTGTGTGTGTGTGTATATATATATATATATATGCACACATATACATATATACACACACATACCACATCTTTATCAATGGGACACTTAGGTTGCTTGCATATATTGGCCACTGTAAATAATGCTGAAATGAACATAGGGGTTCATTTAGCTTTTCAGATTAGTATTTTCATTTTGGGGGGATAAAGACCCAGAAGTTGAATTGCTATGTTGTATGGTAGTCCTATTAATTTTTTCAGAAATCTCTATACTGTTTTCCATAGTGGCTGCACCAATTTACAATCCCACCAGCAGTGTACAAGGGTCCCCTTTTCTCCACATCCTCACCAACACTTGTTATTGACTTTTGGATACTAGCCATTCTGACAGGTGTAAGGTAGCATCTCATTGTGGTTTTGATTTGCATATCTCTGATGATTAATGATGTTGAGCATCTCTTCAAATGTCTGTTGGCCATTGGTATGTCTACTTTAGAAAAATATCTATGCATGTCCTCTGTCCATTTTTTAATCAGATTTTCTTGATGTTGAGTCGTAGTGTTCCTTATATATTTTGGACATTAACCCCTTATTGGATATATCATTTGCAAATATTGTCTCCCATTCAGTAGATTGTCTTTTTGTTTTGATAATTTCCTTCACTGTGTAGAAGCTTTTTTGTTCAATTTAGTCCCATTTATTTTTGTTTCCCTTGCTCAAGAGACATATCCAAAGAGATATTGCTAAGACTGATGTTGAAGAGTTTACTGCCTATGTTTTCTTCTAGTTCTGTGGTTTCAGTTCTTACATTTAAGTCTTTAATCCATTTTGAGTTTATTTTCATATATAGTATATGAGTGCTCCAGTTTTATTCTTTTACACGTTTGTCTAGTTTTCCTAACACCATTTATTGAAGAGACTGCTATCCCTATTGTATATTCTTGGTTCCTTTGTCATAAATTAATTGACCATATATATATATATGTAGGTTTATTTCTGGGCTATTCTGTTTCAGGGATCTATGTGTCTGTTTTGTGCCAGTACCATTACTATTTTGATTTTTTTAAGCTGTGTAGTACAGTTTGAAATTAGGGAGCATGATACCTCCAACTTTGTTCTTTAAGATTGCTTTGGCTATTCGGAGTCTTTTTGTGGTTCCATATAAATTTCAGGACTAGTCTAGTTTTGAGAAGAAGGCTATTGGTTGATAGGGATTTCATTGAATCTGTAGATTGCTTTGGGTAGTATGGACATTTTAATATTAATCCTTCCAATCCATGAGCATGATATAGCCTTGCATTTATTTGTATCTTCAAAGCCTGATAGTTTTAAGCATACAGGTTTTTTATCTACCTGGTTAAATTTATTCCTAGATGAAGAAGTACAAATTGGTAGTTATAAAATAGTCATGGGGATGTAGAGTACAGCACAGGGAATATAGTCAATAATACTGTATTGGCTATATGGAGAGCCAGATGGGTGATAGAGTAATTGGGGGGATCACTTTATAAACTATATAAACTAACCAATGAACTGTATACATGAAACTAATATAAAATTTTAAAAATACTAAAAAATTCCTAAGTATTTTTTTTATGCAATTATGAGATAGTTTTCTTAATTTCTCTTTCTGATCACTCATTGAGTATATAGAAATAACAAATTTCAACATATTAACTTTATATCCTGCAACTTCATTGAATTCATGTATTAGTTCTAATAGTTTTTTTGGTGGAGTCTTCAGGGTTTTCTACATACAGAATCATGTCATCTGTAAATAGTGATGGTTTTACTTCCTTTCCAATTTGGATGCCTTTTTTGTGTCTTGTCTGATTGCTGTAGCTAGGACAACATGGTTATTTTACTATATTGAACAGTGTGTTCATGGGAGGGGGCAAGTTTAGCATCCTCCTATGCTGCCATTTTGGACCTGCCTCCAAAAACATGAGCACTTTTAAATGCCAAAAAGCCTGTTGTCAAGGTGAATAAAGATACCACTACTCTTCCAAAATAAGCTGAAGCTCGAGCCATTCTTTCATTGGAGTAACAGTTAATTCCAAAACAAACTTTGAAGATAAAAGCAAGAAGTGGTTTCCCCATCCTGTAAAGATCATTTGTTGGCCAGGTAGATATTTTAAAGAGAAGTAACAATCTTCTGTGATGTCCCAGCCCAGGTGAACCTTGAGGTGGAATAAAGCAGCAGACTTTAGAGCAACCCCTTCATCTTAGAGCCTAATTTTATAGATGGGGAACATGATGTGAAGTCAGTTGCCCAAAGCTGATGAGTAATAAGAACAATTGTAGGTAACATTTATTTAGTACTTGTTATATGTCAGGCTCTGGGCTAGGCATATTATATGCATTATATAATTCAATCTTCAGAATATTCTTATTTGTAAATACTATCATTAATAGGTATTTTCCCTTGATGAGGTAACATATTATAAGAGGTTAAATAATTCATCCAATGTTATTCAGTTAAACAGTGGCAGAGCTGAGATTGGGTCAGGCAGGGTCAAGAGTTGGCCCAATTTAGTTTGCCTTTCAGCATGTCATCTTGCTGTTGGCTGGGGGAAACCTCAGTGATAACCAGGTAGGTGCAGTATTGTGGCTGATAGATGTCTCAGAAGTCAGATGACCTTGGTTCAAGAACTGGCCACTTACCATGTGTCTTTCAGCAAGTCACTCAACCTCAAGTGAGTAAATGCTGAATAAATAATAATTAACCATGATAAACTGATACTTGTGAAAAGCAGGCAGGATTAAGTATACATAGAACAGCTTAGATAAAGGAATGAAAAATTATTTTTCTTTGAATTTTCCTCAATTTTTTCATGGCTAATTGGAAATAAAAAATTCAAATTGACATTGCAAACTCTCAAATCAGAAAGCTCAGGGATAAAATGGAAAGTCAGGGCAACAGCAGTTTCTCCCTTTAAGGCTCAGTTGAAAGAATTCTGTCATGACCAGCCCACTGGGCCTTGAAATGGAACACTCATTAACACTGGTTCTTTAAAACAGAATATCCAGTAACTTGGCATTCAGATTGTGTGTGTCCAAAGCAAAGATAAACTCCTGAACCCAGGAATGATGTTTTGCTTCTGCACCACTTACCTCGGACACTCTTTTGTATTGTTTTTTAATAGCAGCCAAGTGGAGTGACTTGCCTTCTTTCTCCTCCTTTTTCCCTTCCTCATCTAAGGAGCCAGTTCTAGGAAACTAGCATTTTGCCCCTGCTATTGCACTTTTCTCTAATACCTTCTCCCATCCTTACTCTCAGTTGAGAATCTTGCTCCTTATTTCACTGAGAAAATGAAAGCATTTGAATGAAACCTCCACATGCATCTCCCCCCAACTGTGCATCTGTGCGTGCACTCTAGGCCTTTTTTCCTCTTACTGTGGGTGAGCACTCTGAGCCTCCCTAAGGTCCACTCCTTCACATGGGCACTAGGGCCATCTTCTCTTTCCTGCATCACCAAGTGTTCATCTCTTGGATCATTCCCATCAGCATATAAGTGTTATTTCTCCCTGAAAAATCCTCTATGCTATTAGAAATAGTTAAAACACAGATGAGTTATTAAATTATATGAAGACATTATTGTTAATACTGCTATTGTGATCATGGTATTGTGATTACAATCTTTGTTCTCATCTATAAATGACACATACTAAAATTATCAGAGGTGAAATCATTCTTTAAAATACTCCAATTAAAAAAAGCATGTGGTTATAGATGAAACAAGATTATCAAAAATATCAATAGCTGTTGGAACTCAGTAATAAGTACATGTAGGTCCATTTTATTCTTCCCTCTATTCTCAATTCCACCTCCTCTTCAGCTAATACATGATTTCCTTCCTTTATGGCAATATTCATTAAAATAGTTTCTAACATGCTGATTGATTTTCCTCCCATTCTCTTGAACCCACATCATTCAGGATTTTCCCTCTGCCTTTCCAGCAAAATTGCTTTTAAGATCACTAATGGCTCCTACATTTTTAAATCCAATGGTCATTTCTCAGTTATCATCTGACATGACCCATCAGCAAGATTCAACAGCTGATCACTTGCCTTCCTCCTTGAAACTCTGACTTCTAGGAGTTTGCAGTTGTCAATAGTATTGATATTCTTATCTCAACTCTACTGAGTATTACTTCTGAAACCCAGACCACAGATTTAATTCCCATCTGGTGTTAGTTTTGTACAAAAAAAGGATGTGTTCCAAGGCAGAATAAAAATGTCAGCAGTGAGTCACAAGAGTGAGGTTGGGAGTGACATCAACATCATGGCAACATGAATATCCCTTTATTTTTCTCTCCCCTTTGACTTACAACTAAAGGGCCATCCATAACTGAACCAAAGTGCATCTGCATAGCACACCAAGAGATCCATCCATTTGTGATCTGAAAGTGGGTGGATTGGACCTCAGAGGAAGCCATGGAACCAAGGGAGTTGTGGTGGTGGCGACAGCAGTGGCACCAGTGTCAGTGCTGACCTCTAGCAGAGGAGGAAAAAAATAAAAGGGGTGAGTAAAAGTCTGCTCAGCTGCATTGGCTGTAGCTGGAGGGCCCTGCTGCTCTTTAGGAACACCCAGATTCCTGAGGAGAGAGCTCTGACTGGAAGGAAGGAAAGGGAAGAAGGCAAAGACAGCTGAAGGAACATGTTTCCTATTGTCTGCTCTGGGATTCCAGTAAGAGCTCCACCCACAGACCTCTGGGACTTCCTCATTTGAGATTCCCCTTACCAAGCCATGGGTACACCCAAAGCCCCAAGTGCTAAGCACATACTCCCCCACCCCCCGCCAGCCCCTCATTTTTTAAAAACCAGCTTTTTAATGTGTGTACTCCTAACTTTAGCAGCTAGTCAGCTACAGTAAGAGAAACCAAGAACTTGTGCTATAGTACAGCTTTCTGGGAAAGCTTCTCATTGCCAACTGGTTGAACTGTTAAAATCAAAGTAAACAAAGCCTCACCCAAATAAGGTGCTCGCTACTTCTAATGTGACAACAGAAGCACATTTCATCAAACACTATGAAAAATGATGGTAATATTGTAGCATAAAAAGAAAGTTTTCTAGCAACTGAACCCAAAGACATGTAATACTGTGAACTAACTGATAATTCAAAATAGCTCATATGATAATTCAAAATAGTCATAAAGAAACTCAATGACCGATAAGAAAACTAAGAATTCAATGAACTCAGGAATAAAATTAATGAAAAGGTACTTTATCAAACATTGAAGTTCCACGAAAGAACGAAATTTTGGAGCTGAAGAACTCAATGAATGAGATAAAGAATGCATTAGAGAGTATTGGGAGTACAGATCAGATGGAAGAGAGATTAGTGACCTGGAGGATCAGAATTGATACAAGTGGAAAAGTATGATTTTAAAAAGGTGAAGAAACCCTACAGGAATTATAAGACTCCATTGGAAAAGCCAGCACAAGATTAATGGGTGTACCAGAAGGAATAGAGAGACAACAGGGGGCAGAAAGTTTAAGAAATAGTTGAGAACTTCTAAAACCTGGGAAAGGGACAGGATATTCAGGTCCACGAAGCTAATAGAATATCTTATCCCAATGCAACAGACTTTCACTCAGACACAATATAATGAAACTGTCAAAAGTCAATGATTAAGAATTTTTAAGGTAGCCAGGGGAAAAAAAGACAGTAGCCTACAGAATAAACTTCATTAGGCTATTAGCAGATTTCTCAGCAGAAACTCTACAGGCCAGAAAATAGAATGACATTCAAAGTATTGAAAGATAAAAATTGCTAGCCAAGAACACTATCTAGCAAAGTTATCCTTCAAATATGAAAGAGAAATAAAGGCTCTCAGACAAACAAGAGCTGGAGGAGTTTACCAACACTAGATTTGCCTTACAAGGAATGCGAAAGCTCTTCAAACTGAAATGCAAGATGAAATTCCATAAAACTGATTAAGATGATAAATAGAATTATGAAACTATTTTAGAATAGTACATTCAACAATTATAGCATAAAGGTTAACGGAAAAGTGCATTAAAGGTAACTGCTACAATATGGTAATGAATTCACAGCACAGAGATAATTTGAGACATCAAAAATATATAAGGAGAATAAAAGAATGAAAACTTTATAGGCAAATGAAGATAAATTGCTATTAGTAGAAAAAGGACTATAGTGTTTTTATCTATGAAATGTTCTTTGTAAGCCTCATCATTACCACAAAGCAAAAGTCTAGAGCAGAGACATGAAACATTAAGAAAAAAGGGGTGACTGAGGAAATGACCACGGAACACTACCAACTTACATAGGTAGACACAAGCGGAAGGAAAAAGAAACAATGGAGAGACAAAATAACCAGAAGGCAACTGGTAAAATGCCAGCAGTGAGTCTTTACGTATGAATAATCACCTAATAATCACCTTAAGTGTAAATGGATTGGACTCACTAATCAAAAGGTAAAGTGGCTAAATAAAAAAAACATACACACAAACAAAACAAGACCAAACTTTTTGCTGCCTACAAGAGATCATTTCAGCTCTAAAGATATACATAGGCTCTAAGTGAAAGGGTGGAAGATGACATTCCAAGCAGGTGGAAACCAAATGAGAGTGGGCTTAGCTACACTTATATCAGACAAAATAGAATTCAAACCAAAAATGGTAATGGGACAAAGTCATATAATGATAAAGGGGTCAATATATCAAGATACAACAATCATGTACACCCCTAACACCCAAGCACTGAAGTATATTAAGCAAATACTAATAGATCTTAAGGGAGAAATAATACAATAATACTTCAATACCCACCATCAGCAATGGATAGGTTTTCCAGACAGAAAATCAACAAGGAAACATTGGAATTGAACCATACTTTAGAACAAATGGAGTTAGACATATACATAATATTCTACCTAACAGCAGAATATACATTCTTCTCAACTGTATATGGAACCTTCTCCAGAATAGATCATATATTAGAACACAAAACAAATTTAAGACTGAAATCATAACAGCTATCTTTTCTGACCACAATGGTATGAAACTAGAAATCAACAAGAGGAAAGTGAGAAGATCTATAAATATGTGGAAATAATACACTTCTAAACAACCAATGGATAAGGAAGACATCAAAAGGGAAATAAAAATTATCTCAAAATGGAAATAGTCTTCTGGAATGCAGCAAAGCAGTTTTAAGAGGAAAGTTTATAGCAACACACATTAAGAAATTAGAAAGTTCTCAAATGACCTAACTTTATACCTCAAGGAACTAGAAAAAGAACAAATTAAGCCCAAAGTTAGCAGAAAGAAAACCCAGAGAATAAATGAAAGAGACCAGAAAAATAGAAAGGATCAACAAAACTAAGAGCTGCTTCTTTGAAAGAAAATTGACAAGTCTTTAGCTAGACTAAGAAAAAGACAAAATTAGAAATGAAAGAGGAGACATTATAATTGATAACTACAGAAAGAATAAGAGACAACTATGAACAATTATATGCCAATAAGTTACATAATTAAGAAAGATACATTTCTAGAAACACATAGCCTACCAAGACTGAATCAAGAAGAGAAAATCTGAAGACTAAATAACAAGAGATTGAATCAGTAATCAAAAACTCCCAGCACAGAAAACTCCAAGGCCAGAATACTTTTACTGAACTCTTTCAAACCTTTAAAGAAGAATTAACAGCAATCCTCCTCATACTCTTTCAAAATATCAAGGAGGTGGGAACACTTTCAAACTCATTCTACAAAGCCAGCATTACCTTGCTACCAAAACCAGATAAGGATACCACAAGAAACCTATAGAACAATATCCCTAATGAATATTGATGCAAAAATTCTTAAATTATTAGCAAACCAAATTTAAGCACACAAATTACACAAAATGACAAAGTAGGATTTATCTCTGGGATGCAAGGATGGTTCAACACATGGAAATCAATAAATACAATACATCAAATCAAGAAAATGAAAGATAAAAATCACATGATCATTTCAATAAATGCAAAAAAGGCATTTGACAAAATACAACATCCTCTCATGATAAAAATCCTTAACAGATTGGGTATAGAGGGAACATATCTCAACATAATAATGGCCATATACAACAAACCCAAAGCTAACATTTTAATCAAGGGAGAAAAATTGAAAACTTTTCCTCTAAGATCAGGAACAAGACAAGGATGCACACACTCTTACCACCCCTATTCAATATAGTACTGGAAGTCCTAGCTAGAGCACTTAGGAAAGATGAAGAAATAAAAGTCATCCAAATCAGAATGAAAGAAGTTTGTTATTTGCTGATGATATAATTTTATATATAGAAAATCCCGAAGTGAAAAAAACTGTTGGACCTAATCAACTCTTTCAGTAGAAAGTTGCAGGATACAAAATCAACATACAGAAATCAGTTGCATTCCTTTACACTAATTACAAAACACCTGAAAAAGAGATAAAGACTATTCCATTCACAACAGCATCAAAAACAATAAAATACTTAGGAATAAATTTCACCAAGGAAGTAAAAAATCTATACAATGAAGACATAAGACTTTGCTGAAAGAAGTTGAAGAAGACTGACAAATGGGAAGATATCTTGTGTTCATGGATTGGAAGAATACTGCTAAAATTTCCATACAACCCAAAGCCATCTAGAGATTTGATGTGAACCCCATCAAAACACCAAAGGCATTTAATAGAAACAACAGAAACAATCCTGAAATTTGTGTGGAACCACTAATGACTCCAAATAGTCAAAGAAATCCTGAAAAAAAAAAAAAAAAAAAAAGAACAAAGCTGGAGGTATCATGCTTTCTGATTTCAAACTATACTAGAATGCCATAGCAATAAAAACAATACGGTATTGTCACAAAAACAGACACATAGACCAATGGAACAGAATAGCCCAGAATTAAATCCTGGCATATAGTCAACTAGTATCTGATAAGAGGGCCAAAGATGCCCAATGGGTAAAGAATTGTCTCTTTAACAAATAGTACTGGTAATATTGAAGAAACACATATAGAATTAAACTGAAACCGTATATCACACTACTCACAAAATGTATCTTGAAATGGATTGAAAACTTAAACATAATACCATAAAACTCCAAGAATAAAATGCAGGGAAGAAGCTCCTCAGTATTGGTCTTGGGAATGATCTTTCTTGGACATGATGCTAAAAGCACAAACAACAAAAGCAAAAATCAACAAATGAGACCACAAACTCAAAAGATTCTGCAGGGCAAAAGAAATCAAAATGAAAAAGCAACCTACAGAATGGGAAAAAATATTTACAAACCATATATCAGATAGAGGGTTAATATCCAAAAAATATAAAGAACTCATAACTTAAAAAACCAAACAATTTAAAAATGCACAGAACTAAATAGGCATTTTTCCAAAGAGGATATCAAAATGGCCAGCAGGCACATGAAAAGATGTTCAATATCTCTAATTATCAAGGAAATGCAAATCAAAACCACAAAGAGATATCACCTCATACCTATTAGAATAGCTGTCATCAAGACAAGAGACAAAAGGTGAGGATGTAGTGAAAAGGGAAACTTTGTGCATTGTTGGTGAGTTGTAAATTGGTCCAACTACTATGAAAAAAATACAGTAGTTTCTTAAAAAATTAAAAATAGATTTATAATACAATCCAGTAATTCCACTTCTGGATATATACCCAAAGGAAATGAAAATAGGATTTTAAAGAGATTTATGTACTCCGATGTTCACTGCAGTATTATTCACAATAGCCAAGATATGGAAACAACTTAAATGCCTCTCAACGGATGAACAGATAAAAAAGATGTGGTATATATACACAATGGAATAGTTAGCCATAAAAAAGAAAGATATCCTGCCATTTACAACAACATAGGTAGACCTTGAGCATATTATGCTAAGTGAGATAAGTCAGACAAAGAAAGACAAACTGTATGATATCACTTATATGTCACAGTAGGGGATTTTAATACTCCGTTACATCAATGCATTGATCATCCAGACAGAAAATCAATAAGGAAACACTGGTCTTAAATGACACATTAGACCAGAATGTATATTTTTCAAGTGCACATGGAACAAGAAATCACAAACATTATGGGAATGTAAATTGGTACAGTCATTATGGAAAATAGTATGGAGGCTCCTCAAAAAATTAAAAATATCACCCAGCAATTCCACTTCTGGGTACGTATCTGAAAAGGAAAACACTAACTTGAAGACATATGCACCCCTATGTTCATTGCAGCATTACTTACAATAGCCAAGATATCTAAACAACCAAAGTGCCCATTAATGGTTGAATGGATAAAGAAAATGTGACACGTGCATGTGCGCGCACGCGCACACACACACACACACACACACACACTAGAATGTTATTTGGCCATAAGAATGAAGTTTTGTCATTTGCAACAATATGGATGGAACTTGAGAGCATAATGCTAGGTAAAATAGTTCAGAGAAAGAAATACCATATGATCTCACATATGTGAAATCTAAGAAAACAAAAACAAGCTTATAGACAGAACAAGTTGGTGGTTATCAGGGGCAGGGGTTAGGGGTTGGGGGAAATGAGTAAAGGGAGTCAAAATGCACAAACTTGCAGTTATAAATTAAATCATGGGGATATAATGTCTAGCATGGTGACTATAGTTAATACTGTATTGTGTATTTGAAAGTTGCTAAGAGAATAAATCTTAAAAATTCTGTAACTATATATGGTGATATATATTAACTATATTTATCATGGTCATCATCTTGCAATATATACAAATATGGAGTCACTGTTGTACACTTAAAAGTAATATAGTGTAATAAATTATATCTCAATTAAAAAGCTAATGAAGTTTCATTATTAAGTATCCTCAATATCTTGGCTTTGTGTTGATAATGATTTGGAGGTGGTAGAAGACAGATTTGTGCTTTTAATAATTCACAGCCTATTTGATGGAGATGAGAGAGGAAATGGGAGTGGTTAGTATGGTCAGCATGGTACTGGCATAAAAACACATAGATCAATGGAACAGAATAGAAAACCCAGAAATAAATCTACACATATATGGTCAACTAATCTATGACAAAGGAAGCAAGAATGTAAAATGGGGTAAAGACAGTCTCTTCAATAAATGATATTGGGAAAACTGGACAGACACATGTGAAAATGAAACTGGATTATTTTCTTACACCATATATAAGAATAAACTCAAAATGGAGGAAAGACTTAAATGTAAGACCTGAAACTATAAAACTAGGAAAACAATAGTAAACTCTTTGATATCACTTAGTAATGTCTCCTCAGACAAGGGAAACAAAAGAACAAATTAAAAATGGGGCTACATCAAACTAAAGAGTTTTTGCACAGTGAAGGAAACTAACAAAGCAAAAAGACAACTGACTGAGTGGGAGAAGATATTTTCCAATGACACATCCAATGAGGAGATAATACCCAAAATATACAAGGAACTCATACAACTCAACACCAAAAAGCCAAACAATCTAATTAAAAATGGGCAGAGAACCTGAATAGACATTTCTCCAAAGAGGACATACAGATGTCCAATAGACATATGAAAAGATGCTCAACATCACTAGTCATCAGAGAAATGCAAATCAATACCGCCTCATACCTGTCAGAATGGCTAATTTTAAAAAGTCAACAAATAACAAGATGTGGAGAAAAGGGAACCCTTGTACACTGTTCATGGGATTTCAAAGTGCTGCAGCCACTAGGGAAAATAGTGTGGAGGTTCCTCAAAAAATTAAAAATACTATATAGCAATTCTACTTCTGGGTATTTATCCAAAAGAATCCAAAACACTAATGTGAAAAGATATATGCACCCCTATGTTCATTGCAGCATTATTTACAATAGCCAAGGTATAAAAGCAATGAATGGATAAAGATGTGATATATATGTACAATGGAATATTTCTCAGCAATAAAAAAGAATGAAATCTTGCCATTTGCGATAACATGGAAGGACCTGGAGGGTATTATGCTAAGTGAAATAAGTCAGAGGAAGACAAATATCATGTGATTTCACTTGTATGTGAAATCTAAAAACAAAATAAACTCAGATACAGAGAACAAATTGATGATTGCTAGATGGAAGGGGCTTAGAGGATGGGTGAAAAAAGGGCAAGTGATTTAGAGATGGCAATTTGTACATCTTAAAACAGTAAAAGGAATGTAAAGTACAGCATAGGGAACATAGTCAATAATATTGTAATAACTATGGTGTCAGGTGGGTACTAGACTTATCAAGCCAATCACTTTGGAAGTTATTTAAGTGTCTAATCACTGTTGTACACCTGAAACTAATAATATTTTATGGCAACTATAATTGTAAAAAGTAAAAATATTTTTGAAGAAAGCTGTAGCCCTGAGAAGTATTTTACTAGTTACTCCAGGTAGCAGAGGTACAGATGGATTTGGTGTATGTAGCGATGAAAAGTGGTCAAATTGAGCTGGAAGAAGGTTTTACAGGCAAAAGAATACGGGGTAGGGAAGGGCTTCTAGAGGAAGAATGGAGAACATTCTGATTAATAGAGGAAAAGAAATACATCTGGAAGTAATAGTGGTGCGGGTTGGGAAAAACAGCGGGGAGAATAGGGGGTTTGGGGTCTAAAAGGACTCCAAGTTTACAGGGAAAGTGTAACTGGAAAAAATTGATGAGTTTGAAACAAATGGCATTTACTTGGCAGTGCCGGATAGAAGCTAAAAAATGCAAGAAAACAACATCAGTCGAAGTGGAAAGAAATAGGTTATTAGGCAAAAATCTGAGGGACACAATGCTTTACAGGCTGATGGGTAAGAATACCACCAGAAAATGTAGCTCAACCCAGCACCCCAAGAGTGCCTTGAAATGTAACATTAATCAGTGCTACATTATGCTAATCATCTTCCTCTTACCAGCCCAGAATACTTAGCTTGTAGAACGAGCATTGCCAGTGCTGCTCTCCTTCAGGAGGAATTTTTTCTTTTTTTCCTTTTTTTGCACATAGGATTAACATAAGTGTGTCTAATCCTTAGAGAGAGATCCTAGGTTAAACGGTGGTCTGAGAAATGACTCCACAACTCCTATGTGACTCTCCTAAAATGCTAAAGTAAAAAAAATGCTGAATGAAAAGGCCATCAACAGACTGAAAATCAAGGGAATTCCTAGTAGATGGAAAATAAATATCACTATTATTCACTACCTATACAATTAACGAAGGAAAAGAGAAATATAAATGTTGGGAAAGAAACATTAGTTAGAACTAATGAGTTCAAAAATAGTCTGATCTAGAATCTACATTGAATTTCTTATGGCAGTCATAACCAAATAATAAATGTAATGGAAAAATTCTGACTCAGGAATGAATTGAATTTCACTGGCAACATCAGTTTAAGCAGAAAAGGAAATTCGAGTCCCAAGGAGCTTTAGGCACAGCCAAATTCTGAGTCTTTAGCAATGTCACCAGAACTATTTCTCCATGCTCTATCCCACCCAAAATCTCTGACCTCTGTCCTTTTATGAGGTCTTATCTTCCAGGCAGTGGAGATACCCCAGTGGAGCAAGATGCTCATCGGATAGTGCCCACGGAAATCCTGGAATTGAATCTTGTTCACTTAGGATAACCTGTTAGGCCAGGTCTGGGTCACTTCCAGATCTTGGGATGGAATAAACTGGGGAGGAGTCAACCCCACCAGAACCACATAATCTAAGAACAAAGGTGTCAGGGGAAATGGCTTCTGGAAGGGCAAAACATCCTTTCCAGATTCCATTCCCAATAGCAACAGAACCTGAAGTGTTGGAATACTTGGCATGAACATAGAATCTATATGATGAAAACCACAAGAAACCTAAATAAGTGGAACAGGAGTTCATGTTCTTAGAAAGGAAGACACAATATTGTAAAGATACTTATTTCCAAATTGGTCTATAATCCAGCCCCATTCTAATCAAAATAATAAAGCAATGTCTTAATGGATTCCTGATGAGGTGCTTTAAACAATATCAAAAACATCCAAGGATTTTCTTTTTAAAAAAGAACAAGGTGGGAGAGGAGATTAGACTTATACCAGATATTCAAACATACCATAAACATGTACTAATTGAGGCCAAGTGGTATTAGTAGAGAGAAAGATAAGTCAACAAAATAGAGAATATGTTCAAATCAGTAGGGGAAAAATAGGCTATCTATAAACAATGCTGAAATAGCTACCCCAACTTTTCTTTCAGAAGTGAGTCCTACTGCACACTACACTAAACTACACTAAAATGATTCCTGAGTGGATCAATGACTGAGGACATAGAATACTTTCTTTATGATCTTGGGATAAGGATATCATTCCTAAAGAAGACCCAAAAGCCATAAAGGCAAAAATTTAGGATAATTTAACACTGACAAGAGTGTGAAGAGCTAAGCATTCATGGGATGTATTTTGAATAATAATTTGGTAGCAGCCCAATTTTAATACATATAAAACTGTGACTCAGAATCTCGAGGATTCCTTCCTACCGACAGAACCATGCATATGTGCAAGACTATGCACAAAAGGAATTCCAAGGCTGTTTCTAATAGCCTGTAAGAGGAAAAACACCCTAAAACACACAGCAATGGAAGGTGAAATCAGTTTATCCTGCCATATGCAGAATGCACTGTGACAGAACAGTAAGGCAGAGCCACATGTTCTGAAAGGCACCTGAGATGAGTCAAAAGAGCAGATCCAGATGTTTTATAAAATGCAAACAATTATAAAACAGCAAGGCCTGGAGGGACACCACACTTTTTTGAAACAAAATATTTACTATTTCCAGTAAATTGTGCCATACACTTCAAGCAAATGCCAAATGGAAGACTGAGCCCAGGAATTCAGAGGAAACAATCTTCCAGACAACAAAGAACACCAAGGAGGTCTTCTACTCTAGCCTCACTGTCAGTGTCCATGATGGTGCCAGGCAGCCAGTGTTATCCAGATTACTGAGCGTTTGCTACATCAATTTGCTGATGCTCTGGACAGTTTTAGTTGCTAGAGTCAGTTCACTGACTGAAACCAACAAAAGCTAGAAAACCAGTTCCCCTAAAAGGTTGGCAATACCACCCTTTTGGACATTAGTGCCTGCAGTCTTTTCTCCTTGGGCAACCCAGTTTCTCAGTATTGTTACTGAAGAAATGAGATTCAGGCCTGCAGTTTCAGCTAGTGTAGACGGAATAATCTCCATAACACCTGCAAAGACTGGAATGCAGTAGGATTCCATACCACTCAATGTTAGTGAATATTAAGTTAACCTAGGGCCAACTATTTCTGAAACACCACT
This sequence comes from Eidolon dupreanum, assembly GCA_028627145.1. Classification (NCBI taxonomy): domain Eukaryota; kingdom Metazoa; phylum Chordata; class Mammalia; order Chiroptera; family Pteropodidae; genus Eidolon; species Eidolon dupreanum. The sequence goes on along the minus strand of CM053509.1, from coordinate 47,246,310 downwards.
TCCTGCAATAAGAACTCTCTGCTTCACTAAACAGTGAATAACACATAGTGCATCATGAACTGAGGGCTCAGCTTCTTCAATCACCAATTTATTAGAACCATGAATAATTTTAACTGTTTTCCCAGGCCTTGCACAGCCTGTAATCTTGAGAAGTTTGCCCAGCAACATTTCAATTGACCTCAGCTTACTCAGCCAAATCCAGCATGTCGGCAGTAAACTGGTCAATATGAGCAACTGGCTTATTTCTACAGAACTAAGCTAATATGGACTCACTTCAGGGACAAAATAGAGGTCAACGCAGTTTCATAAAGGAAGCTTAACAGGGATTTACAGCTCTTCTCAAAAATCAGCAGAGGATACCAGCCCACTCCTAGATGCCAAGTTTGTTCATGCCATCTTTAGATGTCTTTGTTCCCTTGAGTCTTCTTCCCTGATCCAAATAGAAAAGACCACTAGGCAACCAATCAGCTTAAAAAGCCAAATGACTTCCACATTTACCCCATAAAAAGCCCTTATTCTGTGAGCAACCTGAAATTTACTGTTACCTTAGCCTTGAGCTTCCCAGCTTGCAGATTGAAAGCCTTCCAACAAACTTATCTTTCTGCTATTTTATTCAGTATGCACAGTTTGGTTTTTGACAGTTCCAATTGTCTTACAAATGGCTTCAATGTCTTCAATATCCTTAACCAACATAATTATTTTGTTCAGGAAATGTAGTGCAAGATCACCAAGACCATCTCTTAAGAATAGACTTCTGTATGAGGACATATCTTATTTTTAAATTTTGCTTTACTAAATTAAAAATATAGGCTTCCTCCTCTTACAGCACTTGGTCCATCTGGGCATGGTCAGAAGCTACTATTTGACTATTTATATCAGTTTTGGGAGCAGATAAGAAAAACTGAGTAAGCCCAACCTTATCCTTTTAGGCTCTGGTTATGCCAGAATTTGCCACCTTTTGGATGACAACAAGCCCTACCACCATGGAAAACAGTATGGAGGTTCCTCAAAAACTTAAAAATAGAACTACTACATGACCCAGCAATCCCACCCCTGGGTATTTATTCAAAGAAAGGTAACACACCAATTCGAAAACATATATGCATCCCTATACTCACTGCAGCATTATTTACAATAGCCAAGATATGGAAGCAACCTAAGTATCCATCAACAGATGACTGGATAAAGATGTGGTACATATATACAACAGAATATTACTCAGCCGTAAGAAATGAAATCTTGCCATTTGCAACAAAATAGATGGACCTAGAGGGTATTATGCTAGGTGAAATAAGTCAAACAGAGGAAGACAAATACCATATTTGACTTATACATGGAATCTAAAAACAAAATAAATGAACAAACAAAACAGAAACAGACTCAGAAACAGAACAAATTGATGGTTGCCAGATGAGGAGGATTGAGGGAAAGGTGAAAAAGGGGAAGAGATTAAGGAGTACAAATTGGTAGTTACAAAATAGTCATGGGGATGTAAAGTACAGCATAAGGAATATAGTCAATAACTGTAATTATCTACAGTGTCAGATGGGTACTACACTTATCGGGGTGGTCATTTCATAAGTTATATAAATGCCTAATTGCTATGTTGTACACCCAAATTTAATACTGTATGTCACCTGTAATGGAAAAATAAACAGAATTGTGCATGTTGTGTTTAAAGAGACAAGGAAATTGTCACATTACTCCTAAGAATAAAGGCTTATTCAATCCTAAGGAAAACCGAGTTATTTTTTTTAAGATGCATAAATTTATTAAAACTTTGAAGACATTTAACTATTGAAGTCAGAAAAATAAATTCTTAATATTAACTCTAGAAACCTAGAAGTCCCAGGAATTCAATTTCAAAGAATTTAGAAAGAATTGTTTATAAAACCAGATGTTAATGTTACATTCTTTGTTAAACTGGTATTTGGAGCACTTTTGGTACATTTCATCCGACTCATGATGAGTTAGCAGTGGCATGTGAAATTGTGGATAGATGAGAGACTCATTCATATTTATCTAAATGTAGCAAATAGCACCATGTTTCCCTGTTAATGAAATGCAGTTTGTTTTACAATTCTTTGGAGCAATAAGCCTTTAGACTCCCATTCAGAGAGGAGCCACTCAGTGCCTTTGTCTTAATACCTTTGAGTACTTGTCAGGAGTTAAAACACTGGCTGAATCATCACCACAGGACTCCTCCTTACATGAATGCAGGTCAAAAAATGTTTCCGAAGGTGCTTCGTTCTGTTCTTTCACATCTCAGATTTACTTGACTGGTCACAGTTAGGCAGGTAGAAATGGGTTAAAAATTTGGGAACTCACGATAATTTTGTCCATAAATAGGTTAAGATTGTTGCTGTAAAGTATGACAGAATAACTTGGACCAGCAGTCTTCTCCAAGATATCACTGCAGGTGTGAAGAAGTGACAAAAGCCATCCTATAAGAGAGAAGGAAAAGAATTAGATCGCTTCAGAATGCTCAAAACCTGAAAATAAAATACACAGGGGGTTCAAGATGGATTTAAAAAGTAAAAAAAAAGGGAATATTGACCAATAGGCAACTTGTATGAATTAGCATTTGGAGACAGGAGGCCAACATGGGGGATAGAAGGACATAAGGGACACTTTGTCTTAGAGCAGGAACTCATCTTTTGACTCCTTTCAAAGGCTGAGAGGAAGAGAGATTACACACATAGCTCGTTTTATTACGCTTTACAGGTGTTGCCTTTTTTTTTTTTTTTTTTAACAAATTGAAGGCAAGACCCTCCACCAGCAAAAAAGATTATGACTCTATTGTGGTTGTCTGGAACTAAACCTGCAAGACTTCCGAGTTATGTCTGTATGTCATGGTCTCTCCTTAGCAAAGGAGAGATGCCATTTGGGAAATTATCAAATCACTGAGTTGAAAGTTACCACCTGAGACAATAAAGCAAGCAGCTCCATTCAGAAAAACGGAGGAAGGGAATTGAAGTCCTGACTCGAGCATTTTAACTGCATCTGAGAGTGGTGGGCGTGTCCTGCTGACTCAATTGGAGAAAGTCAGCTTCTCGATGTTAAAAGATTTTTCCTTAGCTAATGTTAATTAGCTAAAAGATTAGAACAGAATAATGCCACCCTCCCACCCCCCAATCAATCTCTTTTTGAAGTGCAGAGGGCCCTTAGGGGGCAAATGCCTTAATAGCTCAGGTGGGGAGTTCAAGGGCCTGGATAGTTAAGACCAACACACACACCAAAGAATGCAGGAGTTAATGGTAACACATTAAACTGTTCATACAAGGTCAAGGTTCTGATACTACCTCTCTTCCACAAATGAATTCAATTCATCACCACAGCTCTAACAGGAAACTGCCAACAGCAGGCTGTTTCCTTCAGTATCTTCTCTAGTTTCTTGGATTTTTTTTAAATGGCTGGTTTTAACAGTTTGTCTGTATTCTATAATCTGGGCCAGTTGATTCAACTCCAGTAAGAAAGAGGAAAACAGGAGTCTAGCTCAGAACCCAAGAGGCAAGCTACACTCTTACTGAAGGGTGGAGGGGCTGTCCTTGACCACTGGCTCAGTTTAGGAACTGTCCCTCTAGCCTAAACCACAGAAATCAATGACCTACAGCTGAAAGCCAGGGCGCCTTGCTATCTCCCAATTGAGGGCTGAGTGCAGTGGATTAGAAAGACCCTTGAATCAGGACCACCACTGGGTGCCGGTGCACACTCCCCAACAACCTGTGGCCTCAGCTCTTCCTGACCGATGTGGGGGCAGGACAAGAGGGTGGCTTTTCATAGGCTGTTGCTCTCCAGCCTGCAGAGTTGTGGGGTCAATGAGTGTGAGTCTCTCCTAAGGTGCGTTTAATAGGCGGAGGAGAAAGAATCCACTCGGCCCAGACCACCCCATTGCTGAATTTACCAGCTTGGGGATCTCTAGATGAGCAAAGCAAAGCATCCAGATCTAACGTGGGCGCATCCTAAAACCCGGAGGGCGGGCGGGCAAGGACCAGGCCAAAGTGTGCAAACCCGTGACGCGCGGCCGCTTCAGAATGAGTTAACAGGAGGGCGTGCAGAAAGGCCGGTTTCTGCCATCCTGACTCCGTCAAGAGAGGAGAAAGCCAGAATTCACACCGAACGCCCTCCGGGTTGGCGACATTGGGGCCCTCCGGGTGCGGGCCGTGTAGACGCGTCCCGGGGTTCCCCGCCCCGCTCACCCAGCCGCCTTGCGCCTCCAGCCAAGCACGGTGCGGCCCGGTGAGCCAATCGCACAGCAAGGATACCAGGCTCTGGCAGTCGCCGTCAACGTCCGCCTCCCACTCCTTCAGTGCCAACGTGTGGCCCGGCGGCGGTCTCTCCAGTAGCGTCCCCGCGAAAGTCACAAGCGCCACCACGCGGCCCCAGGTGGGGCCGCGGCGGCCGTGGAATATCTCGTGCGCCACCTGCGTCACCAGCTCGATGCGGTTTCCCCGATATCCGCGGTAGTGGGACCAGACATGCTGGTAACGCTGCTGTATGTGGGTGGCCACGGAGCGCAGCACAGCGGCCTCCGGCGTGGACGGCGGCCGCGGGGCGCTGCCCGGCTTCCGGGTGCAGTACTGCAGGTAGTCGGTCAACACACACGCGGTGCGCAACCTCAACGCATCCGCCATAGCCCGGCCTCTGCTGGAGGTACCCGCCTCGGGCCGCTTTCTAGGCGGGACCGCACCTCCGCCCGAGGAGGGGCAACCCAGCCCCGCCCCGCCCCGCCACACAGGGGCAATAGTCTTTCTAGGTAGGTCCCGGGAGGAGCCTTTGATGGGCATCCCACCTGCACCTGTGTGGGTCGCGAAAATGAGGCCCAGCAGTTTGCACGTGCTCATGTGAGACTCTTGGGGTTATTGTTTAGCTCTTGGCCTGAGGACTAAGAACCTGGAGGGGACAGTCTGGGAAGTTTGGCTACATTTTCCCCCCCTCTTAAGAAAAGGTAGACAAAGGCTACACACAAGCCTCCACTGGCAGCTTCCTTGTCAGGATGATGATCAACATTTCAATTGGATGGAAGCATCCAGGTGTGTGTGTGTGTGTGTGTGTGTAAGCTTTGGCCTGCTAGAGTGCCAATATTGACTGCAATCTCATTTGTTCATATTTATTCAGAGCCTTTGAGAGTGTTAGGCTCTTAGCACCGGAGATATAATGAACAAGTTATGTGGTCCTTGCTTTCAAGGAACCTACAGTTTAGTAATGGGACAAAGAAACAGGCTATCACAGTAGAGTTTAATTATCACTATTAACAGGGGAAGCTGAGGGGGTGTTCAGCTCTAGGTTAGTGGCTACTTCTTAAAGCTATTATTTCTATATTGCTTGGAGTTCTCTTTACTTTTTATTAGCCAATCTCTCATTACTCCAACCCCCTGTTACAGTTAATACTTTTTATAGTAATCTTTCTCTGATCACATCACTCTATGGTTTCTTTCTCCTAATTGGATGGCAGGCTGATACCGAATTAGTACCAGCAGTGAAATTTCTGGGAGTCTAGTGGTCTGGAGCATGCTGAAATATCTTGCTCAGGATAAAAGATGAGTTGCTACATCTTGTATGACTTACAAGAAGAAAGAGGCACAATGCGTTGTAGGTCATTTTGGATTTTGAGTGTGCAACTTCAACTCAGGTATAGGCTGGTGGATTGAGGAGCAGAACAAGAGAAGGCTCTGCAGAAGATTCAAGCTACAGTACAAACTGCTTTACCATTTGGGTCTTATGATCCAGCAGACCCAATTATACTTGAAATGTCAAATAGAGATGCCAAATGGAGCCTCTGGCAAGCACCAGTAAGAGAATTACAGTGAAGACCTCTAGGATTTTGAAGCAAATCTATATCCTCTTCTGCAGATAACTGTTCTCCTTTTGAGAAGCAAGGTCTGGCTTGCTAATAGGTCTTGGTAGACATCAGGTGACCATGCAGCTTCAGCTGCCTTCACAATATGGATGTTGTCTGACCTACCTAGTTATAAGGTTGGATGTGCACAGAAGCAATCTGTCATCAAGTGGAAATGGTACATGAGACTGGACTCAGGCAGGTCCATAGGTACAAGTACATTGCATGAGCAGGTGGCTCCAACTCCTGCAACATCAACTCCTGTTGCTTAGCCTCCTCCTTCATTCCACACCTATGGCCCATAGGGGTTGCTTATGAGCGACCAGGTGGCAAAGGGAGAAAAACTCACACCTGGATTACAGATGGGTCTATGTGATATGCTGGTACCACATGAAAGTGGGCAGCTATAGCATTAAGGCCCTGTTAGGGGTGACTGTGAAAACAGTGGTGAAGGAAAATCCTCCTGGTGGGCAGATATTCAAGCCGGATATGTAATTGTCTACTATATCTAGGGTGAGAGATGGTCAGAGTACAGATCTATATTGATTCATGGGCAGTTGCTGATGGTTTAGGTGGATGGTCAGGGCCTTGAAAGGAACAGGATTGGAAGCCTGGTGACAAGTAAATCTTGGAAAGAGGTATGTGGCTGGACTTCTCTGAATGGGCACAGACTGAAGATTTTTGTGTCCCATGTGGATGCCCCCAAAGGACAACCACTGCAGAGGAGGCTTTTAATAATCAGGTAGACAAGATGCTGTGCTATGTGAATATCAGACAGCCTCTTTACCTAGCCACTGCAGTGCTTGCTCTATGGGCTGGTGAACAAAGAGGCCATGGCAACAGGGAGAGGAGGTCTGGCAACAACTGAATTTTCTCTACAAAGGCTGAGCTAGCTACAATACTGCTGAGTACCTGATCTGTCAGCGTCAGTGAGTCCTTTGTAGTGAACTAAATTAATTTTGTTGTAAGGGAATATAAATCTCTGTACATCAAGTTCCCATTTGAACTGATTTTGACATCAATGTGGGCCCTCAATAATTGAGTTAAATAAATGTTTTGATATATCTTTATGTTTTATTTATAAGTCATGGTTTTACCTTTTTAAATATTATATTTTAGCAGCAGGCACAGTTTTTTCTTAGCTTTGGAGTAGCTTGGGGGTGAGTGATAAATCCTCTGGCCCTCCCATTGGCAACTGTTAATAATTTTCAGTTGAACTAAACAACAAATGAATAAATTAACCTCCACATGGAATTTCCAATCCAAATGATGCAAGTAGGCAGTTGCAATTAGACTTTATTAAAATCCTGGCTCTGCCACTTAGAAGCTGTGCAACCACGAGCAACTTATTCAACTCTTTTAGCCTCAATTTCCTCACCTAATAAAGGAGGTAAGAAACTGCTGTTACAGGATTACAAGAAATGGTGTATACAATGTGCTCAGCACAGTGCCTGGCACATAGTAAAGTTCTGTTCACTGAAGCTTTTAATGTTCGTATGTACTAATCAGGTTATCATGCTCACTTGTCCCACTTTTAACCAAAAACCAAAATGTGACACTTTGATGAGCTTTACCTGTATGTTTCTCAGGTTTTTTTTTTTTTAAACACTGAAAATAGCTAGCCACTGACTACCTACTATTTTTTTATATTGGATTTATATAAAATATATATTACCATATATTTTTCCAGCTTCATTATAATTCACATACCACAAAAGTTTATAGTTCAGTGATTTTCAGTATATTCACAGAGTTGTTTGACAATTATCATTATCTAATTTCATTATCTCAAAAGAAATTCTGAATCTATTAGCAATCAGTTCCCATTTGTCCCACCTCTAGCCCTAAGTAACCACTAATCTGCTTTCTCTTTATGAATTTGTCTATTCTGGACATTTCATATAAATGTAAGCATACAATTTGTGGCCCTTTGTGCCTGGCTTCTTTCACTCAGCGTACTGTTTTCAAGGTTCATCTATGTTGCAGCATGAATCAGTACTTCATTCCTTTTTATGGCCAAATAATATGCCATTATACAGATATACCATGTTTTGTTCATCCATTCATCAGTTGTTGAACATTTGAGTTGATCTACTTTGGGCTGCTATGAACCTGTGTTCAAGTTTCCATGTGGAAATACATTTTCATTTCTCTTGAGTACAGACCTAGGAGTAGGAGGCTGCCTGTTACTGGGGACCACATAGAAACAGTGACCTTTGATTCATGGTTCCTGGTTTATGACAAAATTAAGTGTTCGCCAGTGGTATGTTGGTTAGATAACCTTAAGTTCAAAGATAGGCATTTCCTGTTGTCAGTCTTCACACAAATGCTCATACCATACTAACATTTAGTTGTTCGTATTTATTTAGGTGATTAAATAATCCAGAGCATCATTCCTGATCCCATCTCCTCACTAGAGGGTCTGCATCCTTTTAACAATGACGCAAACATATTTTCTTTCTTTCACCACAAATGGCCGTGAGTCAGCCAGCTGTGGAGATTGATCAGTCCTGAAGGCCTGCCTAGCTACAGCCAAGTAACGTGTAGAGAATGAGGTGTTTGTGATGTCTTGAAGAGTGACCCGATTATCTCCTACCATAGGAGAGAGGGAGAGTGGTTAAGCCTCACATTCTCACAAACGATCCACAGAAACAAGAAGATTCACTAAGAGCTTTCCTCAAGGTACATCATCAGAATCCCTGGCCCACTTCAGTCCTGCCCAGTCAAGGGCTCAAGGGTAGGGGTTCTTATGGATCTGTATTTTTAACCTTCTGTTGACTCAGCAGGCAAGTTTAGAAAATGCAGATCTACAAATCCCTGCTCAGTCAGCTCTCCTGTGTTTGAGGGGAAGCCAGCTGACAGCAATGTGGCCCCAATCCCAGTGAATTTTCTAACCTATCAGCTGGCCTTACCCCCAGGATCCCAGGTAACTTCCTTTGAAAAGATTTTCAGCAGTTCACAGCCTTCAGTTGGTCTCTAGCTTTTCCCTCTGCCTCTCAGTGCTCCTCCAGGACCTCCTAGGTGGCCCCTGGTCACTACAAATCCTCCTTTAAGAACTGCTTCTTGTCAACCCCCCACCCCTGCAATTACTCTAGTCTTTTCCTCCCCACAGTGACCTTAATGGCCTCAGGGAGGTCGTGCACAGAGGTCTTTGAAAAAGGCTCATTAACCAAATCTGCTGTTTTCAAAGTATGTTCCCCACCCTGAGGGTCCCTGAGACCTTTCAGGGTGTCCTCCAAGGTCAAAAGTGTTCTCATGACAATACTGACTTTGATTTGTATGTGTGGCTTTTTAACTCATTTCCCCTTTAGATAAAAAAAAAAAAAAAAAAAAGTGCAGCTCACCACCAGCCTTAATTTTACATGAACATGCTCTTTGAAACTAAAGCAAATCTGACTGGTTTTCAATGTGAAAATAAAATAGAAAAACTGTTTTTGGAGTTATTTCGAAACAATTTGTCTCTAATCCTAATATAACAGAAAGGTCCAAATAAATCGGATTCATCAAATGAATCTTCGGCTAACAACTGTTTGAGAATGATTTTAACATCATGCATAGGAATGCCAAGTTTTCCAGGATTAGATATTTTTGGTGATTGAGAATTACTATATTTTGTAAGTGGAAATACCACTACTAAAAACAAAATGCTATAAATAGATGTCATTTGTTTCCAAAGACTATCGATATACTAGAGCAATGTGAAGATAATAATAAAAACAAGATACTTCGTGGCAAACTTTGGGGGTAAGGCCAGGACTGCAATCCACAAGTCATCTCAGAGTAAACACTGAAGCTGAAAGGGCTGACAGCGAGTATTCTCGGGGATGGGAAACAGGTTTAACTCTCATTCTCTCAGAAGCTTTCTAGAGGCTACGATGTGTGGTGAAAGTATCATCAGTGGAATGTGGGCTTCTGTAGTCTTATGTTTTACAATTTTTCTGTTTTAATTTCTAATATGATAATGTTGATATAATCTACATAAACAAAAAGCTGTTTGGGGTCCTCAAAAATTTTTAAGAACGTAGAGGGACAGTAAGACCAAACTTTGAAAACCACTGGGCCAATTATCTAATTGATGGTAATTATTAACTTGATACACGATGGGAACTGCTTATGGAGGGGGAGGAAATGGGAAAAGAGCAAAGGAAGGAGAAGGAGGAAGAGGAAGGGTAGGGAAAAAGGGAGGGAAGCGGGGAGAAAAGGAGGAGGAGGAAGAAAGGGGACTAGGAGAAAGGTAGGATAAGAGGAGAGAGGGGAAGAGGGGGAGAAAGAAAGAGAAGGGAGAGGAGTGAGAAGGGGGAAGAAGGGAACAGGAAAGGAGCAGGGGAAGGAAGGATGGGTGGAAAGACAGAGGGAAGAAGCAAGGGACTAACCCTTTTTGAAGACATGCCAAAGGCTGAGGTAGGCACTTTACATACTTTAGTGCTGTGTCATTTCACAGATGAGGAAACTGAGGCTGAAATTTGGAATATTGTAATATATTTTGTAAAAGTGGTAGAGCTGGATCTGAACCTAGGCACACATCTTTTCTCACCATGCTGTCCCCCACTAGTTTACAAATGAGTCTTAATGTCAGTGGTGCCACCTTCTAGCCAGCTAGCCAAATACTATGAGAACCCAGGATGCAAAGTCCTTTATAACAACACTACTGCCATTAAGCCACTTAAAATCTAGGGAAGGGTATGGAGGAGGTCTAGGAGTGGGAGGAGGAAAGTGGATATGGAGTGCCTACCTCTGGCCTCTGTAAGTATTTCCCATAAATACCCATCACTGCCCACTTCCTTACCTGGCTCCCTTCCTGCCTAACCCTTCTCTTCTCTAGCTGGGGAGGGAGTGTCCAAGGCTATGCACACCTGGGGACACATCCATTTGGCCCCTTCACCACAATCAGTTTGGTAGGTTTGCCCTCAAGTCCTCTAAAAAAAGGAAAACTGATTGAAAAAATGCCACGCAGCATTATTTTCAATATGCAAAATACAATTTATTACTTGGAGTTTACCCTTGAGTCTCTACATGGTGTAGTATTTTCCCAAGTATTTAATAAATGAATTGAAATAACACCCACTGTGAGATGAAATACTTACAGGGGAGGTGGCTTACTGCCCATGGGGGTAAGAATGTTCCACAGAATATTTTCATATGGCCCTTATGGTCACTTATTTGATTGGAAAGTTACGGGCTATTTTGGATATATATAGAAGACGCTCTCTGCCTCTCCAAACATGTAAGCCTGAGTTTGCTTCCCCTCGGTCTAGGTGACTTTTTCTTTGCCCTGTCTTCCTTCACTTCTGGGAGGCCCAGGTCAGAGTGCGGAGACACAAAAGGGTCTGTGACAGAGAGGGAACAGGATGCTGTAACTAGGAGACCAGGAGCAAACTCTGGGATGTTCTGGGAGCAAAGCTTGGGAACTCCATGGGACACACTGTGGGGCCTGTCCCCTTCAGCAGCTGGAAGGAGTTGGGTGGACCAGGAGCTGTGCATATTTTTCCCTGAGCCCCTGCCTGGACAAATCCACTGGGGGAAGAGGAAGAAGGCGACTGAAAAATAGTTCCTCTGGACCATGTTCCCTTCTTCCCTCTGGGTTCTTTGGAGGCAAGCAAGGGCCTTTTATATTTCTCTCGCTACCCCAGGGCCTGCTGTATAGTAAAACTCTCAATAAATGTTTGCTTGGCAAATAGCTGAATATAACCATCTTGTTTATTTGAAAAGAATTGATAGAAAATGTGGCTTGGCCGATTTTTGACTGACTGGTCCATTATGAGACCTGACCAAGTAGTTTTGAGGGTGGTCCTGGCATACCCCCTGAGGTTTACAGGAGTGCCAGCCAGGTCTACCAGGCCTGTCTGAAGGCTGTGCCGGTTCCAGCTCTGGAAAAGCCTGAGCAACAGGACCTGAGGCTGGACCTGCAAAGCCAGAACTACCACTGGGAGAAGGGCAGGCTACAGCAGGGATATGAGAAGAGATGGACAAGCCAGGGGATTCATTATAAACAGCCCTCGGGCACCACAGGACCTGGCCTGTCAGACCCCAGGCGACCCACAGGGCAAGCCTCACCCAGGAACAATTTTTGGTGTCTGAGGCGGCATTTTATTTCCCTAAGTAATGCATACCATCTTTATGAATGAGGAATTTTCTAAAACAAAAAATAAGCCTCTACACCTTTAAAAACAAAGAAAAAAAAAAGAGATCGTTTAACAAATGACCTTGGTATCTTCTTGAAGGAATTGCTGATATCAAATAAAGACAAGACATCTTTTATGCTCTTTTTTCTCAATATAAGAGAAATATTATTATTTGAGACCTAGCAAATAATGTGTATATGTAATTATATTCATAACACAATAAATATGAATATAATTGACATAGACAAGATCCACATTAGGCTGAGTCGATACTATTAATCCTAATATGTCTAATACCAGTAATAGGTTTTTAAATAAGTTTACTGTCTTATGTTCCCACATAGGAAGGTTTTGGTTGCTCTGAGAAGCATTTGTGTCATGAACAGCATTCAGCTTTTTCCTCAAAAGAAAACGTTCTGTCCATGTAATAACAGTGATATATCACATCATCACAAAATCTGTAAACACACAATCTGTCCATTTTATGCATATCTCTGCTTCCTTTATAATAGTTCACATTTTAGCTGAAAAAACAAAACAAAACAAAACCAAAAAAAAAAAAACAACCTACAATATGATGCAGGACTGAAAAAGATATTTTTACAATAAAAATACATTTTAAAAAAGTGATTTTGTCTAATTACATCTGGAATTGGAACTTTCTTCTATTGAATATCAATCAACACAGTCTTTCTCATACAGTACACTAAAATCACTTCTAGAGGATACTTATTCAGTGCATACCTTGAAAAATCAGATTTTAAAGTGCTATAAAAACAAATTTGATTCAAGGAAATAACATGGAATATATTAAATGCTGAATTCTGTTGGTAATAGAATGAGTAGAGACTAGTATAATTGAGAATAACCTTTAAAATGAATAAATTTTAAAAAGTGTTCAAAATGAAAAACACTGTACTTGAAGATGTTCTCCTAGTGCTGAAGGCTCACAGTGGTACTCTTCCATGGGTGATAGTTTTAACAGTAATATTGAAGATGCTTGGTGAACTTTCAGCCATGGAGTTGCTCCCTTAAGCTAAGGTACAATAAACTCTCAGATCCTCTAGAAGTAAGATCTATTTACATATGACGATTTCAAATTCTATCCTCAGGGACCTATGTGTGCAATTTGAGGAAGCAATTAAGCCCAGACCTGCAAAGACACAAACAGATAATTGTTATCCCTTTAATAGTTAATAACTTGTAAGACCTGAGTTTAAAGAGAGAAAATTAAAGTCTCTTAGATACAGACACAGACAGTCTCTCTGTCTCTGTCTCTCTCCCTCCCTCTATCCATCCATCCATCCATCCATCCATCCATCCATCCATCCATCCATCCATCCATCCATCCATCTCTCCATCCAAACTAAAGAACTTGCACGTATTGGAAAAATAACACTTTACCCTCAGCAATTCAAAGGTGCTTCTTTGGACCTGACTGTCCCTCTTTAAGTAACTGCCTGAAAGGCATCTGTGCCTTCCTTACTATGGACTGGTAACTCTTAGATTGACAACCAAAACCACCTTTACCCACACAGCTCACTGGGCACATTAACACAACTTTACTAATTTAGAAAACTCTTGCCCAGGAAGATGAAGTCACAAATAATTTCATTGTTTCTAGAATTGTGCAAAAATACTTGTATCTATTTACCTATCCTAAGACTAGACTACTCAAGTACCCTCTTTAGAAGAGACACTCACTTCTCAGAAAACTACAAAGCATCAAATAACTGGTACTTTTTAAAACCATCTTCAAAATCCTCTCCTGCCCCCAGCCAATGCCTAGCAATCTTAAACTATTATGTCACATGTTTATTCAATCCTAATTAAGTCTTTCCATCAAAAGACCTGCCTTAAACCCCTAAAATTTCATAAATATTTGTCTTTGCTCTCTCCTTCTGAGATGCTAGTAAGACTGTCAAGTCTGTGATCGTCTACACTGAGGTCAGCTTTGCTTTATGAACAGGCTATTTTGGTGGTATCTCTGGGGACCCGACATCTGATGAAGCCATGGAGCTCTTTGAGAAATTAATAAAAGCCATGAGGACACGTCCTGGAAAAATGCACACACACGAAATTTGGTATGTTATTTCATGGGCTTAATGGGCTTCCTTCTGTGGTCTTCACAGGGGTCTGTGAGCACAGAAGAACCTTGTACTCCTCAGAGGAGATATTGGCAAGTTGGTTTTTCAAAGGCTAAACTCAGAAGAATCAGACTTTTAAGGTCAAAAGGAAACTTTTAGGTCACCTACCCCAACCATTCCCTCAACTACATATTGATACATAGTTGTTTAACCTCTATTTGAACACTTGCATTGATGGGGGACTCACTACCTCCCCAGGCTACTCATTCCTTCTGTGGCTATGAGCAGAGCTGAAAGTAGAGCTCTACTTGCCTCTCTGGGCCTATGCCATCTTACTCTGACCTCTGCTTTCAAGAAGGCCAGTCACTCCTCCACTCACACAGGGTAAAGCAGAAAAAAAGATCTCTCTTACTCTTAGGGTATGATCCCATGATCCTGAGCAAAAAGCAGTCCCATCAGGGGAAACTCGTAGAGTACTAACACGGTTTTCATGTCCAAACAGGATGGAGACGCGGGACCCCTTGAGAACATCCCAGACATTGATGGTATAATCGTTGTAGCCGGCAAACAGCAGTCGACCTCAAAGCAGGAGGATATGATGGTCATTAAACCAATTCCTTCCTGTTTCTTTTTTTGTGACTCTCACTTGCCTACCCATTCATTCGTTCGTCCGTCTGTCTGTCCGTCCGTCCGTCCGTCCGTCCGTCCATCCATCCATCCATCCATCCATCCAGTAAACAGTGATTTAGTTCCCATTCTATACCAGGCACTGTGCTTTGTCCTGGGGATTCAAAGAGGAGAAAGCACCGCTGCTGCCCCCTGTGGATGGGAAGGGTGGTGGTGGGCAGGCAGACACATAAGTCATTGTAGTACCACATAGTAAGGGCTATAATGGAAGTTCTCAGGTACTGTAATGCGCTGTGTGATCATAAAGGAAGGGAGATCGAGGGGGCCATTGCAGAGGAAGTGACATTTAAGTTGGCTCTTGAGGGCTGAATAGGAGTTTCCCCATGCAGATGAGGGAAAGAGAAGATGTTTCAGGTAGCAGTAGCAGCATGCATGCCCAAAGACTCAGATACAGATTGGGGGTGGGGTGGGGCTGGGGAATTGAATGGTCCAGTGACCCAGTGTATCAGTGCTGCCTTAATAGTCACTAGCAGCCTCCGCAGCTCTAAAGGCAGAGGTGCCACGATCTTCAGAGCATTGAGAAAGAGACTCTTGATTCATTCCCTCCACTTCTGAAAAAAAGAGTCCTTTTTTGAGTATGAAGGGCAGAATGGAAGGCTGGGGAGGAAATTCTTAAAGGCGCTGCATGTAAGAATGTTGATCCATTATATCCTGAAGAACAGTATTAGGAGAGCACAAAAGTAGACCATTTAGCATATCAACCCACAGGAAGTTTAACTGAGGGGCTGCCTGATAGAGAGCTGGGTTTCATTTAGGTCTTATATTACAGTCTTAGGAGTTTCTGAAATAAAATCTTACCACTGAGGGAGAAGTCCACGCTGGATGCTCCGAATATGATACTTTCTTTGGAATAGATGGCAACCTCCCTGTCTGCCCGGAGGTCATAGAGGCGACACTGGGGGTGCAAACAGACAAGGACACACTTACTTTTGGCTCCAGTTGGTGAAGCGATGACCACAGAGCTACCAGCAGGTGCCAGTAGCTCGTGTACTTTTTGAGGGATAAGGGAAATATTCTCTTGTTTTCTCTCCTAGGATTTTCTCTCTCGATCCCGATTCCTATTAATCTTGAAGGATCAGTGGAGATTTAAAGAAACAGCAAATATAGAAGGTTTCTTTGGGCAGTATAAAAACAAGGATGAAATCCATCTTTTTTCCTGATAAAGGATACATTTTCATTGTAGAAAATACAAAAAAACTCAGAAATGCATAAAGAAAGAAAGAGAAGTCACCCTAAATCCTAGTGGTAGTTATTAATATCTAGGCTAGTTCCTTCAGTCTTATTTTTATTTTATGTGTGTATTAAAATGGGATGAATATCTGTTACTCTTAATTCATATCACAAAACTGTCTTCTAGAAGGGGAGGCTTGACCCAGCCATGTCTAAGTTTCCTTCCCCACACAATCACCACGGTGCCTTTCTCTGGTAAATGAGCATCTGATCATTTCAAATTATATTTCTTGTATTAGAGGTAACTTTGAAAACATTTTCAGTTGTTTACTTGCCATTTGGATGTATTACCTTATAAATGGCCTGCCTTTGATCTCTTTTTAAAATTGGGGTATTTGCCTTATCTAAAGGATTTCAACTTGATCTGTTATATATGTAGCAGGGACTTTTTCCAAAATGTAAGCACTTATATTTTGTTATATATTTTTGATCTACAGAAGTATTAAATATTGTTATAAAAATTCTCAATCTCTTCCTTTATAATTTCTTCCATAGTAGTAAATATTTAATAGGATATTTAATATTTAATATTTAATAGGATATTTGATATTTTCAGGGCACAAGAAGGCATTTTTTTCTCTTGAAAAATCAGTCAACATAATTTTTCAATTAGTATCAAAGGCCTTGAAACAAGGTCTGTTTTTAAGTCAGTAAGTTCATGTCTGAGAATTAATTCAAAGGCAATAACGAGAGGTTCCAAAAACATTCACTTGTAGTAGTGTTTCTAACAGAAAACCTTGAAAAAAACCTAAATGTCCAAAAATTGAAGACTGCTTAAGGAAATGTTGGCATGTTTGTAACATGAAAAACTATTCAATCACTGAGAAAATATAATGTAGAAAGATGTCTATTGGCATGGGAAAATGTTCACAATTTATTGCTAAGTGAAAAAAGCAAATTAGAAAGCATTTAGTTTTTTTAAAAAAAAGAGAAAGGAATTCACCTAATTTTGATTTTTCTTAGGTATAGGGAAATTAAAGTAATTTAATTTCCCCCCAAGTTTCTTCATTGAATATATGTTACTTTTGTAATCAGAAAAAAAGTTAATTAATTTTAATTTTTCTTACAGTTGACATTCAATATTATATTAGTTTCAAGTGTGCAGCATAGTGGCTAGACATTTATATAACTTGCAAAGTGATCCCCCATTAGTCTAGTACCCACCTGGCACCACACACTAAGTTGTTACAATGTTATTGACTATATTCTCTATACTGTACTGTACATCCCTGTGACTATTTTGTAACTACCAATTTGTACTTCTTAACCCCTTCACCTTTTTCACCTACTTCCCCAACCCCCTCCCATCTGGCAACCATCTGTTCTCTGTATTTGAGTCTGTTTTTGTTTTGTTTGTTCGTTTATTTTGCTTTTTAGATTCCACTTATAAGTGAAATCAGATGGTAAGAAAAAAAATTTGTTTAAAAGAAATGAAATGGTCAGCAGATCTCTTTCAAATAGGCAAGCTCTCAGTAACTTAGAAACATACCGTAGCGTCATCTGATCCTGAGGCAAAGGCATCTCCACTAGGGTAGTATCTGCAGAGAGGAAGTTTGGGGAGAAAGCACTTTATTTAGAGTGGTGATTCCCAATCCTGGGTGCCATCAGAGTCATCTGGGAAGGCTGTCCCATGCTAGGTCCTTGGAATCGGAATCTCCACCTCTAGGGACACAAGGACCACTCACTACAGAGGCCAGAAAGGGGGGCTTGTCTGGCAGACCTACTGGCCTCTAGTTTTTCCTCCCTGTACACAGGGGCAGTGACACTTGTCTTACAGAGTGTTGGTGAGGAGTAAATGAGATAATAATATGTGTATCTGCACGAGGCACTGAATACAGAGCAGGTCCCCATACCTGCAGTTTTTCCTCAGTCACACACCTCATTCCCAAGACTTTGCTCAGAGCTCAGGAAAAAGAAAGTGGTTATAAACTCAGACACTGGAATTACATACACAGAGCCACATGCAGGTCACTGCACTGACCATTTACCACATGGGATACTCTTGGCAAGTGACTTTCCTCATCTGAAAAGTGAGGATGATAATATTGCATGTTCCCTGTTGTAAAGATGAAATAAGACAGTATATACAAAGGACACAAGATGGTGTAAAATAAAAAACATTCACTAAATGATGATTATTTCTATTATAGTCATTCTCTTCTCTGTAATCAGGCTTCCTAGAGAGAGGGAAGCCTAAGTTGAGATCTGATAGAATAATGGCCAGTAGAGGAAGAGGGTCCAGGATAGAAGGAAAAGCATGGGTGAGAGAATGCACATTTTAAAGCTGTATTTCATGAATACACAGGAAAGTATCTTGTTCGCAATTGTATTCCTGGTTCCTGGAATAATGTCTAGCATATAAGTAAGTGTTCAGTACTTGTTGAATGAATGAACAAGAAATACTGACTTGATTTAGGGAGGATAATATCAATTGTCCCTAGTATAATTAAATTAAAATTCCCCAAGAGATCTGAAGTGCTGTTCAGGCCCACCACAAATCGGCCATTCCCACTAGGGAAGGCCTCTCTCAGCCAAGTAAACTGAGGCTGGAGGCGGTTCCTGTGGCCTAAGCATCACCCCAGCTCAGGGAGCGCGGAGAACGCAGAAGTAATGCGAACATTCTACTCACTGACCGCACACTGTTGATGTCAGATTCATGTGTTTCAAAGGCCTGCACGCACTGGCCGGAGCGCATGTCCCACACCATGGCTTTCTTGTCACATCCCTACAAATGCAAAGTTACCCAGAGTTACGGCCATTGCAAGGACTGTCTACAGATAGACATGAATTCCCATTATGTAACAGAGACCATTTATTTGCCATCAGTAAATGGCTGACAACATACGTTTCTGAGACTAGCTTAACCTAAGGCCACTTTCCTCAATTAATAAGCCCTCAGGAGGCTAGAACTAGGTCTTGAGGGGAATAAGAGAAGGACTCAACTTCCCACAATAGCATGTTTTCTTTTTGCTCACCTTTCCGAGTGGGTGCAAAAGCCCCAGAGCCTGCTTCTCACCTTCCCCAGGGACATTTTCCTTCTTTTATTTTCTGCCTTTCCTTCCTCACTACTCTGTATCTCTGCCTCTCTAAACTCAGAGGGGAGGGCAGGCAGACTGGGTGCGCAGTGGGACTTCCCAGCTTTGTCTAAGGTGGAGCACCAGGTGCCTTTGTGCCATCTGCACCCCAGCCGCATGCTGAACTGGGAATCAGCAAACGAGGAGCCCAGTTGTGGCCCTACTAGCAATTAGCTGGTGCCTGGGTAAGTCATCTCCCTGGGCCTCTGCCTCAACACCTGTAAAGTGAGCACTCTCTGCGGGCTGCCGACATGACCCAGAGAATCACAAACATGAGGCTCTCACATTATATTGTTATGATTCTAGGAGAATTTTAACAGATTCCTACAGAGCAGTCCTGCTGTCAAGCTTGGGTAGTATATATAGACTCTCAATAGTCAAACAGAAAAAGTAATGGCTTAAAATTGGTGTCCAAGTTGTTGGTTTCAACTCAGAGGAAAGGGTGGGAAGAGGTACCATATCTCAGAAAGACCTGCTGTGGGGTTCAGCACTCTGAGTATCTTTACTGGGAATGTAGACAAAAGAATCAGGAGTGTCTTCTAATCTTTAGATGACACTAAATCAGATGGAGTTTAGTGCTCTGAAAGAGACAATATAAGCCACAATGATATCGACAATTTGAGTAAACAGTGTATTTGAGGAGGGATAAATACAGTTACACAAAGGCACAGGAATGAAACACATACACATATGGCCAAATATCCAGGAAGAAAATTGGGCTCCCTGCTATTTAGAGACCACAGAGCCCTTGCCTAATGCAAAACTAAGATGTGGACACATTGGAGCAAAGGGCTCCTACGTCTTCCAGCTGCAAAGGTCATTCGACTGTGTGTTACTGTCATCCTCCTCACCACTATCTCCTGACTGAAGTGAAACAGAGCTCAGGGTCACGTCAGCCAGCTCAGTTCTCCATTCTTATTCCCAGCTGTCTACAGAAATATGTGCCCCTCCCATTTGCCTAACACATTGTAAAGTCTTCTACCTACTGCTCAAAATATCCTGGGGAAGTGGGTTGT
Organism: Eidolon dupreanum; assembly: GCA_028627145.1. Lineage (NCBI taxonomy): Eukaryota > Metazoa > Chordata > Mammalia > Chiroptera > Pteropodidae > Eidolon > Eidolon dupreanum. Next base: position 47,226,255 of record CM053509.1, on the reverse strand, counting down.
GCAAATATTATTGTGCCTTATGCTTAATTTAAAAATGATGAGATTTAGAGTCATGTAGCAAAGCTGGGACCCGGTTATTCTCTTATTCCGGTGTTCCTCTCTGACACTGTGGCCTTGTTTGCCTCTCTAACCTTCAAATGCTCTGGTAGGAGTGGGGTGGGAGTGTGTCCCATCATCCCCAAAGCCCTGATCACACCATAGCATTGCCTCACCTCAGTACCATCTGACTAGCCTGGTGCCCTTGTGGCTGTCTCTAATGCTCTCAGATGCTAACTTCTAGCTATTTATTTGAGGAATGACATGTGGCAGATAGGCACCTTGAGTTGCAGTATTCATTCATATCAGGAGAACATTCCTGATCCCTCTGCAGACAGCTAAATGTCAGTGGCAGAATGGGAGACCTTCACTTCCCGACACTGTAACTGCCTACCAAGGACCACCACTGCTGTGAAAACTCAGGGTGCAGTGGGGAGCTGAGAACAATTCCTGTGGCCCCTTCTAGAAAAGTGTTCAGTCTAGATCTAGGAACTGACAAGAACTGCCACCACAAGCCTCCCTAGAGGACCCCTAGAGATTTTCCTTGGTTCTTTACCCCAGACACGAAGGTGTTTCCTGTTTCTGAGGGGGCCAGGTCCAAGCAGAGCACGTCGGCCCCGTGCCCATGGAAACTCTGCAGCAGCTGCCCGCTCTCCACGTCCCACAGGGCACACGTCCCATCGCCGCTTGCTGTCAGGATCTGCCCACAGAAAAGGACAGGAAGAGCACTGTTGTTATTTCTTCTGTCAGGTGAAAGACCATGAGATGCTTAAAGTTCCACAGGGAAAAGAAGCCCCTTACACAAGCAAGACACACACCCTGCTAAATCTGGATTCCAGTGCAGAAGTGTTTTTCTAGTACTGAGAAAGAAAAAGTCCGTTTTTGACACCTGCACTGTTCCTAAGCTGTGCTTCTGTGCCTGCCCTCCTCCAGTGTCTGAAATCCAGGACACCTCCCTGCTGTACCTGCAGGGCTGTATGCCTGCCTGGCATGTAGGAAGTGCTCTGGGAATGTTGCTAAACAGAACTACAAACAGCTCCCACAAGCAGCCACACACTCACTGTTCTGCAGGCCAGACACATAAAGGGCTTCTCAAACATTAATAGGCACCCCAGTCACCAGGCTGCTTGCTAATACAGTCTGGGGTGGGGCCTGAGATGCTGTAGTTCTCACAGACTCCCAGGGGATGCTGATGCTGGTCACTGGACCCCACTTGGAGCAGCAACGGTTGAGGCAGCATTTTGTTAGATGCGTTATCCTATTGCTGCTTCTTCCCAGAGCAGGGTGATACCCCAGAGGTTCCCCAGGGCCACTGAGAGGCCCTGACATTCACGCACACACAGGGCCAACAAGCAATGGCTGTGTGCTGCCCACATCCAGGTGCTCTGCTAGGCATTAGGGTTTGCAGAAAGATTGGGTCCTGGTCTCTATTCTCCTGGAGCTCAGTTTCAAAGGATTGCCTGTTAGAACTGAAACCAACCTAATTCCCTGTCCTCGTGTTAATCGCTATCGGAATGGGACATACTTCCCTGGTGCTATGCTAAATGATGCTGAGACGAAGTAAAAATAACCTAGCTGCTTACTGCAGAGAACACTGCTCCTGCAAAATAAGACTGTGAACCCACTAAACTCCTTAACAAGACTAACAGCTCATCAAGACTCACTTTAAGACCCTTACTTCATAGGGCTCACCAATCCAAAGCTGTTATGTCATCAATCAGTTTCCTGCCTCGAAAGACGCACCTTAAAATCACCCAGCCTGGACCCTGAAACCCTCCAAATACCCTTTCCTGATTTCTCCATTTTGAGATACTATAGAGATTCTGTCAAGTTTGGATTCTCCCTTTCTGCAGGAGGTCTAAGAAACTTAGCATCACTGGAAGACAAGTTTTTCTGGTCATTTCATTAGATAAGACAGTGATAACAGAATAGAATGTGAGAAGTGCTGAGATACAGATGGGCCACTAGAAGGGGCACCTGCTCTGGAAACATCTGAGCTGGTCTTGGAGAATGAGTGAGAGCTGGCCAGGTGAAGGGGAGGGGACTGGAGGGAGCTCACTGCAGGTGAGGCCTACCTCTGCACTGAATGAAAGGTGTGCCTGTGTAGAGTGAGGACTTTAGCCTGTGGGCAAGAAGCCATGGAAAGCTTCCAAGCAGAATGATAAGATCAAGAGTATATTTTCTGAGAATGTGTCAGGTCGGTGCAGCTATCCCTCAGCAGCCTCTGTATAGCTTACAAGTTCAAAGCTGGCCCATACGGGGAAAGAAACACTGGGGTGCCTGAGAAAAGGCATGGGGGCAGAGCTAGGGTTTTAATTTTTGTCACTGCCATTTTGTGTGAGGCTTGGGCTCTGGCTGAGCATACCTTCATGGAGTTGGGAGAAAGGCAGTAGGATCCAGGGCTCATGGGCTCATATACCAATCTGACTGCACTGCAGCATCCTGGAGCCAGCTTGGTCCTGAGAAGCCATGGAGGAACAATGGGGGTTAAGCCCTGGATAGCAGAGCCTCCCTAACCCCACCTTCTGGCTGTTCCCAGGTGATAAGACAGTACAGGAAGTGGTTACTGCAGTGTTAGTGTCCACGACAGAGAGCCCTCTGTGGACAGTAATTACTGATAGCTGAGAAAGCAGGAACTTAGTAGGCCTTAAGGACTGCTGACTTTCAATGCACCCCCTGACCTGCTGCTCCTCCAATTTTTATGTTCCGGTGGTCTTCCCCCCTTCTCTCTCTCCCTCCTCCCTGTTCTCTCCCCTTCTCTCTTGCATGCTAGGCCTAGCACTTATGAAGAATCTCCTTTCTTCTGCAGGGACAGAACACATTTCAAAGAAGGGAATCTGCTCCCACTCTGGCTTTGAGCCTGCAGGAAGCCTAGGATCGCTTCATAGGCAGGAGAGGTCACTATGGAGCTTTCCTCTGAAGCTAGAGCTGGGTGAATTCCGTAGCACTCAGGCTTCTTAGACACGACCCCCGAGGCCCTCCTCAAAGCCTCCACTTGGGGGCAGCTCTCAAATTTGGGGAATTTCTAAGGCTGCAAAGCCCCTTCAGCTGTCCATGGGACTCCTTCAAGTCTCAACTTCCCTCAAGTGTATATCCGACAAGATGAGCAAGACTGGTAAAAGTAGCTTATGAACGAACATACAAGACTTGGACCATGTCTTAATTTGGGTGCTTGTATTCTGTAATATGCTATAATTTCCTCCATTCCTTCCAGGTCCATGCCCACTAGCGGATGCTCCACCCCATTCCTGTCCTAACATTTGCAAAGGGTCAACAATCTCCAATCTTTTTTGAGACATCAGGTCAAACAATCTGCTTTAAATGATTACCATAGTCTAGCTCTTCAATTTGGGAATTTTCCATACTATACTCTGCAATCAAAGCAATGAATAATTTTTAGAAGTTAAATTTTTAAAAATATTTGTGTGATCTTCGTTATAGTAGGTGTATAAATAAATTTAAAAAACCAAACATTATGATAAATGAACTAAACAGAATCTTCACTTACTGTTACTCATTTATTCTGGAATGTAAAGCATTTGCAGGTTTAATACTATAGTCTTAGACCAGCCACTTAAGTTTTTCTTTTTTCATCCTAGATCCCAGAGAGGGAAGGGAGTTTAAGGTTCATTAGTTCATTGGTACCCAAACCAGGCCATGCATCTGAATCACCTGTGAAGCTTTGTGTTAATATTAATAATAAAACAGTAAGAGTTAACACACTGATATTTACCAGGGACTGTACTAAGTATTTTACATGAATTATCTCATTTAATCCTCAGAAAACATTATAAGGGAGGAATTTACTACCATCCTCACTTGCAGGTGAGAAAAACAAAACACAGGGAATGAAGCTTTGCTTAGAATTGACCAGCTAGAACACAGTGGAGCAAGGATTTGATTCCAGCCTTCTGAGTCTGAGCCAAGATGTACCCTGCAGAGGCAGCCAGTGTAGCCAGTGGGACTTCCCTCCATTACTTCCATCTCCAGCTCACTGCTCGTCAGTAAGAAAGCACTTTTTACCTCACAGGTGCCCCCTTTAATCCTCACATCCACACAGAGTGAGGGTCATGGGTTTCCACCAGAGACACTTCAGTTGCCTGACAACCCACCATTCTTGCATCCCTCTGAGCCTTCCTTCATCCAGACTAAGCATCCTCTGTTACTTTGGGGGACTCCTCAGACTCAAGGGCATTGGTTCAGTGCCCCCCACTATAAGGGTTTGCAAGGCTCCTGGTCACAAACAACAGGTGTAAACACTGCACTCCAAGCCTGAACACCCCCCTTGTTAGCAGTTAAACAATTATTCAGTCACCTAGTATCCCTGCCACCAGCCTTCCCTCACATTCTGACATTAGTCAGCTGAAGCCAGAGAAGGCTATGGAGGGCTTTAATCTGACTTAGATACTCTCCTCCTTAAAAGAGACCCAAATCCGACCCAGCGCAGCCCCTACAGTGGCTCCCCTCCATCCACAGGGCCAGCCCAGGCATCCAGGGAGCCTGTGATCTGGCTCTGCCCATGTCTCAGGCTGCCTGCCTCTTCTCGTGCTCCCCTCACTGGCAATACCCCAGCCCTCTAGGGCTGGCGCAGGCAACCCCTTGCAGCAAGTTTGTGGCCACCCCTCTTGCTCTGAGCTCGAGGTTCAGTCACAACTGGTTTCACTGAAGGTCCCTAAGGGCAGAGACTGAGACTGCTTCCATCCCCAGAGCCAGGTAGTATCTGGCAACATAGGTGGTGGACACCTAGAAAGGGTTGTGGAAAAGATGTGAATAAATAAATAACAAAGTCAAAGTGTTAAAGTTGTATTGTTTTCACTTTGTTGTTTATTCAAAGTAGTGAACAGATTTATTATCTGAAGCTTTTTCTTTTTGCATTTGTTAACACAGAAGTGTAAAGTAGGTTCAGTGAGGTGAGTTAAGTGCAGAACTCTGAAGCTCAGAAGCTCAATGAAGTTTTACACGTGTAAGTACCTTAGGACCATCTCTCAGACCAGGAGCTAGGAATTCCTACCACCCCAGAAAGTTCCCTGATCCACTCCCACCCCCACCAAATCAATTGCAGGAGGACGCTCAGTGGTATGTAATTTATCTCAACTCTATCAAAACCAAGAGCCCTGACTTTCCTCATTTCTGATTTTATTTTTAAAGATAATAACAACTAATGAGGAACAAAAAGAGCTTCCTCTTGAGCCAACTGCTGGAGCACACCCTCCTGTTAACAGGGACACTGGAACAGCTTCCCGTCCTTGCAACCACTTGAATTCTCTACCACTTACCCTGCTCTCCAGCAGGCTGACCCATCACGCAGGCCCCTTATTTACCTGCATGTCAGAGTTGGTGAAGCTGCAGGCTGACAGGTAGTTGGTGTGCATGGCAACAGACTTCTTTTTGGCAGCCATGTTTTCATTTTTGTCAAACGTCAGTGGATACACAGAACACTTATTATCCAAACCACTAGCATGGAAAGAAAGAAGTGTCAGATGTTGATAGAGGGCAATAGAATATGCGTATACTTTCTCATCCACACAAACTTTTCAAGTATGACATTTTTGGCCACAATAGTATAAAGGTGATATTATGTACTTCTTTCTTATTGCTTCATTTCAGGAGGCCTCTTATAGCAAGGCTGGTGATGCCAACTTTGCTTACTTGATTAAAGGGGGGATCATCAGATCTCTCCACGGTAAAGGCAATTCATTTGTAATTAGTAATAATCCGTGGTGTGATACTTTGAGACCATGCAAACATCCTGTTTCCCAACAACCTTTCATACAATGGCTTCAGCATGATAAGCCTTGTTTAATCAAATGTTACTTGAGGGGTACAAAATGGTGACCTTCTAATTTGATAATTCCCTCTGCACTTACTAGATGATATTTTTCTGTAAAGAACCCCCCTTTTGCTAGCATTTCACCATGGTACACCTATAGATTCCTTTTTCTCTTAAACTGTGTTATGATCCATTACTATCATTATTCCATGTGATGCTCAAATTGTCCAGGATTTGGACAGTGGGGGCCCCATCAAGCAGCCCCTGTTTCCTTTTGATATAATTCTATTGGTTCTGGAACATTTTCTTGCTTTCTAGAACAAGAAAATACCCTAGGCTCACTTTATTCTTGTCTTGCCCCAGACTTAAGATCAACCTTGCTCCAAGGAGCTCTGTGCTTCCTTTTAATGATATTTAGGCAGGGGCACCCTCTTCTGAGGCCTTTGGGGACCCTTTTGCCTTTTTCACTGCTTGGAGCTGCAGGTTTATACTGGGGTAACCTATTACCAGTAATTAGCTTTGACAAGCTTGTTTATAGATCATGTGGATGAGAATGATTTGCACTTGTCTGTGGCAATGAACCAGCATGTTGTGGGCCAGGGGCTTTCCTGACTCTTGAGGTTGCCCATGTTGAAGCTACAGAGTAATTTCTGTAGCTCTGTCAGGATACTCATTGCTTAGGGTTATTTGCATTGCTATGAGAAGTGGAGAAGTTCTGCAGTGTGATGCATTTGGTGTTGAGTCTCTGCTTTGGTATCTAATTCATTTTGTGATCCTGGCTGTTTTCTAGGTTCTCTGAGTCTCAGTTTGCTCAACTATAAAACGAGTGCATCCCACCCACCTACCACAAGGGGCTGTTGTGAAGATTACATAAAGAATTCAGAATAGCCTCTGACACAGGTTATATGCTCAGTCAGTGGTTATTATAATTTTTATAGTCTTCTTGATTGGAGGCAAGCACTATGTTTTATTCAACTTTGAATTTCCTTAGGCTACCTGGTCCAGTGCCTTGCACACAGTTGCTCATAGCAAGTGTATAACACCTGAATGAAGGCTTCTTGGGGGATATGGCTCTGAAATAAAAAATATTTACACACACATGTATAATCAATTAACACTTTTGTTTTGAGAAGGGGATTGTGTCAATACTGTTGGAGTTTTAGCTTTCAAGTTGGGAACCAACTTGACCCAGAGGTAGACCCAGGAGTCAGGCAGATGGCAATAAAAATATCACCATTATTATTTATAGACATTAAAAGGATATGTGGCGTAGGTGTGGGTCTGTGTGATACTGGAGTTACAAGGATGTCACAAAACAATGGTTGAGAAACACTATTTTAGATTATCACTAGAAACTCAAATTAATCACAGTTGTTCTTAGCAATTTTAAAGAAAGGTCTGAGTAGGAAAGGGAGATGGTGCTTTTATGTAAGATGAGGATCCAGTCTTTCTCAGTTTGGTATGTGATGCTCTCTCTTCATCCACTGAACCTCATATTTTAAAAAATGCTTTCAAAAATATTCATACCTTGAACTTGGTTTTCATAACAACCTGTGAGACTGCCACCATATGCCAGGGTCCAGGGAACCAGAGATGACTAAGATTAAGGCACTGGCCATTCCTCTACTCTGAGTCAGGTTATCACCAGAAAGCTATCTACCTGGGCCTTGTAAAACTGTTTTCTCCCCTAACTACCCCTCTGCTCTCATAGACATTCTTTTACTAGGTTACATATAGTGAGGGTGAAAATAAAAAACAGCCTATAGAATAATTTTCTAAACTAATGCTGAAGACATTGTTCCTATGTTATTATATTCATTGTATACTGCGAAGGATCTATCCAATATATTCTTTTTGTTATTTAGAACCAGACAGCTGATATCTCAATATCAAATATTGAGAAATTATGTAACCCACCCAACTCTATGCATTTGCTAAAATTAATTCCCAGTTAGAAACACATTATCCTAGAGGTTTTGTTTTTTGTTTTTCTGTTTTTTAATGTAGAGTACTTATCATTTCTACCAAGTAGTGAAGAACTAACTTTACCTGATGAGAGGTCTGGCCTTTGGCTCCAGCTGCTGGAAGGTGATCTCAAGCTCCCTGGGATGTCCTGCCTGATGGGAGTGTCTTTGTCTGTCTGGGGCTCTGGCTACCTGACAGCCTAACAGAGTGATGTGCGATGGGGACTTTGGGACACACCCTATCAGTTCTGACCTGTGGAGAAACTAGAAACTAAAGGTATTAGCCTGAACCTCCAGAAAAGCCTAGGGAGTGAAAATCAGCCATATCTACAACATGTGATCAAGCCCTTAGAAAAACTCTGGACACCAAAGGCTTGGGGTAACAGCCCTGGCTGGCAGCACTCTGCACAGAGTCACACACGGTAGCTGGGAGGACGTAATGCCGGCCCCTCCTGGACTCTGCCTTGTGTGTCTCTTTCTTTGACTGGTTTTCACTGTAGGCTTTCACTGTGATAAAACCATGAGACTAAGTACAGCACTTCTCTGAGTTCTGTGAATCATTCTAATAAATTATTGAGCCTGATGGTTGTTGTGGGGACCCGTGAATTTACAGTTGGTATCTGAAGGGAGGGAAGTCTTGTGGGGGCTAGGCATTCTGATCATATAGCTGGCTGAACTCCTCTGCACCTACAATTGTGGTATATACATATAAATGTGTCACATACGTGGCATTTACTAAATATATACATATTCATACATATGTATTTATGTGTATATGTGTATCTTTTATGGTCACCTCATATCCTTTAAAGAAGTAGGGATGAATTTTATATAAATATTGCCTCTAGTTACAAAGTGGAAAAACAACCTATTTTTGAGTTATTGAAAAAATTAAAAAATATGAAATACATGTATGTGAGCATGGGTTCCAAAGGCACACTGGGTCTTGGCAAGTGGAGGAGAGAGTAAAAAGATGACCCCAAAGCAGCTGCCCAAAGGGAGGGACATTCGAGGTGATAGATGGTATGACTCTGGATGGAGAAGGCACCAAAGGTTTTGCTTGGAAACCCAGGGTTTTCATATTTTAAATAAAACTTTTTTCTCCTAATTATAAAAATGATATATGCTTATTTTTAAAAATTGAAAGTTATGAAAATTATAAAGAAGAGAATATAATCACAGTCCCACCACCCAGAAAGAACTACTAATGCATTTTCGGTATAGTTCTTTATAGCCTTTATATTAATGTCTCTTTTCTAAACAGAGCTGAGATTCTATAGTAGAAATATTTTGAACAGTCCCAGAGTTGTTTAACACAAGCCACTTAATTTCCTTTGATGGATACACTGTTTCCATTTTTTTGGCTTTATTTTAAATAATACTACAATAAATGTTATTGTTCATACTTTTTCTATATTGTTGATCATTACTTTCAAACAAGTTCTTAGATGTAAAATCACTAGATCAAAGGTTATAACTTTTTCAAGGCTTCTGATACACATTAACAACATGCTTTCCAAAATGTTTGCACCAATTTATAGTCCCCACCAAACAGCATTTGAGAGTGGAGTGGATAGGTTTAAAACTTATAATTATACTACCGTCAGTCTGTAATGAAAATAATTATGAAAGAGATTTTTGTGTTTTTCTTCTTTGATAAAGTTGAGGGAGGAACCTAACACATTGTTTAACAAGCAAACAACAAATATTACAAGTTCTTGTTAGTCTGCACGTTTTTGCCCATACAACAGTATTTTATGGCTCACAGGAAATCTAAAAAGCTGCTGCAGGCCCTACTTACCCACACGCGATGGCACATCCCGATGGGGCATACGCACATGCCATCACCCACGTGCAAGGCATAGTGACTGCATGCTCCTGAAACACAGTACGCACCGTTCATAGAACAAACAAGGGCTGCTTCTACACCAATGCCTTAACATTTGATTTTTATAAAAAAAAAAGTCACTGGTGTTCCTACTGAATTACATTACAGTTTCAAAGGGCAGTGGAGTGGGATAATGATTAGTTTGAGACTGACAAGGAGACTCAGCCTCCTATTATCAACCAAACTTCATGATCCAAAAGTTAAAAATCTCAACTAGCAATAAAATACCCTTAATGTTTTAATTCTTTCTTAATGTTATACTCCCCTCGTTCTGAATGAATATTTGGGCTCCTTTTCTTTGAAAGGTCCATCTGAATTTCATTGCCAATATATATTTCTTTACTGATTCCCCCTATCTATTTTCAAAGGTGTTCTTGAATGACTTTTTACATGTATAAGTTTGTTTACTTGTGAGTATACAAGAGCCTCTGTCTCCTACAGGTCCTAAAACCATTCTTGGGAAGGTATGAATGGGGGTTGGGAGAGCGATCTTTAGTTGTGCTCAGGGATAAATGGGAATCTGTAAAATGGAAGCATTAAGAACTAGGTGTGACAGTTCCTAGTCCCCTTGGAATGGTGTTTGAGTCACCCACATCCTTCCACATGCAGCTAAGCAACAACAAAGCCACGATTCACTTCCAAGTTACTGAACCATGGGCCCTGGTCCTGGTTTCAACACCAACAAGAAGTACGACCCCATGCAAGCCAACCATTTGTGCTGCTTTGGTCTCATTCTCCATCTGTGAAGGGAGGGGATGGGATTAGATGATTTATACAGAACAGTCAAGTGCTGGTCTCCCTGTCATGATTCTCTGTGCCACAATTCTGTTGTCACTCACAGTCCTGCAGCCTTTCAGAATCTAAGAATAATTTACTGCCCTCCAGTGAATGAGTTGAGGTGGCCACTCTCAGCATAGGGCATCCCGTGTCCCTTTCCTTACATATAACGGCTATGTTCCCTGCCAGGGGCAATGAGTGGCAACGCCACCGCATTCTATAAATCCAAAAGTATTTTGTGCCACGTTAAGGTGTGAACAGAAGCAACAAAACCCCACATACTCCTGAATGCTGAGGAGTGCTGTGAGAGGCAGAGTCTTCTATGGCAGTAGGTGCTGTATAAAAAAGCTCTGTTGTCATTTTTATTATTCCTCAGGGGCCTGACCATTATTAGGAACTTACTCTACAAGATGGTTCTGGGGCCCCACTTGATCAGGTCATGTAACAGCTACCTAACATGACATTTACTAAACACATTCAGTAATGCAGAATATGGGCACTGTTCATTTTGAGACAGGTAAGGGTCTCCTTTTTAATATAGTAAAAAGGAAGACTTTCTAAATAAATATTGGAATCCACATTTAATACACAATTCTCATTGTTGTAAATGCCAACACAATGTAGGCATGCAAGCATACCTACACATAGATTTCAGTTTTTCGGTCTTAGTTGAGAGTCTAAATTTAGGTCTATATGGAGCCGTGAATGCTCAGGCCAGAGTTGCAAGAGTTTTAGATTCCACTGCATCCCCAGATCATGCAGTTCAGCCCACTGCAGCCTCGGCTTCCCCACCCACCACTGACTCACATCCACAGTGCTATGAAGCCTGGTCATAGACAGAGAGGGGAGGAGAGAAAGCTGATGAAAACGATGTCTCTTATCATCACTCAGAATGATAATAAAGGCAGTTGCATGTGTGAATGTGACCAGTTTTCTGGGCCATGCTCTCTCCTGTTTCAGTATTTGCACTCTCTGTGGTGGCTCTGCATGTCCTTCTCTGGGTGAGTGGTTTCGGCTTGAGAGAAAAATGAACTCCACAGTGGGCTGCTGAGCTGTCCAAACACGAATGGGCTTCTATGGGGTTTCCATGCCCAGACAGGTTCTCTGAGAGGCAGGGAATGAGGACAGGGTATGGGGGAGCTGGCCCAGAGCACATTTAAACTAGGCTGTGGTTCTGGGGCCTTGATGCACTGGGGACACCACCTCACCTTGTTGGTTGTGAAGGAATCCCACACGATCACCTTCCCATCCTGGAGGGAAAGGAATAAACCGTTCAGTTGTTGTCAACAAGTCCACTTTCACTGTAATCACTGCTGCAGCCCACACCGGGGCTGTGGGGAGTGACCACAATGTCATCTATTTGTAACACAAACCGGCCAGAGATAAATCGACATGAACCCTGGTCCCTATAACATAGTCACTTGCCTAGAAGTGGTGTGTGGGTCTCTGCCCCCCAGCTCTGGTTGAGGGTGGAAGAGGCTGGCTGAACTGACTTCCTTCAGCACACGGGTTCCCCCAGGCCCCCTCAGAAATGGTGCATCTGCAGCCTCGATGGCAGGCTTGATTTTTTCAATCACTCAAGCCATTTGGTGCCAAATCTGGTGAATGAGGTGGGGGGGGGCGGTGCGGGTAGGGGCAGTTCTACCTAGAGGCAAAGCAAGTTCTGATCATCCAAAGTGACACAGCTGCTTGCTTCACATGACTGGATGGAAGATTTCCACATTCATGCTGTGTGTGGTTAAGGGGTCTGAAACAAGGTCAGAGTTGGCAGTTCAGGGCCATTCAAGATTCCTAAGTACATAGTTCTTCTAATCTGATTTCTCTGACTAAATGCTCAAACATGATGTGTGGGGTAAATTAGGTAACAGAGCAGAGAACACAGCAGGGGCTCCAAGCCTATATCTTGGGGTCTTCGACACCCGGAGCCCCCGCTTGCTGGGTGGGGGTACTGACTTGGTGCATGGCTCACATCAGGATTCACTTTGGTGGCTTCCTCCACTGCACTGCCTGCCTATTCCACTGCCCACCCACTGTGCACTCTGGAGAAAAAAAGGCACCCAAGAGGCTAAAATCAATCTCATTAAACTAAATGGAGCCTCTTCCATGAGCTCAGATTTATACACCAGGGGCCTACATTCCTGGAGAGACTGCACCTCCACCCCAACCCAAACCCACACAGTCAGGCTGATTAATCTCCTGCCTTTTAAGGGAGAAGGGCTGCTCTGAGTCACTCAAAGTCTGTTCCAGAACCTTCCTGCTCTTTCCAGCTTCCTCCCACATCCCACCCCGCTTGTCCTCTCTCTGCAGCAGAGGTGGATGGAGTGTGTCAGCTCTCCTCACCTCACTCCCTCCCTGATTACACGAGTGAAAGAAAACCTAACATATATTATGGATTTAAAAAGTCTAAAAGGCTAGGTAGCAACATGTACATCTCAATAACCACTTTGTAAAAATGAGCATTTGGAAAAAAAGTCTAGGAAGAAATGCTCTAAAATGAAAATAATGGTTGTGACAGGGTGGTGGGAGTCAAAACCGTTTGTGTTCTCCTTTCCAGTGCTTCTTTAATGTGGTAAAATACAAAAATGATAGACTTTTTATGAATATGAAAAAAACAAGTGTAATATAACATCCTAGATTTGTAGGTAAATAGGAGATTAATAACCCTGTCCTATCAAACCCAACACTGACATAGCTGTTAGAGCTTGTGGATTATTTAGAATGTGTACAGTTTTTATACTTGAAAGGTTTATTAAAAAAATCCCAACCTGTCCTTTGAAAAAAACTGGGCTGAAGGCAGGGGTTGGGGGAAGCCCAACTGGCCATAAAAATATATGGCTTCAGCATAAAGTTTTATGCTCAATGCATGTAACATAAAATAAATATAAAAAGTACTAAGTAGTGGTAGCCAGCTTCCTGATACTCATGCCCTCATTTAGGTTCCTCCATCATTACATCAGGGTTCGTCTACATGACCAATGGAATACAGCAGAAGTGATGGAATGTCACTTCTGTGGCCAGGTCACAGAAGATCTGGCCACAGATCTTCTGCCTCCATCTCCCTCTCTTGGATCACTTGCTCTGGAGGAGGCCAGCTACCATGTCATGAGCAACTGTATGGGAAGGTCCACGTGGCTCAGAACTAAGGCCTACAACCAATAGCTGAGTGGATGACTGCAGCCCCGACCAACATCTTGACTGCAACATTATGAGGAACCCTGAGCCAGAACCACCCAGCTAAGCCGCTCTGGGTTCCTGATTCCCAGAAACCACATAAGATAATAAATATCTGTTGTTTTAAGTTGTTAAAATTTGGGATATATTGTGCAGCAATAGATAACTAATATGTAAGATGTAAAATAAACTATGTCAACTATATAAAATTAAACGAAAAATTATACTTCACAAAACATACATCTTAAATTTGTTTTATTTAGGGCATAAAAGTTGCTGATCTTTTTTTTTAAACTAAGTTTATTGGAGTAACACTGGTTAATACAATCATATAATTTTCAGTGTACATTATCGTTTGACATCTGTATATTCTATTGTGTTTACCACCCAAAATCCTTCAGCTACCATATATTTGATCCCCTTTACCTACTTCGCACTCCCCCACCCCCCTATATTTGACCCCCTTTATCCCATCTACCTCCCCTCTCCTCCCCCACCCTCTACCCTCTGGTAACCACTGGTCTATAGTCCATGTCCATGAGTTCATCTGTTGCTTTTAGTTTGCTGAACTTTTAAACTGAAAGCAGCCACGGTGGAATCTCAACCACTTATGCCCTAAATTTGGAAAAAAAAAAACCTACTATTTTAAAAATGGTTTTACTCACAAATAAGACTATCAAATATGCTCAGGAAGAAATAATTTTGAATGGTGTGTCAAATACAGTTTACAATGTTTCAGGTATTACCAATTGCAAATCTTTTCAAATTAGTAAGTTCTGCAGTATAAAAGAGAATTCTGAACTATGCTAAACTCACATCTTTTAGAGAATAAGAAGAATCATAAAGATCACAAAAGGTTTTTTTTGTTTTTTGTTTTTTTTAAAAAGGGCAGCTTTTATCTCCCTTAGCTATAAAATCAGAAACCTGCTCACAATCACACACCAGGTGCAATGTACCTGTGATGAGCTCACGATCCTCCTTTTATCTTTGCACCAGTCCATGCAGAGCACTTTGTTCCCGTGGCCTTTGAGGGTCCTCCTGGTCTTCATGACAAACTGCCCCAGAGCCTCCACCCGCTCCGCCACCTGGTGCACTGGAAGGACAAGGCCACAGTCAATTCTGTCACCAAGGACCAGGCTCTGAGCCACATGCTGGCAGCAGAAAAACTTGGTCTTTCTCTGTGGCCACAGCTTGAGTCTCCTGCTCTTTACTACTGTGCCCTCACAATACACTCGTTTTGAAGCTCGGTAGAGGGTAAAGACAACACTGTCATTCTCTGTGTTTGAGACCCCACAGTTTTCAAAGCACTTTTATACGTGCACGTTGAGGAACTAACAACAAGACTACTTTGTGTTTGTAAAGCACTGTCTAGGATTCTCTGGCTGAAGGGTCATAGCTCTGCGAGGCAGGCAGCACACAGCAGAGTGAGATCGTTATCCCCATTTAACAGGTGAAGAGACCGAAGCTCACAGAGGTTATTTGTCTTATACAAGTCCATACAACTAACTGGGGGCAAAGCTAGGGTTTCTGGTTCTTTTTACCTACCACCTTCTAGTCACAAGGAAAAGTGACTTTACAAAAATTGTCTCGCAGGTACCATAATGTGCAGCCACACTGCTTGATGGAAGGCACTGTGACCTTTAACTGATCCCCCCCACGCCTAGTACAGGCTTGGGACATGGTAGGACACTCATTTACACACTGCAGGAAAGAAAGCACAAACCACCAAATCATACCCCCGTGTTTTTACTGAGAACTTACAGTGTGGGTAGAGATCAAGGCAGTATTTTAAAAGTCTAAACATATGCTCTACAGACAGTCTCTACACCCAGGAAGGAGCTCCAAAAATCAATCTTGCAGGGGCTGGAGCTACAGCCTCTTTCTGGAGGAAGAGGTTTTTGTTTTTTGTTTTTAATTTATTATTATTTATGCCTACAGCACCTGGCCTTCCTAGGTGGTCTC
This sequence comes from Eidolon dupreanum, assembly GCA_028627145.1. Classification (NCBI taxonomy): domain Eukaryota; kingdom Metazoa; phylum Chordata; class Mammalia; order Chiroptera; family Pteropodidae; genus Eidolon; species Eidolon dupreanum. The sequence continues at coordinate 47,210,687 of CM053509.1, read as the reverse complement.
CAATCCAAGTACTAACCAGGCCAGACCCTGCTTAGCTTCTGAGATCAGACATCGGGTTTGTTCAGGGGGTGGCATGGCCATAGACCATAGACCATGGCTCCACTGGAGGGCACGAACCCAAAGCCTTCTGCATGTAAAACAGACATGCTAACCGTTACACTATGGGACCACGTCCAAGAAAGAGTTTTTGACAGGCTGATAGAGAGTCTATCACTGATGAGTTTCTGAGGGAGATAAATTCTCATGAAGTAGTGGAAAGGGCTGAAGAGACAGTCTAGTCCAGGCCCCTCATCGTGCAGGTGAGAAGCCCTGCTGGTTGGGGTCATGTGGCTTCTCCCCCTTGTAGAGTGTTACTCCCTTCCTGGTAGAGGCTGTGCACATGTCTCCTTCCTCTAAACCTCTAAGCTGGGCCTTTCTTCAGCCTGGAGCTGCTGAAGCTTACTAGGGAAGCACCCACCTCCCTTTCTTCAGGAGTCTGGGCTGAGAGGGGCTGACTCTGTGGTGTAAGCCCTGTGGCAACAGCACCCCTTCCAGGGAAACCCTTCCTTCCTTCTTTCATCCCTGAACACCCCCTTTTCTCTAACACTTCAGTGTGCATTTCCTAACAACAAGGAAGTCTCTTACATAACCACAGCGTCAGTATCACAGTCAGAAAATTAACACTGAAACAATACCATGTCTAATCTACAGACCTTGAGATATTCTCTATCGTTCCAACAGTATCTTTATAGCAAAAGAAACCCCAAGATCCTGTGTTGCATGCAGTTGTTATGTTTCTCTAGTCCCTCTCTAGTTATTTTTGTTAGCCATTTGGGGCTTGTCTGATGCTTCCTCAAGATTAGATTTGGGTAAGGTAAGTTTGGCAGGAACAGCACAGGCTGATGCTGATTTCCTGACAGTGTGACCTGTCAGGAGGCACCTGCTGTCCACTGGTCCCCTCACTGGTAAATATTGACTCTGATCCTTTGGTTCAGGTGGAGTCTGCTGGGTTTCTCCACTGCAGAGTTACCGTTTGCCTTCTGTAATAAAAAAGTATTGTGTGGGGATGAGACTACATAAATATGTAGTTACTCCTCAAACTTGAATACCCTGGTTTTAACATCCATTAATGATTTTTACCTGAGCTGGTTATTAGGATGGGTGGCGAGTGGTGATTTTTCAAATCCCATCATTCCTTCTGCTTTTTTCAGTTGGTTTTCTAATATAAAGAAGAGCTTTCCCTCCTTCTCAACTTATTCATTCACTTGTTTATACTAGTATGGACACATAGTTTCTTACCTTACTTAAGAGGCTGTAAGTCCTTTACTATTATTATTTATTTTGATGCCGAAATAGTCCCTGGTTTGCTCAGTGGGAGCTGTACTAAGCAGGTTCCCATGACCTTCTGATGTGTTCCCATCATTCCCTGAGCACTTTTCACTGCAGGCTCACATTCTTTCCCTGCTCTAGCCCTGGAATCAGCCACTTCTCCAAAAAGTCTTGGTTTCTTTTAGTTGCCCCCATTTCTTTGTGATAAAGAAACAAAAGTGAATAGGTTAAAAGTCTCTGTGAAATCTCAAACTGTAAAAAATAATTGCTGAATTTTAAAGTGCTACATGAATGTGTAATTATTACGTCATCGCTTCTGCTAAAACACTGCATTCTTTGTTGGCACAAACAGCACATTAGTCTTTTACAGATAATATGCTTCACAAAATACATTGAATGAAGTTAAGAAACAGACTGAATTTTCTAAATTCTTATAATCAGCTCAGAGTTGTGAGCAGTCTATTTAGCATTTTACTTTGAAATGTCACATTGATATTATGGCTGCTTCCCTCAATTCAGCATTAGGACAACCACAGCTATTTAATGTTCTTCTTACAAAAAAAAAAATTGATGACTCACCCAACCAAAATAGGGAAGACAATGACCTAATCCATGGGGATGTTTTGAGGTTTAACTGAGAAAACAAATTAAAGCGCCTAGCAGGTTATCTGCCAGGCTAGGAATAAAAAATGTAGAGTTGTGGTACTAGGGTCTGGGGTCCAGAAAATTGGACAACATAACCTAGAGGAGAGAGGGCTTCTGAAAAGGAAGGGCCATGAAAACCAGAGATTGTGTTTAGGGTAGGAGAAAAGGGAAGAATGAAAAGAGGAGGTTACAAACAGGGAGAGTTTTTTTCTTAAATGTAATTATAGAAGTGTGTGCTCATTGGAAGTAATCACAAAATAGAAACATATGATCACTTATAATTCTGCTTAGCCCAACCATTCCTAACATTTGGTATATAGCCTTCCAGACCTTTTCTCTGCATATATGCACACATGTATATGTGGGTAAGCAGGTCATACTCCACATACAATTTTGGAGACCTGTTTTTTCACCTGATATATTTGTGGATGTCTTTTCATGTCAAATGTTAATTATTTGTTGTTTTAAATGACTGACTACGTAACATTCCAGTGTATGGATGTGCCATAATCCAAAATCTTACTGGTAGACACTTTGTTCCAGGGCTGCTATGAAGCCCTTGTACTGTGTTAGTCCCTAGATGAATTCCAATTCATGGCATTGCTGAGTCAGAGAGAAAGCACATTTTTAAAAGCTTTCCATGAGTGTTGCCATTATCCATCATTTATTGTGAAGAGTTTGTCTAGATGGGCCTTGGAAATCATCTAGAATTCTGGTTTCAGCAAAGATTAACTTTTCATCAAGATGTGGCTTCTTCTCAATTTTCAGAGAATAGTTCTGCTATTTATTTTATAATTCATGCACACATGAACTTAAAGTAAAATGCCTAGTGTGCAGGTCAATACACAAGAATTCAAGCCATGTAAATTCACAGAGTAAAAGTATGCAACAGGGGTCCTTCTCATTGTTCCACGTGGCCATGAAAAAAATGACCTGAGCATGGACAAGCTCTAAAATCTCCCCTAAAATAGACATAGTGAAATTGAATGTAAACACCAAAAACAAGATCAAAGAGAAGTAAGATGTCTTAAATAGGAAAATAGAGTATTTTAAAAATGATCTTCAGTCATTTTCTAAATTTTGTACCAATATACTGTCTTTTTATGGCCACTATTTAGTAGATCAAAGGAATAAGGAAGAAAAATTATCTAAAGTTAATTTTAAAAACTCATTCTGATTCTACCCCAAAGTAAAATGGGGTGGGATGCATACAAACCCTCCAACACCTGGATGGAAAAAATAATCTATAGTTACATTACCTTACTTGTGTTTGTAAGAGATTTTTGAATTGCCTTAAAACCATGTATTAGCCACATAAATAAAATCCTACCCTGAATTTCCCAATGAAAAGTTAAAAGGGTTAAGCTATGTATGGCACAGCATTTAAAATGGAACACTATGTGGAATATCACATAATAATTTTTAAATACTGACATTAAAAAGAACTGTAAACGACATGGAGAGCTCTTTAATCCATTATGTTAAGTTAAAACTAGGTTCCAACTCTATACCTAGTAAAATCCCAAATGTGTGTACAAATATATACACAAACATAACAATATAAGCTATGAAATACATCGAACTATTAAAAGTGGCTACCTCTGGGTGGTGCAGTTATGGATGACTTATTTTATTCCACATTTCTAAATTTGCTACAGAGGGCATTAGTTTGTTATGACAGTAGTCTGGAAACATTTGCATTGGCTAACTCTTGCGCTTGATGAATACAAAGCTAAAGTACAGAGAGAGGAAATGAAAAGCAGGTTTGCTTCCTGCTCCCCCTGGTGGCTGCAGGCCACACGTGGAAGAGCAGCCAGGAAGAGGATTACCCAAAGGGAAACTCTCCAAGCCTCAGTACTGGCAGCAGTTTTCCTTAGAACATGAAAAAAGTAAATCAACATGTTTACTTCAGACTAATCCAGAAATCTGGTTTTCCTAGATTTCTCTCTACACCATAAAATCAGAATTGTTAAAGGCTGCAGCATAAAATCTGCGCACCCCTCCCCCCAAAAAAGAGCCACTTTAAAATGGAGCTGGAGCTGCCACACCGGAGGAATTGCCTTGCACATTTTGTGCCTTGAATCTTTAGAATGTTAAAACAAGGCAAAATAACCTTTGCACTGGGGCTAAAGTAACACTGTGCCCTCAAAGAACTGTCTGCAAAGATAGTAAGAAAGCAGTTATAATGGTTACTGAACCGATGACTATCAGACTAGAAATTAAAAACACTGTTTAGAACTAACGTGACTATGTTATATTGTCTGCACCAATGGACATGTCTTCCTTCTATCGATGTAATTGTTCCCCTGCCCTTTCTCATAAACACCCATTGCCTTTGTCTCTGTGAGGAAAGGGGGTGGGGGTATTGAGAGAAGAAAAATTTTTGTGTCTGAACACTGAGTATGAAGCAGGTAACCCCTCTAGTTTTAAGGGTTGAGTGATAGGCCCTCCAAAGATGTCTACATCCTAATCCCAAGAACCTGTGAAGATGTGACCTTATGTGACAAAAGGGACCTTGTAGATGTGATTACGGATTTTGAGATGGAAAGATTATTTTGGATTATATAGGTGGGCCCAATGCAGTCACAAGGGTCCTTATAAGAGTGGGGATCAGGGCCAAAGAAGGGTATGTGATGACAGAAACCACGTTGGAATGATGTGGGGCCACAAGCTAAAGAATGCAAATGGCCTCTAGAAGCTGGAAAAGGCAAGGAATGGATTCTCCCTCAGAGCCTCCAGAAGGAATGCAGCCCTGCTGGCCCAATTTAGACTTCTGACCTCCAGAACTGTAACAATAAATTTATGTTGCTTTAAGCCACTATGCTTGTGCAAATGTGTAAAACAGCAGTAGGAAACTAATACAGGATGTAACCTCATGATTCAAAAATGCCTTAGACTCAAGCAAGAAAGCACTTATAAATTGTAGAAGGCAAGCAGAAGAGAAAAGGAGAAACAACAAGGGCACGGAGTTCTGGAGAAATAACAGGAAAGGCAGGGATGTGGGCATGAGGCATCGTGCCGTGGAATTTGATATAGGTTGGCTTTACCTTAGGCCACCTACACAGGCCACTTCTTGTATGTAATGTTGACTGAGGGTCTGCACTTGGAGATGAGGGCTTCACAGAATGGATGCTGTCTCAAGGGTCAAAGGGATGGAAGGTAAAGAAATGAGGACGAGTTCACTTTTCCTCCAGGTTTTTGTTCTACAGTTTTATTGTGCTTTTTTAAGCCAAGCATTCGGGCAAGTCAGAGCTAACAGAAGGCTGACCAACTGTCCCGGTTTGCCCAGGACTAAAGGGTCGGGAAGCAGAACTTTCCATTTTAAAACAGAGAGTCCCAGGCAAACCAGGATGGCTTGGTCACTTTAAGCTTATGGCCTAAAGAAGTTTCCCCAAATAGGGTAAGGGTCACAGGGCCATCTCTATACCACCACCAAAATGCAAAAACGTACAGGAAGAGGCTGAGAGACTGGAAGAGAGAAGAGCCCAGTGACCCCAGATCATGGAGATCTCCGTGGTGAGACACAGTGGTCACAGAAGCAGCAGCAGTTCTGAGTGCTAACAGGATCCCAGGGGAATGTGATGGGTGAGAGGTCAGTGTGTTAGGAGGGTGTGAACACTGAAGACACCAGGGATGGGGCAGGGCTTAGGGTCAAAAGAAAAGCTCAAGCCATGTGCCAAAGTCCTCAAGAAATGAGGGAGCCTGGCTGGGAGGAGAGACATCAGCTTGGGGGAGGAGAAGAGGCAGGTAGTCAAATGACAGGAGCCTCGGAGGAGCCAGAGTTTCCCATCTTTTCAACTCAAACATCTGACTTATAGGCAGGTGAAGATAGGAGAAACAGAGGCTGGTATCCACATTCCTCCTTCTTCCTGCTCTGTTTGGAGCTGTGGCAGTGATAATCATGGGGCAAATGCCAATGCTTTCAGGGTGGTGAAGAAAGACAGGAGTGCGGGTCCCTGATGGCATGTTGGGCAGCTGAACCAAAGCTGGTGATTGCCTACCCTTATTCTTGTTATGTAAGAAAAAGAAATTTGCTTAACTACTTCATTAGGGGTTTATGGTTATTTGTAGCTGGACATATTTCTAAATAACATAGGGGCTTCGTGTGCCTCCTGTTTAAAGGAGGTCCCTACGAAAGCACAGCACACTCTACATTTAGGTCACTCACCTGCTTCTACAAGTGTTTGTCAAAGAGAGGAATCAGGTGCTAAAGGACCTACTATGAACCCGTTTTTCTTTTCCAAATAGAATTTAAAGGGGGTGGTATCAAATAGGAATGTCAGGGGCGCAATGTAAAGGTGTGCCTGAGGGCCCCAAGGGGAGGTCTTGCTCAGCAAAGGGGAGCTGCCACCCTTGTAGCTGAAAAGTAAGCACCTAAGGCCACATCCCCATGCTTGGCTCCCAGCCCAAGCTCTGCTGAGGAACCACTGGACGTGATAAAGGGAAGCCGATCCCGACAAAAGTCATTTCACCTGACCACTTAATTGCTCACTCATAAAAATCCCAGAGCCGGTTCTGAACTATGGTAGTGGTCAATAATGTAAGTTTATTTAAGATTGCTATTGCTCTTTTATGCTAATCATACTGTATCCATCCAAAAGCTTTTAAAAACAGCTTTAAATGAGTTAAATGATTGGATTTGGTAAACTCCTCTGCTTCTCTTCCCCCATCAGGCTCTCCACGATCCCCAAGGAGAGGAGACAGATTGGAAAAATGAGTTTTATTTATTTAAAAAAAAAATGAGCTTTTAAAGAATCTGGTCCGTGTAAAACCAAAACTGAGAAAAGACACAACAGTGATGGAGAAGGCCAAGTGATTGAAAAACAGTTTATCCTAGGCCGCGCCCACAAAGGCCCGCTGCACTGACCACCACTGACACCCCCATACACACCACTCCGCCTAAGAAGGGCAGGAATGCAATCGCTTTGCATCTTTCAGGCAGGTGATGACTGTAACTGGTCCCACGATCCCTCCTCGGGAGGAGAGCGGCCAGGAGCTGCCACCACCAGGCGCCCCGGCCCTGAGGTGGGTGGGGGCTCTGCAAGGTGCCCCGAGCTGCCGAGGGTCGCCCAGCTCGGGTCATGCACCCGCGCGCCTGGTGGCTCGCGGCCACTCCCCAAGCTTCGCCTGGAGCCGAGGCACCCAAGGCCCGCATCCTGGCCCGGGCCCAGGCCGCCAGCGACCCCTCCCCGAAGCCCGGTCTCGTGTCCTCGACCCGCCTCCCCGCGCGCAGCCCCCGCCCCAGCCCGCACTCACGCTCCACGTCGTGCAGCTTGGCCCGCTCCTCCTCCAGTTTGCCCTTGAGGCTCTCGGCCTCGCTCTTCAGCGACGCCAGCGTCTCGTTCTCGTGCAGCCCGTCTGTGGCCATCTTCGCTCCGGGACGCGGCGGGGAGGGAAGCGGAGAGCGGGGATGCGGCTGAGCTGCGGGAGGAGGCCCGAGCGGCGACCCGAGCAGCTGCAGCCGCAGTCGCCCCCGCGCGCGGCCCCGCCCTCCGGTGCTGACGCGGGCGGCTGCGAGCCTGGCTGCGGCGGCCTCCCCCCTCCCCGCCGGTCTCGCCCGCCCGCCCCGCGCCCCCAGCCCCGCACCTGCGGCGCGCGCTGGGGCGGGAGGCCCAGGGCCAGGCCCGCGGCAGCGCTGCTGCGCACACCGTCCCCGGGAGGTGGTGGGGTGGGGGGAATGCGGGGGGGGGGGCTCGCACCCATTTTACCCGTGGGAAAACCGAGACTCGGGGATGATACGAGACTTGCTGGAGGTCACGCACGTCGGGAGGGCCAAGCTGGGAGTTCAGCTCGGCTCCCGAGGGTCTGGTGAACTCTTAGTGACACAGTCCTTCCTCCCCCTCCCCCGCGCACAGCTCCCCTCATTAGGACTTAGTACGCTGCCCAGTGGCTTCTACCTGCAGAGAGGAGAGGGCAACGAGGCCTAGCCCATGCCACTGATCCCGGGTAGCTGTGGTGCTCCCCCCACCGAGAACCGAAAACTTTCCTCGCTTGTTGACTTAAATATACACAAAACGAGTTCTGGCTTTCGAGAGGCTCTAGGGTCTTTGTGGTCCTAGCAGGCCCGCCCCCGATTTTGCTTTTCCTTTCTTCATTTGGAAATTAAGTCCCTGAGGGGAGGTAGAGAGAGGGGAGGGGTGGCTCACGGGGTCCAGACCCAGGTTTCTAGGACCATGCCCAGTGATCTCAGACATGTCATTTCTGAGGTAGCTTCCTCCGCCTTAGCAAGAAGGGTTGCTACAGTTCTCTCAAGGACGCAAATTTAGTGAATTTTTGACAGACTCAAACATCCCCTCTTTCCAGTCTCCTGCAGCGTCAGGCAGTGTTCCAAGTGCTTTACATTAACCACACACGAGTCACCCTGAATGAGTATTACTATCCCCACTTTACAAATGAGGAAACTGAGGCACAGAAAGGTTAAATGATTCACACTCTGGGAAAGAGGCAAAGGCACGATTTGGACCCAGGCAGCCTGGCTCCATTTAGCTACATGCCTTTGGGACTTCAGGATGGAGGACTCTACTCATGGCTTCTCCCTTTCTCCTCTCCATGACCTTCAATGTATGCCTATGTACAGAATGGGAAGGCAGATCAAGGTGAAAAATTTTAAAGTGAACATCACCAGGCAGAATGTTAGGTGCCATCCCCATCCTCTTTGTATTCCCCCTCCCTTCCTGAGGAATCCAGCTTGACTTGCTATTCTGGGCCCTAAGAAAAGTTGGAGTAATCTATATTAATCTATACATAGTTGTCTTGGGGGTTAGATTCTGAGTATTTCAGTTTCTTTATTTGGAAAATCTATTTCATGGAGTTGTTTAGAGAATTAAATCAGATACTATGAAGGAAACTCTTAGCTGACTTCTCCATCATAACAGATGCTCATTAACTGCCAGTGCCCTTCTCCATTCCCATCAATATAGGTTTATTTATCATTTATCCTCAGTATTTAGGATAATAACTGGTATGTGGTAGGTACTTGGTTAATGTTAGTTCATTACATGTATATCTAAAATAATATATAAATATATACATAAAATATGAAATTAAAAAATAAATATAAAATGTTTCAGATGCATTCATCTATTTATAAAAGCAAAAATATTAGATCTGCTTCAGAGTTTATCTGGCAAAAAGTTAAGAGAACAGGCTCTATCCAGATCAAACTGCCTGGGGGCAAATTGTGGCTGTGCCTTGTGTCCTTGGGTGATCTGTTTAATTTCTCTGTGTCTCAGGCTCCTCATTTGTAGATGGAGATGACACTTTGCTCATAGTGTCCTCAACAGGAGTGACTATTTGGAGCGCTGAGAGTGATGCATGGCACACAGTATGTGCTTGTTATTATTATTGAGGCTGTCAGATACACTTGAGCAATTCACATGAAGTAATTTAAATGAGACACTAGGACATGGGGGACACTTCTCACAAGGGTCATCTCAGAAGGCCTGGGCAAAGCAGTATCTTCTTAATACCTTCTCAGGCTGACACCTCCTGGACCATCACAGGATGTGTGAGTTTGCCATTCTGTGAAGACCTGGGCTGAATGGTGCTTCACTATGATGTGTGTGCCCTCCTCGGGAGGTTCTCTGTGTAAAATAAACCCCAACACCCTCCAATCTGGAGAGTCTACTATCTAGAGATGAAGCCATGTAACTTTTTCATGGTTGGAAAAGTTTGCAAAGTGCCTTCCTGTACTTTGGTGTTCACTAGCTTTTCTTTTTTCAGTGAGAAAGCTGGAGATCAGAAAAGTTGAGGTCTGCTACATTTCATCAGTAGTGGTTATACCAGGTTGCCTTATTCATGAAAAAGATGGGGGCTGTGTCTATACAATCCTGAATGCCCAGATAAAAGTAGCTGTCAGTTATTTGGATTTCTCCTCAGCCAAAGGAGGCTGTCTGAATATTTGGGAACTCCCAAGTGCTTGTGGTAGAGATATCTGGTGACTGTCTCCAAAAGAATATTTCCAGGCAGGGCATCTAACCTGGGGAGAATCTATGATGCTGTAGATAGAGTACAAGACATCTGAGAATCTGGGCTGCTTCTGCCCACAGAGGAAGTTGTTTAAAAAGCAGAAGAGCTAGATTAATTAATAGCAGTGCTCCAGGCTGGTAGGGCAGCCACCAGAGAGCAGGCTTGTCTTAAGAACTGAATGTCCTCAGTTTGGCAGTTTGGAGAGCCAAGTTCAGATCACAATGTGCTGTAGGTATAAGCCCATTACACTGAGCTTAAACCCTGTGAGATCAGGGTTTATATCAAAAGCTTGGGCTGTTTACTTGTCATTTGCTGTATGGGAATGATTTTTTTTAAATCACTGTCAAAGGTTACAATGGGACCAGGAGAATGAATACTGCCTTTTCCTCTTCAGTTAAATAAAATATAAACACCACATTTACTCTCTTTGATATAGGGTTTTTAAAAATGTGTTAATTGAGGATTTCTTATTAGGCTTTTGAAGAAGAGTCTCGGCTCAGAAGTACCCCTGAGCACAGCTTTGCAAATCCTCTGCAGTAGTACTAATTCCTAGGGCTTCAGTTGTGTTGTGGACATTTTTGCTGCAAGATCTGAATATACATTTACATCTGAACATAATTTAAGATTTGAATATAATATCTGTGCATAACCACCTCTGATCAGGATTTATTTTGTGTACTTTGAAAAATGCTAGGATTTGTGTTCAGTCCTTAGCCCTCACTAAAGGCTTAGATCTAAGGAGCACTTTTCCTTGAGCTTAATTTTGCTCACTACTGAGGCCCTGTATGGTTCAGTCTTCAACAGAGTTGTTCCTGGGGGCAGCTGGCTCAGGGCTTTTGGAAAGGTGCTCACAGGCTGTTTATTTTCTAGTGTTCCTTTTAGCTTGGTTGCTTGCCAAGAGGCCAATAGAAGACAGAAGGAAAAAGCATTAACTCTAAAAAAAAAAAAAAAGCTAAAACAATCACTGAGCATTTCATGTGCTGGATACTATTTTTAACACTGTCGAATGAACTCATTTGATTCTCACAAAATCCTACGAGATAGATGCTATTATTATTCCTATTTTACAGATGGGAAAACAGACTTCCTGGGAGAAGTGAGTTCTACTGGCACACAACCACCAAGGAACAGAGCTAGGATTTGAACCCAGGGAGTAAGAGTCCACACCCTAACATCCCATGCTATACTGCTATACCTTTCCCAGCTCTGCTGAAAGTGTCTGTATGTGTAAACTGTTTCTATAACAACCCATTTGTCACAGGACTCTTGCATTAGACATCATTTTAAGATAGGTAACTACTTAAATTTTTAAAAAGTGGCACTTACAATTTCTGCACACATTGAACAGTAGCTGAGCTGTTGAGATTTCTTGAAAACTGGTCTCAGAGCCCTTTGTTTGAAACATTTGTCACAGGAGCCAAAAACATTAACTAGAAAGGTTTGATCACACATCTTTTACTCAAGGTGAAGCTAAAAAAGAGAGATAAAAAAGGGATGTAAGTGTGTGAGAAAACCTAACAGAAAAAGCCTTTTTGAAGTTCATCTGCCCTTTATCATGGTAGTTGCTCAGAACTCTATATGTGGGATAAAGTATATGCAGTTAATTTGTAACCTTTGATTTATTACAACAAGCTGGGTCAACATCAACTCATTTATTTCATCAGTACAAAAGTGTCAGACAATAAGCTTTCTGAACCTACATTTATCTGGTTGTTTTGGCAGTTTGCAGACACAGACACAATAGGCACAATATTAATCCTATGGGGCTTGAAAATGGAAAGCATAGTTGTAATAAATAGTATAATTTTGAACTTAAAAAACTCCTCCCTTTAGGGTAAACTTTTGGAGTAAAGAATCAATGGTGAAGCCTGACCCCAACCAATGCCACAAGGCTGAGTGAATGTGGTGCTGTTTCCCTTCCAGCAATGCAGCTTCCCACTTACTTATTAAACATTTGACAGCCACAGACCGAGGGTCCCCGTCTGTTCACCTAGAAGTCAACAGGCCCAGGCTACTGAAGGGAGGGCAACCTCGAGGAAGCAAAACCATCTAGTGGGTAAAGGTGCTGCCTCTGGCTGGCCGGATCCTGGCCCCACTACTTAGGCAGATTACTCAACCTCTCTGAATCTTCGTTTGCTAATCTATCAAATGAGGATCTTAAAATCTACCTTATAGGTTTGTCAGGGGAAGTCTAAGAGATAGTGCAGAAGCATTTAGCTCAAGGCTGGAATATAATGAATGCTCCAGAGATGTTATGCTGCCCTGTGAGTGGCTGTAATAGCAGCAGTAGCAGCAGCAGGAAGGGGGGCAGGGGTGAGGCTGGAGATATGGAAAGAGCAGAGAGGAGACTATGGCCACAGTGCAGGCAAGAAAGGATGAAGGTCTGAGCTAAGGCAATGCTGTGGGATGGATGTGGACCACACTTATGAAGGAGAAGGAACTGGACTTGGCAATGTGTTGAGATGAGAGTGAGATTTTAAGATGTCTCCTAGGTTTCTGTTTGGGAGGGTGAGGGGTCATGGTACCACAGTTGGGGCTGGAGGATAAGGAGGTCAAGATGGGAGGGAGCAGCTGCCGTGCTGGGCCACGTCAAAATTCAAAGAAATGACCCCCCCCCCCCCGAACATTTCAACAGCCAGGTTTGCAAGAGATGTATTTGTAGTGTAGGTAGTAGTGGGGACACCTCTGAAGGGGAATGTCTACCTTGCAGAGGTCACCTTGAAGCTGGAGGAAGAGGAGCCCATGAATTGAGCTGAACTCCTACAGCAAAGGGGCAGCTGGCATAGTTCTGAGATCTCTAAGTAACAAAAGAATAGAGGACAGTCCCTTAAAGGTGAGAGATCAGATGGGAACCAGCTACTGACCACCAGAGTGCTCAACCCTGACTACTCACAGCCACCCAGAGTGGGAGGCAGGACATCTGTGTTCCCGTTGAGGAAGTATGGAGGGGTTAAACAAGCTCAAGATCAGTGTGGAGCCTGAATCTCCACGATCCTTGCTGTGGCTGGCACCACCAAGCTGCTGCTCTGCTTTGTTGCATGTGAGTTAAAGAGCATGAAAAAGTCCGCCCCACCAGAGCCCAGCCTGTGGTAGAGGTGCAGTAATGTTGCCCCCCACTGCCCAAGCCTGCCAAGGCAGCCAGTCACAGGTCATTCTGAGGACTCCAAGTAATAGCATTAGGAAGGTGAGCCATGGGTTTTTCAGCAAGGCACCAACGTCATTCAAGTGGATTATTCTAGCATTTGTGCTTCCAGAAGTAGGTCAGAGAGAATGTACAGCAGGAAAATCAACTAGGTTAGGAGATTGTTATTGTGTTCTGGGGAAGAGGGAATGAGCTCTGGACAGAGTAGCAGCAGCAGGAATGGAAGGTGAGAGGAACCGAGGGACCAGGATGGGGAAGGAATTAAAGGATGCGAACTCACAAAAAAGAGGAGTTGGAAAAAATTGGCAATATTCCAAATCTGGATAGAAACAATGTTTTCTTTCCCAAACTGAATTTAAAAATTCTTTCAAATTGTAAAAGCTATACATTTTTTCATTATCAATAATTGGAAACAGAAGAACATGAAAAAGGAAAATTAGTCACCTACATGCTCTATACTAACAAATAGTTGACTTCTGTTAGCACTTTATGTTTGCTTCTGGTATCTTCTTAAGCATATATATGTATACATTTTTAAAAAGTGGAATTATATGTTATATACAAGTTCAAAATTTGAACTTTAGTTTTTTGCTTAATAGTGTTTTCATCTTCACGTTATTGAATATTCTTGGAAAACACCATTTTTTAATGCAGACCATAAGTTTTGAGTCATATCAACCTTCAATCATATCACATAGCTAGCATTTTAGATCAGGTTGGTTAAACATGGGCAAGCTACAAACCAACTTTGAAGGATTATTGTATTTTAAAACCATAAATATTACATATGGTCATTGTAAAAAGTTTGGAAAAATGAAAAAGTTGTAAGGAAGAAAAGAATCACCTATAATCCCACTACCTAGACTCCTTTCCACACTTTGGTGTACACAAGAATAGATTTTTAGAACTATTGAGGTCATGCTGTTCGTGTATACTGTTTATATTTTTATATCCTGATGTTTTTCATTTAGTATTAATATCGTGAGCTAAATTTAATCTGAGAACATTTTATTGTACTTGTTGTCAATAATCCTTTTTATGATGAGGGAACTTTTTCACAGGTAGAGCAAATACGTCAATGAGCATTTTGACAAGAGAAAGAAGAATGTCTCATTTTAACATGTTTTGACATGAAGTTGCTCTGCAGAAGGAGTTCATAGAACTTCTCAAAACTTCCCATAACCCTATGCCAAGCACAAACTTTCTTTAAAATGTTTCATCTAAATACATGGTTTAAAAATTACCACCCCCCCACCCTATATTTCCTTTTAAAAGAGTCAATGCCAAAGATAGAAAGCCCAGAGTGAAAGTCCCTTTACCTGTCCAATATATACTCCCCTTTAGTTTGGTGCATATTCTTCCAGACTTTTCTGGCATCACAGATAAAGCTTTGACAGTTATGTAAGTGGGGCTGCTAGCTACTTGCTTTTTTCACCTAACTTATGCTGTAAGTACTTAGAGATTTTTTTTTGTCATAACTTTAGTGTTATTCTATACTCTGGAGTATGATAATTTATTAAACCAATCTCCTATTGTTGGATATACAAGGTATCTCCAGTTTTTACTCTTAAGTAATGCTTCATTGACCCAATTAAGATGGGCAAAAGAACCCTCATACTTGCCGTTGGGAATTTAAAATGGTGCAAGCGCAGGGGAAACCATGTTGGCAGTTCTCAGAAAGCTTGAGTCGTTGCCATATGACCCAGCAAATTCACTCCTAGGTATGTACCCAAGATAAAACGGACACACGGGTGTCTGTAGCAGCATTTAAGCCAAAAAGTGGAAACAGTTCAAATGTCCATCAACTGATGAGTGGATAAACGAAATGTGGTATATCCATAAAGTAGTATGTTATTTGGCAATAAAAAAGAATGAAGCTCTGATGTGAGCTACAACATGGACGAACCCTGAAAACATTATGTTCAGTGAAAGAAGCCAAACACAAAGGCCACAAATTATGTTTCTATTTATGAAGTGTCAGGGATAGGCAAATCCACAGAGACAGAAAGATTAGAGGTTGCTAGGGCCTAGAAGTAGGTAGGTAGGGGGTGGAAGTGACTGCTTAATGGGTGTGGGGTTTCTTTTTTAGGTGATAGAAATGCTCTGGAATTAGATAATGTACATCCTTGTGAAAAGACTAAAAATCACTGAAATGTAAGCTTTATATGGTGAGTTTTATGTTATATGCATTACATCTCAATAAAAATTATTTTTTAAATGGTAAAAGACTTGAACAGGCACTTCACAAATGCAGATACTCATATGGTTAATAAACATATAAAAAGATGTTCAACATCACTAGTCATCAAAGAAAAGCGAATTAAAATGGCACTGTGACATTACTACTTACCCACCAATATACCTAAAAGGAAAAAGACTGACAATCTGAAGTGTGGGCAAGGATGTGGCCAACTGGACCTCATTCCTTGCTGGCAGGAGTATAAATTGGTACCAAAAAAGAAAAGAATGTCACAGCAGCTTTATTCATAATTGCTCCAAACTGGAAAACCCCAAATGTTCATCAATAGTAGACTAGACAAATAAATTGATATGTTCATGCAATAAAAAATAAACTATTGATAATAAAACACATGACAGTGTGGCATTATCTCCCAAAGTTACTATGACTATGAAATGGTTAGTGTCAAAAAACTCTTTTGATTCCATCAGCTGTACTCTGAGGCTTAAGTTGACATGTAAAGTGTGACCTGGATCGATTTTTAAAACTGATTGATTTTAAAGACGTTTAACTT
Source organism: Eidolon dupreanum (assembly GCA_028627145.1). Taxonomy (NCBI): domain Eukaryota; kingdom Metazoa; phylum Chordata; class Mammalia; order Chiroptera; family Pteropodidae; genus Eidolon; species Eidolon dupreanum. Next base: position 47,194,871 of record CM053509.1, on the reverse strand, counting down.
TTCTCCTGCTGCCAATACTAAATATATTTAAAAAACAAAACATATTTCAAAAGAAATGCATGTGAATTATAGAAAAATTAGAACAGATTAAAGACCAGCCCCACCCCTCACCTGTGTTTATACCACTAAGACCACTGTTAACACCTCGCAGTGTACACATCTGAACACTTCTCTGAGTATTTAAGAAAGTCTGGGTATTCTAATTAAATGTTAACACGTACATACCTTCCACAGTCAACACTTGGAACTGATCAGCAGAAACATGGGAAGTTAGAGCTGCAGCTGGTAGGTGTGAAAGAGACTGCATCCGCCTAATCTCCTTATCTGGGCATTACAGCTCAGCTGCTTCATTCCTGCCCCACTGCAGCTCACTTCTAAGGCACTCACTGCTATTTGCATCACTTGTTCCTTGAACCATCTGCCCATTTATACCCCCAGGTGCCCTCAGGACCCCTGTTTACCAGTTTCTCCAGCTCAGTTCTCTTCCCTCAGTGGGAAGCAGAGTTCACAGGTTTGACCCTGTGAATCCATGCCCTGCTCCACTGAGCAACAATTAATATTCATCTGTGTCTAGATGTTATCAGCATCTCCCACCTTCTTAGCCCTCATCCCACCAGCACTTCATTAAGTTTGGCCACGACTCCCACCTTCAGCTTTGTAGAACTGATCAAGGTGGTGGGGTGATGGTAGCCGCACTACCCCTACTCCATGCACAAACTTCTCAGCTTCTGCAGGTCCCCTTGTCTTATCCCCAAACAAGACCTACTCCTCTCCAAGGCTGACTAACACCCCTTCTCCACCCTGCCACCTCCAATAAGATTTTGGTCCTGCGGTTCTCTCCCACCTTACCAGCATCAAGATGAATGCAGAGAGGAGTAATATGTTGGCCTGCTCTCCAGGATCTCACAGGCTAGCAGAGGAAATGGGCAACATTACTGGCTTACAGCTCAGAGTAGCTGCTGTAAAATGGGCACAAACCCAGAGTAATGGGAGCTGAAAAGTAAAGGTAATGGACTCCCAGTGGCATAGGGAAGGTCTGGAAGGCACGGAGAAGGCCATGGTACGGATCAAAAACCCAGCCAAGTCTCTGCCAAGTAGCCCCTCATTCTGGCACAGTCTGGGAGCCCCATGGAGATGCGACCTGAGCCAGGACTTAGGGAATATTTATTTCCTCTCTAAAAAGCCTTACATATGTTTTATGAGATATTCTGACTCTATAAAGATTCTAGCATCTTTAAGTATGACCCTTAAAGAAACGTATAAAACTTGTGCACTTAAGAAAAATATTATCTCCTAGCAATTGAAAGAACAAAACCCGATTCGTATGAGAATTTATTTTATTGATTAAAATATTACAAAGTTCTACTTTTCACTTATTAATATATAATGTATGTAAATGAACTAAACTAAATCATTTATAATATGAAAAGATATTATATATTACTAGGGTGATGTTGCTTCATAGTCATGTATTATTTCTACTCCTAAGATATGTCTGTGCTACAGAATCACATCTATTGCCTGCGACTATCAGAAAGAGAAGGGCCAGTTGGGATTCTTGGGGTGCTACAGAAAGGTGCTGGGGCCACGGGCTAGGAAGGCTCATCAAATCACAATTTACACTCTGAATGGAAGGAATGAGAAGGTGTGAGGGGTACTAGGGACATTCAGTTCCCATAAAACTTGGGAAATACAGACATCTCAAAAGGAGGAAAATAATGTACTTCTTCAGTTATTTTCATGAGAAAAGTTTAAAACATATTTGAATGCTGGTAAGATAGAGAAAATCATATAGGTTGCCTTTTTAAACCTAGTTTTTAAAAAAGTTACAGTATGTTATATGTTGGCAGATAAAATTTAAAGAAATGTTCCTTTGGAGAAGATGATAAATGTTGTGGCAATTAAGCTTTAACAATAGATTAGTTTTAAATAGATATATACATAAAAATACTTCATATGATTCTTTTCAAATTGAATAGTCTCTTAAAAATCAGAGGAGTGCGAGATAATAAATATTTTTTTATGTAGGAGCATTTTTAGTAAAAGAGTCCATGAAACTCACCCCCACACATCAAAAGGCATGGGGTAAGAGGACTTTTAGTAGGTCATCATGGCCAAGTAGAATTATTTCCTGGAAGATTCAGCCTTGGACTCCATTGTGGCTTCATAAATGTACCTGGGCTTCACATGAACCTTAGAAAACTTGGAAGACACTGTGTTACTGGATCTCATGCTCTCTGGGTAGAGCCCTGTCACAAGATTTAGACCGAGAGAACACAGAAGAAATTATAAGCCTTTCAGGAGTTCTAGTAAAAGCCAGTTGAGATTTCAAAGCCAGACATGGCCACAGCTGGTACGTGTTAATTTTTACAAAATGATAATGGCAACACCATCACCATGAGTGACAGAAGATGTCATTTGGGAGAATTCTTATTTTCTTCCTTAAATCACATCCCAGAGCATTTCCAATTACAATAAATAAACAACATCCCTCATATTTGACCTTCATTTAGCTATTGAGGGAAAAATGCAATTACTCCCTCTTCTGCTATAATCTATTGAGAAAGCCTAGCTTGAAACTGCTGGGAATCTGGATCATTTCCAGGGCATGGGGAGAGGGGGTAAAAGGAAATGTGACTTGAAAGAGGTATTTGGTATCCAACATCAGTTGTGATGAGTCCTCTCGGCTATTTAGGAGAGCCTGAAATTAGAACCAGAGGAAAAACAAATGAGGATACCAATGCATTTTGCTTTATTGCTATCTGGATGTCAAGAGTAAGGAAAATGCAACAACTGTATCTCTAGTGACACACTCCTTCAAAATCGTGTGAGATAACACACAAAAGAGCTTTTGAATAGCATAATTCCAAGGTGAAATGGTCTATCCAGGACTTCCAAATCAGCTCTCACGAACATTTATTTGCTCTGTTTCACTTCAGAAGTTAATTTCCCACAGGAAGAACAGACTGTAAATTCATCTGTTTTTTCTTCTTATCTATTCTCATGGCATAATTCTAAGCCCAAACATGGGTAGATCTCAAGTATTAAATTTGTATCACACTCATCTTTTTTTTTCAGTTTAGTGTTTTTCAAACTTTTTGGTCTCAGGACCCCTTTATACTCTTAAAAATTAATGAGGGCTTCAAAGAACCCTCACTGGGTCTAAGTATTGATGTTTACCACATTAGTAATTAAAACAATAACTTAAAATGTTAATTCATTAAAATAAAAACAAACCCAACACATATTCACCTATTTTTATTGAAAAATAACTATTTTTAAAAACAAAAATATTAGTGAGAAGTGGTATTGTTTTACATTTTTGTAAATCTTTTCAATGTAACTTATTATGACAAGTAGAATCTAGTATCTGCTTATGCATTCAGCCTACTGTGATATGTTGTTTTGGCTGAAGTATAGGAAGAAAGGTTAGCCTCACACAAATATACAATTAGAAAAAGGAAGACTTTGCAGACCTTCTGAAAGGGTCTCCAGGTCCCCCAAGGATGCTTGAACCAAACTTTGAGAACTGCTGCCCTAGTTCATTGGGGAAGAAACTTTAGAGATTAAAATAAGAAGAATGGGTACGCAGGTTGCTGTTTCCATTCAGCCTCTGCTCATTTGCATAGCACTCAGAAAATGATAAGAAACAAGATCTGCTGAAGGAACACAGAATGTGTCATGGCTCTGGTGTTTCCCATGGGGCTAAAATGGGTTCTGAGAACTGGGGGAATCTGATGGAAAATTCCTGCTGCTTTTGTTGGGTGTATTTAATGTGAATGTTTGGTAAATGTACTTTAATCCTGGATTTCTATAATGTTAATTAACATCAATTTAACTAAAAATCAAAAGGCACATTCTTAAGGATCTCACCTGTACTTTGCGAACAAAGGATGGAGTCACTCTTTTCTCAAAGTCATCTATAGGTGTGTATGAATTAAGAATCTTTATGATCTGCAAACAGCACAGAAGGTGGTGTTAGACCATGAAAAAAAAACAACTCTGTACATGAAATAATGGTTTAGCTGGTCTGGGAACTGTTGGGAATCACGGGTAGTTCTTTTATACTGTAATTTGGCTTTGAGAACCGTGTGTTATTTCTTTGCAAGAAAAGAAAACAAGGTGAAAAGAGTGTAGAAGGAAACAAAGACAAATCACATAATTAGATGACAGTAAGACAATTCCTCACTTAGAGCCTCCTTCCTCCTCCTTACACCCCCTCCCCCATGCACACTCTAAGTTTACTGGGCAGGGAATGTGTCACATAAGCTTTTGTGTTTTTAAGGCCTAGAGTTAGTATTTAATAAATACTTATTAGATAAGAGGGTAGGCCATAGGAGGTACTATGCTCCCCAAAAAGCTTGCTCAGGTGCATTTCATGGCTGGCTACGCCAGGAAAAGTGATGCCAATTACACAATCTGTTGGTGAATATCAGGAAGACACTCAGCAAGCCCAGTCACCTGCACAGCAGACAGGGAGGTACAGCGTTCATAGATCTCCTTGGCATCACTGTCTGTGGTCTTCTTGACCTGAAGCAACCAGGCTGCTTGAGAGAGAGGTTCCAAAGTTTCCTTGGCCAAGCTGTTCTGCAAATTCTTATCTTTAAGCCATTCTTCTAAGTAGCTGATGTTGCACCTGAAGTAAAAGCCAGAGGAGCAGAGAACAGTGAGTGATCCATTTAGAATATGTTAGGGGAGGGTGCGGAATCCCCCAGTGTATCCTGAAAGGGTATCAGACTTCACTGACAGCCTTAGGGCTACAGTCCAGCAGTTTTGTTTATAACATGGGGGGTTAAATCAGATGATCAGCTCTCATGATTCATGGTTCTAAGAATTACGATGGTCTAGGGGAAATGATATCAAAATGAGATTTGGGGGAAAAAAATGAGAACTGGAACTAAGAAATGAAGAAGGAATAACAGAAATGGTAAATATCTGGGTAAATATAATTGACTATTATTTTCCTATTGAGTTCTTTAAAATATGTTGGATAGTTTAAACTAAAAATCACAACATTTTTGCTAGAGTTTTTGATGTATGTAGACATTATACATAGACAACTGAAACATAAAATGGGGAGGGTAAAGGGGAATATGTGATAAATTTCTATATTCTGCTTGATGAGGTAAGATATGAAGTCTAAATAGACTGAAAAAGTTATGTATGTATATGTAATTCTTAGAGCAACCACTAAAAAAGATACAAAGAGATAAGTAGGTTAGGTAAATGTAAAATGGGTACAAAAAATGTTCAAAGAAACCAAAAATGTCTGAAAAAGAATATCGGAGGGAAAAAATGGAAGGAACAAACAGAAAATAATAATAGACTTAATCTAAATATATCAATAGTTACATTAAATTTAAACAGTTTAAATACCCCAATTAAGAAACGCAGATGGTTAGACTAGATTAAAAAAGACCCAAATATATACTGCTTACAAGAAACTCACTTCAAAGTTAGGTTACACATAAAAGGATGAAAAAAACCGATGGTATAAAAACACTAATCAAAAGAAAAAATAGACTTTCAGAAAAAGTACACTTTGGAACAGAGAAAATTACAAGGGAGGAATAAAGAAGGACCTTACACAATGACAGGAGGTCCAATTCACTAAGAAGACATAAAAATAATTCTTAATGTGTATGTATCTAATGACAGAACTTCAAAATACATGAAGCAAAAACAGATTGAAAGAAGAAATAGATCTGTAATTATAGTTGGAGACCTCACCACTCCTCTCAGTAATCAATAAAACTAAAAGACAGAAAATCAGTGAGGATATAGAAGTGAAAAACACCATCAACAAACTGAGTCTAATTGACATTCATAGAACATTCCACCCAGCAGCAGTAGAATATACATTCTTTTCAACTGCACATAGAACATGCACAAAAGCAAACCATATGTATGGTCATAAAAGCAAATCTTAACAAATTTAAAAAGAACTGAAATCATACAAAATTTGTTATTTTTTTAAATGTAAAAATATTTAGAAGTTTTTATTTTAAAAATAAACCTGGGAAAGTCTTGGGCAAAATGGGATGGTTAGTGACTCTAGTATCATCATCTATGGTACAGTTCAACCTGTATGTACCTTGAGATATTTTTCTTTTTTTACTGTGGCAGAAAACATAACATAAAATTTACCATCTTAATCAGTTTTAAATGTACAGTAATATAAACTATATGCACCATGTTATGCAACAGGTCCAGAACATTTTTATCTTGCAAAACTGAAACTCCATATCCTTTAAACGACAACTCCCATTTTCCCTCTCTCCTCAGCCCAGGCAACTACCATTCTACCTTCTGTTTCTAAGAGTTTGACTGACCAGATATGTTCTTTGACTCTCATGGAATTAAACTAAAAATCAATAACAAGAAAGGTAATAAGAAAGTCTCTAAACACTTGGAAATTAAACAACATGCTTCGAAATAATCCATGGGTCAAAGAGCAAGACTCAGTGGAAATTAGAGAATATCTTGAACTGAACAAAAATGAAAATAAAACACAATGAAATTTGTGGGATATTGTTAAAATAGTACTTAGAGAAAAATTTATAACATTAAATGCTTATGATGGAAAAGAAAGGTCTCAAAAGTCAATAATCACAACTTCTACCTCAAGGAATTAGAAAAAGCAGGGCAAAATAAGTCCAAAGTAAACAGAAGGAACAAAATAATAGACACCAAAAGAAATTAATTAAATTTTAAAAAGAAAAAAAAAAAACAATGAAACCCAAAACTGGTTCTTTAAAAAGATCAGTAAAACTGATAAAATTTTAGGAAGACTGATCAAGACACAGATTAGCCATATAGGAACAGAAGAGGGGATATCGCTACAGAAATTAGAGAATAGGAAAATATTATGAATAGCTCTGTGCACATAAACTCAATAATTTAGACGAAGTGGACCAGTTTCTTGAAAATCAGAAACGACTAAAACTCATCTAAGATGAATATATAATCTGATTAGTCCTAAAACTATTAAAGAAATTGAATTCATAGTTTAAAGCCTTCTGAAAAAGAAAAAAAAAAAATCTCTGGTGGCTGCTGGTGGACTCAGATTTGCACTTCTTATGCTGGCATTCCACTTTCTCTTTCTAACCGATCTTTCTAAGTTTTCCCATCACTCCCGGTGCTCCTTTCAAAGGGGGCTATTCATACTCTGCCACCAATTTCCTTCACTGTGGCCTGTGCTCATTCCTTTAATTTATGGTCAGCTGAAATCTTACCTGTCCTTTGAGACCCAGATCAATGCCTTTCGCAATCTCCTCAGATCCCCTCAGGCCAGTGAGCAATGTCTGTACTCAGGCCATATTATTCTGGCTCCTAACAGAACTGCTTCCACAAACCCTACCTAGGCTACTCTCAAAGGTCTCTGGGCAAAGCAGCCATGTTGAAATGCAGTTGTGGAGATTGTGAGATAAAGTTCCATATGATACGTTGTTTTTATAATTACTGAGTAGGAACAAAAAAGAATTAGTTACTAGGAAAATCTTTGTATCTTCTCAGGAACTGGTCTGTCTCACCATACCCAATGAGACTAGAGAGCTGATGATGTTTGCTTTTTGTCCTGTTAGCCAGAAAGCCCAGAGCCAGTTTTCAAGCTACTCTGTCCATCATTTAAAAATCCCTTTTCTTTGGTCTTCATTTTCTACTTGTGTTCATGTTTTATTATTGTGTTGTTTGCATTTTCATTGTAAAGCCACCACAAATCCTGGTGGGTCTTGCTTAGGCAGGAGCTTAATAAATACCTGAACGAATGAATGTCTCTAAAACGCATGTGCTACTCAGAGGAAGGCACTGTAATGGCATTGCTTCTATGATGGCCACTTTCAGTTGGTGAAAGAAAGAAGTACCGAGCACCTGTGGAAATAGTCTCAAAAGCAGTTGTTATATGATTTAGAGCCACATGTCTCGCTCATGTCCCTTTTCACGCATGTTCTGTGTTCACTCATCTTGAGGGAGGTCCTGATGGAAATGAGAGTTGTTTGGCAAAGGCTCTTTTGGCACATTTAGGTTTATGGCTTTACTTTAAATAGGGCTGACGCCTACCTCAGAGAGCTATAGGGCATCTGCTGGGAGTTTGTGAAATAAACAGGACTCTCCTTTCTTAATGAAGAATAAAAGGTCTACAAAGCCCAGTCTTTCTGAATATCCCCTCATATCTGAAAACCACAACCAAATGTCATAGGAATTTGCCAGTTGGGTTTGTGGGGATGTCCAACTCCAAGTTTCACTAATGCTAAAAAGATGCAATGGATGCCTCAAGTTTAATTCTTCACTTAATATACTTCCTGTCTCCTTCCCTTATATATTATTGCCATCACCACCACCCCAGGTTCTCATATCACATATAGGTATCAAATTCCTATGTATGTTATAAAAATCTGAAATAGCTACTCCGTATTATGTTTCCTAATCACTTGACAGCATTAATTCAGACAATAGCTCAGGGTCTGTGTTTCTCCACTTAGAGATAAAGAGAAGTTGACACACTTCTAACCTGTAGATTCCATGTCTTCCAGATAAATCCCAAACACCTTAGCCAGGCATTCTAGATGCCCTCAGTCTGAATCCAACCTACTGCTCTATTGCTCTACCTTAGTCTTCTTGTTCCCAAAACACACCTCTGTCTAATCTAGACAGAGCTGTCTGCTGCTGCCTGAGGAGGGGTCCTCACTCAGTTCCACCAGTGTCTCTGCTCGCCTCATTTCCCCTGCCTAGAATGTGCTTCTCTTTCTTTAAAATCACTCAATACACAGCCCTCGGGTTTCTTTAACTTTTCTGTCAATCACAATCTCTCTTTTCTGAAGCACTTCCCACACTACTTGTTCCTGACTTAATCATAGTTGCCTTGAATTATTTAGGTATTTCGAGCTTCTCAAGGGCAGGGATCGAATTCCCCTTCCTTTGTTCCCTGTGTCCTCTACCAGGTAGTGCATTTATCGACCATTACCTCTGCAATACACAGGGGCGGTGGTCAATAAATGCTGCTTGAGTGCATGATAATCACAGAGGGCCAGAATTTAAAATATACAATTACTAGTTCCCTGTTAAAGCCACTCTGCTCAAGTGCCAAGTTAGGGTGGTGCAGGGTGATGGGAGGAGGGGCTACACACCAGATGGCCCACATCTCCAAGGTTCTAAGAGTCATCTTGTACATATCTCCCGGCACTGTGGCTCCTGTGGAGGGAGAGGCAGGAGTGTGTGGCCTCAGCCTTCATGAGCACTCTTTCCGGCCAGCCTCTCCAGGGTGGTCTGTGGGTCTCACCTGATCTGCATTCCTTTTCTGCAGGAGCACATGTCCTTGCGCAGGAAGAGGCTGTTCAGGGTGACCGCCCCGATCAGGAAGAAGAGCTGCTTCACAGCCTGCCTCACGAGCTCTGGGTCCAGGCCATTCTGGCACATGGTACTATAGAAGTAGCTTAGCTGCTGCAGGAGGGAGGTCATTGTGTAGGCATCAGTGTCATCTATGCTGGATGATCGCTTCCGGAAGCCTGTGGGCTTCAGGCCAGAAATGCCCTGCAGACTCTCATACTCCAGCATGCCTGGCACTACAGAGGAAAACGAAAACTTTTCTTGCACACATAGTGGAAACAACCAGAGGGAATTTCTCGCTGCTCTTATGTGTCTGTTTCAGGAAGTGGGGCATTTTCTACAAGAGTTAGTAGTGGATGTAGTTGTGACAAAGAAAGCAAGAGAATCAAGGATCGGGGAGCACAGGACTGGGGTGGATGGGGATAGATGGCTGTTTTCAACAGAACAGCAGTCCCTCTTCTAGGCTTGGAGCCTCTTCTTTCAACACCACAGGAAACACATAATATGGGGTTTGCATGATAAATCATGGTCCAGAACCATTTAAAGCCTAAAGTTTTTAAATTTCAGAAAATTAAAAAAGGTATACAAAACTTTGGCAGGGGCTTTAGGATTCCAAAAATACTTGGCTAAGATCCAGGGTTAGCCATATAAATAGCAGCAATTTCTCCAAGTTTTTCCCTTCAGAATGAATCGTCCTTGGAGAAATAAAACTATGAATCATGTACTTTTATATGTAAATCATTTCAAGCAATAAAAAATTTAAAAAGTGGACATATACACACTAAATTTTCTTGGTTTTAAAATTATATTCTTTGTAATCACACATTCCATATGCCTGATTTATTAAGGTTTCAGTGTTACTATAAATATTTTTTGGTCAATCTTTTTCTTACCTATTATTGGTTGAATGTTATTTTCCATTACGATAATGAACTGATGATATATTCGTATAGCCACATCACTAAGAATCTGTCTGTATTCTGACAGGTCAAAATTGTTCAAACAGTTCTTATTCTGATGGGGACTGTTATGCTTCATGAATTCCTGAAAGTAATTTTGAGCATATAAATATTAAAGTAATAAAGATATATAAGAAATTAAAATACTATCTTTACTAATGATAGTATAATCAGCTTCTACTATAACTCCTACACTTTAAAACTTAATATCTGACTTATATCAAATGAATTCTTGATATTTGAAGTAGTATTTATTTCCATAACTAGCTGTCACTGTACTTACTGCCTTTTCCCCAACAAATACATGGCCCCAGAGTCCATAGATTACTGTGAAAAACAATTTCCATGGAAGCTCAGAGAAAAAAAACAGAAAGTAACCAAGGAAATAAACTGCTACAATAAATGAAATTCATAACTTTATAATTAGAGTATAGACCTTTCTGAGATATTTTAAAATGTGAGTTATAGACTGAATGTTTATCTCTGCCTACTCCCCAATTCATATGTTGAAGCCCTTACCACCAGTGTGGCTATATTTGGAGATGGGGCTTCTAAGAAAGTAATTAAAGTTAAATGAGGTCATAAGGGTAGGGCTCTCATCTATCAGGATTAGTATCTTTATAATAAGAGACACTACGGAGCTCAATCTCTCTCTGTCCCCATGCACCGAGGAAAGGTCATGTGAGGATATAGCAAGAAGGTGGCAGAAGAGAGGTCTCACTAGAAACTAACCCTGCTGGCACCTTGATCTTGGACTTCAGACATCCAGAACTGTGAGAAAATAAATTTCTGTTTTTTAAGCCACCCAGTGTGTGGTATTTTGTATACAGCAGCCCAAGCAGACTAATATAATATGTTTAACATGTTCAAAAAGGAAATAAAAAAGAAAACATTGAGAATAAGACATTATGATAAAGGGCAGAGGTAAAAAAGAACCACTGAAATTTTAGAATTAAAAACAAGTAACTGAAAAAACAGACAAAGAAAAGAATATTGTATACATGGCTGAAGGGGGCAAAGGATCAAAAAATAAATGCTGTTGAATAATATCCTCTTCTATTAATATCTCACAGATGCCAGTATGTCTTAAATGGATTGATCTGGGCTCCCTCCCTGCTTTGGTATTATTTTTAGTCAGAGCTTGAATTTTCTTCACTTATTTCTCCTTTTGTCCTATAGTACTAGTAGGATTACTTTTATATTTTATTTTACTTTTTCTCCTTTGGGACAACTGGCTATACATGTGGAAAAAGATATTGGATCAGTATCTCACATGTCAATTTGGGATAGATAAATAATCACACCAATTTTGGGTAGATAAAACTATATTTGTGAATTCTAAATTTGAATTATAAGAGATTAAAGAAAAGTAAAAGAATATCTTCATGATCTCAAGGTAGGGAAGAATTTCTTGAAACACTTATCATAAAAGAACAAGACAGATTTAAGCACATAAAAATTCAAAAACTGTGTATGACAAAGGACTCCATAAAGGAAATTAGAAGACAAGCTACAATCTATTCATTTTATATAAAGGCCTCCTTCAAATCAATAAGAAAAAAAAATACCCCTAAGAAAAATGAAGAACAGATGTGAGTTGGCCATTTAAAAAGAAACCCAAAAGAACAATAAACACATGAAATGATGCTTGACATTACTGGTGATCAAGTAATTGCAATTTAAGTCAACAAGTTATCACTTTATACCCATGAGATCAGTAAATAATATGCCTGTCAATGCCAAGTGTTGGTGAAGGTATGAGACAGTGGAAGCTTCACACACTATGGCAGCACTGTAAAATGGCACAACTGTTTCGGAGAGCAGTAAAAACTCTAAAGCCATTTTGTTATTTCAGGTCAATGAAATTTTGTTCTGTGAGTACTTTAAGTGAGAAATTCCTTTGAGATGTCAGTACATCGGAAGCAGAGTTGGAATGGCAAAAGATTTACAGGCTGTGGAAGAACAACCAGATTCTTATAGAGAGAACACCTCTGAGATAACAGGCATGTTGAATTAAAGGCTGTATTTTAGAGTTGAAATACTAAAAACTTCAGAATTTTAAAACCGGAAAGAAATGAGCAATGAAGGCAAAGGTACGGTGATCAGAAAGGTAAAAGAAATACTATCTAATCTACTTCGTTCATTTAAAACTCAAGGAAACTGAGGCCTAGTACCATGCCCAAGGCCTAAGCCTCTTTACAGAAGCCTTCTGCCTGTGTCTTCTAACTGGTGATGTGACATTAGCTTCCTGGGTAAGGAGGAAGCTAGAAAGCCAGCTGGGGCATAGGCTGTCCCTGGAGCTGGGTGTCCCAATTCCTAACTCTTATAGTGAGATGTGGCTCATGAGATGTGCAGTCAGCACAGAACACAGAGCAGGCAAGCGTCCCTACCTCTTCTCCACTGTACTGCTTCAGGCAATTGAGGAAATGACAAGTATTGGAAAGCCAAAAGGACAGCATCTCAAAGTCTTCTAAATGTTCCTTTAAAAAACAAAAATAAAAACAAAAACAGACATAGGTGGATTTGGTGATTACTGGTGCCTCTGAGCCAAGAACAGACATATCTTACCTGTTTGGTTAGTTGGTGGCTTTTGACCAAAATGAATTCTTGTATTCACTAAAGCCTTTATTGTTTTAAGAGCTTATAGTAATAAGCTCTTATATTTATTTAGCCGGTTAAGGTTTGTTGAGTATTTCTGTATAGGTTATGTCACTTGTTAAGAAGCTTGAAGCAGGCACTACAGTGATGCCTGAGAAATGTGTCTTAGACCTTGGCCTGCAAAGCTCATGCTCTGACTAGGAAGACAGATATGACATATATAGGACACAGTAATTAGGTGGCTGGTTGATATATGCTGTGCTATAAATAGCTCAGAGGACGGAGAGATGATGGGGACCCATGGTAGCCCTAGAAAACCTCATGAGAGAGATGGGAGGATGTCCTCCTTGAAAGGGGTGAACATCAGGATCTAGGACTCTGCTGGGGACAACACAACCACTTATGGGGCAGGAGGAAGAGAAATGAGCAATGAAGGCAAAGGTACGGTGATCAGAAAGGTAAAAGAAATACTGGGAAATGTATTAAAAGACAAGGTACAAGGGTTTCAAAGAAATGATGCTACTGCTTCAGTCCATTTAAGGGGAATAAAAACTAAGGAAACACCACTGGATTTAGCAAGAGGAATGACTGTTGATCTTTCTGTGGCGTGATAGGGATGGAAGCCATATTGCAAGGGGTCAAAAAGAGAATTGGTGAAGAGCACTAGTTTAAGTGCTTTTGGCAATTGGGGCAGGGGTAGTGGGTGGAGGAAAATGCACTGTGGCTAACGGGGTGTGTGGGCCAAGAGAGGGTTGCTTTAATGTGCTGCCCCACTGGAGTTGGAGGGGAAGGTCCTGGGCAACAACAAAGGCATAGGGCAGGCTGCCGCTGGGGAAGCGGAGATGGAAGATGCCAGAGGAAAGATTTTATATTCTTCACACCAGGCACCTTTTGATGTTTAAATATTTAAACGTTCCAGAGGAGCAAGACAGGATAAATACTGTGTGCCTATGTCCTAGGACATGATGCCAGTGTGCCCTAAGAATATCTAATTTATGAAAATATGGACAGGGAGAACATCAATTTATGGGAGTCCTTTCCAAGAACATTGTGTTGGTTACTGAGGAGATAGTGACTCTAAAGCACCAAACACATTCTCTACTCTTGATAAATAATGAATTCTTGGTACAGAATTTGGGGGTGGAGGAGAGAGAGGAGAATTTACTCATACTCTGACCTCGCATGCAGTCACTATTTTTATTCTCTTTTCCTAGGAATTTAATTATGCACAACTCTGCTAAAACATATAGTTTACTAAAAGTGAGACGGGACCTTCTTCAACTAAAAATTCAAACATATCTCAACATGCGACATTGCTTCTCATTTGGAAAGGGGAAAAAATATTGAATCTATATTTTATTACTTCCTCTCTAACATGCAAGTTGTTTTTGTTTCTGGGCTGAGAATAAAAGTGCATAACGTGGTTTTAGAAGGAAGAATTACAGATGAGTAATCTTTCAGTTCTTCCTATTCCTCATCATTCACACTTGTTACATCAATGGACATGTACTCTTTGCAACTGGGATTCTAGGCCCTGAGAGGATAAGAAGTGGTGGGGAAGGTAGTTGTAATCTTGTAGGTAAGGCTTCAAGGTCTATTGGCGATTCCCCACCCTTGGGAATCCTAACCTGACTTGTCTTTTCCTAACACCTTGGCTTCTTTTACCGACTGGGCCTTAGACTGGTTTGAGGAATCTATGGTTTACTAAAGCCTGGAGGTGAAGGATGGGCATCTGGTCATTCCCACAGGTGTTCCTGAGGGACCTATAATACCAATGGCCAATGTCAAAGGCAGTTCTTACCTTAACCGCCTGCTTGATGCCATTAATGGTGCTGCTCATGAGGGACTTGAGCATGTTGGCGTCATTGAGAGAGTCTGCGTAGCGTACGCACATGAACAGGATGTGAGCCGGCAGCCCGGGAATCATGTTCACCACCACGCCGCGGGGCTTCAAGTCTGGAGCAGAGAGAGTCGATGACGATAACAGCTCTTCCCCTAAGGAACCCCTGACCATGGGGCAGGGGTTGTCTGCTTTTCTGTACTTGATGCAGTGCCTGAATGTGCAGGGATGTCTTTTTTCTTTGGGGAATTTAACCTGGCTCTTTTCTTGGCAAAAATATACAAATGTCACCTGCTCCTCTTCTCATTTACAAAGTACTTTCCCCTTGGTGTGGAGGCCCTGGATTTCAGATCTCCAGTGTAAGAGAGGAACCCCGGTTCCAAGCACCCATGACCCCAGCCTCTATGAGGAGGATGCAGTACGATCTCAGCAATCACATGCACATGCCTTGAATCTGGAAAACAGGTACATGACAGTTTGGCAGAGCAAGGCTTGTTGGCCTTGGGGAGAAGAGAATGGTGGGGAGACAGATGGCAGTGAAGGGAAGAGAGAAACTTTATAGAACAAATTGAGATAAGCAAACAAAGACCTCCCCATGGTGGCATGAAGACTGGGGAACAAAGAAGAGGCCCCATAGCTGTGTACCAGTGAGGGTGAAAAGGAAAGAGTGGGGTGCTCCTGTGCTCTGAGGGGATCACTTAGAAGAAGAGGAAGTAAGGCTACACATTGGCTTTCTGCTTTGATATTGTGGGTTCAGCTGATAAAGAGGCAACTTTCCTACTTCCCTCTGGAAAACCATGTGGTTTTCATGGTGAAGACAGCTTAGTAAGATTAGTTCTAAGGCCACAAACCCCTCAGCATGCACAATAGGACACTCCTGTAACTGAAGCATCACTAGGAAGCTCCTGTCATAATGCCTGCAAATAAATTTCTCAGGAGACGTCAAATGGAACACAGGAGCCACAGTCGCTCCCACCATGGCTCCTATGCTGAGGCACAAAGATGTGGAGATGTGTCTTCTATCTGGACCCTATGACTATACTTAGGAAGAGGCTAGGGAACTGCTTCTCAACTGAGGGCAATGTACCCTCAGGGGGCATTTGGCAATGTCTGGAGATATCTTAAAATATCTTAAAATACACAGCCCCCCCATGACAAACAATTATCTGGTCAACAGTGCTGAGGCCAAGAAACTCTGGACTAAGGGAAGAAGTAATGAAGGAAGAGAAGGGACTGCCACCACCCAGGGCTGTAGCGATGAATGATGTTCAAGTTCTCAAAGATAAAGCAAAAATTCAGAGTTTCAGGTTTCACTACCAAGAATCAGGTTTTGAATGAGCTTGGCCTCATCTTCTCTCTTGTATTCCAGCATTCCAAGGTACTCCTTGGGTCCTGAGGACAAGTGCACATCGTTGGCTGTAGACAGAGGTAAACAATCAGTTACATACACAAAAACAACTCCCACAGGCTTTATAATGGTTCTGCTCTGTCTCCTTCTACCCCATTCTGACTGGTTTGCACTTGAACTATGGCTTTCAGATAAATGAAAACTTTCTTGAATCTTTAAGAATTTCTTCTGGTAGTGATTCTTATCTGTGAGTATACCAATGAATATAGCTGCTGCTAAAAAGGCTGAGTTACACTTGAAGGAATCCTGAGTGCCTTGTGTATATTCAGCACAGTGGGGATATGAAAGCGATCCAAGATGTAGCTCCTGTATCCTCAAGATGCTGATGCTACCAATAAGGAAGCAAGATTCATGAAACATTTTGGTGTGCAAAGTACCAAGCTGCACGATCCTGAAGGGACTACACTAGTGTCCTATGTGCTATAACAAGTTAACACAAATTTCTGTAGCTTAAAATAACACAAATTTTTAATCTTGCAGTTCTGGAGATCAGAAGACTAAAATGGATCTTATGGGGTTAAATCAAGTGTCAGAAGAGTATTCCTTCCAGAGGCTGTAGGGGAGGATCCGTTTATTGCCTTTTCCAGCTTCTTGAGGCTCCCCCACATTCCTTGGGTTGTGGTCACATTACTCTGACCTCTACTTCTATAATCATATCCCTTTCTCTCCCTCTGCTTCCATTGTCACATCACCTTTTCTCACTCTGACATTCCTCTTTCTCTCTTGTGATTACATGGGGCCCACCTGGATAATCCAGGATTATCTCCCCATCTCAAGATTCTTAACTTAATCACATCTGCAAAATCCTTTTTGCCACATAAGGTAACATATTCACAGGCTCCAGAGATTGGGAAGGGGACATCTTTGGGTGGGCCACAGTCTGCCCTCTAGTCCCCAGAGATTCATGTCCATTCTGAGAGAAGGAGATGTGATAACAGAAGCAAAGGTTAGAGAATCAGAAAGATTTAGAAGATACTACGCTGCTGAATTTAAAGAGCAAGGGGCCTACAAGCCAAGGAATGTGGGTCCCTGCTCTCATGGAAAAGACTGACATTTATCATTTAATTTGAGGGGAAAGATATTCATATTGGTTTTGAATATTTTAAATTTGAGGTAAGAATTGAATAAAATAACAATAAAAGAATTCTTCAAAGAAATGGATACAGAAGAAGGCAGTTGAAGATACAGCCTTAGAGATGAAGGTTCGGAGGAAGAGGAAGCAACATGAGACAAAAGATGAAGTGTCAGCCGACAGCAGAAGACAGGAAAGTTCAGTGGCACAGAAGCAGATGAAGGAAAGAAAAGTACAAGGTCCTTCCCACAGGAGCTCATGAGGACACTCAAAGTGTGATGATCACTCCATGTTCAGGATTGCAGTCTGGCTTAGTTCTCTCCTGATCCTACGTAACTGGGAGAGGGAGTGAATTTCAAAGAAGTTAAATTAAAACTTGTTTACAGTTTCATTTTCTAAAAGGGAGAGCCAATAGAGGAAGAGGTTAAAAGTATTCATTAAAGGGTATCCCATACAATGGCATGAGCATATTTGGTATTATGTGAGGGCTGGTGAACTGCTGTCTGCCTTGAAGGGTCTTTCCATTAGCCCATCACTGAGCCCCAAACTCCTCCAGCAGAAAATAATTCCTTTGGGTTTCAAAGACTTTAGGCCATATCGGGAAATAAAGACTTCAATGTATGTTGACCTTAGCTCCAAGTTCAAAAAATAGAAAAGCAGTCTACGGCCATGCTACCCTGAACAAGCCCGATCCCGTCTGATCTCAGAAGCTAAGCAGGGTCGGGCCTGGTTAGTACTTGGATGGTTGGATGGGAGACCACCTAGGAAGACCATGTGCTGTAGGTGTAAAAAATAAAATAAAATAAAATAATAATAAGGGATTGTAAACTGACAAGGTCCTTGAAATCTGTGAGGTCAACCAAGGGTTGCTTCGCCTAAAAAAAAAAAAAAGGAAAGGAAATGTTATTTTTCTACCTTTTTCTATCGTCTTGGTTAGAGTCTTGACCTGATCTTGTAGTTTTTTAATCATTCTGTCCTTCATGTCTAACTCTTCTTCAAGATCCTATAGAGATTAAAAAAAAAAAAAAGCAAGGACATTAGCTTAGAATTATCTAAATTTATTTTTTGGTAATAGCTTTATTGAGCTATAATTCACATACCATCCAATTCACATATGATTTAAAGTTTACTATACAAACTTAGTGGTCTTTATACAGTGTTGTGCAAGTATCACAATTACCCAATTTCAGAACATTTTCATTACATCAAAAAGAAGCCTGTAATTTTGAGCCATTATGCCCTGGTCTCTCATTCCCTTCCAGCCCCTGGCAACGTCTAATCTACTTTTCATCTCTGTGTACTTGCCTATTTTGGATATTTAGTATAAATGGAAACATACAATATGTGGCCTTTTGTGTCTGGCTTCTTTCACTTGGCCCAATGTTTTCAAGGTTTACCCATACCATACATAACATATGTTGGTACTTCATTCTTTTGGGGGCTGAAAAATATCCTATTTATAATACCCACATTTACTTTCCCCTTAATAAAGTAATGCCCATTGTAGAAAATTGAAAAATATGAATGTGCAAAATGGATTCTCTAGATATCAGAAACTTGAGGCAGAGAAACTTTTCAGAGATTGAAGTCCTGCCTTTGCCTTTCCTTACTGAAAAGGGGTGGCCCTGCCTAGGCTGATTTTGGCTTAAGAACTGGGAGAGTTCTGGATGCCTATAAATATTTCCTATAAAGGGCATAGAGTGTTTAGCTTCTTGAATTTCAAGGGCTTTGACACAAAGTATTCAGGCGTCCCCAATCTAGCAATGCCCACCACGCATGGTCACTGCAGCTCTGTGCCCTCTGGGGACTCTTGGGGCCAAGGGAAATTGTGCTGTTTCTACTCTGTGACTACTACTCCTCTTCTACAGTTCTGTTTCTGGCCAAACAACTTAAAAACTTTATTTGCCCTTTCAAGGGAGGATGTGGGTAAAGTTTCTTCCCTCCAATTAGGACCCATCCTAATATACATCTAATAATAAAAATGCTAACTATTTTGTAACTAATTTGTACTTCTTTACCTCTTCATCCCTTTCTCCCAGCCCCCCAACCCCCTCCCCTGTGGCCATAACCAGATTGTCTTCATATTTGTGAGTCTGTTTTCGATTAGTTTGTTCTTTTTGTTCCTTAGATTCCACATATAAGTGAAATCATACAGTATTTATCTTTCTCTGACTTATTTCACTCAGCATAATATCCCTCTAGGTCCATCCATGTCTTTGCAAATGGTAGAATTCATTTTTTTAATGGCTAAGTAATAGTCCATTGTAATATGAACCATAACTTCTTTATCCAATCATCTGTTGATGGGCACTTAGGTTGCTTCCATATTTGGCTATTGTAAATAGTGCTGCCATGAATATACGGGTGCATAGATCTTTACAACTTATCATTTTGGTTTTCTTTGGATAAATACCCAGAAGTGCAATTGCTGGGTCAAAAGGCAGATACATTTTTAATTTTTTGAGGAACCTCCAGACTGTTTTCCATAGTGGCTGTACCAAATTTCAATCCCACCGACAGTGTATGAGGGGGGATCATGTAAAGTTTTATATCTTATATTTATTTCTGTATTGCAGATACTTTCCATCGATAACATACCCAAATCATCATTTTAATGGCTAAGCAAGCCACATGATATATAACAATTTAACCTGCCTACTCTTATTAGATATTCATTTTGTTTCCTTTTTTTGCTATGATTAATAACACTATTATGAACACTCTGAACAAAAATCTTTGTCCACATACCTGATTACATACTAGGGACAGGATCTTAAGAGGTTGTATTACTGAATCAAGGGAATGCACTAATGTGAACTGGATATTTGCCTCCAAATCACCCCTGAGAAACTTTACACCAGTTTATATTCCTAGAAACCACATAAGACACTGCTTGCTTCAAGATGATCTCACCAGCACCATAAAATCTCTACCATTTGAGAGGCAAAAATAATATCTAGTTTTAATTTTAAATGTCTGATAAATAGTGAGATGATCACTAAAGTTTTTTTAATTACTTTTTTAAATAAGGATTTTCTTTGACTCTAAGGATTATTAGTGGGTTAGTGTTCTCTCAAAATTCATGTCCACTTAGGACCTCAGAACGTGACCTTATTTGGAAATAGAGGCTTTGAAGTTATAATAATTAAGCTAAGGACCAAAATGAGATCACACTGGATTAGGGTGGGTCCTAAATCCAATGAGACTGTCCTTATAACAGATAGTTTAGGACACACAAACAGAGGGGAAGCCACACAAAGGTACAGGAAGAGATCAAAGTTATGCTGTCACAAACCAAGAAATTCCAGGAGCCACCAGAAGCTGGAATAGGCAAGGAAGGCTTCTACCCTAGAGACTTTGGAGGAGTATGGCTCTGCCAGCATCTTGAATTTGGACTTTTGGCCTCTATAACTGTGAGAGAACAAACTTCTGCTGTTTTATATCACTCAATTTGTGGTAACTTGTTATGGTAGCTCTATAAAACTAATACAGTTAAGTCTCATTTGTGCATAAAATCCACCACCTAATAATATATAGGAATTATATTCTTTTCTGGCATATTCATTTGTAACACTGAGGCTGCTCATTGGTTCAGAATAGTTTGTTGGAATGAGCATGTAAATATAACAGTTCCTTAGCTCAGAGCACTGTAGAAGCATCAGGACTGGCCTGTCCCTGCCTGGAAACAGAGCTGCACACATGGGGGTCTTCTACAGAGGGGCACTGAGTGGGGCTTCACTGTTCGTGGAGCATCAGAAACAAAATCCCACACGATTCAGATACTGACATACCCAGAGCCACACGCTTGCTTTTAGGGAATGTTAGTTCACATGGACAAGACGTGCAACATACACATGACCCACTACATATCCTCTCCCTTACCATTGTCCCCAACTGAGACTCCAGGGACACACATGCAGGCACAGCTTCAGAAGGCAAGCCAACCTCTCACACACATTCAACGGACAGTTGCTTATTTGGTATGATCTGAGGAGTCTATTCTCTGAGAAATTGTAGTCCTTTGAAAAAGATGGCCATTGTCTAGGTGCCCTTGATGGGGAATCTGTTACTTTCTAGTAAATGTTAAACTCTCCAGATTCCTCCTTTTAGATATGATTATCTTGAAAGTTAAATCCTGACGCTGTAAAATGTAATTCTACCTTATCATGGTAAAATTTAATATTTAAAAATTTTCTGTCCTATGAACAAAAAATGGGGGCCCTGACAGTGGGGAGCAGGGCCTGTGTGGGCTTTCTCCAGGCTGTCTGGTGCCCAGGTGAGCCCGCCAAGCCAGAAAGGGGCCTCAGAGTGCTCAAAGTGCCCCCTCTGCTTCTTCACTGCTTCTGACTCTTATGGATTTTGCACCAATACAATTTCAAAAAAATTGCTAGGGACTAACATAATACTGCCGAAATTTCTTTTCTTTCTCTTTTTTTGTTAACAGATGTTATCTGTCAATTTTTTTCAATTATAGTTGACATTTAATATTATTTAATATTATTTTCAGGTATAGCATAGTGGTTAGATATTGATATAATTTACAAAGGGATCCCCCCGATTAGTCTAGTACCCACTTGGCACTATACAAAGTGTATTGCCAAATTTTATTTTGACAAGGGCATTTACAATCTGATGAAGACTTTAACGATTTAAAAAGTCTGTCATCTACCACCATCATCATTTCATAGAAGAACATTTTGACTCTAAAATTTGTAGGAAGGACATACTCCCAGAATAAAACATGGGCATCATCATCTCAGATGGGTGCCACCTACGGGGCAGTGTGAGCACTGAATCGCCTCGTCTCTCCTCTCTGCTTCCTCTTTACTTTATCAGGCACTTTTTTAGTGTGGCCCCTTAAGTCCCGAGGATCCCCTGCTGTGGGCTCAACCTCAGAGACCACCTGTTTCTGAGATAAGGAAACAGACTGTTCTGACAGGAGGTGGCTTTCAGTCTACAGCTGTTCACTGTATGCTTTAGGTGGCATTGTTCCCCCTTCCGTGACATCCGCACACAGGCAGCCATTTATCCAGGAAAATTTCTGAAATTTTCTGAAATTTTAGAAAATTTCTCACCCTATTTTCCATGGTGAGACGAGATGCTTCCTGCCGGACCCTGCTCTCAACTTCACTTTCAGTTTCAAATTGTTTCTTCAAGTGTTCATTGGCCTCTTGCATTTCTTGAATTTTATCCATCAGCTTCTCTTTCTCTTTGGTGTGTATTTCATTTTGGGCTTCTGCGGTCCTTAGAAATGGAGAGGGGAAATTTTGGTATCAATGTGACTGTCATGGAGAAGTCACTCATTGTCAAAATAAGCACTGATATCTCCAAAGATGGAAAAATACTTTGGCCAATTTACGTATAAACAGTACCTGAATAGGGGAGTCCTTGAAGGGGGCAGAAAGAAACTAGGGTGAGCTGGGGTATAAAAATGTCCATGAACTGGCCTGGTCTCTTTAACCTGGTAAGAGATTCTCACTCCTACCCCACCTACACCACCTGACTGTTCCCAGGGGACACCCACACCCACTCACACTCTTATGACCAAAAGCCTAATGATCATTTCCTTGTAAACAGCCTGGGGACCAGACACTCAAAAAGCCTAGAATCAGAGAGAAGAGAAGAGAGAGAGCCCATCAAAAGAGTTCCAAAATAGTCATGGGGATGTGAAATACAGCATAGGGAATATAGCCAACAATATTGTAATAACTACGTATGGTGTCCCGTGGGTACTAGACCTATCAGGGGGGATCACTTTCTAAGGTATACAAATGTCTAAGCTATGTTGTACTACGTTGTACACCTGAAACTAATATAATATTGTATGTCAACAGTAAAGGAAAATAAATTAATTTTTTAAGAAGTTATGAAATGATGTCTCATCACTTTCCTACTTTTTTGGGCCCTCACTTCATCTCAGTCCTACCAGTGAAGTCACATGACTAAAAAATGCTTCTCTGGGATGTAGCGGGTTTGTTTACTGTTCTTAAAATTAAGTATCTCAACAAGCTGGCAATAAAACAGAACATTTTTCTCATAAGGCTCTACCAGGGCACCAGGCTCTCTGCTGGTCAATATGTAAATTTGGGGAGATAATTAGTGAAGGTTCTCTATCAACATGGATTTTAAGCCTAATCCTAAATGATCTGCTAAGAGAAAATCTGTTCTCACACAATCTTTTTTAACCAGTTTTTTGAACAGACAATCCATGTGCACGTGGTATAACATTCTAAGGGTTTAAAAGGGTGAAAAGTCAGTCTCCTCCCCTGTGTACTAGCCATCCAGCCACTCTCCCTGGAGCCAACATATTTTGTTTTGTTTCTTGTACAATCTCCCACATAGAGAGGTGTGTGTGTGTGTGTGTGTGTGTGTGTGTGTGTACACACATATATTTCTTTTCTGCACATCTCGATGCTATTATACACCTTAATTAGCATGTTGCTTTTTACGCTTGATAACATATCTTGGTATCTCTCACAATTTCAGAAAAGAAAAGCATGACATGAACATGAACTTGAGGTAATACACGTTAACACTTACTCTCTTTGCATTTCTTCCTCCTCTTGATTGCGATTCAACTGATTAGACGATTCTTCTAATTTTCCTATAGTGAGAATAACTGTCAGTAATCTGGGAGCCATATCACTGTATTCTGATTTAGGCTTGGTCCTTTTAGAGTTATCAGAGGTTCTAAGCTGTATCCAGCTAGAGTTTAGGTTTTCTTTGGTCTGAACAATGTTTAAATTTTTTAAAGCTATTATTTAAAACTTGTGATATTTCACAGTAAAATCTGGATTCCTGGCTTTTCTTTAAAAATAGGAGTATCAAGCAACACTGAGGACTTCATTCCTACAGAACAATAATCAACAGGGCTTGGAGACAGCCACCCTCCTTAAATGCTCATGCACCTTACCATACCCTCTACCCATCCAGTTCTCATGTTTATGTTACCTGTCTAGCCCCATAGAAAATCAGAGTTTGAGACCCCTGGGTACGATGACTTTCTTTTGTCATTCCTGGATATAGGAAACTGGTTTCTAAGAGCAGGTTCATGAGAGTTCCAGTTACCTTTCATGTTTTCAGTTTGTTCATTCAGGCGGATTTCAAGATCTTGCTTCTGTTTCTCCAGTTCTGAAATTTGCTGTTTAAAGTCTGGGATCATCTTTAGAGAATAGTTAGAAATATTAGAATATAAAATACTTTCATCTATGAACTTTAAATCTCAGAGCTCAGAAGTAAACTCAACTGTATAGGTGTTTAACCACATAGAACAAATGTCTAGTTATCTGTGTAAGAGGGTCAGCCAAGACATCAGACTGGATCAGTGTTATGATTTTTTACCTTAAGACCTAAATAGTCACAAGAAATATCAGCATGCTCAGAGGGAGCAGTTCTCACACTGCCACAACCCCTACATTGCCAAGGTCTCATGGAGAGAAA
Organism: Eidolon dupreanum; assembly: GCA_028627145.1. Lineage (NCBI taxonomy): Eukaryota > Metazoa > Chordata > Mammalia > Chiroptera > Pteropodidae > Eidolon > Eidolon dupreanum. The sequence continues at coordinate 47,170,230 of CM053509.1, read as the reverse complement.
GAAGTGTTGTGCCTGCGGAGGGGTGTGGGAAGTCTATGCTGAGTTGAGGGAAGGGTGATATAAAGAAATGGCAGCCAGTCTCTTTGGACCAGATTCAGAGACATTATCTCCTCATCTAGGAACAGGAAAATCATCTCACAGGGGTCTCATTGCACCCTTTGAATTCCAGGCTGTGCTTTGTTAGGACAGGTCTGGAATCATCTAGCATGTTTCATAATCCTTTGTCCTTGTTTACCTGTATAGTTCTTTAAATGTCCAACATCTCCATTCTCAGGCAGGTAAAAAGTTTTTTTCTGTTGTCCTAAGTGTTTATAAAAATGCTTGTGCCTCTGAAGTTCAAATGAATACTTGTTTGATTGTGTGATCGTATCTCACTGATGCATATTCCTCATTAATATTTCCCCCAAGGAAGAAACAAAAGTGTGAAAGTCCTTGACTACTTACTGCTCCTCATGTCCACTGTGTCCAGGGTCACATTTCCTCATCTGTTGACACAGCCCTGAGATTTCCTAATACTCTCAGGTTATGCAGAGAGGAAGAAGGCAGTAAAGGAGCAGCCAAGAAAAAGGGCAGCCACTGAGGCAGGATGAAAACTTAGGAGAGGATGGTGTCCTGGAAGCCACCAGAACATTAAAGAGGGAGAGAGTGTGATTAATTTAACATCATCGAACTTTGCTGAGACTCTAAGATGGGGGTGAAAAGGAACCCTTTGTGCTCAGCCTTTTGTAAGCACAGATTCCATTAGTGGTAGGGACATGTGACAGACGTGAGTGGCCACAGAGTAAGTGGGAGGTGAGTGGAGAAATCGCGGTTGGATGGCTACTGAGAAGTCTGGCCAACTCCCCCAAAGAAATGGAGTGGTGGCTACAAGGGATTTGAGGCCAAGAAGGGATGTGTTTTGAGTGAGGAGATTCCTAAAGCATTTCTCCATGTCAGTAGGAATGAGTCAGAAGAAAGGATGGGGCATAGGTGGTGAGAAGACTAGGCATCATGGAAGAGGGACATCTTTGAAAAGGTGAGATGAGGAACATGAGTGGAGATTCTGACCTGATTGCATGCTCCCCTCTTCAGAGTTACTCTTTACCTTGATATTTTTTCAAGGGGTTAGGGCTAGTTTATATAACCCCCTCCTCCCCCAAACACACTCTCAAAACGAAGTGCTCTCCAGCCTGGGGTAATTTTATAGTTTCTCTTCAGACCCAGTTATTTCACTCCTAGAAAATAAAATTTTGACACAACCTTTCACTACCAAAGCCTGAATTGTACTCCACTAATGAATAACATCTCTAAAATAATGGCCATGACCAGGGCCCATGGCTGAAACCATACCATATTTTCTGATGTTAGCCGAGCAACTTCATGACGAATACTTTCATTGATGTCATTCTCTTCTCTAAATAATTTCTGCAGGTGGTTGATTTCTTGACTTAGATGAGCCACTTTGAAGTTCAAAGCTTCGATATCCTTTTCATAGCAATCCTTCTGGGATTGGAAGTGGCTCTCCAAAACGCTGTGAAAAGAGGAGTCAAGAAATTAACCACATGATCTTTACATGAGTAGCAGTTAGGAAAACCACAATTTGAGCCATGAACTAAATACAGAAAGTTTACTTATGTGCACAAATTAGAATCACAAAATTATAAAATCCTTCTAGCTAGTTAGGAGGCATTGGGTGGCATTAACATTCAGTTAATAATAAAAAATTATATTTTATACATTATTAAAATTATATTTTTACTCTGATAGTTTAAAAATATGTTCTATATGATGCAACAGTGGTAAAGATACATGTCATTATACATTTCTCAAATCCCAAAGAATGTATAATATTGAGAGAACCCTAATGTAAACTATTCTGGGTGATAATGATGTGTCTATGTAGGTTTATCAATTTTAACCAATGTATCCTCTGGTGGGAGATGTTGATAATGGCTATGCATATGAGAGGGTAGGAGGTATGTGAGAAATCTCTGTACTCATGCACAGTTTTGCTGTGAACCTAAAACTGTGATAAAAGTTTATTAATATAAAAAAATGCAGCAAACTCCTACTTAAACATATCTATATATCTACAGCAACACTGACTAACTTATTTGATACAATCAGTTTTCACTATATAGGTTGTGAGTTTTATTACTCAGCAAGGTAGCTCACAGAGATTGTTCCTCATTATTAAACTAATTACTTTAATTCTTGAAGAAGTATTTCCAGTGATTATTAGATCATTCTACTGTAATAAATGTACTTTCTCTATCAAATCTATGTAAGATAAACATTTGGCTTTCCAATAGTCTATTATCTCTGAAAAATCAAAAAGAACTCTGAGAGGACTTTCTCACCGTGTTGCTTTCTTTAGTCCTTCATAAGCAAACCAAAGTTCTCCATCCTCATTTAAATGTTCCAAATCTTCCACAGAGAGCCTAGAAAATAAGGAGGGTAAAAAAAAAATATATCATCTCTCTCATGTGTTACATGTTTCTAAATGTTTGATAATGCAAAAATGATTACCTGCTTCTTACATCTTTAATGTCATAGCTTTCAAGAAGTTGTTTGGTGATCTCTGACATCTTTTCTGAGAGGAAAAGGCAGAGCAGATATAAATTACATTTCTGTATGATTTATCTCCTCCTCTTCTCTTTCTAGGGCCCAGTTTTCCAACTTCACAGAGGCTTCAGCTAATGATCCCATCAGTTAACTAACTTACCAGTTATTCAAACAACCAGCTATCCAACCAACCAACCAACCGATCTATCAGCTATGAAGCCAACCAGCTATTCAAACTATCATATATTCAACCAACCTCATACCAGTTGGTGGACACATTTCCTTAGCAGTGACACTTATGTTATATTCAGTCTGCACCCCATGGGCTCAGTGACTCATTTTTGTTACCTCTCATTTCCCGTTTTTGTGACTGCACATGTTTTTCCACATCTATCTTCTGTGCCTGAAGTAGCTCTATTTCCTTTTCAAACTCAGAGATTGTCTGAATCACAGCAATGATCGTATCAGGTGAAGAAAAAAAAATAGCTTTTATGATTTATATTAGACAAAGGGAATATTCTTACAGTATTGTGTATCTATACGAGGCATCCTCACTGTAGTTTCTTGGTTAAAATTTTGTTAAACCATCACTCCCCATACAGTGCGGCCTTGAAACATGTTTAACTGCTCAAAATGTTACTTATTTCCAGATCTACTCAGTTGTATCAATTGAATTAGTTTCCCTACTTAAAAGGGAACAATAACCACTTACTATAAGCTTGGGTTACATAAGGAGGAAGGGAAGCCAAGAGCAGTAAAATCAAAGGGGCTAAATTCTCTTTCACTGTATGGTGAAATACTGGATGCAAGGATGTAGGCAAGGCTGCCACCTTCGGAACGGTGTGTTTGGGCTCCAGCTAAGTTTGGAAGTGGTGCACTGGCAGAGCCAGGGAGCATCCAGGCAGTGAAGGGCTGGCCCTGGGGGCATGACTGGGGTCTACTGGGGGGCAAGCTCTGGTTGTAGGGAAGAGGTGGTATTTTGCTTTTATTCACCTTGTGATTTCAGCTTGAGTAAAAAGCTCAGGTTTGTGTTTTTTTTTCTTAATCCACCCCCCCCACTTTCATCCCTGACCTATGGATGTTGCCATCTCCCCTTAAGAATTGGATCTCTGAAGGCAGGGCATCTCCTCCCACACGCTCATGGTGCACACCTGGGCCTGGCCCCCCCAGGGTATGGGCCATGGCTCCGCTAGGGCTCGAACCCAGGACCTTCTGCGTGCAAAGCAGATGTGCTAACCACTACTCTATGGAAACACCCCAGGTTTGTGTTTTTGTAGCTACGAGAGACATGCAAAGGTGAATAACCTTTCCTTGGTATTTTCTGTTGGCCTAAGTGTTTAAGGATACAGCTCTTATTTCTAAAAGGGGAGAGACAGGAGATCAAACAGACATTTACTGAATACTTTACGTATACAACCTCATCCTTACAACAGGCCAATATGGTGATCTTTTATAGATTAGAAAACTGAAACTGCATAAACAGTAAATGGCATGTTCAAGGTCACATGGCAAGCTGACCAGGGCCCTAGGATCATCCAATTGAAAATCCTAATCTTTTTCATGTTTCATTCATATGTGTATTTACTTAGAGATGGATTATAACAGGTATAACTTGATGATTATGGATTATTTTCTTTGAAAATCAGATTAATCTTAATGTACCATATTGGAGAGCTGGGACTAAAGTTTTAGTTACCAAAGAGGAAGTAAGTGACAAATATTGCTGCCCCACTCCACGTGCAGCCATGTGATTTCCCAAGATACAGACTGTAGCCAGGTGACATGATTGCCACAGATTGACATCAGTCTTATGTCACTGCTAAGAATGAAGCAGTCATAGGAATATGTGGTCCTTCCTGATCCCACTGTCCAACCTCTTACTTCTAAGCAATAGGAAACCAGGGCCCAGCGAATATGGACAGCTCTGCTCTGAAGTGCAGAGGCGACCCGGATGTGATTCCTAATGCTCTTTTAAGCCATGCATGGCTAATCCATAACAATTACAGAAAATAACTACATAATCTTAACAAACACTAACATGTGTGTCACATATTTAGTGGAAGTTGAAAAGCTTTCCAACCTTACACTGAAATGTCTTGCATTTAAGAACAAAGGGACACACAGGTTTGTGTTTTCCAGTAGAGAAGGAGTGCAGTTAAGCTCTGATTGTCCAAGTACAGATTATTGCTTCTGTAGGATTTTCTGATAGTAGTTTAAAATGTAAGATTCTGATAATAAGGTAATTGAATTTTAATATAGGTATTTATAGGTATATAACAGCATGATGGATTGTATATTAAGAGTTCATGTCAATTTATAATTTAATTTGGACATATCCTCTAAGTCAACATATTTGAGTATCTTTGTGTAAATGTAATTTCTAAAAAATTCGAAAGATGACCCTTCAAATATAAAAAACAATTACGGCTAAGTCAAAGTCAAAGGCGGCTTGGGGTTTCTACTTGGAAAAATTGAAGTTACCAGGGCCCTTTCTTTTGCCTTTGGCCTTCATACAGATGCTTTTAGCTGATTCTGTGGCAATGTGAAACTGCCCCCTGTGCAGGTAAACTCGCTCAGCCAGAGGGCTTGTTGAAAACTGAGAAGTAGCTTCTACCTTTGCCTGCTTGGTCAGCCGGGCCACTTCCCCCTTTAAGCCATCAGAGGTGACACGCTCTTCCTCCACTTGATGCTGCAGTTGCATTTTCTCATCCTTGAGAGCTTTAATTTCTTCTTTCAAAGACCAGATCTGCTTCTCATAGTCTTGTGTTTTTAGTTCAAAACTTTTTTCAAGAAGTCTAGGCAGCAAAAGGAAGAAATAATTACTTTAGAATTGTCTCAAAAGTCTTACCCTGAATTAGAATAATACATCATTTTGAAAATGAGAGGAGACTTGAAAAGGGGGAGACAAGTTAATTAGGATCTATTGTGACAGTTCCAATAGACAATGGCCTTATTTTTAGCTATGTTCCTGTCCCCTTAGGTTAAGGAAGCTTCTTATACCTTCTTATCTGAGTAGGGTAGCTCTATAATTGTCACCCAAACAAAACACAGGAGGCTGAACTTAAAGACTCATTGGCGGTTGGGGTACTGTATTCTCAAAGCTCCATTAGTTCCATGTGGCCCTAAGAAAGGGCCACGTCCCTCAGCAAAGACATTGGCACGTTCTGCCAAGTCCTGGCACCTGCCAAGTTCCAAAGCCCTTGAGGGGTTTGGTTTGGATGGGTCCTAAACTAGTTAATACAGCCATTTAATATGTCAAAGGGTTAGGCCCTTCAAACATTCTAGAATAAATGGCAGTAAGTCCAGGTGCTCCAGAGCCCACGAAAACTTGATTCCTAATGAGACAGTTACTCAATTAAATATGGGATGACTGACCAAGAAAATAAATGGAGAAAGATACATGACCTAGACCAGCCCAAAACAGCCTATAGGGGACCAGTCAGAATTGAAACAGTCCTAGGGACTCTATGAATTTATTAATCGTCATTCTACTTGCTAGGCTGACAACTCAGTTCATTTTATGACTTATTATGACTTATTTACAGCACAAAGAGAAAACCCTAAGAGAGTCCTATTCCCAATAGGTTTTTGTTTCATTTCCTGTTATAGATATTAATAAACTTTTTAACTTTGTTTTCAGGTTTTAAAAAACCTGCAGTGCTCCTATGAGTCCGGTGAAATACATCTGTAGAAGCAGACTGTAACCAGAAGTCTCATGTAAAAAGAATCATAGATTTGCAGCTTAAACTGGTCGGGTGTGCACCCATATAATGTGGGCTTCTTTGTGCCTCTGGAGGGCTGTGACAGGGCCAAGACTCCCCTCCCATCAGCTGACCAGGCACCAGACCAAGCTAGAGGTGAGTGATGATGAGGACTGCAAAGAGCTCAAAGTGACCTTGCTCTTCAGGCCCCCTGCTTAAAATGATTGCGCTCCCAGTGGCCCTAGTACGCAGTGATGCCAAGAACCGAGTTCTTCTACTAGAGTTCAGAATTCATTGAAAAATAGATTTTTCAGGGTAAAGAACCAAATATTCCTATTTTAAAACTGATGTAAGACCAGAAACACTTTATTTCTTAATGCTTAGAGCCCCTCAGTGACACTCCTTCCTCTAACTTTTTGGCATCTTGCCTCCTCACCCAGACTCAGCCTCTCCTGAAAACTAACTGCATGGGGAAGTTGTAAATCCTACCACTCCAGGCAGCCCTGAGCTTATTAGCCCCCAAGAATGTTCTCTCTCTCTCTGCTATGCTGCCACGCATCCTACTTTGAGATCTAAAACCTCTGAGTTGACTCAAGAGAATGGAGTGTAGACTGCTGGTTAGCAAAAGGTTTGATATTGACATAGGAAAAGTGTGGCTGGTTCAGTTCAAGGTCATGGGGAGAGGTCTTAATTTTTGTGAGGTGGGTTCCATCCCTTGTTATCTGAGGCAAGAATCAAGTAACAGATATAACAGGTGGGGCTATGGGGAGGGCTTTATTCTCTAGGCAAAAATCTTTCTTCTTGGACTTGACGGAAGTTAAAAAGGGTGGCAGTCTCTTTTCACTGTCTTAGCGATAAAGAGAAAGCAAGAAATTCCCAGTAGTCCACTGTCCACAACTGCAAACCTGTGCAGTGTCTGAAACTCTGTGGGACTTAGCTCTCAAATCTTGAAGTATTTCACTTCCTAAAAATATTCACACCCCATTCTCCTGTATCTGTGATCTACTATCTGTAAGCTGAAAAGCAAAATATAAAAGAGCAGAGAGAGAGAAAGCAGTAGCTGTAAGGTAAACTAGATTTCATACATTCTTTGCTGTTCTTCTTTTTGCACATCATCGAAGAGCTGCTTGGTAAGGTCATCCATTTTTCCTGAGGAAAGAGAAAGCTCTTTGAAATATGTCTGTAAACCAAGGCCTTGATGGAGTCACACCATGTTTAAGAAAGTGAGAAGGCAAGAATAATTATGGGGCATTTATTATTGATAGGACTTAAGATGAGAGTGTGACTGCTACTTCTATAAATGAGAGAAGTGGACAAGGGGGGGTCAAAATAATAATTCTCACAAATTTTTCATGTTGGGATCTATTAATAGTTTCACTTACAGCACTTTTACTGGTCTGAGTATCACCTGTTTGATTAAAATAGGCGTATTGGCTTTAAGATAATAAATATTATTATTAAAAGCAAACAGAAAATGGTCAATTTATGATAGGGCTTCCCAATGTCGGCACTATTGACACTTCAAGCTGGGTAATTCTTTAACGTGGAGAGGGGGCTGTCCTGTGCACAGTAGGATGCTGAGCAGCATCCCTGGCTTCTGCCCACTAGAAGCCAGTAGCACCTGTGTTCCAGTTGTGACAAATGAAATGTCTCCAGGCATTGTCAAATATCCCCCGGGAGTATAGAGGTAACAAAAGTGCCTCGGTTGATGGAGAACCATTCATTCATGATAATCAGGAAAATAACAAAGTATCTGACTTTATCTGGGGAAGACAAAGTGTAAAAAAGATTCTGTTACATTTGAATACAAGAGCCTCTAACATAAAGTACAGGTTAAGAGGGCACTGGACAACTAGGAAACAGTCACTGAGTTCTGGACATCCTCTGGCTGTGACAGCCCCACGTTCCCACCACATGCCCTTCAAAACAAGAGCAGGGTCTACGGCCATGCTACCCTCAACTCGCCCAACCCTGTCTGATCTCAGAAGCTAAGCAGGGATGGGCCTGATTAGTACTTGGATGGGAGACCACCTAAGAAGACCAGGTGCTGTAGGCATAGAAAAGTAAATAAAAATTAGAATAAATAAAATTCACATTTAAAAAATAAAACAAGAGCAGGATGACAGATGCAGCCCATCAAAACCTGATGTCCCTATTTATACTTGGCTGACACCTAATTCTTGAGTTGTGTCTCATTTCTGAGTCCTGCCCCAGAGGGGAGGCCCAGGGGTGAGGTGACAATAGCAATTCTCCAAATTACTTGGTTAAAAAAAGTCAATAGTTTAATAGTTTATCTAATGCACTGTCACATGTCCCTGAATCAAAACGATTGTTTTAGAATGTCATGAGTAAGCAAGAAAATATGAGGGAAGATACTTAAACTTTAATTTAGAAGCCAGCATATTTAATTTAATTTCAGTTTCCAACTGACTCACAGAACTGACTTCAGTTTTGGTGTTCACCATCTTGGGTCATTTGCCAAGGGCCTAAAGAGACTGTTCAAATGTGACTTTCTTCCCAAGAGCAATGGGATGGAGTCCAAGCTGGAATCTCAAAAAGAGGAAATGACTCTGATGACATCCCTTTGTCACAGGTCACAGGGTAAGCAAAAACTTAGAAAACATCGTTTGCCACAGGTAGGGAAACTCTCAGGATGAGCAGTTTATAAACACTGGGTTTGAAAGTTTTCATGCATTTTTTAGAATAAAGTAATTATCTACCCAAACATGTCAATGAAGTTAACTATGTGATTTTCAGAACACACTTGTGGGAATTTAAATTTTCTTGTGGGAAATTCCACTTAAAGTTAAAAACAAGAACTAATACCCAAGAGGAATGTATTATAATAGAAAAAAGTGGCGGTGGCTAAGTCCTTCCCTAGTTTGGTTTGAGGTTTACTCACAAACCTCTGACCTCCCTCTGTGCATCAGCGCCCAGATCATCACAAGATGGAGGGCACACAGAATTTGGAGCAGGAAGGCACGCTCATCCTGGGCAACCTCTGAATGGCCTTGCCTGCTCTGCTAGCCAGGACTCAGGATGTTTACTTCTTCCTACTGACATGCTTCTCCTACACTCTGACCTGAACCCTTAGGGCTCCTGCGCTCCTCTGGGTCCTGGTGTATCCAGCCCCTGCTGGGCCTGTGTTAGATCCCCAGGCCTGAACCCTTGAGCCTCATGCTCCACATCAGATCCTAAGGAAACTATCCCTGGACAAGACAAATAACTGAGTGTGCTGATTTAAACTATCGGTGGGAAACACCAGTCACATGTTCCTGTTGAGATTTAGCAAGTGCTTGGAACTAGAATTTCAGTTGGAAAGCTACGAGCGGACAGAGCTAGGCTCTGGGTGGCTGCTCCACACCCCTGAAAAAAAGTGATACCACCACTGACTCCAAGGGCCTGCTATTGACGCGGCTCAAGGGCTGAGCTGGGCCCTCCGTATAAGGCCAGGGTAGTGGCAGAGGATGTGTGTACCACTCAGACCAAGTAACTTGGACAGATATGAAATCTGACTGAAAATTCTTGGCAAGCAAGAAATGTTACTTCAACGTCACCCTGACTGTACATCACGATACCACAAAGTTAAAAAAAAAAATTACAGATGTCTTTTACTTTGTGAATTATATAGATGTCTAATCACTATGTTGTATACCTGAAACTAATGTATTATTGTATGCCTACTGTAATTGAAAAAAATATATTATTTGATGTCTGGACCACTACGGCCATCACTACCCACAGGTGCACCCATGCGCACACAGACACACATCCTCTCATCTCCTGATGGGAAAGTTCTAGGCTTACAGCCCAATCATCTGTGCTCTGCAAATGGCCTAGGAGAGTCTGAGACAGGGATTGCTGTGCTGTTTGACAAGAGATGGAAATAAAAACAGTTGAATCTATAGGGTAAAGTTACCATCATTTAAATATAGTTATTATCTGTGGAGCAAAAATTTTCTTGTTACACTAAGTATACACCAGAGATTCTGATTCTGCCTAACTCAATTCTCACCCAATCATTATTTCTGGAACAACTGGACAAGTGAACTCATGGATACATGGGTTAGGTCACCTTGGGCTTTACCTTTCAGCTCCTCAGTCTGCTCCTCAAGCTTCTGCTGTATTTGCTCTTTTTGTTGTTCCAGTTCTGAATTATGCTTCTGAAGCTTTGCCAATTTCTAGAAAAGAGAAGGAAAAAAAACTTTCTTGAAAACCTTATTTCAAGTTTTGTCACCATTGCCCTTCTTAGTGGAAAGCTGTATATTTTTAAATTAGTATATATATACATACACCCACACCCACCCACCCACATACACACACATTTGTTTGGTCTCAGCTCCTGTCCTTGGATAGCAGCTAGCACCAGCCCACTGCAAGACGTGACATTTACTTTCACATGCAAGGGTTCCATGTGACTTCATCAAGCAGACACTAGTTCCTAACCTGGCCTGGCAATGGCTGAAATCAAGGAGGAAGAACCAAACCAAGTTCTCCTCAAAATCAAAGAAACTCCTCTATCTAAACTTCTCTTGAGCTTCTTGATAGCTAGGGTATTTACATATTAAATATGATATAAATTATTTATGGTATGACACAGATTGACACTTTGACTCTGGAAGGATATGCGATCATGACATAAGTTCTATTATTTTAGCTTCTCTTGGTCCAGCGTTTGCTGAGCTGGCAGCTGGGGGCCCTAGGTGCTGATTGATGGTTGGTAACTGGCAGTGCGGGCAATGCCAGTAGCTGTACTGGTGCATTTGGGCAAGGATCCACAGGGATGGCAGAGGGATGCCCTGGGGCTCCAGGCTGCCACAATCCTGAGTGCTGTAAGACTTTGGAAAGTGCGGGAGAATTGACAGTAATAAAGACAGCCTTAGAAAATATCAGCTCATGCATGTGCAGGGCTCTACGACAGGCATTTGGCTAAATTTTTTATCTGACAATTTCATTTTCACAACTCTGTCAGGTCTTTGTTATTTCTATTTTATAAATGAGAAAACTAAAGAGGGTAAGGGACTTGCCTAAGGTTGCCCAGCCAGACAGCAGCAGAGACAAGATTTGAACCTGGCACACTAGATTTTTATGTCTACCGCTTTTTTATTGCACCACAGAGATGGAAACCTGCCCTGAGCTTTGCACTGCTGTTCTGGGGAAGGTGCTTCACAGGACACACCAGATGGGCCAGCAACAGGGAACTGAACTCAACCTGGAAAAGAGGGAACCATGATACCAGGGCTCCTTCTTAACCTTTCATCACTTTATGACAGTTGAAAAAGGAAACCTTATGCTGGGCTTCTTAAACACTGAACTTCCTCCCCCCTCACTCTGACTCTAGGGCGCCACCCCCCCTCCCCTAAAAGGGAGCGCCTTCTGATGACGGAAGCCAACAGCAAAATCTCATCTGCTCTGCAGAAATCTGGAGCAAAATACTATGCTGTGGTCTCTTCTCTGGAAACTCTTAGGTAGTGCCAGAGTCATGACCAGCACAGACCTCTTCCACAGTGGTCTTGTATCTCTTCCCCTTCTCCTCGTAATTGCGCCTGTGGGCAGCTGCTCTGTCCAATTCCAGTTCCAGTTTCTGAATCTTCTCCATGTCACCAGCCCGAACAGCAGCCAGACTTGTCAGCTTTTCCACCAGCCCATGGTTCTCTTTGTTCTAGAGAAAAGAAACAGCAGGTGCTTAGGAGTTTACGTCAAATAAAGAAGCTGTTCCATTTGGTTCTCAGAATCTTTAACATGGCATCTAAATCTTTCAGAGTTTTAGTTATACAGATCACATTTATCATTATGATGGCATAATGAGCATCTTCATTCCAATGAAAAGAGAGAGGCAGATCTCATCAGGATTGTTTCTGAGCTGGTGATTCTTTTAGTGTGGGGCCAGTCCAATTCTGGAGCTCCAGGACCACCCTACTGTTGTGGGCTGAACTGCATTTCCCACTGTCCCCCACCTGCCCCCCACAATTCACATGGCAAAGTTCTAATACCAGTACTTGGAATGTGATTGTATTTGGAGATAGGATCTTTAAAGATGTAATTTAAGGTAAAACAAGGTCATTAGGGTGGGCCCTAATTCAGGATGACTGCAGTCTTTATAAGGAGTTTTGGACACAGACACACACAAAGGGAAGATAATGTGAAGACACAGGGAGAAAATAACCATCTGTAAGCCATGGAGAGACAACTCGGTAGAAACCAACTCTGCCAATACCTTGATCTTAGACTTCTGGCCTCTAGAACTGTGAGAAAATAAATGTTGTTTAAGCCACCCAGTCCGTGGTAGTTTGTTATGGCAGCCCTAGTAAATGAATACGCCTAGAATGGAACCCAGGCAGTGTCGGGACTCTCACGGGCCCTGCTCCCAGCTGACCACTGCTGTTTCTCAGTGCTGTTCTCTGCATAAGAGATATAAAATGCAGGTCTGTTGCACAGCAGAACAATGAGGGGAAATTGCATCAAAATCTCATGTTTATTTGTTTACACATTAATCTATTGATGAAGGACCGTATTACCATATTAAAGTTCTTCTTAAGAGAATCTTGGTATTAACTGAAGAAAGTCCAGGAGTGAATTTTATAGACCTGCATGCTGCATATTCCTCAGCTTTTGTCCACTGGCTAAGAGCACGTGGATTTTTCTCCCTACCCGTGGGAATGGCATGGGGAATCTTCCCAAATTAGGGAGGGCTGCAGCTAGACCATATATGGACCTTTGGGCAAATTAGACAAAGGTACTCCTGCCTCAAAGGCAGCCCAGCTTTGTGCCAGGACACATGGGTTGACAAGCACAGCCAGGATGAATTTCAGCCCCACTTGCCCTCTTGAGCAGCTGCCCTAGTGCAGTATACGAAGTACACAACCATATGTAGCAGCCCTTTCCAGTGGGCTTCTGTCTTCTAGCTCAGGTGGTGCATATAAACTGTTTGAACCTCCTGACATGCATATAAATTTTAATTGTATCACTAAGAAATTTTCCTGGGAAAAAATATATCTGTAAGAAAAAATAAATATGAAAGATGCATTACGAATACCTACCTGATCTTCCAGCTTTTTCTGTAAACGCTGGACCCTGTAAGTAAGCTGAATGTTGAGGACGAATCGTCGGATATTCTGGAATCTGCGTCTGGCCAGCCATGCCCGAGCGTATTTCTGAAGGATCACAGCCTTGTGTTCCTCTAGCATCTTTAAAACAAGATTTTGTGAAATGGAAACTGGATCTCTATTTTTTCTCTAACGTTTGTAGATGTAACTACCAGAAATTTCCCATTGTGCAAAATACGAATTTCTTATAATTAACCCACAGAGACCTACGATAGACTTTTAAAACAATAACCAAATTCCACTTATAGCAGACATATATACGAATAGACACTCACATACCAGTACTCCCTGTTCTTCATGAAGAAAAACTATCTCACTACAGGTACACTTCGGAGATATTGTGGGTTCAGTGAATAGCACAATAAAGTGAGTCATGAATATTTTGGTTTCCCAGTGTATATAAAAGTTATATTTACACTATACTGTAATCTATTAAGTGTGCAATAACATGCTAAAACAAAACACATTCCTTAATTAAAAAATACTATAATTCCCCAAAACTGCTAACCATCATCTGAGCCTGTTGGACAGACTTGCTCCACACAGAGGTGCCACAACCCTTCAATTTGTGGGGGGGGGGGGGGGAGTCTGCAAAGTGTGATAAAATGAGGTATGCCTGTACTGTTAATAAAAAATAACATAAGCCCTGGCAAACCTGTGTCCCAAGAAAGCATGTGGTCTCAGCTGTACCTTTCGATATCTCCTCCTGGCCAGGAGTCCTCGGGTGTAGGCCTGGATGGTGATGGTGGCCACGCGAATCAGTTGGTACAAACTGCGAACAAGATATCCACGACAGTGCTTCTGAATGATGATGGCTGCCCATGCCTCCTTCAAGGCCGCTGCCGTAATAGCTTTCCTTGGTTAAGAAGAATGTGGAGTCCATCTATTATCCACAGAGCACTGACTTCTACTATACGGCACGACGAGCTTGTGCAACTTTTTCCTACTAAGGAATAGTCAAATGTTTTGCAGATCTACACGTTAAACTCTGTGACTTATTCTAATGCCTACTGGAGATCAGTCATCATTACCTCCCCCTTCATCCTGATCTGAATGCGGATCTGCTCCAGGCACAAGGAACCATGTGGGAACACTCACTCTTTATATCCAGGCTGACCAATCTGCTCACAGGCTCGCAGGAACCACAGGGATCATAATAACGAAACTGTTATTTGGCATTGTACTTGCTCGTTTGTCTACTCTTTCGCTCTTGTGGGAAATCATGCTGGAGGCTCCAGATTGGGGTTGGCAAACTAACGCTGGGGGACCGAACCTGCAGCCTTGCACCTGTTACTGTCAGTGTTATTGCAACACAGTCACACCTATTATGTACATATTACCCACAGCTGATTTCACACCGTCACAGCAGAGGTGAATTGTTGTAAGAGAAACTGCAGGGCACTGAAAGCCCAAAGCATTTGGCTCTTACAGAACGAGTCTGTCAACTTCTATCCAAAGGACTGGAGGAGATGACAAAGTTATTACCCTCAGAGTTAATAGCCTCGTGGAGCAGACAGACTTATAAATGGCCAAGTGGGACATGAAAAAAAATAAAATAACTACTAAAAGATCTGCAAAGAAGCTCTTATAGAAAGGATGGCATGTGAGCTAACCCTTGATAGAAAAGGATTTCTATAGACAGTGATGACTGGAAAAGACATTTCATGCTGAGGGACCGGCAAAGGCATGGAGGCCTAGCCGTGCCTGAAGTATTCAGAAAAAAGAGAATATGTCTGGAACTGCTAGAACACAAGCTACATGGAGAAAATTAGTAGTCAATGAGGTTAGAAACATAGATGGGGACCATTTATTATTAAAATATATATGTATGTATATATACATGTATACAAACACATATATATGGGGGGAGAGGAGGGGGAGAGAGAGAGAGGCAGAGGGTAAGGAGGAAGGGAGGGTGGGAGGGAAGGAGGGAGAGAGAGAATGCCTACTACATGACTACATGACAGCTACTGTCCTAGGTACAGATGTAATGGGAACCAGGTAAGTATGGTCCCTGTCCTCACAGAGCTTCCACTCTTATGAATGCATCTAGGCCACAGAAGGCCTTGAGTACCATGTCAAAGACTGAATGCTATTCTGTAGGAAACAGGGACCATTGGAGACATTAAAGACAGTTGCAGGGCAGTGGCTCAATCAGGCTCTGCCTTAGGAAGATGGGAGAGAAAGGTGGCAGGTAGATGGTGTTGTAAGGTATAAGGCACACGATGATGAAGGCCTCATCCAGTGCTGGAGCATGGCCATGATGAAATGGATGAAGCAGATACTAGAAGCAAATAGTCAAGGAAGGGTAGAATTATCAGGTCTTGGCAACTCAGAAGGAATGGGAGCATGGGTTTGGGGAGGAAGATCACTCTAGGGTTTCCTGCCCAGACTGCTTTTATTAACTGAGTCGAGAAGCAATGGGAAGGCAAGCCTGGCTGCGTGTCCATGTAAGATGGTTGCCTGGGGAGACAGGGGTGGAAGGGCACGTCCAGTTTGGGGCATGCTGAGATGAAAGGAGTGGTGTGCCAAACACATGGAGAAGCTCAGATGCTGCTGGAGGTCAGGCTTCCAGCTCAGGAAGTGATCAAGTTCAGTGACACAGCCTGACCCTTATAAACCTGCCTTCTCAACTATCTTAACAGCATCCCAAGGGAGGAGGCAGGGCAGATACATGAAAGCACACAATGCTATTTGGGAAGGACACTGATCTCACTGGCTAGCCCAGCACAGCCTCCTGGGAGTACTCAAGCAGAGATAGGATGGCATGGCTAGGGGAACTGCCCTCCACTCAGCCATCCCCTTTGGGCTGCTGTGGTAGCCTTGCCAAGGGGTTGTGTGTTTGCTGGCAGGGACTTGCCAAGGATCTCTCACCGTCTGTACGTAGGCTGGTCAGTGGCTATTCTGCCATCTTTACTCAGGGGCTTCACTAGGACCCTGGTCATCTTAGGCATTTCCAATTCCCACAGAAAGGAGCCCAGTCCCTCTACCTGGTCTCACTGGGAACTCTGATCCTCTTCAGAGACACCCTGATCAGGGCTTCATCTCTTCAGGGTCCTGGTTGTCACCTCTGCCACATGGGGACTGCAGGCAGAGTCAGTACTACCTGCCCCCCGAGAGATACACTCTTCTCACCTTGAGGCTCATGGTCATCCCAGAAAGATGCACCCTGGCTCCCAGGAGAAAGGCGGCCCCCTCCCCCTGGGAGGTGATTAGAAAAGACAGATGTACAATTCAACACGTCTTCTTTGGTTCCAATTACCTCACAGTTTGCTGACCTCGGAAGTACTGCTGAATTATGAGCGCGGCTTGTCTCTCTCGGAGGAATTTTCTTCTCTGGAGCCAGCCACGGACATGCTTTTGTATCACAACACAACCCTGCCTTAGTTTATCCAATCGGAGTTTCTCTAAATAGGCCACTTGCCCTGCTCTGAAGAAAATTTTGGTTTTACCAAACTGGTACTGATTAGAATCCTGGAAGAGAAAAATGATATAATCAGAAACAAAATATTTTCAGATTTTCTATAATATTTGGAAAAGATGGTTAGAGATTCAAAGATGCCAAAAACATGATTATTTTGACATATCTGTTCTTTGACATAAGGCAGAAAAATTCTAATATGATCTAGAAATTTATGCTTTGATTTGTTTGAAGTCACGTTAGGGGAAGAAGTAGACTTGCAGTGGAGGTTTCTATCTGTGGGATGGGGAGGGGTGTGTGCATTCTCCATGATTCTCAGCTGGGCTGTTGGGGAGCTTCAGCCTTTCATGTGTGGTTTCCACAAAAAGGACAGAGTACCTGGACAGGCTTGGTCTCTGTTTGCATTTTGGCTTCTCTTTACCACCCCTTCTCCTGGCCATCATTACTCCTTCCCTAGCAATTTTCCATCATTACTCATCACTTCAGCAATAATGTAAATCCACACTGCATGCCGAGTCTGAACCCCCAGCTTAGTGACTATCTTGTTGACTGTGTAAGATTATGGGAGAACAAAGCAGGACAGGAGGACACTGGGGGAGGCCAGGGTTCAAAGCTGGGTTCCCACTGACAGGAGAGAGTGCCCATGACTATGCCTGCTCTGACCTTAGCACACAAAAGCTTGGGGCACATTTTATTTCTTCTTAGCCATTCAACTATAGTCCAGAGACAGAGGCAAAGATGAGGATACAGGTTTGGGAGATGTGCTTCTTAGAAAGGGCCCAGGGCTCAGGTGGGCAAGACTGACCTGGATGAGCCTGTGTAAAACTACTTTGCACACCTCCTTCTTATCGCTGAACGAAAGCTCCTGCTTGCTCATGAGGATACCATAGCGACTGTAGAACTCGATGTATGTCCACCTAGAAGGTCAAAGCAGGGCCTGAGCAGGCGTGCCTGGGAGGGAGCCTGTTGTGTCTGTGGACCCTGTGGCTTTAATGGTCACTGCTGGTGGAGTGGAGTCTATTCTAGGGATGATGGTATTGACCTCTGACCTACCTCATGCTGAGCACACCTGTCTGCAACCTGGACTGTTTTTGTTAATGCTCTGCTCCAGCAATTCATCAATTGTCTTCTCCCTACCCCCGCCCCCCACAGCCCGTTTTCCTAGGAGGCAGCGGTGACTCTCACTTGCAGCCCAGGCAGGTGATGGGGTGGTGATGATGGCGACCTCTGCCCCACCCACCGCCTGTGTAGCATCCTTTCCTGGCCTTCCCACAGCACAGTGGGACACATCTCAGGAGCATCTTAGGAAAGTACATGACAAAAAACATGGTAGACATTCCCTTGGTTTTAAGCACAGCCCTTAAATTGGATATTTTCCCCCCAAACCAGGGCTGAAGACATACCTGGAAGGGTAGCTCTGTGCACTGATGCGAATCGTTTCTAAAACGCCACAGGCTCGCAGCTGCTGAACAATTCTTTTGGAGTTAAACCTTAAAGGAGACAATTTTATAATGTGTTAAGCCATTATAATTGATAATAGCACCTCCAAAAAACAGTTCAGAAAGTCGAGGCTACGGAGAAAGAAGCAATGCAGAGGGGTTGTGTTAACACTGTATATGAAAGGCATTATTGTTTTGAATCATTTTAAAGCCCAGAAATAGTAAAATTCAAGGCAACTGTGAGCATATTCTCTAACATCACAACAGAAACACTGGATTGCTCCGTGTTTTCCCTGCCTCACGAGAACACTTACTCAAAGGGTAATTTCTCATCATTCGGTTTGATGCAGCGAACGTAGTGGGGCGTGGTTGCATTGAGGGTCTCCATGAGCAAGGCCAGAGAGCTGCGGAACTGGGAGACAAGGTCAAGCAACAAACACTGAGCTGAAATTTAATACTTATATTGAGGAAAAAAAAAAAAAAGAGGCCCCAACTTGTTAAGAAGAACAAAAGTTAACTTTGTGTATAAACATCTAATACAAAAGGTTTCAATCCATGACTGTGATCATTAGTGTCCTGCTGCTGGATGGATCAGCCCTGTCCAACACTCCTGCGTAGCAGGGAGCATGGTATATATCTTATTACTGTGCAAACATGTGGTTGGATCAGTTGTGTACGGCCTTGGAGGTTGAGGTATCATGACACTGAATCACAGATTTCCTTTGCACTCATATTTACACTAGTTCTGAAGAAGTTCGGTGCCCATGTCTAGTCCTGTAATGTGGATCCTCCCAGTGCCCGGGTCCCCAGGGGCCTGGCCCATGCCTGTGTCCCCCTCACCCAGAGACACTTTCTTGATACCTTATTTCCCACTGTGGTCCGGAACTGCTTGTTGTTTGGCTTGATGATTTGCTTAGCAGATTTAATCGTGATTGCTGAACCAAAAGGGGAAGGAGGAACTGGATTTTCTTGGAAAAATTTGGCACAGAGATAAAACTGAAAGAAGCAGAGAAGATTTCAATGTCTGAAAGTGCTTGCCCACAGGCCTCAGTTGGTACAAGCCAAACAAGTGGTCAAAACAAGCCCAGGTCAAGCGATAATCTTGGCCAATCTCTACAGCAAATCTCGATTCCACACAATGGACTGTCCTCACTCGGGACGACTGTGGCTTCTTTCCCAGGAATGAGAGCAGAGAATGTCTACACAGGGGTATCGCTCAAAGTGTCAGGAAAATGGAAACATTGTAATTTCCACCTCTGTGCCTTGGCTCACATCAATTCTGCACCTGGAATTTCCTTCCTCCTACCCCACATTCTCATGCCCACAGATCCAAACCCATTATTCAAGGTTCTGTTCAAATATTTTCCAGTCCCACTCCCTTCCCTGATGCCCCAGCAGGAACAAATCCCAACTTCCTCTAAACTATCCTATTCTTATTTGTACCTCTTTTAGGACACTCCTTACTTTTTACCTTGCATCAGTTACTTCTTTGTCATGTCTTCTCTCTTGGAGTGAACTTCATATTTTTTCCTTTAAATCAGACACTGAGAATCTCCTTCAGGGCAGAATTCCTGCATGATGCATCCTTGTGTGTCCCTGGGGAGGAGTGGGTCTGAAACTGCCACACCTCTGAGAACCTTTGTGCTCCACATGGAGACCCGCCTGTGCTTCTACAAGATTCGTGCTCATCGTCCAGACTGGACCCCAGGATAAGCGTGGGGGTAAGTAATTTTGTGTATGAGATGCAGGCCACTTCCACGTTGAATTCTCTATCATAAATCAGTTTTATGCATGTACGTATGTATGTATGTATGCATGTATATATGTATGTATTTATTTGGCGAGGCAACCCTTGGTTGACCTCACAGATTGCAAGGACTTCGTCAACTTACAATCCCTCATTTTTTATTTTTTACACCTAGAGCACCTGGTCTTCCTAGGTGGTCTCCCATCCAAGTACTAACCAGGCCCAACCCTGCTTAGCTTCCGAGATCAAATGGGATTGGGCTTGTTCAGGGTAGCATGGCCGTAGATCTCATAAATCAGTTTTAACAGGTGAAGGGGTCACGGCCTATGATTTATTTATGATCATTAGTGGAAGTGCTCACGCTCATTTGGGAAATGGTCAAAATACTTGAACATCGATGGAGGACTAGGATCTTTTAAAAGAAGGGAAATAAATATGATAAACAAATCTTCACAAAAATGGAGGCTTATGTATGAAATAGCCATATTCTCAAATTTTAATTTAAAAATGTTCAAAGAGGAAACCAAGGAGCTAGAATTTTTCTCTTGGTGACACTGTTCACCACACAGAACCATGGATTTGAGGAGCTTACACATGCACATTATTCTGTCTCTGTCTTGCTTTGATTTTCTACACTCACTAAGCACTGCCTACCGCTGCCCGGTTATGGGTTTCAGGTGGGTCCTCCCTCTAGAATATGAGCTCCTCTCTGCAGGAGCCCTATCTGCCTTGTTTGCTGCTATGTCCCCCAAATTGGGGACAGTGCTTGGCACACGGTAGGTGCTGTATAAATATGTGTAACTGAATAAAATGTGAGCTGTGGTTCTTTAAATGGTCTGTCAGTTGTCCTTCGTGTGTTGTCTGTATGTTTGAGTTCTGACTTTGCTTACAGTGGAGATTTGCATGCTTTTAGAAGCTAGAAATGCATTTTAGTTCCAATTCTAAAGTAGTTATTTTTTTGTTTGAGCTACAATTTGCCACAAGACAGTACACACACACTTTCTCTTTCTCTCTCCCTCTCTCTTACTTTTCCCGATATCTAGATCCATGTCAAGTGCTTAAGGCATAACATTAATTACCCCCAAGGACGTGACAAACCTTGCTTGCTTTCAGGATTTCAACCAATGTGTCATAGACAGTGTCTCTGTTCTTTTCAAGGAAACCTTCGCATTTATATTCAACCTATGCAGAAAAAGGAATTAATTATTTCCAAAGAGACAAAAGCAGATAGCATCTAAGTATCACAACTTCTTTTTTTCTTTTTAAAGAAAAATTAATGAAAAGGCTGTAAAGCAATCTTCTAAAAGAAAAAAAAAAGATTCAGTTTCTGTTTGTCACAGTTACTCCATTATGTAAAACTTAGAAAGCTGGGACTGTGTCACTTGATGGAAAGAGCCAGGCCTGCCACTGCCTGGATTTCTCACCAGCTGCTGGTCACCCTGCACTCGCCTGTGAGTTCCCTCTTGCTACACGTGACAATTCTCTGCAATGTGTGTAGTTAATACACACACAGGTCTCAGAAGACGTGGCTGGGGCTCACTTCACCTTGGAAGCCAGCAGGAGGAGAAAAAAGCTCAGTGGTATCCTCTGGGTTCAAATAGAAATGTTTTCTAATCTACCACTAATGTGGTAGAAAGGGGAAAAAACTGGGAGCTGACCATAAAGCTTTGGGGCCACTGAAGCCCCAAAGTCAGGTTTAGAGGGGGTCAGTGTTTGCAACGCTTGCCTTTGGCTCTGAAAGGCTCTCCACGCAGCCCTTTCTGATTCCTAAGACTTCTCAAATCCTTGAACGACGTGGGGGTGGGGGAGCTGCTTAAACAGTCAAACCCCAATGTAGTTTATGCCTCTGGGTTATGTATTTTAATATGTGATCAAATTCTTCATAAATTAAAAACATATTAACAAATAAAATATTAAAAAATTAATGGTGAGGAAACAGGCTTTTGGGGGTGCTGGAATATAGAGGGTGTTCGGTGACCCCTGGGTGAGGACTCTGCTTTGTCCCTCTGGGTGAGGAAGTGTCCTTACTAGTGGAGAGTTTAGGTTAAGAACCAGGAACATTGGCTGTCTGTAATCACATACTCTCTTGTGATTGAAGTACTTAAGATTCTTGTATAAATTCTTCCAGGCTGATGGCATGAGCCACTAGTCTAAGCAGACAAAGATATAACAAATGTAGAGCTTTCCTGATCCAGGACCATCTGTGGGGACAGTGTCACAGGTTGCTGAGTGCTTCTGTTGGGGGGCTCTGGGGACCGAGGGAAGATGTGCTGACTTATTGTATCTAAACGCAGCTGCCTCACTTTCAAAATGATTTTATTTCCTTGGCTAATTGAATTGAGAACCTCAGCTCACCTTATAGTGTGTGTGGTTTCTTCCCACCAATCTGCAGTCCACCCAAAGTGCTGCACCGTCAGTTCTTTTAAGAGGGACTTCTTGGAAGTGCCAGGGGGAGAGAATTAAATGTATAGACACTACTCACTATGAAGAGAGCCTCCTAAAGTAAATGTCATACATGCTTTGTGTGAAGTCTGATTCTTTTTTTTTTCTTTTCCCCAGGGGACCCCAGATGTGAAGTTATAAAGGACAACAACTCAAAAATGTAAGTTGATGTATCATTGTTCATTTCACAGGCATCTTTGCAGGAATCAATCTGAAACCCTCTAAGCACTACAAGGCTATCACATTTACCTGTACTCCCCTAGCCCACAAAGGTCATTACAGCTTTCTAGCTTATTGTCCCCTTGGCTACTTAGACATGACTAGCAGACTCTGACCCACAGCACTAGTCTCTGGGACAGACAAAAGAGACAAGCACAAGCTATCCGCATGATCCTCAGGCACTGGCCAGGCCACTAGAGTAATGCCCAACTAAGGACAGGAGTTTCCTTGGGGAAGGAAAACAAAATAAGAATGCATGTTTAGGGCAAGTGGTTATGGTGATTTTTCTTTTTTTCCTTTCTGTTTTCTAAGCTTTCTGTAGTGTGATTTTTTAAACATAATTTTTTTATTGGACTAACATTTGTTTCATATAAAGTAGGAGATATATAAAGAAGAAAATAAAAATCACCTAGAAAACCCATCATCTTGAGTCAACCTATGTTACCAACATAGTAAATATATTAGAACTCGAAAAACTTCAAAAAAAAAAAAAAGATATAACTCTTGTTATAGGAAACTACACTGTCTTGATTATAATGATTTCATAGCAAAAATAAACTGATAAAAGGTTAATGAGTTCATAATAAATCCAAAATAAAAAATGAGGTCCACTAGCAACATGTTGCTCTTTAAAACAGTACAATCCAAACTCAAGTATTTTGTGATGAAAACAAATTAAGGATTGTTAAATACACACACTCTCTCTCGCATGTATCCTACATGCAAAGTGTGACTTGAATCTGACCCGAAAAGCCCCTGGCCTGTAAAGCAGGCAGCTCTGGCTCCAGGACAGTGTCCTTCCAGACTCTCACTGTACCTTATCAGCAAAGTGCTGGATGATAAAGGATGTATTTGACATTCTGGGTTTTTCAAACGAAGGGTTCTTGTTGATGAAATTATTATACAGCTTTTGAAGCCAGTTTTCATCAGTTCCATGTGGTAACTGGAAAAGAAAAGCAAACCAAATAGCAAGTAAGAAGACTAGAGATGAAAGGTGAGAAGAGGTGAGCAAAAGCTCTATTTCTGAGAGATGGAGATGATCTGGCATCTCAAGCGAGCTACTCTAGATTCACAGCTCCTTGTTTAAAAGCGATTCTAGGCATAATTCTACCCTTGATCTCGATAATCTTCAGAGTGATATTTAAATGGACATATCAATGCCCTTGTACAAGAACAAAATGTTACGAACTAAAAGGAAATGGTCACACAATGACTTAAAAATGATGAATTTTATTTCTGCAAAACTGGCAGTATTTTCATTTTTTTCTCCCAAAGAAGTTCAAAGGCTCAGGAAAAAGTCATATAAATTCCATTATGTGAACAGACTTTCATTCCCAGTTGAATGGGAAAAGCCTGCCACCTGAATGTTGTTCTCCTCACTTCGTCTTCAGGAAAAGAGTTTTTCCTTTGTTTTACTGCCTCATGAATAACTACCTCCTTGCACTAAGATCTTATCTCCTCAAACTAAGCTAGTTGTTAAATTCCTTCTTGATAGCTGGTGATTTTAAATTTATCAAGTATATTAAGCCCAAATGCTGTGAATCTAATACTCCATTGTGTTCAAATGACTCCTGCATACTTCTTGTGACACTGGTCACCTAGCAAATGTCTCTGTGGGATGGGTACAAATATTTAGCTCGAAGAGGCTACCTTGGCCTCTGTTCTGGAATGTCAGCCCTGATACCAGCCAGCCCTTTAATCTTAATCACTGCAGGGGCTGAAGCACATGTGGCACCAGAAAGGATAATCTGTGAGAAGAATTATGGAACTGAGAATTCTAGGGAGAAAATGCAATTAGGTCTTCAACATTATAATTTTTTGGGAGGGGGGATGGAGTACAAATAAATCTCTGTAAAAAAAAAAAAATAGAACGTATGTTTAAACATCAAATACTAACTTTAAACCAAAAAACGAATATTGTCCTTGGGATTCTTTGTTCTGATGGCCCCATGAAGAACACTGCTAGGCTGACTCACTATAAAGTTGCTCCCCCAGAGGGAAATAACAGAAAAACTTTCAGAGAGCTCATCTCTCAAATTGTATGGTGTTGATTTCTCTGCTACCCCTCCCGATGGGTGACTCATAGAACCAGGAAGAAAACCCCAGTCTTGTTAGTCATCAACGACTCGCATGGGGTCACTTGCTGTTTCCATGTCCACTCTTCATATACCTACAGACAGCCTCAGAGGGCTCCTCCCTGCTGGACACGGCCTGAGAGGTCACGCACGTTACCCAAGGGTGGGTGACATATGCTGAGGGTGGGAGGCTCACCTGGCCTTCCCAGGTTCCTGTGATGGTCAAAGCATTAATAACCAACCAATTGGGTAACATGTCAGAAAATTACATGTATATGTATATTTTAAAAATCCACTTTGCAATATGCTATTCTGTTACCACTCAGAAGTTGAAAAAAATCTCAATATTTTAAAGATGAATTTACACCATGAGCCACTCGAGCAAAGGGCTGAATCCTACTCATCTCCAGGTCTATGAGACAACACGTGGAGGCCCTTTTGGTAAATGACACAATATCTAACATAGTAGGTGCTCAAATAAAAAGTTTATAAACAAACTGTCATTTAAAAATTATACCTAAAAACTAAGTTACTTTATTATATATGCCAAAATAAGCATTATGAATGATTTACGCTGCAATTTTAAGTTAATACTATGCAGCTACATTCATCCTATAAAGGCGTAAAACCAACAATTATTTTAAAACGTTACCAAGCACTCTTCATCCAGTAACTCCAAAATGCCCATTTTTGCTTCAATCAGGTCAATAACTGGTTGGTTGTCATAAAAATCTATCAGAGTCCAAGGGATATCTTCCTTCATATATTCTTCTTGTTCAAGTTTAAAGACATGCTGGGAATCCATAAGTTAACACAGAAAGTACAACAGAATATTAATATGTGCTTCCAAAAAGCAGGATGTAAGCATTTGGAAAATATAGATACATGACTGGTTTGCAATGTTTACGGAAGATCCTGAGGTGCAGGCAACCCACCTTACCCATGATCAATGCAGCTGAGTTCCTAATGTGGGGTTAGACCTCATCCTCCCACCCAGTCTGAGTGGGTGCCTACATCCTATCACCTCCAGTATTGCAGGTACTCAGAGTGGTCCTGGAGCCCCTCCCTGCTCACAGCACTGCTGCTATGCAGTACAGAGCCAGCCTCTTTGGCCGGGTGGAAGGCAGCCTGCCCAAGAATGCTGGCTGTAGAGCCAGTGTGAGAAGCCAACAATTTGGAGAACTTTGTTCACTACTTGTTCGGCCCATAAAGGTATCAGGGAGGTTTCCTAGAGGGCTGGCTCAGGCTAATCCTGGCTGCAGGTGACAGGAGGGGTAAGGGCAGCAAGGAGAAAGCCTGCCATGGAGGAATCCTTTGGGAGCGGCACAAAAGCACAATAGGTGATTGAGAAACAAACGGGGCTTTTACAGACCAGAGAGCACAGCAGTGACGTGGGGTAGCGGGAAAGCACAGCAAGATGGCAGAGGGGGCATCACGCAAGGCCCTCACATTCCTTAGAGAATTCTGGTCCTGTGGCTTTTTCCTAGGGGCAGTGAGGACCCATGGAAGGCATGAGGGAGGGAGGATCATGATGAGATCTGGAAAGATAGCTCAACTTAGGTGGGAGATGGCTTTGAAGAGAGCAGGACTGGAGGCAGAGTCCAGTCGGGACTCAGTCAAGCATTCCGTGGTGGCTGGACACTGTGGGAGGTGACGCAGAGGACTCTGGGGGAGGAAGATGAGTGAGAGTGACGAGTTAGGATGAGAATTAGGCCAGGACACCAGGTTAATGCTAGCAGTTTGACCACAAAAAGGAGCATGGAGAGTCAGGGCTCCGAGAGGGGAAGGTGGTAGGTCCACTTTGTCACTGTTGAGCTCCTGGAGGCCACCAGGGCAGGAATCCAGCAGCGGCCAGGCTCATGGAACAAGAGCTGGAAGACAGTCTTCACTAGGGCTTTTGTGCTGACATTTTAAGGTATTACCCCTCCCAGAACAATCTGCACAGTACTAGATGACTCAAAAAAAAAAAAAAAAAAAAAAAGAGAAAAATAAGAGAAAAATGGAGGAAGAGGAAGAGGAAGGCGAGCAGGAGGAAAATGAAATTGTGGCCTTGATACACTATTTTCAGGGGGTGTCTTGCACATGCATTATTTTGAGGTTGAGGTGAATGTGTGTGTTGGGAACAACATGGCACTAGAGTCCTAGGAGATGGTAGAATCTGCAGGTTTAATTATGATGCGTATCTACTTGGAAAAACCCTTCATTGGGGTTATGAAATGTTACACTGCCAAGGAATCCTTGAGAATGCTAACAAAATAGAAATTTGCAATAAGATGACAATTAATGCTTATACATGGATTAATTCTGGAGCAAGAGAAAAGAAAGAAAAAGAAACACATACTGAGTATGATTGGTCTTCTCCTCACAACAATATTAGGCACATACTATTGGTCCATTGTTAAAATGAGGAAAACTGAGGCTCAGAGAGCCCAAGGTCCCAGAGAAAGGAGGTGATTCAAATCCAGCTCAGTTAAACCAAAAGCACATGCTCTCTGTGATGTCATACTACTTTTTTCCCAGCGGTTGTGTGGGAGAAGCTGAATTTTAAAAGATAAGCAGGAGTTTGCCAGGTGAAGACAAAGAGATGGGAAAAGGACAGGAACGAGGTGGGTTACAGCAGAGAGCATAGCAGGTGCAAAGAGAGAGGTTTGCAAGGAGGTGGAGCCTTAAGGAAGCTCACGAAATCATTCAGTCTGGGTGCATAGGAGGGTCTATATCCAAGACTGGCAGATGAGGAACTGAAACTAAAAGTTGGCCGATTAGCTCGAAAAAGATGAAATCGAATGGGAAGGTGCAATCTCAATATATGGCCACAAGGAGGTGTAGTGGCCCAGCATACAGCTCTTAACTGTTCAGGATTTGGAGAAGCCTAACTGCCTCTTCCTGTCTGCTGGCACACAGAGCTGAGAACTAGTTTCAAGAAAGCAGAAACATCACCTACCAGGTTAAACTGCTGTTGCAGTTTTTCATTAGCGTAATTGATGCAAAACTGTTCAAAGCTGTTCACATCGAAGGTTTCAAAACTGAAATACAGTTGAAGCAAGTTAAAATATAACTTGGAGGACACATACATTCGTTTACAGGTCCGTTTTTTTTTACAAACTTCATAGCTAAACAATGTTATGTTTTCTTAAAGTTTCAATATCCCGGCAGTCAAGATATTCCCAGGCTGCCTCAGACAGAATCCGGCATGTACAAAACAGCTACCTTGAGGCAAGTATTAAAACAGTCCCTTCAGAATAGCATGTATCATTTAATCCACACAACACTGACAACAGCATTATCATTCTGAGAGGTTAGAAACTTGCCTAAGGTTACAGTTACACAGCTAGTGTCCGACTCAAGTGTAAGCCTGGCTAAGAAGCAGTGTTCTTTCCTATTCTCCCACTCTTTACCTGTTGAAAGGAGAGGGAGCACATATTTGCCTCTCCCAGAAGTGCTTTCATACTTTGTGGAAGACAAGGGCAAGGTCATTTAATGCCTAGCAGGTCCAAGACAGAAATGGCCCCACCTCCATTTTCAGACATTCAGTGTCTGTCTCGGGAGCTGCCCTGGGGTTGCAAACGCAGAGCTGAGAGGAGGCAGGTGATAGAAACAGAAAGCAGGCTGGAGAGAGTACATAGTGAGCTGTGCGGGGCCCTTGCCAACAGGACTGTCCAATGGGGCAGCTGCTACTCTGCTCTGGCCAGCTGTGGCAATGGATTAATGCAAATCAGGAAGTTAGACCACTTGATTCTCAAGAGAAGCCAGAATTCTGGACTTTTATGTGAATAACACCACTTTGTAAAACTTTTGTTGTGGGCTGAACAAAACTCAGGCACTAAATTCACCACCTGGCCAGGTAAGCACTCCTGCCAGGAGGAAGCTCGCCCAGGGCTTTGGGTGCTAGCATTGCTGCACATAGCCTCATGTAACCCTAACACTGCCCTAGGTGGAGGGCTACAGTGACCCCATTGTTACACATGATGGTCAGAGGTGATGGTGACCATGGCACAGACCAGCAGCCTGCAAATCCCAGACATGCAATTTGACTCCAGCTCTTGGTGCCTCCAAAGCTTTGGTTCTTAATTGCTCTAATTCTAAGGGGATCCTGCCAGTGCCAACCACGGGTCCCTTGGGAGTCTCACTTGACCGAGCCAGTTTGGCTCAGTTTAGACTTCCTGAGTAGGTTACGGGCCTGAACTTTGTTCTCAACAGCTCCGCGGTGACTTGAGGCAGGAGCTGAACCATACAGCTCTGACAGTTCCTTTCCACACACACTCTGGGGTCCAGAGACTGGACACCGTGGACAGGCCAGGGATGAGCTTAGGGAAGAGTTAAAAGGGCCTCATTGTGCTCCAAAGCCCAGGCCAAAGGCAGGACTTTCTAGAGCAGGGCTGGAATATCAAGCATCAGTGATTATTTTCCTGCCCTTTTGTTCCCCTTCTCTCAAAGAGCACTTGGCGTTGAAGTTCAAAAACCATGGAAAGACTTAAATCTATGACTTAAAATGCCAGAAGCACGTTAGCTATGACAACACTTCACATTTGAACAATGCTTATGGTTCTTAAGACATCTTTACAATTTCTTCCATTTGATCTTCATAATAACCCTGCAAGACAGGCCCCATCTTATAGATACAGAAACTGAGGTTAGGAGAGGTTCTGCAACTTTCCCAGAGCCACATGACCAGCACACCACAGTGCTCACACCCAGTGACCTAAGTCCCAGGCCCAGGCCTTTCCAACTCTGGGTCCAGAGACCATAAACACTGAACTGGCTAGGGAGCCACAAGCCCTCGTGCTGTTCCCAGCTGAAACCTCAAAGCCCACGGCTTCAGCTTTAAACACTTTCAGTGAGGGTGACTCTTCCTTTGAGGCTGCCTTATTTCCAGGCTAACTGAGCTCAGTTCTCTCAAAAGTTGCAGGGTGCACGAGCCAGGTCTGATCTAGACTTGAGCATGCTGGAGAAAGGCAAGAAAGGATTTGCTGGGCAGCAGCACTCTTACTTAAAGAGGGGCACTTATTTTTTTGGAGGGTATACCATTAATTCACCAGTGGCAACAAACATTTTACTTTTATAATTTTTGAAAAGGAATTTATTTTTAAATTTAAAATTTAACATGTACAGTAACAAGCTCTTGTGAGTTTATAATTACTCCTGTCTCAGGTTTGCACACTTAGCCAAAAAATTAAAATTCTTTATTACGGTGCTCAGCAGGCCCCAAGGATCTGACTCCTTTCTGCCTGTCATCCTCCTCACTCCCTGCTTCTTGTGCTGAACTGCCCTCTTCCCTACCCCCAGTGAACCCCCAGCACATTCACTTATTCCCTTCATGAGAATCGTGAATTGTCCCCCATTTAATTGTCCACCTGCCCCTTAAAACTGAAGTCCCCAAAAAGCAGAGCCATGCGTCTGTGCTGTTTACCGATCACACCACAGTGCCTGGCACATAGATATTTGTTGGATGAATGAAATAATATATTCTTAAAATAAAGGTCTATTTATTTTTAAGACATATGAAAGTTACATATTCCATCACAAAGAGATTGTTTTAAACAGGACTTTGCCTTCTTGCAAGTCTACTTAAATTACCACTGGCTGTTCACACGCTTTTTTTAGAACAAGAAACAGGAACTAATCTACTAGAGGATCCCAGCAATGTACTGGTATTTTACAGCTGTTGACATATACTATTAATTGGATGTCACATGTATTAACTTAAAATCTAAACTAAACAAAGCCCCTCCCTTGAGGCACTGTCTCATTAAGCTCTTTACCTGGCCTCAATTTGCCCCTCTGCCCTCCTGCCTACCCTCCCCTAGTAGGGAACAGCAGATCACAGAGACCCAGAGCCCAGGCTCTCCCCTCTGCATGAGGAGGGGACTTGAGCTGCTTTTCACAGTGTGAGGGACTACTCCCCAATCTGGACAGAATACTCTGTGATATCTTTCATGGGACAATCTGCCTCTTTTCTCCTTTGGGGAAACCCGAGT
The DNA here is from genome assembly GCA_028627145.1 of Eidolon dupreanum. NCBI lineage: Eukaryota > Metazoa > Chordata > Mammalia > Chiroptera > Pteropodidae > Eidolon > Eidolon dupreanum. Next base: position 47,139,561 of record CM053509.1, on the reverse strand, counting down.
TGGTCCTGGGAGTGGGGAGGGTCGGGCATGGAGGGCCAGGTGCTAACAAACAAAAGTCTGAGTGTTAACAGACCCCTCAGCCCGCCTCACCTGGCTGGGGCCTCTTGCACTCTCTCTGCTATTCCATGAGCATCTTTAGGATGACTCTGACCCGGGATTTAGAAAAGCAGGTCATGGCAAAGAGGAGGAGGAAAAACAACACTCCAACGTGGGATCTCTATCTCCACCCCCTCCCCGCCCGCCAGGGCTGAGGCAAATAGAGGACCCTCATTATGCAAGAAAGGATGAGGATTTAGGTGTGAAACTGGCCGGTAAAAGGCCTGATTATGAGTCCTCCTCTGTCCTGTGAGCCTGTGCGAGGTACAGGACCTCTGGGACTGTCATTCCCTATGAAACAGGAAAGGAATGTCAGGGTCCACACCTCAGGGAGCCTCTTTCAGGAGACAGAAGTGGGTGAGAGCCTCACGCAGCACTGGGAACTCCCACCAGCGGGGCAGCTCTGAACAAGTTCCTGAGCTTTTCTAGCCTTGGCTACATCATCTCCAAAATGGGGATAATTATAAGGTTGTTTGAGGAGCAAGTGAGAAAGTGCATGGAAACCATCCAGCATGGTAGCAGGCATATGATGAACTCTTGATGTTGGCAATTAGTAATTTAGCATTTATTTAATACACTAAATAAAAGACACTGTAGCCCAGGAGATGATACTTAACACCCATACATAAGAAAACAGAGAACATCATCTTTCTGATCATGCGAAACACAAAGGAGAAACCCGAACAAACTGATCTAAAAATAATGGGCATTTGAATTTGAACGAGGAAAGACAGGCTCACTGAAAAGAATCTTACCCATAAATGTCCAAAACACCAATAAAAGTGTGCTGCTTGCCTGAAAACTGCAATGCTAAGTTAATTCTCTCCACGATGAAGTCGAACAGGTGAGCATAAATCTTTTTGGCCAGCGCATCCCTGGCGTTGACAGCCTGGGGCCTGGTCATGGGTTTCACCACAGTCTCAGAGGTCGTGATGATTTTGCGATTGCACAGCCACTGGGCAACTTTGCCACTCTCCAGGCCCAGGAGCTCACAGAACACCTTCAGGTGACTGTCATCCTCCTTCAAAAACAAATACAAACCCCGTCAGGGCTGTCTAGCCACCTAAACCAGCACATGCCCACCCACCCAGGGCCCTTGGCTTCCGCTCAGGCCTGTGTGAGATGAGGATGAGCTGGCATGAGAATGACCAGGCCTCCTGAGACAGAGTCAGGCCTGGGAGTAAAGCAGGAGGGGCCACAGTGGCATCGAGCCTGCACCTGGCCCTTGGCAGGACACCGCTAACACTGCATTTCATAGAAACAGTTTTTACTACATGTTTTCTTCTTTATGTGGATATTGATGAAAATAACCAAACACATACCCCCTATCAGGAATCACTACTCATAATATTTGTCACAGAAGAGTCACACATATAAACATACCTCGTGTCCATTAAATAAATGTGCCACAAAACTTACACAGGAGTATATTTCCAGAGAGAAAATCAGCACCACTGGTGTTAGATTCAGGCGAGTGTCAGGAAGTAGGAGGTGTTCTTTCTGTTTACAATTGTCCAGTGCCCTTAAGGCCCTACTCAATGGTCCTCAACCTTTTTGGCACTAGGGACTGGTGCTCCTATGAGAATCTAATTCCTGATGACTAAGGTGGAGCTGAGGCAATGATGCTAGTGCTGGGGAGTGTCTGCAAATACAGGTGAAGCTCACCTGCTGCTCACCTCCTGCTGTGTGGCCCGGTTCCTACAAAGGCCATTGACCAGTACTGATCCATGCCTGGGGGTTGGGGACCCCTGCCCTACATGACCTGTACCCTCCCTCTCTCTCTCTGCATTTTCTGGCCTCATCTACCACCCCTCCTTTCACTCACTCCTCTGGATAAAACAAGTTTTTTACTAGTTCTCAAATTATAACTTCTGCCTGAGAGCCCTTATACTTGCTCTTCCCTCTGCTTAATATGTTCTTCCTCAGATACAATTCACTTCCTTGTCTTCAGGCCTCTGCCCATGGCCACTGTATCAGAAAGGTTTTTGCTGAATGCCCTACACAAAAGGCACAGCTCCTCTCCGTCTTCTACTTTGCTTTACTTTCCTTTTTAATGGCCATCATCAGCTGCCAGAGCCTATAATTATTTATTGTGTCTCCTCCTCTCTGCTATCTTCCCCTAGATCATAAGCTCTATGAGGGACTTCTTGGTTTGTTTTGTTCACTGCTGTTTCTCCAGAGCCTACAACAGTGCCTGGCACACAGTAAGGCGCTCAGTAAAAATTTGTTGACTAAAAGAAAAATACATAGACAATGCATTTTCCCTCTCTTCCACTTTTGCAAGGAGAACAACCTTTACTCTTCGAAGGCAACTCATGGAAACCCTTGCCTCCTTGTTCTCATTAAACTGGTTTCTCCACCGGCCCAATGTACCTGGTGCTAAAACGCAAAAGCAGGGGACCCACAAGACGTTCTACTGATGACCATCAAAACACAGGATAGGTGAAACAAACAAGTATCTTACACTAACTGTGGATCTCTCATTGCCCACTGCTGTAATCTGCACGTTGCCCAGATGTAGGATGGCTGCCAGGATCTTAAAAACATCCATCTGAAAATCTTTCTTGAAACCTAAAAACAAAAATTTTCCTAAATTAGGAATATTGCATTTCTTTTCTTAATCACTTGTAAGATAACACCTGAATTCTTTCAAGATGCTCTAGTGTAATCAGTGCCAAGAGCTAGGCCAGAGAACATAACGTAGACCCCAGAGAGAATCTGCCTCACTATTCTTTACACTTTGACTTGGGCAGACACACAATGTGAACTCTACAACCCACTAGGTTTCCCTTTTGTCATGGCTACTGGGAAACTCAACACACAAATATCTAAGTGACAATTTCATATCAGGTTCTTGGGAGAATCAGCTCTCATTTATTCTGTGATGTACTTGCTTCATTTTTAATGTTTTTTTCTTTCTTTCTTTTTTTTTGTTTGGGAGCTGCCTGAATGGTGGGATGCTGGATGGATTCCATTTGCCCCTCCAGCTCTGCATCCCACTCTCTGCTCTAGGGGGCTGACTGGTCTGGACCAAGGCAATGGGCTCTCATGTCCTCTGGCCTCTGGCTGGGTTTGACCAGTGGGGACCCTAGCAGAAGGTCAAAGAGCAGGAGGACAGAGGTGCGGGTATATCATCCTCTCTTTTCCTGCAAAGTTGCCTCAGGCTGGCTCTCTCGCCGACTAACATGAGGTCCCTGCTCCTGGTCTTGCACTGATTTTCCCCAACCCTTCTTTCAGGCTCCAGTAACACCCCTGTGCCTGAAAGAAAAAGAGCAGCAAACAGCTCTGCTGCCTTCCCTGGGTCCCTACTGCCCCTTGCAGCTCCCCTGGCCCCATCTACATTGCTACAGTTGCTCCCTTCATAAACAAACCCTCCTTTAATCCAAACTGGAGTATACCCCGTTTCCCCTCAGGCCTGAGTGATATAGGTGGAATATAAGTTATAAATATATAACATATTTGGTCATCACAAGGGGATCTCCACATTTCCTGGGACTGAAAATAAATCTGACCAGCTCCCAGGAAGGATTTTATGTCTGACTCCCGTAAATCACAGCGGAGGATCTGCCGGTTGTGACAGGGCTTTGCTAGGTCAGGATCCCTGTGCAGGAGTGAGGTGGATGAGGTAAGCACCAGGTGGTCCTAATGACACTGCAGTGAGTCAACGAGCTAGGTGAGCTAGGCGAGCTTGGCGATAGACTCAGGCAGGTGGGGCAGGCTCATTCTGACTGACATCCGTGCTCCCTGGTCTGCACCAGGATGAAAACTGGAGTGTTGACTCATGACTCCCCAAACTCTCCCCAAGCAAAAAAGCAGTGGGCCCTAAAATCCGATAAGAGCCGCCGTGGCCACTCACTGGTTCTACTTGAGGACATCTGGAATATTTGAATAGCGGCTAGGTCACATTCTTAAATAACTTCAAAACCTACAGAGTCTTCTCTACTTCAAATATTAAACAAAATCAAAGTTGCAAAAGGTTTCAAACGAAAAGTATATGGATGACTCCAGCTCAGTCTGGTGCAGGCATCTGCAGTCTTTCCATCTGGAGTTAACACCTCCATTTGAAGGACAGATGCCTCTAACGGAAATAAACTTTCAGGCCACCACCATGATAAATGACAGGTAAGTGGTGAATAAAAGCAACTAAAAATGCGAAGTTTGGTAATCTTCACTCTGCCACTCCACTCTGCATGATCCGTAACTAAATCACTTAACTACTCCATGCCTTCCAGAATTGACAAAAGTGAGATAACTCCAAAGCAATGATAGGAAGGAAAAAAACTTAAGACCTCAGTTAAGGAATTATCTTTAGTGAGACAAAGTCACACAAAAGCACAGTGACCTGAGTTGGATTTCACAAGGAGTCCTAGCTAGGTCGATTTCCAGGGTGTTCTTTCTGGTAGAAATCTAACTGGCCAGGATCAAGGGACGAATTCAACGAGAGTTAGCAGGAGAACAAAGGGAAGGAGCTTTTGATAAAAATGCACCACCTTCTGCTTCTTCAGTCCTAATTTTGTGGCTGGCCGATGTACCTCAGAAGCAGAATGGGAAGGGACTGGAATTCTGTGGCAGGCACTATCCCGAGTACTTTTCATGTCATCCAATGCTTACAACAACTATATGAAGTAAGTACTGGTATTATCCCCATTGTACAGAGAGGAAACTAAAGCGTAGAGGGGCTAGGGAACTGGCCCAAGGCCACACTGGGTATGCCACATCTAAGCAGTAAGTGAAAAGACTGTGGCGTTCATGAAGCTGTCATAGCTTCACCCAGTATGTCTAATGTAGAGGTCCCCTGAAGACTCCATACCGGGTGAAAAAGTTTCAGCAGGTATCCATTTACTGGGCATGTTGTGAATTGGACGTATGTGTTGACCTAGATGACCTCGCTGCTAACCATGCCCATTTTCCTGTCCTGTTTCCATAACAAAACACAGGAATGGACAAATCAACCAATAAGTACTAATCTAGCAATCACCTTTTTAAAAAGGGTGATTTGCCCAAGTGTGTTATAAGCCTATATAAGATTCAAGTCAGGCAGTCTGCCCTTAAGGTGGTCTTCATCTAAATGTAATATCAAGACACAAACAAGAGGAGAAGCGGTATCAACAAGGTATTTACATTGTTAGGAGATGCACTGTTGAGGAGAACATTGATATGTTGGAAATGTTCTTCATCTGTGCTGTACAATATAGGAACTATTACTGCATATGGTTGTGAGCACTCAAAATGTGCCTGGTGCAACTGAGGAACTAAATTTTAAATTTTATTTCATTCTAATTAAAGTGAAATGTAAACAGTCACTTGTGCTTGGTTGGTGGCTACTGGGTTGGACGGCATGGGTCTAGAGACCACAAAATTAATGCACAGCATGAGATCAGTGATTGTAGGAGTCACAGGATGATGGTAATCTCAAAGTTACAGTGAGGTCATCTGGTTCCATGTGAGAATCCACTCCACAACAGTAAATGGACCTTTGGAGCTTCCTCAAAATTCTCCTTTTCCTGGCACGGGGTCACCAAGAGACTTCCATCTTTAGACACTCTGGGGTGAAGCTAAGACAGCTTCATGAATTCCATGAGTCTTTTCACATATTGCAAGAAAACTCTAAGGAACTCATCAACTATTCTCACTCTATCATCTAGGACAAGGGTCAGCAAACATTTTTTTTATTAGTCTTTGCAGGCCCTGTAGTTGATGTCATGATTATTTAACTCTGCTACCACAGTGTGAAAACAGCCATAGACCATACTTACACAAATGAGTGTGTCTGTGTTCCAATAAAAATTTATTTACAAAGACAGGCTGCAATCTGCTGACCTTTGGTCTAGGACATTTTTTAATGATTCACACAGTGAGGTCATGCTTTCACTAAATGTGTAGTGATCTCTGATATAGCATGCCACAGTTCATAAACCATTTTAGACATTCTCTCTTAATCCTCACGATATCCCTAACAGCTATTGTGGTGGCTACTCCAAAGATGGCCCTAGAGCCCCACCATGTTAAGTTTCCTTTCCATGAGTCGTGAGTCTGAGCTGGCCCCATGACTTGCTTTTTATTATTAGCATATAGCAGTAGTGGGACTGAGGCTTGTTCATGACAAGCCCTGCAGAGTCCACCTGAGCCTGGAAGAAGGTAGCCGCAATACATGTGGTCCCTCTACCCTAAAGTCAGCATGCTGTGAGGAAGTCCACATGGAGAGACAAAGAAACACCCATCCAGCCCCCAGTAGTTCTAGCCATCCCAGCCCATGTGAGAAGAAGCCTTCAAAGGATTCAGCCCGATACCATCATAAAAAAGTCCCCAAGCAAGAAGTGCCCAGCTGAGCCCAGTCTACCCAGAATCACAAGAGATAATAATAAATTCTCATTTTAAGCCACTAAGATTTGGGAAACAGCAATAGGTAATTGAAACAACTAAATATTTTCAGTATTATTCCAATATAGAGATGGGAAAAATTGATGCCTAGAGATAATAATTAACCTGTATGAGACGAAAGACCAATCTTATGACACATGAAAAAATTGGAGCAAGTACATGACAACAGATAATTAAGCACTAAATTGTGAGTTCGACTGGCCAGTGCTCAGGCAGTCAGAGAGAGAAGCCATCGGGCCAGCATCTTTAAATAACAGGCTTAATGGAAAGTAAGCGGGTGCAGTTTCCGTTGCTGTCCTGGCATTCTGCCAGCCATGCCCAGTCATGTGCTGAACTAGCTCTCTGGTCTCACACTGATTAGAAGCTTTGACTGGCAGTTGCATGTGGATGTCTAGACTAATACAAAATGTGAAAGACAATGACTATTTTTACAAATGCCATTTAGTAGACAATCTCCCCAAACATGAGCTCCATGTGAGAAAAGACAGAAAAAGATTGGGAAGAGTACCTGCTTCAACTGTGTCAGTCTCTTAGCAATCAAAAAGTTGATTTTCCATATAAAAATAAAATGTTTTAAGACCCCCAGTGCAAATTCTAGTTCGCTTCTGTACTAGTCATGTGAGTAAATCACTCACCATCTCTGTGCCTCAGTTTACCTGTTATAAAATGTGGGAAATACCAGTGTGTATTCATAGGATGGATGTAAGGTTTAAACAGGTTAAGACGAGTAATAAAGTGCTTAGGACAGTGCCTGGCTCCTAGCAAGCTCCATACAAGTAGCTGCTATTGTACTGTCATCAGGATGCCTATGAAGGCCATGTCAAGTCAACCTGATACTTCTGACTTGAGTGGGACTTGACTTTCACCAGACTTCTAAGAGCTTATGAGCACCCAAAGAGCTTACAATCCAGGACTCTCTTGGTAAGCAAGTGAGCCTGAGGGCAAAGGAGCTGACTGCTAGATCTTTTCAGGGAAAGACACAGCCTTGACCACTTGGCCTCTAAAAATGTCCTCATTGGCTCATCCTAAAATTAGGATTTATTAGAAATCTTCAGAACACATGCCTGCTGGTCATCTCTGCCTTTTAGTTATTTAATTTTTTAAAAGAGGAAATGGCCAAACCCTGGATAGGGTAGTTTCACTTACCCAGGAGTGTGAAGGTCTTCTGAGTTTCCACCATGTCCTTTCTGTCATTCACGCCCTCAATGACAGTGCTGCCTCCCATTCTCGTATAATTAAATTCTTCTGCACTCCCTGAAATACAAAACAAGATTTTTACATCTGTAACACAAAAACTTGGAATACATGTTTATCAAAAGAAGGGACATTCACACTTAATAAGCTGTATTAAGCATTTTATACACATTATTCCATTTATTCCTTAGAATTCTATACTACAGCCTTAGAAGTTGAGGCTCAGAAGAGTGAAGTGACTTGTTCAAGGTCCCATAGCTGATGACGGGGCAAGAACTTAAACACGGGCCTGATTCCAAAGCTCACAGTTGTTGTTCCCACACCTAACAATTTTATATAGCTTTCTGTGTCAAATTTCTGTACAAATGTCTATTGTTTGTTTATGAAATGTATAACAAACAACACACATTTAAGATGTATGATTTGATGAGTTTTCATATACATATATACTTAGAAAGCCATCACCACAACCAAGATAATGACCTCATAAACATCTAATATTTGAATAGTAGGTGACCCTTCAAAAGCTCTTCCACATTCGTTATTCACATTCTGTTTAGCAAACAAGGCATGGCTATTATCTTCAGGTGACTTCATTATTACTACAAATAATACTGACCTTGAGTCATCAAGGAAGTTCAAATTATGATAGAGGTGTTCTGTCTCAGAACACAGGAAAATATGTCATACATATTAGAAAAATGACCGTCCAAGGAGTTCAGATAAAAAAAAAGTTTGGGGACTTATAGCACAATCACCCATGGGCTTTGAAAAGAATCCTGGAGTCTGGAGGGCTCCTCCCTCCCTGGACCCATCCACTCATCAGCCTATTCCATCTCTTCAGTTAGAGGCATCAGTTCTACCCCAAAACCCATGGATCTTATGTCTTTGGACAGAATATTTCTTTAAGTGGTATTACTATAAGAAGAAATTAGTCTAGAATTTAAACCCCTATATAAAAGACTCTTCCACACCATCAAACATCACATACCTAATTTAAGATGTTTAAATTCCGACTGCTGTGCAGATGCACAAAGCTGATAGAAAATGTGGTAATTTCGTTCATTTTCCGACTATAAAAGAAAGAAAAGTACTGAAATTACACTAGCCCTTTGTAAGTGAAAATGTTAAGTTTTCAACCAGAGGGTCTTAGGTGGCTCATCTGGATTGGCGGTTCTGCTCTCAAGGACCCTGACGTCTATGCGTGTTTTTTGCTGTTGTCAATAATGCTGTGATCCAATCTGTTCCCCTCTCTGGCTCACAGGCAGGCCTTTCCTCTCACAGAGGGAGAACTGGTGGCCCAAGACTGTCCTCCAAATAATGACCCCAGAGACGATGCTATTAAATGAAAATATTCTATGAAATGTGAATAATATAATTTGTACTCATTGAAATTTTTAAGAAACTCCTCCCAATAACAAGGCTTACTGTTACTCTCCTCCTGGACCAAAACTATGAAAATTTTCTCCATTTTACTGAATGAAGAGCCTTTCTCTCAAATTCCCCCTCACTAGCTCTAATCCCATTCTCTTCCTGATAGGAAAGCCAGTCTCACAGCTTTGTTTTTGTGTTCTAGAACTATAAACTGGATTTTTTAAACCTGAATTATTTTTTTAAGCACTCCAAATTAAAAGTCATAATCTTTTCTCTAGATTATACAGCTCCACTGATATTACACCTATACATCAATTTCTTTTTCAGATAGAGGTTCCTCAGAAAATTAAGAATATAGTTACTATATGACTCAGCAATCCCTCTTCTGGGTATTTACCTAAAAAAATCAGAAAACATTTATTCATAAAGATATGTGTATCTGTATGTTCACTCACTGCAGCATAACTCTAAATAGCTAAGACATAGAAACGACCTATGTATCTTTCAATGGATGAATGGATAAAAAAAGTATGGTACATATATACAACAGAATACTCAGTCATAAAAAGATGAAATGTTGCCATTTGTTAAAACATGGATGGATCTTGAGAGTATTTTGTTATATGAAATAAGTTAACAGGAAAGGATAAGAACCATATGATTTCACTCATATGTGGGATTTAAAACAAAAAGCAACAAAGGAACAAATAAAACAAACATACAAATGAATGAACAAAAAGATTCGTAGATATAGACAACAAAATGGTGGTTATCAGAGGGAAAGTGGGGTGGAGGGAGGGTGAAGAGAGTAAAGGGGGCCAAATACAAAGTGAAAGAAGGAGATGAGACCTCAGGTGTTAGCACACAATAGAGTATACGGATGTATTAAAAACGAGTACTCCTGAAATTTATATAATGTTATTAGCCAACGTTACCCCAATAATTTTAATAAAATGTTTTAAAATTTGTTTTAAAGAAATAGAAAAAAAAAACACTGCAAATGAAAGATAGGAAAATTCTATTTTCCAAGTCAGAGAACATTGTAGGTTGTCTAAAGAGTATATAAATGGAAATAATACTTAAAAAGTTGGGGAAGAGAAAATTTAAATAATATTTTTGTTCTTACTTGAAAGACAACTCTAGATTTCTCCAGCAGATAAGTTCTCATATTGGCTCCTATAATTTGATTTCTCTCATCGAAACTGATTTCTGTGTATTTCCCAAACCGACTACTGTTGTCATTGCGGGTGGTCTTGGCATTTCCAATAGCCTACAACACATAGGACTCTCTTGAAATAACATTAAAAAGATCTTTGCATCAATATTATTGGAACAGTTTCAGTAAAATCGGATCTTGCATGTGGAGCAGTGGGGAGGTCAGATTAGTGAAGGAGGTCAGGGGTTCAGGGAAAAGCAGTCCGAGGCTTACAGGGAACATGACACACCCTTAGCCTGCCATTCAAGGCTCTGCTTGATCTTGTTCAGAGACACTGAGCAGGACCAGACAGAGCACAGGTTCTGGTGTTTCATGGCCCTAGGTTCTTTTTCTACTATCTGTGTGATGCTAGAAGTTATTTCATCTTTCCAAGTCTTAATTTCTCTACATCTAATATGGGAACAATTAGCATCCTGTAGAGCTGGGAGGATTAAGAAAATATAAAGTGTCTCAACACATCGATGTCCCAAAGATGCTCAATTAGAATTCCACATCTTTCATCCAACCTTTATTTCTATCCTTAGCCTTTATCCCTTCCCTACTCAAACTTTCCACTCAACCAAGTCTGCCCTCTCCCATCCCTCCCACAGTCTGAACATGATATTCGCTTTTGCCTTCTATGCTTGATTTCCATCTCTTCTGCCTATCCCCTCCCCCTTCCTGAGCACCCTCAGGAAATATCCTTCTTATGCCCATACACTGTACTTCCAGCTCATGTTATTATACTTTATCACAACATATATTTACTGAGCATCTGCTGTGAGTCAAGTGCTCAGTATGCAAAGGTGAACCGAGTAGACATGGTCCTGCCTTCACAGAACTTACAGTCCAGTGGGCAAGACCGACTCTAAACAAATAATCACATGAAATTATCCACTGGGCATTTAACCAGGCAGTGCCTCTTAATAACTTTCCTATTGTCTTCTTAGGTTATGAGTTATGTTTCTACTTAACTTTAAAATGTGCTTATGTTAGAGGAGGCTTAAAACTTGGGGACTAGGTCTTATTCTTTTCCATTATTTCCCATATTACCTGGCATAGTGGCTCAAACAAGATAGGTGGTCTGATAAATATTCACTGAGGATTTTGATTTGAGAAAATAGGGACAAGATGTCTAGGAATCTAATGCTCTTAATTACTTGCTATACTTCCAAATAAATCCAAATCAATCCTCTTCCCATTTTGTGAGGCAGCCAGAGCTGGCCTTTGGGCCCTCCCCTGAGCCTTTCAGATGTCCTTTATTCCTTGAGGGCTGGTCTTGTCCATACCTCTCTGACTGTCAGTGTTATGTTGATGAATTAGTTGCAGGGGAGGAAGAAGAGCCTTGATATGTGGCATTTGCCAGTATGTAAGGAATAAATACTCCCACCAAGACTGATTTCAAACTACCGTAGGTTTAATGATAGCTTGCAAAAAAATTCCTGAATATTTAACAATAAGCTCATGAAAGCTGGTGCCTGTTGTCTAGAGAACTCCACCGGTCTCAGTGTACCAGCCGTGTCTGTGGTTGAGGAAATTTCCCACAGGATGTGATGTAAACAGGGGACTCCTGAAATCTGATGGCAGGATTTCTAGCCCAGAAAGTGAAAGAAGAGAGAGCCTTGGAAGCAGCAATCTCTGCTCCAACCTCCTTCAAATCTCACTAGATAACTGCCTTCCAGGCTCCTTCCCATCCTCACTTCTTTGATCTTTAAAGGGTGGGAACTACAGTTAGCCAGGACAATATACACACAAACCAACCCACCTCTCCATCATCACATGCCACTGCCTCCGAGCCCACTCCCCAACCCAACACAGGGTACACACCTCAGTTATGGGGTTTGATGCCAGAACCTTGTCCTCCACATGGGCTTTACTGCTCGACTTGCTGACGGTGGCAAAATACCTCATGGCATAGCGAGCAGACACTGTCTTTCCAGCACCTGACTCCCCGCTTACAATTATTGACTGATTTTTATTGTTCCTAAAGGAAACAAATAAGTTTTTTTAATGTTCATTTTAATGTTCATTTCTTCCTATTAAAAAAGGCAAATACACTCATTAAGAAAAATGCAGGCAAGCTGGAAGAAGGCAAACTTTGTTTCATCACTCTAAAGTAACTGTTTTCAGCCTTCCAGTAAATTTCCTTCTAGTCTTTTTTCCTGTGTGATCATGCTGAACACACAATTTTGCTTCTTGCTATGTCTTCTGTGTTGAGAGTCCCCAAGACCAATTCAATGATCCATCAGGACTCACAGGACTCAGCATTTAGTCGTACTCACAGCTGAGATTTATTACACCAAAAGGATACAAAGCAAATCAACAAAGGGAAAAGGCACATGGGGCCGAGTGCCAGGGAAGCTGGGCGTAAACTTCCAGGAGTCCTCTCCCAGCGGGGTCAGTCACATAGGACGCACTTAATTCCTCTAGCACTGAAAAGTGACAACACATAGGAAATGTCATCTACCAGGGAAGCTCATTAGAGACTCAATGCCCAGGGTTTTGGGGTGGGGGGTGTGTGGCTGGTCACGTAGGCATCCCCTGTCTAGGGGATGCCAAAATTCCAGATGTCCAGAGAAAAGCAAATGTGAGGCACGAATCATAGTGTTTACACCAATGGTTTAAGCTTAGGTACAAGGAGCCACTCTTATCAGTTAGGAAATGGTGAGCATCTTCCTGAAATCCCAGTTCTCAGAGGACAGCCATGGGCCAGCTTTGAAAACAGGCCTCTAAGGAAAGCAGTCTCAGGCCTCTGTCAACTCCTTTCTGCATATTCCCACTTAACCATAAAAAACATTTTAAAGACATTATTTGGAGAGAAATTATTCAAAATGTGCTTGAGAACATCTGTGTTCTGTAAGCCAAAATGTTGTTACATAATTTAGAGATCTTAAAAAATGCATTAAACTTTTCACGTCATAAGACTATGATGGTAGAACCTTACTATAATGCTATCTTATGGATCTAGCACCACTTATGTGCCAAAGGCTCTGTGAATACTTTGCAGGGATTCTCACGTAAGCCTCACAAAAATCCTATGCCATATTTATCGATTTTACAGATGAGTAAAACAGTGACTCAGAGAGGTAAAGGGACTTACTTGATCCAGGGCACAGAGCACACAGCCTCCCTTGTGAACAATGGAGAGGATCTGAGTGACAGAGCTCCTGATCCAAAAGAGGAAGCTAAGACTCTGTGGCGAAAGGCACCCCCAGTATCCCTCAGCCAGGTAGAAAAGGGCTGGGTTATTAACACCAGGCTCTCCTGACCCCAGTCTAGCATTGACAAGTCCAACATGAGTTTGTCTTAGGTTGGTTCTGCTATTAAAGTTCGACAGCCAGATCTCCGGAGAAAATAGGCTCTTCAAGCTTGAACCTAACCCAGCCCTGCAGCACCAACAAGCTCATGCTGCTGATGCCCAGGAGTGGCCCTAGCCCTTCAGGCTCTGAGCCAGGGACTCTAATGATGTAGTCGCCTTGGAGACCTGCAGGGAGCTAGGACAAATTCCAGAACCACGGATTTTTAGGACTGGAAGGAAACTTGCTGCAGCAGAAACCAAGGTAATGGTTAATTCTCTACCTAACATTCGTCTTCCCTTTCCTTCCTAGGGACTATACCCCAATTTTTACTAGGCACATTACTGCTCATATTAAAGGCTACATATCCCAGTCTCCCCTGCAGCTAGTCATGGCCATGTGAGAAGGTCCTAGCCAATGAGCTATGAACAGAAGTGCTCTGCGGGGGCTTCTGGGAAGTCTTCTCAACCAGGAGGGGCATGATCTTCCCCCGGGATACTCTGTCACCTAGAATATGGAGGAGATGGCTAAGTACCAGCTTGGCCCTGAGGATAAGAGTCCCACCTCAGGGATGGGCATCTGGAAGTAATCAGGTCCTTGATGACTTGCCCAGCAAGTGCCATGCTGGGCCTGGACTTCTCTGCATGAGAGAACCACACATGTCCCCCTTATTTAAACCACCATTATTTTTTCCTGCTTATAAGCAGTGGAGCTTATAATGGGTAATCTCTGAGCATCTAACTCCCAGATGAGAACACTGAAACTGAGGTAGACTGGGGGCTATGCCCAGGGTTATGTGATAAATAATGAGGTCCCTCAGTTCAGGATTCCATCTGTGAAATGAGGGCACTGATGATGGCTCAACTGCCTTCATCAGGGTGTTGCAATACTCAAAGGAGACCACTATTTGTGAAAGTTCTTTTGCAAACTGTACAAAGATCTACAAAGATATTTTTATTATTTGTACTTTATAAATGAGGGACTGAAGCCAGAAGAAGACAGTTATGGGAAAAAGAAACTACACATGGAGTCAAAAAATCTAAGTGCAAATCCCAGATCAGCCTTGTACTTGCTGGGTGACCTTGGGAAGACGACTCTCAAATCCTCAGTTTACTGGCCAGGTATCTTCATCATGGGCTATTCTGAGGGCACCCAAGATGATGTACAGGAATGTGTGCATGGCACTTGGTCCACAGGAGGCTTTTAATAAATGTTTGCTAGCAAAACCAGAACTCTACAAGGCCATACAAAAAACAAGTAGGAAAACTAGGATAAAACGCCAAATCTCCTACAGCTAAAACTCATGTTCATCTACCAATAGACTCTGCTGCCTTGGATCCATAAAAAGGCTTAAACATCTCACAAGGGAGAATAAATCAACATTCTTCCAAACTAAAGTACTACAAGAGATGCATCTGCTATTCCTAGATTGATAGGGCTGACTTTTGACTATCTGGAAGGAACAAACCAAGGAAACTGGGTTTAGACAGGTCAATTAAATATAACAGTTATTTGCTACTTGGTACAGGTCATCTCCTCTACCAAGCGCCCCCTCTGGTCTGATGGTTGCTTTTAATAAAACCAAACCAGATGTCTCCCTTTCACAGTGAAGACCCAGCAAATGCAGGAGCACTAGGAGAAGAAGAGAAAGCCCTGCCTGGCAGGAGACTACCTGGCCATCTGCTTGTATGCCTCTTCTGCCACGGCAAATATGTGTGGGTCCATATCACCCATGTTCTGCCCGCTGTAGGCGTGGATGATGGCATCTCCGTATATCGGCAACTGCTTGTAAGGATTCATGGCCACCAAGATGATTCCTGAGGAAAGATGTTAGATGCCGTGATAAGATTCTTACTGTCACCCATTTCTTCAGGTGCTTTTGAGGAATCCCAGCTCTGCTACTTAAATTAAACCTTTTGTGTGACCTTGGGGGGCCACTTAATGCTGTGAATATCAGTTCCCTGCCAATGCCAATTCTGAGGGTTAGCTGAGATGACAGATGGGATTGTTCTAAACTGAGAGGCTTTTGCAATTTTCAGTGTAAATATAATGACAATATCATTGTCCAAAGTAAGTAATAAATTTATCAAATCCAATGAGAAACTTAAAACACAAGCTCGATCCACATATATTTTTCTTGGTAGTTCAATCTTAGTTCTTGTTGAAAATTCTCCCCATATAGATACTTCCTTTTATTAAAAAACAAAACAAAGCAAAACCTCTCTAAGATCAAATGTCTATATCTTTTAGACAGAAATTGGGCAAATGTTTAGGTGTAATTATATAGTTTAACAGAATCAAGATTATAACGTAATATAAAATGTAATCAGGATGCTCTAGACAGCAAGCGTCATGTTTCAGTGCCTTCCCTGCTATCCCAGAATCTCTCTCCTTACCACTGTACGTGTAAATGAGTTTGGATTCTGCAAAGCGGATTCTGAGATTGTGGAGCACCGCGGGCTCATGGAGATAGCTGAGGGCCGTGAGGTCATTCTCACCCACGAGGATGTCAGGATTCCGGAGTGGAGGCAGAGATTCTGGACTGATGCAGTAATTCAGCTCCTGTGGACAAAAATAAAGTTCTAGAAGAAAAAGATTTTGAGTGTTTCTGCTGAACCACTATCTCCTGTCCTATCTGCACTCTGGACTGATCCCTGACACTCTGAAAACCAAACTTATGTATAGCAATGAGAAAATAATCATCATGGTTGACTTTTAAAAACAGAGCTGGGGACCAGGACATTAGCTGTGTGTCCTAGGATGAGTCACTCACGCTCTCTGGGCCTCGCTTCTCTCATCTGTGAAAAGACTGGCTGGACCAGATCAGAGGTCCTTAGAGGCGTGACAGGAAAGCCACGTGGGCATGGTCCTGGGCACCCCATCCCCGATCCTACCACAGAGCCCCACTTATATATGGTATAGATGTCATGGAAGTTTTGATTTGAAAATAGAATTTTGCTGCTAAAATGACACGATGACCTATGAACTCCTGAAGCTCTAAGACTGCTAAACCTCTGTTGGAAGTTGACATGTTTCGTGATGAGAAGTGTCTGAAGGGATCCATGCAGGTGGCAGTCTCTGAGAGAGGCTACCAGTGTAGGTGACTCCTATCTGCAGCCGCCCATGTTCCTGAGGATTCACAGTTCCCCCTGCAGGGCTGCCTGTTCCTGTCATCCTCAGCCCTGGGCTGAGTTGTTCAGGATGGTCTCTCTTCTGCCAGATTTCACTGAGTATTCCTAAAGTAGCTGCCTGAGCAGGACCAGGTTAGCAGGTCTTGTGACATCCCTTCTCAGACAACTGGGCCTTCCAAATGTCAGAGCATCATGAGACCTTATGTCCATCTCTTCTAACTTCCTTCACTTTCATTTCACAGCTTGGGGCAGTGACTTAAGTTACCTGGCAAGCTTGTTTTCCTTCTACCTTCCCAGGCTGCCTTTCTTCCATACCTAGTCCTATACCAGCTCCACAAGGTGATTCAGCTGCCCCTTAGCAAGTGCCCACTGTACAGACCCCGTGCCAAGCACTCAGCACTAGTTGTTTCATCTTCACAACCGCCTTCCAAGGAGGACATGATTACTCTAATGACCAATTAAGGAGACAGGTTCAGAGAGGTAAAGCTCCTTGTCTAAGATCACACAGTTAATCTGAGTCTGGTTGGCTCTGAAGCCTACATTGTGATGCTTCCTATCAATGCTGACAGGGGTTTTGGTTTGTTGATTTGTTGGTCGCTTGGTGTGTTGTTCATAAGGAGAAAAGCTCAGGGCAATCCAGGACAAATGGACATAAATCCTCGTAGCAGCTGGCAATTATATTTGTGGACCTGCCTGAAGTAGAATATTCTTCACCTATACACTTTTATTTTGAGAGTCAAATCGAGAAAAATGCTGCTCATGCACAATGTTTACATTCTTTGTCTGAGTTTTTCTGTTATCTGTTTTAAATTAACAGCCTCCTTTTCCCATTCAGTGTGTGTGTATTGTATGTGAAAGAAACAAGGAAAGAGAAAGACAAACAGAACAGACAGTCTGGGGGAGGGGGAGAACATGTGAAGAACATCAGACTGACAGTCGGAATCAGATGCCATTTTTCCATACAAAGCAGGCTTTGTCCTTTGTGGTATAAACAAAGGGTTAAGGTACAGAGCGGTCTGGCTGCCTGCCATCTTACCTGCCTCTCTCTTCCTCCTCTGGGCAGCTGGTTCAGGGCCAGGAACATTGTCACCTGAAGCCCTATTAAAGCAGTGAACTGCCACTGCAACTGCTGTCTTCAGTTTTCTCCGAAAGCCATCCGATCCCTAATCAGAACCTTGACTGTGCCCAGGAAGCACTCAACAAATGCTGCAAGGAGTCACAGATGGAAAGGAAAGGCTGAATGGAAACCAGCCTCCTCTCACTATGTCTCTCTTGTATTTGCACACGTACACTGGATTATCTCGTTTGATCTTCAGCAACCTTCCCTGTGAGGTCATGCTGTTATTAACTCCATTTTACAGACATGAGGAAACTGAGGGGCTCACTGTCACAGACTTAGCGAGTGGCTAGAGCAGGATTTGAATCTGGACTGCCTGATTCTAGAGGATGTGCCCTTAACCACTATGTCTGCCTCCCTTCCCCAAATCTCAGGAAATAACTCACAACTCCAGGATAGTCTGATTGGAAAAACTGTGTCCTGTCTCTACAGGGGCTACTTACATGCTTTGAAAATTCCAGCATTTTAATATTCTTATGGTAATCCTCTAGCCTCGAGATGAATCACAAATTCTCTGTCTAGCTCTGCATCCAGATACTTGAGTCTGAAAAGGTAAAGTCACCCTAGCTATGGATCCAGTGGGCTCTTGTTAGTGCTATGTGGGGAAAGGACAACTCATGATGGATACTCAAAGCAAAGACAAAATCTGCAGAGGCTGGTAATCAAAAGACACACCGAGCCTTTGAGGGGAACTCCTTCCTGGCACGCTCTACTGCAGGAACAACTGCCAATCTTTCTGCTCATCCTTCACCTCTCCCTCACCATACCTGCACTGACAGTGGTCCCCCAAAATGTCACACAACGCATTCCTGTCTTCTTGTCCCATCTCTTGTCACTTCCCTAATCACCCTGTCATGCGCCTTGAGGGTCCCCATTCTTACATGCTTCTATCCATCCATGGCCTGACTTGCTCTCTTTCCACCCATTTCTCACACCTTCCTCTCTCTTCCTACTTTCTATCTCTCCTCTAGTTCTCTTCCTCTCCCCATCCTGATGGTTTCCTCTGCCATTTTATGCCTTGGGGTCAAACTACTCCCAAGTATCTTGTCTCTGCCTAGTCTCTGTGCTAAGACCCATGAAACCAAAATGCCTAATCACCTTTCAGCATTCTCCCAACGATGCTGAATCCCTTAAATGCAGCATGGGCACAGACCTATCTACTGCATCTTGTTACAGAAAGAGGCGCGGCTGAGGTAGGGCACTTTCTGCCTTCATTAGGGAAGCATGGTGTGGAGAGAAGGGGAAGTGGTACAAACACATGAATGGATCTATAGCACCAAATGGCCATTTGGGTGACTTTTCATGTGTCCTCCCCTGGTCTGCTCCTCCAGAGACCATCTTCCCCCGCCCACATATCACAGTTACCCTCTATACATCACGGTAGCTGTGGCCAGCAAGGCTCCTCACCGTTCCATCCTCCAAGAGGAGCTGCAGGACTTTGTCACCAACTCTGTAGTCCTTTGCAATTTCAGCAGATTTCCAAACTTCTTCAGGATCAGGAATCCAAACCCTGTTGTACTGACCAACACAATAAGATAGGCTTAATTCCAGCACTTGAAAAACAAAACATATTATTAGATGATTAGACTCAGGAGGATTTCTTTCTGTCGGCTAGGTCAGTTCCTTCGTTAGGAATACTTTTACCTAATTTTTGCTTATGAGGTGATCTCTGGTATATTGGCTCTGCTGCTTCATTTTATAGGCAACAGTATTCCCAAAGCCTCCTAAATATACCTTAAAAACTGAAAGTCTGAGAGTGACAAGGAAATCCATGAGTGCCTTTAAAGGGAGGATCTGAGTGCTGTCTGTAAGAGTTAGAACAGGAGGATTTGGTTTACCACTGATGGATTATGGAGCTCTGGGCCAGACACTTAACTTCTTGTGCCTCTTTTTTCATCCACAAAATGAGTACAATAATACCTACCTTACAGGGTTGCTGGAGGTTAAATTAGACTGTGTACTTGAAAGCACTTTGCAAAATGCTATAGCAGTGTTTTTATAACAGCATTATCATAGTCTTATCACATTGGTCAGCACTGTGGGAAATGTGGAAGTACAGAGGTAGCTGCTGAGCTCAGTTCCCAACAAGTAATTGGTATGCCTGGCTCAGTGCTGGTGTGCGAGTCTTTAGGCAGAACCATGCTGCAATGTACTGAATTGTGTTGCCTCCAAAATTCCTATGTTGAAGCCCTACTCCCAGTCTAACACTATTTGAAGATAAGGTCATTAAGAAGTAATTGAGGTTAAATAAAATTGTAAGGCCCTGAGCTAATAGGATTAGTGCCCTTACAAGAAGAGACATCACAGAGCTCATAGACACACTCTCTCCACCTGCTGCACTGAAGGCCATGTGAGTACACAGTGAGAGCACAGCTCTCTGCACCTAAGGGGAGAAGTCCTCGCCAGACACCAACCTGCCAACACCTTGATCCAAAACTGTGAGAAAATAAAAGTCTGTTGTATAAGCACTTAGTCTTTGGTATATTGTTATGGCTGCCCACGTGTCTTATGACTAAGACACATACCTAATAATTTACACGCTAGGAAGTGGGCAGTCTCACTCTCCCAAATTTATTAGTGGTACCTAAGTGCTGCTCAAGATAAAGACAAGGTGACTGCCATATGCTGACACTACAGCTATCATCATTGGGTCCCATGATTTCTTCCTCTCTCTCCTTCAGGCATGCTATCTGCATCATGCACTGGCTACATTTACTCTTCCACCCAGACCCCACATCTAAGTCTCCTGTAATGGTTTGTTCATTCATATGTCTGTCTGTTCATTCATTCATGAGTTTATTTACTCAATAAACACTTGCTAAACATCTACTATGCATATGTCTGGTACAGTGCTTGGTTACCAAAAAGGAAAGGCATCTTCTCTTAATCATTATGGTATTTCTACTAACCCAGCCAATCACTGATCTATAGCTGCAATAGTTTATGTGTATACATGCATCTCTCTGCTCATGTATTAGTGGTTTGTATCAACAGGGCACTCCTACAGGATACCCTGATGTCTTGGCACATAACCAGGCCAGCGGGAGCCAGAACTGGGAAGCACTCACATTAAGACATTAAGCAGCATCTAGGAAAACTCTTGCATCCAAACACTCACTAGTCCAGGATCCCATATCTGGATGAAGCCTGAGAGGCCATCAGCTTCACTTCCTGGAGAACTGGCCCCAGGCCTCTGAGTTCCTCAAGAACAGAGTTGAGATGAGCTCCAGTTTTCATAATGGCCAAAAACTGGAAATAGACTAGATGTCTATTAATATGAAAATAAATTTTAAAAAGAGAAAGAAATACAACTGTGAGTTGTGTGTTGACTCACACGATGGAATACTACTCACCAACGAAAGTCAACTAGATACAACCAAGAACTTGAGTGAATCTCTAAAGCATTAGGCTTAGTCAAAGAAGCTTTACACAAAAAATACATTCTGCATGAGTCCCTTTAAAACCAAAGTACAGTGGGGAAAATCAGAACAGTAGTTGCCTCTGGGGGTAGGCAGGGCCCAAGAGGGACTGGGCAGGTGAATAAGGGAATGTTCTAGGGTGCCAGTGGCATTCTATATCTTGATGGAGTTTGGGTTGCAAAGGTGTTAAATAATCTTTAAACTTCAGAGAACACAGACTTAAATTTGTGCATTTCATTGTCTGGAGATTTTACACAAAGAACTAAATAAATGTGGATCTCTTAACAATACACATACTGAAATATTTAGGACAGGTACTAATGTATGCAATTTAAAATGCTTCAAAATATAAGAAGGGTTCAGGAAAGATGAATAGACATTTGATACCACAAATGTTCATGCTAGAATCTACAGGGTGGGACAGATGCTCACTGTTAAGTTCCTTCAACTTGATTACACACATAAAAATTTCACAAGATGTTAGGGGAATTAAAAAAATAAGTAAAACCACATTTCAGGGTTTCAGTACTAGACTAGAGCAAAATTGGTTGAGGAGCATATCTATTAATCCATTAATTAATAGAAATTGTTGCACTGAGTCAAAGATACATATATAAATAATATTGGTTGAATATCAATCATAACTCCCTAAGTGATTTGAGTTGCTTTAATTCTTGACAAGTAACTAAGAATGGAAGCTTGCTGAAATTTGACATGGGATGGGCAGGATTTGAGAGAAAGACAGAGAGAGAGAATGGAAGAATAACGTGGCAGGCAATGCCAGACTTAGATACAGACACCCTCGCAAATAGGTGGACGGAAGCCTCATACACAAACACACAGACACACACAAACATGCTACACATCCTTGTTGCCATGAGCTACCATTTCCTACCTCAGGTCTGCAATAAAAATATTTATTGCTAATCTCATAAAGCTGAAATAATTAACAGGATATCCCAATTTATCAAGAATCGGCCATTACAGGATTTTAGAGCTAAAAGAGTTCTTGAAGATTGTCTACTTGTTTGTCAAAGTTCTTACGGTTACAGAAAGCTACTTCAAATGAAACAGTGGTAGCTCACTTGTGATGCAGGTAAAAGTAGATGTGTTCTGGTGGGAACCCAGCTGGGTGTCACAGCTGAGGTCTGCCAGGTCCTTTCATTTTACTGATCTCCAAACTCAAGCCCAGAGAGGTCAATAACCCACCAAATACCACACAGAGAGTCTCAAAGGCCAGGACTTCAGCGGAGCCAGGACCTGGGAATTTTACTTGAATTATTTAATTAAATAAGCCTGGACCTGAAAATAATCCTGAACTCTGCATTGCAACCACCTACTTGATGGTTACACAGGCTCTCCCAGCACTCATTTTAGATTTGTTTCATTGGTTTGTTTCGGCTAAATGTAGTGTTAAATTGTATGCAGTATTAGGACATATGAAACCAAATGTCAGCTCCTTTTCTGGAGTGAACACAGGCTCCTTGGCCCCCGAGTCCCCAGGCCACCCACACTTCACTGGGCTTGGTGCTCTACCAGCTATGCTGCTAGTCATTTAGGGCCCCGCAGCTGAAACCCAGCCTGGTAAGTAAACACACTAAAGTTTACCCAGTTCCACGTAAGTTACACACATTTGGTCCCTCCCTTCTTCCTCACATTCTTCTACCCACAAAGCAATGCTTCAAACCCAAGGAAGAGCTAACTTTGCAGCATTTATACAAACAAACACAGTCCATGCAAACAATGTGACTAGCTCTCATGTGACCTCCCCAGTGTAGTTCCTTTTCAGGGGCCAGGAGCCTCCCAACTCAGACCACTGTCTGGGGGCAGGCCAACTTCCCACATCTTTCCTGGGAAATGTCACCACCCCGCCCACATGCACACAGGGAAATCGAGGTGTTCCTAAGCCGTGGGAAGCTCAGGAATGAGGCAACAGCCTCAGGAGCACTGATCCTTAGGAAGTGATATGTTCCTCGGAACGTGCTCAATCCTTCCATCCCACATGTTCAGGTGAAAGAGAACAGCATCTTCTCAAGTTGCCCACCTATTTGAGGTGGTGCGGGGTGGTCTATTGGCATCAGCTACAGAAATGGCTTGAAGAACTTACATGTAACATGGAATGACATGAGTTTCTTTCCTAGCTGCTTTCTAGACTGGAAGGCATGCTCCAACTCTGGGTCAGCCAGGCCAGAGTGGTGACACCATGCTTCCCCTCTTCCTCCTCCTCTTTCCTTGTTCCTCATGGCCCTTCCTGGGCTCTCTGGCCTCTTCCTGTGTCTTCCAACGTCCTTCCTTGCCTCTTCTCATGATGGGCTATTTCTGGAGAGTTTCACCCATTCCCATGATTTCCGTGGTGCCGAGGCACCTGTGCACCGAGTCTTCCAGCCCAGATCTCTCTGTGTGTCTAGACCACATTTTCAGCTGCCTCCCAGACATCAGCCCCTAGATATTCACAAATCCCAAACTCAAGTGACCTTTACCCCACCCCAAACCTGCTCCTCCTCAGTTCTCTTACTCCTCAAGTCAGAAACCTGGGACAATGCTGGGCCACCCATCCTCCCTCCACCCCCAACAACCAAATGCTCATCGGGTACTGGAAAGCCTACATCTTGAACAGGTCTCATCTGCCTACCCCATCTACCCCCACTGCCATGGCCGTCAGTCAGCTCCTCTGACCCTGCCTCCACCACCTGCTGAATGCTTCCTCAACCGGGCCGAGTACCAGGTTTCTGTGGACATACAGATCCCCTCATCCACACTGGAATTTCCAAGAGTGGGGCCCGGCAAGATGAAAACTTCCTAAGTCCCCCTTATATATTTTGATGAACAGCCTGGCCTGGGCAGCCACCATCTTAACTGATTTTCCTACTCAGGCCTTTGTCAATCCACCCTCAGTCTGCTGTCACTCAAACCACTAACAGTTTCTAGAACATGCCAAGCTCCTCCTTGGCTCTGCACCATGTACTTCTGTTCCTTCCGCCCCTGGTGCCACCCCTCCTATCCCCATCAGTGAGCAAACTGCTCGGAGCAGAGTCAGCTCAAGACCCGCCCCGTGGCACTTTCCCCGCCACCCTCACCCCAGGCAGTACTGCATGCTCCCTCTTTACAGCTCTCTCTGCCCCTGCCCCTGCCCCAGGTTTCCAGGTCACTTCCATCTTCCTCACTGACATTGAACTTTAAGAGCCTTGCCTTTGTGCCCTGGAACCCAAGACAATGACTTCCCCACGGCTAACACTCTAGTGGTTCAGTTCACCAGTTAAAGACTAAACTTGGTGTTTTAGTCTATATGTGCCTTTTTTTTTTTCACTCTTTTGAACTATTGGTATATAACACAATGGATAAATACAATTTTCCAGAGTTGTTGATGACATGTAGAAGTCTAAAAGCTTAGAAGAGCCAAATGGAAAGTCATTAAACTAAACTTTCACCTTATTTTAGCCAGAGACCCTGGGCTGCTAATCAAGACACTTCTCTTGACTTTGCACATCTGAGATTCAGCAAAACTTCTGTGAAGATGTCTTGTGAGTTCCTCATGCACCAGTGAGAGAAATGGGCAGTTTAAGGATAATATAATTTATACATTTGTGGCTAAAACTAGTCACAACCTGAGTTCTGATTAATGAGCAAGAGCAATTTAAGAAAGGTTTCTAGAAGCATGCCAGAGAGTTCTGCTGCCTCACTCTTCATTCATCACTTTTACTAATATCTTAGATGAAAAAACAACACACGTGTATTAAACACGCGGATGACATGATTAATTAGCTAAAAATGGCAAAATGTAAAGCCCAATATTTAGATACCAAAAATCAACTATATTATAATAGGATTGATATTAAAATAAAAAAACTTTCACTAAGCAATATGTCAGGTATTATGCTAATGATTTTACACAGATTATTTAATCCTTACAATGAGTGATAAGACTTAAATCCATTTTATGAGTGAGTATAGAAACTCAGAGAGGATAAGTAACTTGCTCAATATCACTCAGGAAGGGGCAAGACCAAGACTTAATCCCAGCCACCATGCGTAATGCGTTCCAGGGGCAGCATAGAGCAGCTCTAAGAACAAACAAAACACTAACTTGATGCTCATCTGCACTGAGGGCAGCTCACAGGAGGTCACAGCCCTACAGTTCCACTGCACTCGTGGCTGAGCAGACCAGGTCTAGAGAACAGAGCCACTAAGATGGGCATCAGGTGTGGAAATTCACCCAGAGGAAGGTGGCCTCAATGGTGAAGGCTCTAGAATGATGCTGTAAGAGAAGAGGGTGTCACTCTCCTGGAGCTCTCAGTCCTGCCCACACAGCATTCGCAGCAGCTGTGAAGCCCTCTGGGCTTCCTTCGTTCTAAATATCTCCATGTCTTCAACCCCTGACGCCACAACCTCAGGTCCCCCACTCCTTTCTGAGGCTATCCCATGCCTGGTGCCTGTCTTACATCTTCAAATTCCAGTCCTCCACTGGTTCCCTCCCTTCAGCCCGTGATCATGCTCAGGTGTCCCCTTTCTCCCTCACAGTTCTACTAAAAGAGGAGCAATGCCAAGGCCCTCCTAGTGGCCAAATCTAACGACGCTTCCCCAGCCTTCATCTTCCTTGGCGCCTCTGCAGCTATAACACAACTGAGAGCCCAGTCTTCAGTTATTGATATATCCATAGTTTTACATATTTTATGTTTATATCACACAGCATATACAATTTTTCTGCCCTCATTTTTCACGTAACATAAGCATTTTCCCATATTGTTATGAACTCTTCATTAAGTAGTATTTTTAATGGCTTTATACTATTCTGCGGGTCTTCTATAATTCACCTAATTCTACCCCTTTTGCTCAACTTTGGGCTTGGTTCCATTTGTTATTAAAAGGAATAACCTGATAAACAACCAGGTATCAGGGGAGGCAGCTATGAAGTGGTGGACTTCCCACCAGTCCCCTGTGTGAGGGAAAAGGTCAGATCTCTTGAAAAGGAGGAAGATGATACAGGCAGCAGAACCAAGCTGGTGGTAGTGGGAAGTATAAGAATATAGGCTTTTAATCCTGGCTCCATCACTTTTATGTGGCCTTAGGCAAATTAACCTAAGCCATTTGTAAAATTGGGGATAACGAAGCATTGGTTCTTAGATTAAGTGAAAGGAGGCACATAAGTTCTGAGGATAGCATCTGGTGCATAAGAAGTACTCAGTGACTGTAAGATAAAAGTAACCATCATGAACATCATCATCTTCATGCCCATAGCTTTCCTAAGAACAGTAAAACTCATTCACTAATGCATGCACACATCAAACACTTATTGAGCTTCTAATGCTCCTTGTTCTCTAGAACTCTTGGTCAATGGGGGGACAGACAGTTAATGAGCTGTTACAAGTTAATGTCAAAAGTGCCCAGTTGGAGGGGCTGGCCGCAAAGATTTCTCAGAAGAGGCACTGCTCAAATTGAATTTGGAAGATGTGGGTGAGCAAAGCAAAGAGACAGACATTTCAAGCAGAGGGAGCCCTGTTGCCAAGGCATAGGAATGCACTGAGAGACAGCAAGACGTTTGGTGAACAAGACCCAAGGTAGGAGCTGGAAGGCAGGGGGCTAGATGATGCAGC
Source organism: Eidolon dupreanum (assembly GCA_028627145.1). Taxonomy (NCBI): domain Eukaryota; kingdom Metazoa; phylum Chordata; class Mammalia; order Chiroptera; family Pteropodidae; genus Eidolon; species Eidolon dupreanum. Next base: position 47,112,767 of record CM053509.1, on the reverse strand, counting down.
GAGGCGGGACCTTGTGGCTGGTCACAAGTCTGAAAGTGACAGAGCCTCTAGGGGGCTCAAGTAGAAAATGGCCAGACTGGTTTTTCTCAGAGACATTTCAAAGAGTGGAACCACTGGGTCAAATACTTTGAACATTTCTAAAGCACGTTCCAAATGGCTTTCAAAAAGAGATGGGTCGTTATCACATTTCTACCCACAGGAACTGCTCCTCTCATACTTCCTCCCAGGAGTCCTGTCTTAGAACCTCTCCTCCTGCAGTTGCAGATACCAGCTCTCCTGACTCCATCTCAGCTTCTTCTCCATCCCTGATCAGAGGCATTCCCCAGTGTCCTGTCTTGGCACTAGCTCTCCCTCGGCAAGGCCCTCACTGCCTGGGATTCAACTCCACCTCTGGGCAGAAGACTCCGGGCCCATCTTCTACACAAACCTCTAACCACCTGGGTGTCTTCCCCCAGAAGCGCCCCACCACCTCAAACCCTGAACGTATTTGCCTCATGACTTTCCTAAGAAATATCCTCCCCTCCTGATGTCCCTAATTGTGTCAAAAGCGCCAAACTGCTCTCGATCATCCAGATGCTAACCTCCATGTCATCCTTGGTTCATCCCTCTCCCTCACACTCCCCAGTCCAGTCTTTCATTCTCACCTATTTCCACATGCTCTCCAGACCTTTCCTCCAACCTCCATTTCCAGTACTGCAGCCCTAATTTTTTCTCTGGACACTTAGGATGACCTGAGTGTCCTAATTCAGCTACCTGACTCCAGCCTCTCTCCACAGACACAGAGTCCCATGAGCACTGCTGGCATGTCCAAATACCTAAAACGCTGCCCTTGTCATCACTCAGCCAAAACCTTCAGTTGAGTATAAAGCCCTGACCAATGGGTTTATACTCCTCATCTCAGCTCTGTTGCCCAGCAAGCTTCTCCATGCCTTCTACCCCTCAGCAGACTGAATTACTTGGCATTTCTCAATTCTCAGTGATCAGAAAATTCCTTGAAAGGCAAGACTCACTTTAAGGAAAACACAAAACTTTTCTAACCTCCTCCAAGCATAATGTTTAATACACTGAAAATGCTAAATAAATATTTTATGGGTGATAATACGCCTATATTCAAGGCCTATGCAGGAAAAGAGATTAGACGGGGCCAGGCAGGTAACAGCAGTATAAAGTGGGTGATCGGGACAGCCTACAGAGCATGAGGTAGGTGTGGCTGTCACATAGGAACTGGCTGCCATGCAAGGATCCCTGAATGGACATCCCATCTGCCACCCTGCTGAGGGTCATTATTTGCCTCTGGGTGCAGAATAGGTTTCACGTTGTTTTAAAACAGTGTAGCTAAGATTGTGCAGTGGGAGTTAAACATGGCCAAGGGCCCCCAGGCACAAATCGACTTAGGCCAATCTTGTGTGCTGACATTCCAGGACAATTTGCTAGATCTTCGGTCTAAGGGCAGGGTGATGGTAGGGAAGCAAGGGAGAAGGTTTTGATTCTGTCTCAGTTTAAGAAAGAACTCTTTAACAAAGCAAGCTCTTCAAAAAAACCTAAACAGGCAGCTACACAATGGGGAGCGGGGTGGAGAGAAGAGAGCTTCTCATCTCGAACTGAAAAAGTGGGGACTAACTGACCACTTGGAAAGGAGGTGGCAGCCTAGAGACACAGGTACCTACTTGGACATAAAGTGGGTAGGAATGGCCATCAAAGTTCCTTCTGGCTTTGGGATTCTCAGATTCCCTGTCCATTCAAGCTTACCTCTAGAAAACTCTTCCCTATCAGTTTTCCTACATTTGTACCTAATTAGTATTTGTATGAATATCTGTGGCATGTGGTACTTGATGATAGGGGTGCTCACACTTGTGTATTTTTGCTTAGGGGAGGAATTGTTACTTAAAATAGTTATTCAACAATTTTCTCTGTCCTCCAAAGTATCTTCCAAGAATCATTTTAAGAATTTTCTTTTACTTCCAGTAAGTTGAAGACAAAGAAGCACTGTTGGATATCTGATGGCTCACATTTTCACTGGTAAAGCTATTCTAGAACCGAAGCAATTTAAACACTGTCCATTTAGAACTCTAGTTAATGGAAATGAGTTAGAGGAGGAAACACCATTTGGTTGAGTTGTACTGTTACTAATTAAACAAGCAGAAGGAAAAAGTTTGCTTAAACCATTGAAATGCTTATTTGCAACTACTGTTTATATCTACAGCAAAAGTGTCTTTTAAAATATAAAGGTAGGGCATGTGTCAGGGGAAGTGGATGGATTCTAGTCTCATCCATCTGAATACTGGGGACCGTGGACTTCTTCCACTAGGGTGTAGGAGGACCCAGCTTTATGGCATATTCAAATGGATATTTTTCAAAAGGGCCAAACTTTCATACTTTTTACCCAAATAATTAACCAAGCTCATCTTAGAAGGTTCTGGATACCCTGTGGGACTGCAGCCCTTCCCAGGTAGTGGCGGAGCCCTCAGGCGGGTGGAGGATGAGGTTTCACAGGAATGCTCTAGAGTGATTCCCGGAGTCAGGATGTGTGTGGAAGGTGCTTTATAAACTATGAAGCACCGTACAAATGTTAGGTGAAGAGCCTGTGACTGCACCTCAGGACCCCTAGGTTCCCATAAACCAACTTCTGTTACGGGTGAGGCCTAGACCACAGGTCCTGGCAGCTGCAGCTTCGGGCGTCGGACGAATTCAAACGCTCCTGCAGGCACTGTGAAGACCCAGGAATTCTAGAAAGATCCTGAATACTGCAGCCCTAAGCTTCAGGGCAAATTTGTTCAAGGGGCTCCCAGGAGGATCAAGAAGATTATGGATGCTATTATTCGCCCGTGTTTGAGGTTTCTACGTAACCGAGTGCAACCCTGATTCCACTTATGGCACGGGAGAAGGGGACCAACGGGCGCGGGAGACGGGGCCGAACGCGCAGCCCCTGGGCGCTCGGAGGCCCGGAGAGGCAACCCCCCTCATCGGTCTTCCCATCCCGGGGGGACCCCGGCCCTCAGGGGCGCCTTTCCCGTGGACAGGGACCCGCGCCATCAGGGCGACGCTCCCGGTGTCCCCATCCACGGGCCCTCTGAGGCTCCTCCCGGAAGCGAGCGCGCCAGGTGCACAGGTGTGGCGCGGACGCCAGGTACAGTCAGCATTAGCGCCGGGACGGCTTCCCTCCCGCAGGCTGGGCCACCCTGCCTACCTGCGTGTACAGCTCGGCCACCGCCATGGGCGACAGAGCCGAGGCCGCTCGAGGGCCGCGATGGGGCAAGGCTCGGGGCTGGGCCTGCGTTTCTGAGGCCCCGGGGTAGGTAGCCGTCCCACGCGACTGGTCGATCAGCCCTGGGCCATCTTGCGGGAGTTTTCCGCGGCTCCACAAACTTTCCCGAGGGCTGGCGGCCCGGAGGTAGAGAAGGCGCCGATTGGCCCCTCCCGGCCCAGCATGGCGAGTCCTCGCCGCGATTGGCTGGGGCGGGGGCGGGGCAGGGCGCGACCCTCCTCCGGGCAAGAGCTCCGAGGTAAAGTGGATGCACCTGGCCCGGACCCAACGCTGCGCCATAAACCACCCCCAGCGGGATGCTCGGGCTCTCGCGGGCAGGAAACACGTGTGTCCTGAGGCGGTGCCGGCCCAAGTTTCAGCTCCCTTAGGGTGCAGCGTGTTTATTAGAAAGAGCAGAGGGATAGAACTATCTCCATAGAAAACCCAAGATAATCAGCAAACTATTAGAAATTGAAAGAGAGTTCAGCCAGGTGACAATATTCAAAATCACATATAAAAAGGAGTAACTTTCCTTTGTAACAGCATTAGCCATTTAGAAAACACGATAGAAACTAAAATAGAAAAATAAGATATTTACAATATCAACGAAAATGTAAACTGTCCAGAAAGTACACTAATAAAAATGTACTTGGCTTTTTTTGGAGAAAAATTTTATATTTCTCTTCAAGGAATAAAAGGAGGTATGAATAAATGGAGAGAGGCCATTTTTCATGAATGGGAATATTTAATATTGTATAGGTGTCAATTCTATGCAAATTAACGATATCTAAGCCTAAATAATGATAATTAAAAATTCTAGCAGGACTTTTGGGAAATTGTAGAATGATTTGATATTTTATATGGCATAAAAGTCCCATCCTGGCCAAGTGCCAGCCTGACTCAGGAAAGGATGGCTGGAAAACTCCCTCAAAATGGCCAGCAGCGTTTTGTAGTTTTCAGTGTACAAGTCTTGCACTTTTATTAAATTGATTCCCCTGCATATTATTCTTTTTGATATTATGAATATTTTAATTTCACCTTCCAATTGTTTATTGCTAGTACATAGAAATATCATTGATTTTTGTACGTTGATCTTATATCTTTTGACCTTTTCTGAATTCATTTATTCTAATAATTTTTTAGTGTAGATTCCTTAGGATTTTCCACGTATATATTATGTCACTTGCAAATAAATGCAATTTTTAAAACTTTTGTTTTTCAGTCTAGGTGCGTTTATTTTTTCGGTGCCTTATTATAGCTTTGGCTAGAACCACCAGCACAATGTCAAATAGCAGTGGTAAGAATAGACATCTTTAACTTGTTTCCAATTTTAGGAGGGAAAGCATACAGGTTTTTGTTGTTGTTGTTGTTGATTTTTTTTTCTTGCCATTAACTATGAAGTTGGCTGCAGGTTTTTCCATAGATGTCCTGTCAAGCTGAAGTTTCTCCTATTCCTAGTTTATGACGGGTTTTTTTTTTTTTTTTTAGTCTTGAATGGGATTGGTATATATTTTCCTCTCCTTTTTTCTCAACCTGTATGTTTTTTAATGTAAAACATGTCTCTCAGAGACAGCATATAGTTGGATCTTGTTTTTTAATTCAGTTTAATTTCTGCCTTCTGGTGGAAGTGTTTAATCCGCACACATTTAATGTCATCATTGATATGGCTGGATTTGTGGCCGTCATTTGTTTTCATGGCTTATATGGCTGGATTTGTGGCTGTCATTTGTTTTCATGGCTCATGTCTTTTTTGTTCCTGTTTCTCCTTCACTGACCTTTTTGGTGGTAGGATTTTTTTTTTTTTTTTAGTGTACCATTTTAATTCCTTCCTTTAAAAAATTCTATTTCTTGAGTTAATTTTTCAGTGGTTCCTCTAGAGATTAAAATATGCATCCTAACTCATCACAGATACTTGAGTTTAATACTTTAGTACTTTCCTTGCTGCTGTAACAAAAAAGTGCCACAAACTCGATGGCTTCAAACAACCAAAATGTATTTTCTCACAGTTCTGAGATCGGTACTGTTACTGCTGAGTGTCAGGTTTCACTGCACTCCACTCCAATCAAGTGAGTTCCTCCAAAGGCAAAGCTGCTTGTTCTTGCTCCTAGAACTACACCATGCTATTTGAGCTGGGGGAGGGGAAGAGCATGGGAGTAGCCCCAGGCAACAATATCAGACTCCCATTGTCTTTAGAGTTCAGTGTCGATTTTTTTCCTCATGGATAACCACTACAAATTTGTTGTAAGTTGTTGGTCAATATACAAAGCCTTAAAATTGTTGTTTTTGATACTTTTGTCCAGTGTTGTGCTTGACTTTTTGAGGAATTTGCTGAGCAACTTCCTTAGTCTGCCATACCATAGGTCAAAAGTCTACTTAAAAAATTTTTTTATTGCAATGTAATTCTCACACCATCTACTTCATCCATTTAAACTGTACAACTCAGTGCTTTTTAGTATATTCACAGATATGTTAAATTATCACCACAATTTTAAAACATTGTAATCATCTTGAAAAGAAACTCTAATGGCCTTCAGTTATTGCTCCCTATTCCCTCATTACCCACCTCCTCTCATCACTAAACCACTTGGCTACTGTATGTCATCTTTCTTTTTTCTTAGCCTGGTTAAAGGCTTATCAATTTTTTATTGACCTTTTAAAGAACCACATTTCTGGTTTCATTGATTTTTCTCTATTGATTTCCTGTCCTCGATTTCATTGATTTCTGCTCTAAATTTCTTCTGCTTACTTTGCATTTAATTATATCTTCCTTTAGTTTCCTAAAGTAGAAAGTTAGATGATCGACTTTTGAGCTTTCTTTCTAATATATGCATGCAATACTATATATTTCCCTCTAAGTACTATTTTCACTGCATCCCATAAATTTTGGTAAGTTGTATTTTCATTTAGTTCAAAATATTTTTAAATTTCTTTTGAGATTTCTTCTTTGACCCATGTATTATTTAGAAGTATGTTGTTTACTCTCCAACTATTTTGGGATTTTCCAGCTATTTTTCTGTCACTGATTTCTAGTTTAATTCTGCTGTCACCTGAGAACATATATTACAAGATTTCTATTCTTTAAATTTTAAAGGTGTTGTTTTATAGTGCAAGATGTGGTCTATGTTGGTGTATGTTCCATGTTCCATGTGCTGTGAGTTTACTTATGAGACACCAACAAAAATCCTTTATATCCGTATTTTTATTTGAACAATTTTCTATAATAGCTAGGAGAATACAGCATTAATGACACACATTTACTAAGTACAATGTTAGACAACTACGAACTTAGAGCATAAATGTCAATCTGATATAGTTTTGGTTTTCATCTTAGCACTAGGTGATATCCAGTAAAAACCCATGTTTCAAAGGCTTTTGTTGATATGAGGTGAATTATTAACTTATTTTTTAAAATTTCATGATATGCTGAGATGGGTTCAATTTAAAACTAGAGTTGGTTGATAATGCTTTTCATTTCTCAGTACTTCTGCTTCCTTTTTAAATGGATACTTTGCCTAAGAACATTTCAAAGATTAACTATACCATGTTATTCTATGTAGATCAAAGTAGAATTCCTTTTCCAGATCCAACAAGGAAAAGTATTTGGAAAATTGCTATGTTCAATTTCACTTTAGTTAAAAGGTATATCCACCTGACAGTAAATTAACCATTAAAGCTAATAATCAAAATACAGTAAGTTAAATGTCATGAGTTCCTTTCTGTGCAACATTGTTAGAGCAATTTAAAATTTCCAAGAATAAAAAAAAAATCAATGTTACTCCAAGATTTCACAAAAATACATAACTAGGGATCATAAATTACAATATACATATCCACATTTAAAGGAAAAATTCACCGTTTGTTAGGAAAAAAATTAAATTGCTCAAGAGATTTAGAGCCTGAAATGTAGGCTAAAACTTAACAACATATGGTAACAATATGATATTTGAAACTATTGACTCTGAAAAACGCATGAAAATGTACTGACCTACAAAGCATTGAATTATACATATCAGTTTCATCTCAAAAAACATTTTTCTTTCAAATATTTAGGGCAATATTACAATACTAAGGAAATGTTAGTCATTTTCAGATATTTATGACTCTAATAACACCCATTATGTTAGGCTAATGAACATTTTAGCTAAACCAAATTATAAAATAAAATGCATAAAATGCATTTTGGCAGATATTTTACATAGTACTTTCAATTCCTGATCTACTGAGAAATCCACTGTAACTCCAGGTTGCTTTAATTTAGGGTAATACACTAGATTAGAATTTATAGCACTCTTTCTTGTTTTCAGTCAATCTTTTATAGCAAAGGATTCTTAAAAATTATTTTTAAAGCGTGCCCATGAAAGGTTTTACAGTTGTACTCTACCTTTGTTAAGAAAAGGTTGGTGGAAAACAAGCCATTTAAGTGTTACCAAGAATTTCTCTCTATATTTCTTCCCTATATTCATTTGTTTACTTGTGACACAGAGCCCCAAAACTCAGGAACACTCTCTAAGCCCACAATTTCACGGGCTCTGAAACTGTTACTCCTCAGAGTTCTAATAACTGCTTGGAAATAGCAGAAAAGAAAGAAAGAGGTAACTGAGTGAAGGTCACGCAGAAAAGGGAGAAAGGAATTAGTGTTTGGAGGCCACACCCAACCAAACCCTCACAAAATCTTGAGAAACAGGGCTTGATATCCTCTCCAGGCAAGATATCCCCTTACAGAGGGAAAGTTCCAGAGAACTTAAGGCAGCTCTAGGAGGGAAGGGAGCAGGGGTTAAGGCGGCCCTCACAGTACAGCCTGAGAAGAAATTACAATGCACTTATCCATGAAGAGGCCACAGCAATACAGAGCCTCTCTAGCATGCATGCACACGGCACACCTAACTCCAAGTAAACACTGGCAGCATGCACACACTAATGTTCAAGCACAGCATGATTTGAATATGGCATGCCTGGGGACAGCCCTCAGAAGGCACCCAGGGGCTTGGCCAGCAGCTACAGGTTCTCCACAGGCAGCACAGGTCACCTGGTGGCTCCAACAGGGGCTCTGAGGGGTGTGTGTTGAGAGTGACCCGACTCCTCATATTCTGGGAGGCTTTTACTGCTTTTCATCAGGTTGAGACAACCTGCTACTAATTAATGACTAAACAGAGAGTACTGCACCATCCAAGGGAGCACTGATTTATTACAAAAGTCAAATCTAGTTATAGCAGGTTCTATAAAAAAAGAAAACCACCAGGCTCTAGGTGCTTTACCTCGCTAGCACAATGAACTTGGTACTCTCCAGTGCTTAGTTCCCATGTGCCAGTTGCCAACTGATAAGGAAAATGAGTACCTTTTGCTGACCTGGGGCATCCCACTGGTACAAGGAGGGAAAAATATGTAACCTCAGGACTTTTTAAAGTCTCCTGCCTTGCCTCTGCCCACACTGCCACTGCTGCATAGCTTGGCTGGACGGCTGTGCGACCTCAGGCAGGTCTCTGACCTTACTTACCTCTCTCTCAAATGATCAGCAAGTGATCGTAGTAACTACCCATCCTCCTTCCAGTGCTGCTATGAGAATACAGTGAGGTAACACAGAGAAACCATGTTGAAGTAAAGCACAGCTAGACCCAAGGTACTGTCCTGAGTGACTTTCAGCAGGAGAATCGAAGGGTCAAGACACTGATTTTTGCTTTCTGTTTTATCCTAAATAGCTGAAGTTACAAGAAGATCCTTGATCTTCTGGTAACCTGGGGAACTCTCTGAACTGGTGAAGGGGGTGGGGAGAAAGAGAGGAAGAAGGGGGAATGTGTGAGAACTTCTGGGGTGGTGGCAGGTGCCGCTTTACCTAGAGTTACCAGGAAAGTAATTTCTCACAAAAATCACTGTACTGAAATTCTAATAAAATTTTTTTCATACCCTCCCCTACTGTTATTAAAAAATTTGATCTATATTACACAGTCACTTACAAAAAAGCCAACTCTCAATTGTCTATTGAAATAAAGGAAGTCACACAAACCCAAATCCCCAAATCTCCTTTCAATTGACTTTGGAATATATATTTTTGTACTTTTGCTCTTGGCAAAAGAAGTGTCAGGTACATGGGGATTTTTTTTTAAACTTCCAAAGGAATCATAAAGGTACATTCATGTATTTTATGCCCTATCCATCTTCCCTTGTCTTTATAGTTATTCTCAGGCAGATCAAAGACTTAACCTAAGAAAAGCTACAAGGGAAACTGCCTCTAACTTTTCAACTTTGCATTCCAAGGTATAAGCTGAATCTCTATATAAGGTTGAGTGGGGAAGAGAGTATTCAGAAGGGGCTATTAAGGCCATGACTGCTGCCCTTTCAGGATCTTTCTCTGAATTCCTATTGTATCTTAGAGGAATTATGAAAAAGTGAATTAGCGATAATATTAAAGAATGTACTGCAGAGAAGTGAGACTGATAAGAACTTATGCAAAGATTGGCCACCAGGCAGGCCTGCGAGTTACTCAGGATTGACTCCATCCACTGCCTTCAATGCAGTCGGAGCAGTAGAGTAGGCAGGTGATGGGAAATAAAGTTCACTTGAGAGAAGGAAAAGAGTGAAGGGTGGAAGGCTGCTGGAGATGTATGAAGCTGCATGAGAAAGTCTGGGTGGACAGAAAGAAGGGTGAGCAGTCCTCAAAGTGGCCAAAGGATATCCACAGTCAGCAGAATATTGTTGCATCCTCAAGAAAGTAGTACACAGAGACATTACCAGGCCTTGGGGGTTCTCTTGTTATGACTAAACATCTTTAGGTTGCTAAGATAAATCAATTCAGGTCCCCATCTGGGGTTCTGGTAGGCCTTGGAGAAAGTTGGAGTCCTTGAATAGAAGAATCTTTGTGTGGCCACCCCTGAACAGAAGAGACTTTGGCCCAGGTGTGGAACAGAGGCTGTAGCACTTTCCAGAAGAAAGACAGGAGATAGGAGAGAGAGAAAGGCCCAGACTAGAGAGGCTTCGGGATATGAGCTGTCTGGAGGTAGGATAAAGGGCTGCAATGGCAGTGAGAGCTATAGTGTGACCTTGAGGACATGACAAGATTGAGGGTATGCATGAGGCATGTCACACAGAACTAAGCTGGGGAGGGCCTGGGAGAATTTCCAGGTCTAAGGTTGACAGGCTACACTATGTGGCATTTTTTTTAGCATCTCCCCCACCCAAGTCCCATCTATGCTTTTAGACTCTGCCACATTCAGTATTAACCAAATGGTTATGAGTTCATTGTTCATTAAAAATCACACTGAGAAACTAGGCAAAACTGAGAATCTGATTGAATTAGTAGTGTTTTGGTTGGTTTTGCAAATAAATGTATCCAAAATGAATACAGCAGTACGTGATTCAATAACAATTACCTAAACTAATTAACTTTATAAAAGTGTGGATGAAAATCACGTACATTTAAGAAAGCTATAGCTTTCTAAAGGTTATAGTGACACAAACTTGTGATATTACATTTTGTAAATCTCTCAGAATTAACAGGCAACGATGCTGGTTTCTCCATCAGAGGGTGAACTTACTGAGTAACTGCAGTTCATTTCTCTAGGATCCAAGTGCTGAGAGGAGAGAACATTAGACATGGCAGGGACCTTAAGAATCAGTTGTCCAACCCTCTTACTGTATAAACGAGGACTTTGAGGCCCAAAATCGTTAACAGACAGCATTTATCTTTTAATAACAATCTTCATCATTGATTTGAAACTGTTTGACTTCCATTAATAATATTGCACATATTTTTATGAAATGTCATTTTTTTATAAACCACCTAAGAGTTAAATTATATAAATCTATGATTGTAATTAGAACAAAAATTTCTAATGAAAGCTAAGAATTTGTTTTTTCACAACCTGAAAGATAAATTGTATAAAATTTCTAGGGAAAAAAAAGGAGACTATGTTTAATTAGAATTTCAAAATGAAAGCATAGAATCTGGGTCATATTGAGCCAAATCCTCTGTAAAATTCAGCAATCTTATATTTCTTATATAAGTCAAAGTATTTCTACTACAATGCTCTTAAAGTATCTAGTGGTACTGAGAACATTTATACAAGTAGCAAGCCTAAAAAAAATGGAATCATAATTATTTATTATATACCTTCTTTTGCATAATTTATAGGATAATCAAAGTTTCAAGACCTGAATCATGAATATTCTGAGAATGCTCTCTAGATAGTGACTGAGATTAATTTTTAATAAATTAAGAAGAAGAAAAAAACCTGTCATGGTTGAATATATGCACTGTAGGAATCAGATCTGAGGACTAAAAATAAGTCACTTCACAGAACACTATACCAGGGAAAATTAATGAGCACATCAATAATACATCCTGAATAAATAATGACATCAACAATAGCCATTCTGTCTAATCCTACTCCTAAATGTCAAACATTTTATCATATTACTACATGATTTCCCAGTGTCTGCTACTTGCCCGGGTGAATCTGTACATATTTGCACATAATCCAGTTAAAACTGTGATCTGATTGAATTGTAAACAGAGTTGATAAAAGAGAAGCTCACTGTTGTAGTGCCTAACAAGAATATCACTTACATTTTAAAGAACACGGTGTGTAGCAGCAATTTAAAATGCTTAGGAAACTACAGTACAAATGGACTTCTATGCTATACAGCAAACCAACATTCTCTTAATATCTCTACACCATAAAGACACATATAAGGAAATTACTTGACCAACTGCTATACATATTGCCAGTTTATTTATTTGATCCAGTTTGACAATATCAACATAATTGGTTCCTAAACTGATATGTACCCAATAGCGATTCTTTTTCTGCTTAGCACAGAGGAGGTTCTCTGTTGGCGCCTTCTTAACAACAGTTCATATCTGGAATTTATGTTTTTTATACCATTTAGATGCAGTGCTAAGGATTTAAAGTAAACACTGGCAACTGAAGACACATTTTTTTCCCTTCTTTCTGTTATTTACCTGCGTATAAACTCCAGCCACCTAACTGATCAGGGGTGAATGTTGCTATAAAGTTAACATAGCACAAAGGAGTCTAATTTTCTTTTCAAGGTGATGAAAGTATTCTAGGGAGATTTCCAGTTAATAATCTCGTTTGGAAGATAACCACTACTTTCTCTTTAAAAATGCGCTTTCAGTAGCTCACTGGGAATAATGGGTTCTTATTTCAGGCAAGAAATGTATTGTCACTGTTTGCCCTGACATCACTTTCAGACCCGGGATATGAATCCCAGGCCCAGGCTGGCTGGAATCTGGATGGTTTCTAGCGCAAGGGAGGACGGGTTAAAAGGAAAGGTGACGGGAAAGATGTGTTTAGCATCCATGAGCAGCTGAGGAGAGTCCTTCCTGTCTCGTAAACGCATCTGAGAAGATTAAAAAACAAAAACGGAGCATCAATTCTTTCAATCTATAAAGATTTTTCTTCTGCCAAAAATTCCACCAAAAAGTCAAAAGTCCTCAACTAATAATGTTTATATTTGTTTTAAAATCAGTTCATTTTCCAATAAGCTATTATCCAAATAATAATGTACTACAAAGATAAGATAAAATAATATAATAAAGAACATACTATTCTTCAATAAATTGTAAAATTTGTATTCAAAAGACTGTTATTGAATCAAAGGAAAAGAAAGCCTGAGAAATCTTACCTGTATAGTACGAATAAATGACACAGAGACTCTTTCTTCAAACTCATTAACTGGTGTATACAAATTCAACACTTTGACAATCTGAGAAGTGAAATGAGCAAAGTTTTCAGCATATTATGAGATATACACCCAGTGCTTATAATCTGGGAAACTAAAAGGATCTGTGTGAACAGTTTTCTATTCTATTCAGGGCTGAGCTGGGACAAGAGGGAAGAGGGAGATGGTATAAAGGCACATTTACTGTTATTACCTCATTTTTACAATAAGAATGTATCAATCTTTGTACATTTTAAGAAGCAATGTAAATTTGGAAAAATATTCAAACTGTACAAAAGAACACAACATGAAAAAGTAAAAAGTGCCCCTACTCTCATTCTCCCTGTCTCCCAAAGTGATAATTTTCAACAGTGTATTTAGTAACTACCTGGGTACTTGCTATACATAATCTATACATAATCCTCAGAAGATTTCTATGTTCTGAAATATGTGGTGAACACTAAGAAAGTCCAAGAGTCAGCATAGAAATCACTGGGCAAAAGGAAAATGGGCATGCTTATGCCTATGCCTATGCCTTGTCTCATGCTGCTGCCATTGTCCTCAGTGCCCTTCCTTCCCTTCTTCTCACTCCTGAAGTTCAATGTCCAGCTTGATGGGACCTTCTTGGAACGCAGTTATCAGCCCCGATTTATCACTTCTGTTAGACATCTTACCATTGAACTTACTAGAATCTCTTATGGTAGAATCGGGGGGACACATCTGTCTTCCCTACTAAACTTGGAGTTCCTTAAGAAGGGATTGTTTCTTATTTATTGAAGTGTTCTCCCCTAGCAACAAGTATGGTGCCTTCAGACAGGAACTCAATTCATCATTTATTGAATTGAAGGAACAGAATCATCTGTCTTAAAATAGAGACGTCTAAAGAATCAGTCAATTATAAAATTATTTCTTGGAATACGAGCTCCATGAAATGTATAGAACATATACTCCATGAGAGCACGAACTTCGTTTTGTTTGTGGTTGTGTCTCAGTGCCTCAAACATTACACAGAACACTGGAGACACAATAAATGTTTATGGGATGTTGAATGTGGAAACTGTGACTAGCACTGAAATATATTACTTTCTGGTAAAAGCTCCTTTCTGTGTAGATATATATCTTTTCTGACATAGATGAAGTCAGTTCAGAGATCAGAGTAATAGCTAGAAGACTTCTTTATCTGCCTAACCCCTGATGAATGTTAAATTACTTCAAAATAAGGACAGTTTCTTTACCTGGGCAGTAGTTAAAGCATTGCACATGGAACAAATGGCTTCTGCATCATCATCTGTTTTCTTTTTCACTTGTAAAAGTTGAGCAGCCTGAATGAGAGGTTCCAGGGTTTCTTTAGCCCCACTGTTCATCAGATTCTTGTCACGTAGCCATTCTTCCAGTTGACTGACATTGTACCTATGCCCCCCCAAAAAAGAAGGGAGGGAGAGAGAGAGAGAGAACTCAGAGTTACTGAATGTTGTCATAAATGTCTTAATTTTTTGTGTGTGGCATTGTCAGGAATTTCAGTTAAATGACAGGTAGTATTTTTGTTCACTTTTCTTAAATTTTATCAGCTGTGCTTAAAAATTATTATAAAAAGACATGAGGTTTATAAACATAATTATATAAAAGACCAGAAAATATAATTATCTTTAATGGAAGATAGAAAAATAGCCATTACAGCAAAAGTTATGAAATAAGACCTGCTGAAAGACAAGATAGAACACCATATATGGCTATGTCCTTATTAAACAGCTGGCCAGAAAACACTTTCTAGTTTCTCTTACAACTTCAGAGGTGAGAATTAATAATCCTTTCAGTATTCTCTCTGTCTTAAGTCAAACTCATGCTAGTTAATTTAAATAATAAGATCCCCTCACATAGACTTTGTGCTCCAGTCCTCTTTAGGGAAGAGCCTAGGCAACAGAGGAGACAGTGACCTGAGGAAGCTTAGGAGTGGAAGGTGAGAAAGGCGAGAGGGGGCCTTTGGAAGAGACAAGAATCCCAAATATGGAGAGAAAGAAACTACATAGATGCTGAGCTATCAAGAAGTGGCCAACCAAGTAACTGGTTCTTAAACTAAAATGAGGTAAATAGACAATCAGAATTTAGCAATCAGGCAAATAGGAGGAATTATGATATTATGACAGGTGCTTCACATGCATAAACAAAGCTTATAGAGAAATAAACTCTACTGCTTGAGTGGAAGGCGTTATCTTCTTAACATTAACTATAATGGAGGTGGATCAAAATGGAAAATTTGAAAAGAATACCAATGTTTCCTGAGGTTGAGTAACTAAAGACTTTTGTAGAAGATATCCTTTTTTCCCCTCTTGGTGAATATTCTACCTGTTTTAAAATAAATTATTTGCAAAATAAATCAATTCTGTTATGGTGATGAGGTTATGCTGAGGAGTAGTTGGGCATAAAATTGAGTGCAGTTTTTCTTAAACAAAGAGGGGCATACATATTTCAAGCATTAGTAAAAGATTAGACATGTTCTTGTTGTCATAGGTATGAAAAGGTATTTTGTTAAAATAAACTTGTAAGAGCAATCAAACATTAGAAATCTTCATTATCATTAAATTTTTGTTATTGTACAATTAAAACACCAGCAAAAGGAGAGAAAGCTGTCATCTCATCTTTATTTTTCATCATCTCTCTACTCCCTGAAAGGAGTTAGCTTCGCAGTGGAGCAGGGTCCCCAACAAGCAGTGAGTAGAGCTGTTGTAGTGAATAGTGCAGCCAAGAGCAATAACGACTGGAAGTGGGGAACTCCAGCCAGGCAAGAAGAAGTGGCTCAATGCTGTCTTCCCTTGCTGCTTGGCTGGTGGCTGCAGACATCAGGTGCACTGACCTCAAACAAGTGACCAGCTCTCTGCACCCTAGCCGAGCCTAGCAGGCAGTTGGGCAGGAGAAGGAGCTATGATGGGTGCTGGTATTTGCTCACCTGATCTGCATGCCTTTACTCCAGGAGCACATGTCCTTCCGCAGGAGGAGGTTGTTCAGGGTGATGGCCCCCACGATGTAGAACATCTGCTTGACCACCTGCTTGATCAGCTCAGGGTCCATGCCGTGCTGACACATGACTGAGTGGAAGGAGTTGAGCTGCCGGAGGATGGAGTCCAGTGTGTAGGTGCCCTCGTCGGCGATGCTGGAAGTCCGCTTTCTTAGCCCTGTGGGCTTCACCCCGGATACGCCCTGAATGGTTTCATGCTCCAGCATGCCGGAGACTGTAGGAGTAGTTCAAGTGTTAAAAGAGAAGCCCTGGAAGGAATCCTGTTTCATGTGTGCACATGCATGCACACATACACACTCACACATTCAATTGAGGAAAATGATCTAAGCATCAAAATAAAGGGAAAATGAACATCACGAAAAAAGGGCTTCTGGATTTTCAACTGTAATGAAGGATTAATTCTTAAGTGCAAAAATGTACCATGAAATTAAGAACTCTCAATGGTATGTCTTCTAAAATATGAAGGAGCAGTCTTGTAACAGCACAAGTGTGTGGTTCCTTAGGAGGGTTTCTGAGAGATATGCAGCAGTTAGGAAGAAGATAAACATTCTCAGCACTATCCGAGCCCCAGAGACAGACAAATCAAGTAGCACGAAAGGCAGGAAACTGGGCAGTGGTCTTGGAGAAGTTTTGGGAGGGGACAGTTGTGCAGGGCAGGAGAAGGGGGCTCTTCCTTGCCCTGAGCTTTCCACAATGGCAGGGAGACCTGGTGTTAGCCTCCGCCTTCCAGGACTCAGTCTTCTCATCTGGAGCACTGCTGCCCTCTCTTGGGCTCTCACAGAATGTTGCTTGTGTCTCCTCTAGGATAGTTTTGGGATGCCCACTCCTGGACTGGGAGCCCCTAGAAAGCAGGGGCCAACCCAGATTCATTTTTATATCTTCTAGCACTAAACACGGACTCCGCAGAACCTCATACTGAGTCAAATATTTGTTGCTGTTAAATCACTGGGAGATGGGGTAGTGGGTTCAAGTGGGATATGTTGGAGGTAAACTTCTTGTTTGGCCAATAAAAACAGACAACAGTAGAAAAAAGGTTGGCTGAAGCTGACCTTCTTTGCATCTGTCACCTCTTGTATTTTAGCTGACCTAGGTTGCTTTAAATTTATGACCTTTTAGGGGACAAGTGAAGAAATCACTGCTGTCTCACATGGTTTCCTCAGTTTTTTTGTGTTTCTAGTTGTTTAATTGTGGGCTTATGATAGGAAATAGACTACTGTGAGTCTCGAGAAGGGAAATGAAGTTGTGGAGATGCGGAAAACACGTGAGTTGGTCAAGAAAGGGTAGCTGCGAGTAGCCTTCAGAGGCTGCTGATAATGTGCCTGAAGATAACAGAGTTTGGTAACTTAAAAATTGTTTTAATTCAATGCACTCAAAATTAGCAGCCTGTAATTTGTACATGCCTCCTAATCCCTATTTCACACATGCTACATATTCCAAAGGAATATAGGTAGCAATACATAAATATCCAGTCTGAACGCACACATATAAAGATAGGTACATGAAACACATATTTAGCTGAATATGCATAAGTAGAAACACACACACACACACACACACACACACACACACACACACACACACACACACACACACACACACCCCTTGCAGTAGCTCATCCAATAAGAAACTGCTGCTTTAAACCAAATTGCCTTTAACAATTCTAGAGGGGCCATGAGATGTAAAACTTAGCATAGGGTGTCTGAGACCTATTCTGTTGCCATGGTACTCTCCTAACCCTTTTACTGTAGACTATTAAGCAAACTGAAAACCCTCGCTAGCCTCCTTATTTTTAGATGGAGTAGTGTAGTAATGTCCTAGGCCAAAGTTTAAAGTGTTTTTGAAAACCAGACAAGGAAAGAGGTCTATTGCTGGGTATGAAGCATAACCAATCTTAAGAGAGAAGCATTCCACATTGGGGAGGGAAACTAGATAATGCTGTTTTGATCATGTGGAAGCAGTGATTCTGATGTATCCCAGTCATGGCTAACATCCCATGTTCTGAGATTCCTCGGCTAATTTTAGGGCTGAGTCTTACTACTTTGTATTCTCTGTATGAATACATGCCCTGAAACATGTGCCACTGGTGGTCAACTACTACTGGTGGGCACGTGTGGCAGACAGACCTTGATGTCAGCACTCCCCTGGCCTTACCGATCATTGGCTGAAGGATGTTCTCTAACACTCGTACGAGCTGCTGGTAGATCTGAATGGCCAAGTCACTCAGCACCTGCCGGTACTCGGCCAGGTCAAAATTGGTGAGGCAGTGTTCATTCTGGCGAGACGTGTTGTGTTTCATGAAGCCCTGCAGCCACAGTGCAAAGGTAATGATATACATGAAGTGAAATGTCTCCTACCTGTTTAACTGTCTCATTTGGTCAGCATCCTCCTACTTTTTTTCTCTCTCTGAAAAGTTTCCATCCATCCCAGGATAATCATTCTCAATGCTGTATATATTTGTTTCCATCTAAAAATTCTACTTCTTACTAGCTTTTGAAGACTATCCAAACTTGGCAATCTAGCATTTAAGCCTTTCCAAGAGCAATGTTAATGAACCAAGACAAGGGAACTTAATTTAAAAGAAATTAATGAATGTTTTCACTTATAAAACAGGTTTACTGCCAAACGCTAAATTATCTAAAGTACTAACCTCTTAAACTTCAATTCATTAAATATAGTCCTATTTACAGATAGTACACCCAAAAGGCTTACATAATCTTCTTAAAAAGAGACCAATTTCTACAGAGACTGGTATATAGATAAAAAATTTCCCTTTCATGGGATCTATACATGATTTTCAGTCTGAGCTCAGACTGGCATCTTTGGTGGTATTTGTTAAAATAGAAAGCCAACTGTACATCAAGGTACTTTTGTTAGACATTGCCTGACCAAAGCAACAGCCTACTTGATGGATTCTGCCCACAGTCAAGCATCTGCTTCCCTACAACATACTTAACAACGTGGTATTAGAGAACAAGTGAGGAATGACAGGACAGTCAATGGCCCCTCTGGTGGGCTCTGGTCTGTCAGTCCACTTTCTTAGGGACCACATCTTACTCATATTTGTATTTCCTGTCATTTACCAGGACAGTCCTCTGCCCCTGGACTCTGGGTGCTCAGAAAATGCTACTGTTCAACTTCCCTGCCTACCCTCCCACCAAAGGTTGGGGAGGCATGGAGGGTGGTGGTTAGGGGCATAGACTCTCAAGGGCAGGTGGACCCAGAATCCCAGTTCTGTTCCTTCTGGCTGAGAGGAGTTGGGCAAACTGATGAACTTCACTGAGCTTCAGTTTCCTCATCTGTAAAACTGAGTTATAATTCTTACCTTAGAGAAATGTTGTAAGAATTAAATAATTTACTGTACAGTAAGTGCTATCTGATATATACTAAGTGGCCCTTAATAAATAGTAATTATTAACATATTACAGTTTTAAAATATGAAGTTTGTCAAACAACTGATGAACACATCACTACAAACAAAAGCAAAACATTTCTGGACAAATCTAAAGAAACGTAACATCACTTTCAATGTATTATAGTAAGCTGAAATTGATCAATTACAAAAAATAGCTCAATATTTCTATATGGTCCTTGTAAAGTCCACTTCCACATATTGACAAAAAGTTTCATTGTTGCAACTATTCATTGACCAATGCTTATTTTATTTCTACTACATTTTTTCACAGTACAGACTCACAGAGGGATGAAACTATGTTATTCCCCAAAGTCACTGTTCTGGAAATAATGAACTTCAAAGCTATGAACTCCCATGCCGCCTCTGAATTCAGGTTTCTAAATTAACAAATGGTTAAACATTTTGTGCTTTAAAAAATTTCCTTAAAAAGGTCAGAGAAAGTATAACCTGCTGATTTTGTAGTCAAAGTTTTCTCACCTCTTCTCCACTGTACTGCTTCAAACAGTGCAAAAATCGGCATGTGTTAGAGAGCCAGAAGGAGACAGTTTCAAAATCATCACCTCTTTTCTGAAAAAGAGAATTAGGTCTAAATTTATTTTTTCCTTAGAGAAGTAACAGCCTGAAAATAACTGTATAGATACCAGAAGGCTCATTTCTTTCAGTTACCATTATAAACAATTATAAAAATAAATCACATTGCAGTTGTAAAGTCTTACATCATTGCTAGACAATTTCTACCACTGGGTTCATTGGTTGTTTGTTACTTTGCTTGGCATTCATTTTCCTGCCAGTAGAAAAGGATTCCCAGTTGTTCAGTTGATGTTCGCTTAGCAGCCCCTTTAAGCAGGAAATAATTCACCAAGCTACAGCTTACCAAAACTCACTTCCCTCTGGTGACTAAAGGGAATCAAAGGACTAAAAGCACAAAAAGGGAATCACAAAAACTGTGAAGTACTGAAACCCCAATTAGGTTAAAAATCTTGTCAACGATAAGATACAATTTCTGAGCAGCGAATTGGAAATGGGATGGAGGAAGTCCTGTGCAGAGCAGTATAGACAGAGAAAGCTCCCTGGATTTTCATCAGGACTGGGGCACATGTCAAAAAATCCATGGCTAAATCAAAACAAGAATGGAAGACAAATAAACTTCAATTCAAAACAGGGATGTGAGACTCATATATATCACTTTTAAATGGTATCAAAGGGTGTTTACTTTCTAGTACCCACTCCTTTTTAATCTTTAAACAATTTGGTACAATAATTAGTTAAATTAGATAAATGTCTTCTTGCCATTAAGATGAGAGGGAGAAAACTTAATGATTTAGTTTTGTGGTCTTTGTAAGAGTTGACTTAAGTATTAAACTTGTAGTCTATCTAAGCACAATATAGCATCAATTAAATGACTTACATTCAGAAGACAATTATTAATTTTTAAATGTTAAGTTCATGACCAGAGGCTGGGGGGTGGGTATGTTTAATGAGTACAGAGTTTCATGGGGAATATGAAAAAGTTCTGGAGAAAGATGGTGGTGATGGCTGCACAACAATATGAATGTACTTAATGCCACAGAACTGTGCCCTGAAAAATGGTTAAATAGCATAAATTATTTGTTACGTATATTTTACAACTTAAAGAAATAGTTCATGAAAGATAACTTGGATTTGAGTCCACTGGGCATGTTAACTATCTATTTATCTCCTTCTTAAAAGTTCTCCTTAAGTTAGATAATCAGAAAACAAAGTACTTGGAGCAAATTCTCTTAGCTCCTTATAGAAACACTTGTGTTAAAACTAAGAATAATATTCATTGTTTTTCTAGAGAGTCAGGAGAATTATGCAACATGACTCAGTGATTACTAAGTTATGTAGGACTTCCTACTCTTTTATATAATTTTGCTGCTTTTTCCAAGTCTTTTCTCTCTGATTAGCATCTGTGTCTTGCTTATCACATGGAATCAGGCATTTCAGGTAACAAGGAAAATTATGAGTGAGTTGCAGAAAAATGGGAAGAAAAGTTGGAAGAAAAACTTTAATGTTTTATCAAACATCCTTTTATACGAATGAACCAAGTATTATTGAACTTATTTAATACCTATTTAACTATAGCATCTTATTCCCTATATATCTGCACTTCACAATATATTTTAAATTTAGTTCTAAATAAGACCTTAAAGCAGACTATTCCTGTCTATGAAGAAACAATTTACTCCACAATTAAATGCAATTATATCAAATTAATTTTGATTACTGTTCGACCTGAGCCCTGTTTTAAAAGAAGGCATGTAGACAATTTGCAAGAAAGAATGCTTTCTACAATGGAAGGTAGCAGTTAACACTGGAAACTGTTCATAATTGGTAACTTAGCTCAAGGTCAAGGGAGGAAAAGTACCTCTGTGCAGATTCCATCATAAATAATATTCATGATGAGAATTTTGTTGGACATGAACTGACCTTTAATACTTTTTTGATGCTGTTAATTGTTGATGTTAGCAACGACCTTACTTTCTGATCATCATTCAGGTAGTCAGCATGTCGGACACACATAAATAAGATATATGCCGGTAATCCTGGAATCAAATTGACTGCTACACCACGTGGCTTCAGTTCTGAAAAAAGAAAAGGAAAAGAATCTTATATAACACTGAAAATCTTCATGAGAAATGCTTTGTGAGATAATAAAATTACAGTTGTCACGTAAGAGTTGAATCATTCAGGGTAAATAGGTCATATAAAAAAGCATATTTTAATGGCTCATTAAGAGAAGTTCTTGAGGGTTGGGACATGTGAATCTTAGTTGTCTATACCGTGACAACTCCAAAACTTCTACCTTCTAGATAAGAAGACTTTTCCCTTGAACTCCAGTCTTGTGTATCAACTGCCTCCTTGACATCCCTGTACAGGCATGTCAGATTGAGCCCATCTAAACCAAACTCTTGATTCTCAATGGTACCTGCTCTTCCAGGAATTGTCCCCATCTCAGAAAATGAGTTCCAGTCTTCTAGTTTCTCAGGTTATAAATCTTGTCATCATCTCTGACTCCTTTTTCTCACACTATACATTTAATCCATCAGCAAATTCTGTTGGC
Source organism: Eidolon dupreanum (assembly GCA_028627145.1). Lineage (NCBI taxonomy): Eukaryota > Metazoa > Chordata > Mammalia > Chiroptera > Pteropodidae > Eidolon > Eidolon dupreanum. The sequence goes on along the minus strand of CM053509.1, from coordinate 47,090,335 downwards.
TCTACTTACAAAACACATCCAGAATCCAACTACTTTTCTACTAGCTGCCCTACTGTAGGTCCCCATCATCTTCTCCCAGACTGTAGTGACAATTTCCAAACTGGTCTCCCTCATTCATCCCTAGGTCTCAAGTAGTACATTTGCACATAACAACCAAGTAACTCTGTAAGAAAATGTAGGTCAGACCATGTCACTCTTGTTCTGAAAATCTTCCAAATAGCTCCTTACCTCATTCATTTACAAAATGTGAAATCCTCACCATGGGCTGTGTGCTCTGACCCTGTTCCCCTTTCCCAGGTCACTGTGCTCCAGTAAAATGGGTCTCCTTGCTATTGGTTAAACATGCCAGGCATGCTCCCACCCCAGAGCCTATGTACTATTTTCTGCCTGGAATGTTCTTTCCTCAGATATCAGCATGACTTGCTTCCTTATTTCCTTGGTGTCTGTCCAAAAAGCACCTCATCAAAAAGGCCTTTCCTAATTACTTATATGAACTAGTACATCTGCCTTTAATCTTTATCCTTTTTACCCCTATACATAAACATATATATAAACATATATATTAATATATATATGTGTGTGTATATATATAAAACATATATTTTAACATCTATGTGTGTGTGTGTGTGTGTGTGTGTGTGTGTATATATATATAAAATATAAAACATATATATATGTTTCCCCTCCCATTGGAATGTAAGTTCTATGAGAAAAGGGACTTGGCTTTGTCACTCTGTACCTAGAAAATGCTTGGTACATGGCAGAAGAGCACTAAATCCTCATCGAACTGATGAACCTTTGTTTAAAATTTGCTTAAAAACCAGTGGCACCTTAACATTTTTGCTAAATAAAGATCACGTTGAAACTTAAGTGCCTCTGCACCTATATATAGTTTAATGCCAAGAACCCTAGGAACATTAAATCAGGTATAACTGCCAATCACATTGCTGTCACCCTGGCACCTGGGGGAGGAATGCTATGCAAAGGCTGAAAGGAGGGGTTTTCAGCTTTCTAAGTTCACAACTTTCAGGCTGTGTACACTCCCTAACATTTCCAACCCTCCCCTAAAAAGTATTCTTGCAGAGCCAGTGGACTCATACCCAATCTTAAAGGCCTTAAGCTGCTCTGAAATGCTTCTTCCATGCCCATTTCATTTGTCTGGTCCTCTTCTGCCATTACTGGAATCATTTCCTTAATTTTTTTGCTTTTTTCCTATTAATTATTGTTCTTGACATATTTAGTTAAATGCTTTCTAGGTAAGTTAGGAAAATAGAAATTCAGGAACTTAAATGGCCCAGAGCAGCGGTGGTCAACTGTGACTACACTTTAGAATCCCCTGAAAGATGTAAATAAATTCTAGACATGGCCAGGCTCTTCCCTCTAGAGATTTTGATGTAATTGGTCTGCAGTGGTAACCAATTACACACCAATACTTTTCAAAAGCCTCTGAGGTTATTCTAATGTGCAGCCAGAGCTGAGAAGGCCTGGCTTCAAGGGATCATTATAGGTGGGTCCTGGGCAAGTGTCCCTGCAGTTAAGACTGGTAATGGATGATGTGGTCAGGATGCTTCTGTAGCACTATAATGCACAGCATGCAATGATGACTAAAAAAACTGGTACTGAATACTTCAAAAATTAGTGACTAGTCTTTCCTACCACTGACACATGTACCAGAAAGACCTTTTATCCCATGTGGAAAACACTTGCCCAGAATTAGGTTCTTAACAAGTTTCTGCTCATCCTCCTTCTTGTATTCCAGCATTCCTTGGAAATCCTTTTCTTTCCTGGGAATGTTGACTGGACGAATGGGTTCATCAATGATCTGTCCTGGGGATATATTTTCCATCTGGCCCACTTTGGGAGAAACAAAAAGGAGAAGAACATGTTTTTCAGGTAGAACAGACGAGAAGTTTCTATGTTCCCATAATTTCAAATAAACTCCATAACAGAAATGTGCCATATTTGCCACTTCACTGCTGTGCCATATTTGTGTCTTCTTTAAATATTGTTTTCTGCTAACATTGGATAGGTGGCAAAATTATATTCTAAGGTTACTCTGACAGCTATTAGTGCTTGGTTACCATCAACATCAGAGAACCCTATTTGATTCAAAAGCATTTTTTAAATAATAATTTGTAATAAGATTAAATATTCCCAAAGTTAAGCGGTTTAACTTTTTGGTTAATGAACTGTTACCAGTCATAAATGGTTAACGATATTTAGACTTTAAAGCACAGAATGGAAAAACAGTATTCTACAAAGAGGCAGCAAGAGTGTAGAAGACTGACCCCCCTTTAGCTCAATGAATCTAGTCATAAAGAAAAACATTCTAATGGGACCCTGCTGTCATAGAATTTATATTTACAGTATGTATTGTATATGTGAAGAGAAAACAAATGTCAAATAAACAAAATAAATAACAAGGAAGAGAAAAGGAAAAGAACATTTACTTTAAATATACCATTGCAATCAGTTCAAACCACAGCAAGATAGCTGGTAGGAGAGTGTTTCTTCACACTAGTTGATGTGAAATATATTATTTTTCACAGAGGCTTCCTAAGGCAAAAATCTAACTTTTCCTAGCCACCCCTTATTCCCAAAGAAACCATGAGCAGATAAAACAATCTCTATTTAATGTGGTTTCCTAAATATTATTCAGTTTTTTTGTTTGTTTTTGGTCAAGTACTAAAAGTTCTACCATGAGGTTGCAACCATTAAAGTACAAACCACTGGTTAACAATGCTTTCAGATGTTAAAAATGGTCATTACTGTCAACAGCAGCTGCTGAAGAATTTTGCTAAAGATTTAAAAATTTTCCAATTTCATCTAAAAATTGAGAATTGAATGAGAAGTCCAAGAGAAGGTAAGGGAACACATGAGTTAGAGTTACGGTGGTGTTTGTGGAGACATATGCTAGAAACCAGGTTTTTAAAAAATTCTTTTATCTACAGGAAGGCGGGGGCAGGTAAGAAATCTATTTAGATGTTGACTAAGTTTGAGTTCAGAGACTGCTGTCAAACAAACAAAAAGCAGATCAGATGTATTAGAAAGTTTAATGTTGCTGATTCCACAAGGTGTCAGTAGTGCTTCTTCTTGTTGTCACTCTGGGGCAATTCCTGCGTTAGTTCTGGGAAGCCAGTTCCACAGGAAGAGGTTATCACAGAGAACGCCAATACCTGCCCGTACTCTTGTTCATGGGGCAGAGAGCCCGGTGACACTACCTCATGCTGCAACATCACACACCTGGACTATCGGTGCTGGAAATCACCACCGTCCATCAACAGTATGTTATCTAAAGAGTGATCATATTGTGAATGGATAAATCGAAGTTGTGGCATCTAGTGTTTCACATACATGATGCAGTCTGGAAGCCACAGGACTAACTGTAAAATGTATGCCTCTATAGAAGAGATAGGAGATTCAAACTATTGACTTTTACATAAGTTATTTCTGGAGTCAGTTTAAACACAATACCACCAGGATCTTGAAATCAGCCTATAGTGGCCTTCACAGCTTATGTACATGACATGTTGCATGTAAAATGCAAAATATGAAAATCCCTATCATCAAAGTTACTACTCCCTTTTAACCACAGAAACAATTCTAAGAGGGGAAACTAGAAACAAATAATTCAACATATTGATTTTATCAATAAATGTACATATTTGGACTCCATATAATGTGAAGAGAATGCTTTAAACCTGATTTCATCATGTCTAAGGTGAGATAGCATTATTTTATATAACACTAAGGAAGAAAGAACACTGCCAATTAAACTATAACCCAGGAACAGCTGTAAGACATATACTAATTCCAGAGATGTTAAAATGTTTAAAATTATACACCTCAGAATTTATGAAATATGGTGAATATTTTTACTAAGAGATTTCAAGTTTTAAAAAAAGTTTCACTTTCCTTTTTGCAAAATCTCTAGCCAAGATATTTTTGGTTCTGTATAAAAATGTCAGAGATAAAATTTGTCATACTTTAATTAAAAACTTTCTTTCTGCCTTTGAATTCTCCCCAGAGATTTGAGTCTTTATAAAAACTCGGATAAAATATATATATGTCAGCTCAACATAACCTTGATTTATTTAGCAAATTGTCTATTAATTAAAATAAAATGTCAATCGTTATATAGCATTAGGAAAATATAAAGCCTTAAAAGACAGAAGCCAGGATACTAGCCCAGTTTTCAAAGACAGCAAGAGACCTTGGAGGCCAATTAGCCCAATGCTCCATCTAATCCTTCTAGAAAGACCTGAAGCAATCCCTATTTCCACCTTCTAGATTCTTTATATGAGGGAAAAATATTTCTGAACCATTTCATCCTGGAAAGGGAAAGGAAATTGGAAATTTTAAAATTTATTATTCTTTATTTTGGTATTAGGAAGATCTTGATCTGAGGTTTGAGACAGTCAAGTAGACTCTCCTATAAGTAGAGGGTCGACTGGAAAATATGACACAAAGGAAAGAATTCAGTGGTCCTCAGAGGCCTGAGTTCTAGTTCTTCTTTGGCTACTAATTGGCTGAGACCCTAGAAGTCATAGTTTCTGGGCCTCAGTTTTTTTCTCCTGTTAAATAGTTAACTTATTTCTAGAATTTTTTTAGGCCTAAATTCCTTGGCTTCATGAAAATTGAGATGGAACACCCACTCCTAGGTTAAAATACAGCACAAGGCAGATCAAATTTTAAAACACTCTCCATTTAGCTATATAATTTCTGCTAAAAATTACATATGTTGGCATTTTAAAAGTTTTCATTGGCTTCTAAAAATGTCTCCTTAATTAAGTGTAGCCCATAGTAGGAGGCAAGAGTCTTGCTATTTTAATACAGAAGAATTTAAATTTATTACAATATATTTAAAATATATAAAAAAAACTTTTAGGTATAAGAAGATGTTTTGTTGTACACGGTTGCTAGTATTTTCTGTACAATGTGGGATTTAAGGGAGCAGGAAGAGAAAAATGTTGGAAGAGCCTGTCACCTTTACTCTCTAAATTCAAAGAGGGGCAGTGATACTGTACTCAGCAAATGCCCAGACCATAATAAATGGATTTCATTTTATTCTTTAGACACATATCATTTAACTCAACTTTTCTTAAAAACATTATGTCTTTTTTGTTTAATCTATGAATTGACTTTCAAATGCTACTTAGAGGTTTAAGAACATAGCTGACAGGACAGTTCAACAGATGAGGTTGGTTTCTGATTGAAAACAGCTTAAAATTGCTAGCATCTTGAAATATCCTAACCTATCTCTTCAATTAAAAATATACACATCAAAGAAAGCTGAATAAAAATGTAAAATAACAAATGGAATCATTAGGGATTTAAAAGAATAATCCCATAAATTAATACCATTGAAATCAGTTTCTTTCAAGCAAATACCCTGCTATCTAATCATCATCTCAGGATATAATTATTGCAAAGCTAAGTACAAAAAAGTTCTCTGGATAAAGTTTTTTAAAGTTCTGCCAATAGACATTAAAGCTCATGTCTGTGATTTGGAAGTTCAAAACTTTAACATATGAAGGATTCTAAAGGATTATATATAAAATATGACAGCAAAGTAATCTGATTTCTATATAAATATTTCAGCATTTGTATATCTAAGGGAATGTTATCCTCTTCAACGTAAACATCTATGCTGCCATTCTAAATATTTCTGAAACTTATTCACTCAGCAAACATGTATGGAATGATTAAGATCAGTCAGACACTATGGTAGGTACTATGAAAAGAAGGGGAAATAAGAGGTGGTACCCATGCTCAGGAAGCTCATAGTCCATACAGGGAGCCAATAATTCAAGCAGAAAAATTCTTAAAAATATGACAGTGAAAACCATAACAGATGTGAGTCAAATTATGGTACATAGAGGGTGGAGCCAAAGGTCTGCCTGTGTGATTGGGAAAGGATGCTCTTGAGGATGTGACATATGACTCTGATCTCAAAGGATGAGTAGGACTTTACCAAGACAAGCAAGAGACCAAATAGAAGGAACAGTTATGACAGGCCTAGCATGTTAGAGAAGGAAAACCACACAGAGTGAGTCATGGTAGACTCTTGTGGACATTCCCAATGATGAGGAGCCTTTACCCTTTGAGCCAGGCAAAAACTATGAAGGGTGACATTGAGAGAGTAGCTGGGTAGTCAGACTGCTCAGTATAATTTTCGTTCAAAATTATAATAGTTTGCATAGATTTAAAGCCAATTCCAAAAAAGGTCTCTAAATCTCCTGAACAGTAAGAGTGTTAATGGAATATGCTTAGAATTTAGCTTTAGCCCTGCTCATTGTTGTATCCCTGGCACCTAGATAAATACTTACTGAAGGAACAAACACACTAATCTACAGGACAAGATTCATTTGCATATAATAACAACAACTGATATTTGATTTTAATTTCTAAGGTGTTTTACCATCATCATATATAAATTATGAGATGTTTTAGAAAAAATCTTATTTCTTTATAATCATAATTCATTTTTTCTTATTTACTTCTCTTTTTATCTCCATTAGATGGTAAGTTCTTTGAGGATAAAGACTTTGTCTTACTCATCTTAGTATCCCTAATACTAAGAGCTAATCGTACCAAGTTGTATATAGCATTTATTATGTGTTAGGAATGATACTAAATGTATTACACATATTAACTCATTTAATCTTCACAATCGGCGTCAGATATGCCATTATTGTTCCCCTTTAACAGGTGGGAAAACTGTGACAGAGAGGTTCAGTAACTTGTCCAATATTAGATGTCTAATAGTAGAAGGCCAGGATTTGAACCCAAGAAGCTTGGCTCCAGAATCCACGCTCAACCTCTCTGCTATACTGCTTAGCACAGTGGCTGACATACAGAAGATACTCACTGGTGTTTACTGAATGAATTCTTGCACTTTGTAAATTATTACTACAATGAAAAGAACATTTTCGCCCACCTAGCGATGGAGAGTTCCATCAGGCACTAGGTTTGCTGAAAGTCATTTTTGTTATCGTTTCTGATATTTGAATGCAAAGCTATTGGGCCACTAGTGTAGCAATAAAAAACCAAGAATAGCAACTGTCATAAAACATGTTTAAATACCTTCTAGTTCACCAATTTTTTTGGCAAAGACTTTCAGTTGTTTTTTCAGTTTCCGGACAGTCTTATCTTGTTTTTCAAGTTGTTCCATCAAATCCTAAAGATTAAAATGTGAAATATAACAGAAAGATCAAAACAGGCCTTCTAAAATGCACAGAAGGAAAACAGACACAAAACCACAGAAACAGCACTGTTAGTTTTACACAAAAGCTCGGAGGCAGAGCCACAACCTGGCTAAAACTGGCAGGCGTGGGAAATGTAGCTACAATAAAAGCCAAATGTTAAAATATACAATGCAGTAAAATCCTTTACAGCGTGATGGAGAGCAGTCTCACTGGGGAGTCTTTTCCAGTAGACTCCATCTGGGTAAAACAATTAAATGCTTGTAAAATGTATGGCTATTTCAGTAGAATCTTTTCTTGTAAAGGGGAAATAGGCAAAATAAATTTTGATGAATGCACAAAAAGTTTTGTGGGAAGTTTTAAGGATGGTTGAACTTAGGTATAGGGTTTTGACTTTTTACTTCCATCGCACTGCAAGCCTAGTGTTAATAACAAATCAAACATGACAATGGATGCAGGACACTGATAGAGGTGACACCACTGGCTAAAAGATAGCTGTGGGGAGAAACAGGTTTCATAAAAGTGTTTGAAGAGACTTCCTGGGAAGGGGCAGAGCAGTGTGCTCTTCAGTTGGATATGGCTAGAAGTAGCAAGGAAGACAACAGAAAGGCACTCTTGAGTTTACATACAATCATCCGTTTGTAAAGTGAAATCCGATATGACTGATACTTCTTAGGGTCATCTGCATAAAATTCCTCAAAATACTGAAAAAACAGGCACAATGGATATTTGTTTTTCTCTGTGTCTTTGAGGGGAATGCTACCTCTCAGCAAAATCAATTTTAAAATATTTTAAAATACAAATAATGAAACTGTATATACTCAAAAGGCTCTGACTTGTCATCTGCCATTTACCTGTGACCTTTCTAGTATAGATTCCAGTTATCTATATATATACACACACATCTATTTTCACATGCTCAGAGGAAACAGGCTATGGCCAGGACACCATCATTTAGCAAGTAAAAAGAGAGGTGGTCCACATTCCCCACATAAAGCTGTTATTTCACTCTTCAGACCTGCTCACAGGTTGCTGTATTTTTTTTTCTGCCAGCAGCAGCAGCAACAAGAGTGAGGAAGGCAAATAAAATTAAACTGAGAATAATGGTAATGTTGGCACTCTTGTTTGAAGGGGGAAAAGCAGCACTGGGGAGGCCTGTAAAGCATGTTCACAAGATGAGGAAGAAAAACCATCTATGTGCTTGTGTAGGGTAGGTAAGTCGGTGGGCGGGTTAGGCATGGTAGTTCCCAGAACTAAGCCTAGGTCCGCAGCTGCTTTAATATTCTGTTCAAGTTTTTGCTAAAGAAATGCACAATTAAGATTGAGAAATTATAATGATTTTGGAAAAGTGTATGATTCCCTGTACTTAAGTTTGAATCCATTCTCCTGAATTAGCAGTGAGGCCAGAAAAACAGCTGACCTACAAAAGGTTTTCCTAAAACTCAGACAAACTCATCAACTAGACTCTACCAGCTTAGAACTGGAGGACTTAGTTTATTTTTGTATTAGCTATGTAAAATTACCAATAAAATTAAAACCGTAGACAAAGTTGTAAGGGAAATGCTTAATCAATTTAGTGAAAAAACTCTGGGAATCTGCCACCCAGAAGCATCTTTATTTCACGGTTTCACCTCGTATTTTAAGACAATCATTTATAAGCAGAGAATTTATATGCCAATAAATCATTATTATATTATTTAGTATACTTATCAATTAAACATTAAATGCATTAAAGCATTGTTAGTTTGATTTAAGCAACAGTGTACTTGAGAGTGATAAAATAACATTTCAAAAATTATCCATGATTCAGAAGATTTCCCCACCCCCACAAATTAGTGGTATTTCAGTTACTTTGGAAAGAGTCCAAATATTGCCCTTAGCCACTTCTCCTATTACTACAACTGAGCCTCTAGTAACATGCTGTCCTCCTGTCCTCAGAGGGACAGACAGGCTTCTAATTAATATAAAAGATGGTTGAATAGGTGATACTAGAAAAGTATTTGTAATGTAAATGATCACAAATGGAGTACTGGAGGGATAATTCAGACCGTTAAATCTTTAGAGAAAATCCAAGCTACTTTTTTATAGGTCCTTAAAACCCTGAACTCCAAAAGAAAAAGGACAAATCATTACCAGTCCTAAACAGCTTTTCTCAAAAACTAGGCTGACACTACAATATAGACTACATAGAACTGTGGAATTACAACTTTACAATTACTTTTAAAATTATTTTAAATTATAATTGACATACAGTATTATATTAGTTTCAGGTATACAACATAGTGTTTCAACATATACCTTAGGACTTTTCAATGGCTTTTAATTTAATAAATATATCAAACTTAAGTAGGTAAAAAAAATCTATAAATCTGTAATAAATTATTTTGTGACTGAGAAAGAAATATTTTAGAAAATATTTTCTGTGAAAGAAAAACAAAAAGAAAAAACTTGAGACTGTGTGCCAGTGTTCAGAATCTGGCAAGGGAAAATACTCTCCTCATTCATTGCACGTGTTCTGTTAAAAAGAATAAATAATGTCTAAACTTGAATCCTGCTGTCCCTCCTCCTATCCAATGTCCACCAAAAGCCTCCACTTGGTTCTGCCAACCGCCTTCCCTGACCGTAACTCTCAGCCCAGATCATCTGCTACAGATGGAGGTTCGGATGGCGTGGGTAGCTGACTGGGGACCAAAAGTGACAAAGTTTGGCCCTAGTCTCTGTCATGGCAACCACATAACAAACCTCCAACGGCAGAGACTTCAGCGAAAGTGGAGGAAGTAGTCACCTGAGTTCTCAAGGATGTCAAAAGTCCAGCATACAGGTGACACCTTCCAGACCCTCCCGGGTAGGTCTGAGAGAGCCTTCTGTGAGAAACACAACCTGGGCACATGCTTTTTTTCATTTTTACCAACATGGTCATATTTTCTTCACTCTGTCTCTGCTAGAGTAAGAGAGTGACAAGTGTGGGGCAGTTAAGTTTTCCTAGCCAGGAAAGATGTGTTTGATCAACAAACAGCAGGACTGCCTGCAGGGCCAGGCCCTGCCTACTGAAGAGTGTTTGGGCCCAGACATGGCTCCTCACCAAGTTTTCATTGGTCAGCCGGGTGATCTCGTGCTGCAGGCTGGCCTCGATGCGGGCCTCAGGGGGCAGCTGCAGGTTCTGGGCCAGCAGCTGCTGCTGCCGGTTGTTCTCCTCCTTCAGGCTCTGGATCTCGCCGCGGAGGGCTTCGGCCTCATTCTCATGGCTCCTTTTCTGGGACTGGAGCTGGGATTCCAGGAGCCTGTGGAGAAGCCACACAGGTAGGACAGGGAGATGACACAAGAGTCCCTGCCTGGTGGGTGTGAAGCTTTGTGCTCACTTGCAAGGGCAGGAAAAGCAGGGATCCTAGCATCTGTGTAACTTCTGACTTGATTAAAGCCGAGAAACGCAAACAAGGGCTGGAAATGGAAACAAATGCTCTCACATTTGTGTTGTTCTGAATTGTGGACCCCAGTTACAAATAAAAAGTTTTCTAAGGCCCTGAAAAACAGGAGAATTTTGAATTTTGGCTCTTTTGAAAGGTTCGTAGGAATGACGACTAAAATAACCAGAAGAAGTAGCTTTAATCTGGCTTACTACATTTATGAATCAGCATTTAGGCTGACAAGGACAGTAGTACCTATGCCACAAAATCACTGCACTACAGAGGGGCAAGATGACAAACTCCTGATCTAATTAAATATGCCTTTGAGAATTTCAGTGTCACTAATTTCAGGCAGCGAGTACAACCAGGGTCCCATTTTCACTTTCTACTTTTATCTCTGAAGGACAGAAATGCTGGAGTGCTTCTCTGAAATATATACAGATTTACCCAAATCCAGACAGGTAGTTCTACAATTTCATATACATATATTTTAAATTTGTCATCTTCTCTTTCCCCATAAATTTCCGTATCAGTAACATAATCCTAACAAGACATAGTTTTAGCACATAAATATTAATAGAATCAATAAAGTTGTTACAGCTTCTCTGAGCAAACATACAAGTCACTTGTGCCCATGTAAGAAAACCAGGACACTGGCAGTGAGAATACCAGAGAGAAATAGCATCTTCCCTTCACCATGCACTCCGCACTCCCACTTCTACATTCATCCCTCTCTAAATACAAAACAGTGTTACAGTTAGGAATTAAATAACATGAAAAAAGAAAAGATGTTTGTTTATATTCTAATCCCCTTGGTTACCAACTGCTGGGCAAACGTACTGACGCCATTGCAAGCATAGTGTTAACAGCAGACTAAAAATATTTTAGTGACTATGACATTTCAAAAGGATTTCAAACAATAATACCACAAAGTTAATGACAGTTTATGATTAGAACAAAGCAGAATAAGTAGAAGCCCCTTGAACAAATAGCATATTATTTTTAAAATGTAATCATTAAAATGGTCTTTTTACAAGATTTTTTTTGAGTCAAATGGTAAGTTTATTAGAAAAGGGGTAACACTCTACACACAGAGTGTATTCTCCTCTCAGAGGCAGAGAGTGAGAGAGACCAAGATTTTTAAGACATAAATATCACTAGAGCAGATTAGTGTCTGTGTTAGAAAGGTGTAGCTGTTTCAATTTTACTTGTTTTCCCTTAAACATATTTAATACGTTGAGTTTGGGTAATTATTTTGAACTGTAGCAAGTAGGAAACCTTCCTGATTTGCTGTTTCACAAATATGAACTTCACAATAACCACATAGAATGCCAAATCATGTACTTAATACTGCTGTTAGGCAGCATGATAATGACATATACGATGTAGCTACATTGCCACAGGCACACGTAGCCTTTAATCATTATTCCAAACACGAAACCACTAAGCAATAGGTATTAATCTCTCGCACAGTAGTTTTGAGTTCTAGTTGAAAGGTTCTGGTTTTCTTCCAACTCCAAGTGAAATATTCACAAATCTTAGTGTCTGAAGGGAACTCTAGATGCACCTTTTACTCATGAGCTGCAACAACTATATTCACCATCAATCCTTTTTAGCTGTAGGATCATTCCTTAGTGGAGAAGGTTTTTAGGAAGACATTTGGCTGAATGTTCTAAGTTTTACTGAAATTAACCCAGAAAGACAATTAATGTACAATAAATATAGAAGTTAAGTTAAAGTCAGGAGGCCACTGTTAGTAAGAAAAACAAGAAATTAATAACATTCCATTTTGAGGAGACAAATATAACCTGTTGGCTTGTTTTAACCCTTCATAAACCAGCCACAGCTCTCCATCCTCATTCAACTCATGGTAATCCATAGCAGATGATCTTCCATGCAAAAGGAACAACAATGCAAAACACAAAGGGATACAGGATGGGAATGAGATGATGGCCAAGAGCAGCACATGCTATTTCAATATTTTATTAAGATAATATATTGTTTTTGTTAATTACATATGAGTTTAAGATGTTATCACAAAACATTATTTTTGGTTAATTTTTTAAAAAATGTGTAACATGTAACATGAGTAGAATTAAAATAAAATAACCAAGGATCTATAGCTACATTTCCTGCAAAATAAGAAATGACTCAAAATATGAGAGGTTCTGATATTTAAATTTTATTCAGCTAGTAGTAATCTTATATGTCATACATTATATTAGAGATGAACCACGCAGTCACATACATACAGAATGAAAATTTCAGCTATTGTCTTCGTGTGGAATTTTCACAATCCATTTCAAAATGAAGTTTTAAATCCTCTGAACCCAAACTTGTTTTATCTCAATAAAATCTGATCTCTTAGTTTTAAAACTGTTTTTAAAAATTCTTATAGCTTAACTTATAAATAAGAACATATCCAAAGTTCTCAGCTTTTATGACACAACTTCTAAAAGATTTTTTTGTGTGTGTCTAAAATTAATTGCAAGACTTAGGGAAACTACTTGATATTAAAGATGTGACACATTTTATTGAAAGTATGTATAATAAATAATGACAAACTTGATTATAGGTTTTTCTCTATCTAGGGTATAAAAATATTCTTTGAGTGTTTGCTAAGTGTCAGACAATTGTTCTATATCCTTCCACATGTATTATTTCATTTAGTTCTCCCAGTAACCCAAAATATATCATTTGCCACATTGCAGAGGAAGATATGGAAGCTTAGAATTAAGATACCTACGGAGGTTACACAGCTGGCAAGTAGTGTAGCCCAGGGCTATCCAACTTTAGAGCCCAGGTTCTTCCTCTTCCTCTTAGACTTCTGTTGTTGATATGATGTTTACATAAAACAAATTCCAGAGCATGCTCTTCTATTTCCATCTATCATTTCTCCCTGGAGAGTTGATCTATTTGCATGGTCTCCATTGTATTATTATATACTGATGACTTCAACATTTATATTTTAGTCCATACATCTCTCCTGCTTCAGATCTATATTTTTAACTGCCTAAGGGATTTCTCTCCTTGGATGTCTTCTTAGCACCTTAAATTCATTACCTATAAATCTACTGTTCATCTCCACCCTGCACTTCCACCCCAGACCCAGGATCACAAATGGCATCACCACATCCAACCAAGTACACACAGCAGACACTTCAGAATCACCTTTCATAATTCCCTATTCCTCACCCACAGAATCCAATAAATCACAAGACTTACTGACCTCACCTTATGCATCTTTCGAAATGTCCCATTTCTCTCAATCCCACTGCCACCAGCCAAGACAAAGTCACCAAAAGTCACTTGATTAAGGTAATAGCCTCTTAACTGGTCTTTATGATTTCAATCTGGTTCCACTACAATCTATTCTCTAACATAAAAGCCAGAGTTAGCTTTCTAAAACTCAAATCTCATTATACCATTCTCCTACTTAAAACCTTTCAACAACTTCCATTGTCATTAGAGTGAAGTCCAAATTCTCTTGGCTATCTCCCCAACAGCCTATAAATCCCTGTGAAAGTAAGGACCACATTTACCTTGCTGACTGCTAATACTCCCAGCATGTGGTACAGGGCCTGGCATGAAGTAGGCATGAAATACAAATCTGGTGATAGAATAGCTGAGTGGATGGATGAACAGTGTAATCTAGCTCTTTTTATACTTATACATTCTTAGATATGAGATGTGTGTTATTTATAGTTTACATTCATAAATTAAAATTCAAGTTCAACCAACTACTTTTATAAACGCTCTCCACTCTTGCCCGTAAAAGAAGATAATGAGTACTTTACACTTTGCATGACAATATTTAGTTTGTGAAGTATTTCTACAAACCAACCCTGATACTATGCATCAGGAGACTTAGACTGTACACTGATAATAAGAATCTCCAGAACTGTCTTTCTGTGACCATCACTGGCCATGTTCTTTTAAGAACATAGCCTTTTAAGTTCAAAGTTCAATAGCAGTAAGGCTTTGTTGAGAGGGGAGTGATAGGAAGGCTGAGGAAATTTCAGAAATGAGCCTTTATTCTGTGATAATCTCAGCTACAGATAATTTCATTTAGTGACTGTGCAAATTTTGCACTCTCAGCCCACCAAAGGTTCTTAAGTGAATAGTGACTGAACTAAGTGCCATTGGCAACTTCATTTATATTTAGAATAAATGGGATAAAACCTGAGCTAGGATTATCTCAGAACACCTATGGCAACGTAACAAAAACCTGATCTTGAGTATCAGGGTTCCATCCTAAAGTCATGGTATCCTTTCAGAATTATATGACCAACACCGATGTGATTCCAGATACTTCATCATTTCTCTTCACATTAAATTTCAATTATTAAGAGCTGCAGATGCCCCTATGAACCCTCACAGATAACCAGCCTGAATAACAAATGAAAGTGATTATCTTTTAAGGCTAAGACCTTAAATATGCAGACATATATTCCCTTGATGCAAAGAATATTTTCCTGACGAGCCTTATCAATAATGCTACCCTATATAATAAATGAGACTTTGCCTGAGAATATATTGAAAAATCTAGATTCCCTTTGAAGGTCAGCTGATGTCTACTAAAGCAATGCAAAAACACTTTGATTTATAGTATAAGAGCCCTGAAGACTAAAGATCAATATGACTAAACCAAGATGAACAACAAAAAAGACCAACTTACCTGTTTGTTTCCTTCAAACCAATGTATGCTTGTGCTATTTCGCCTTTATCTTTCATTTTTTGTACATCTTCCAAAAGTATTGTAGAATCTGTCATTGTGTTCTAAAGGAGAAAATGACACATTTCCACAATTAAAGAGTCAACTCAAAAGCTTTGGACCACATACAACATTTCTCTTTCCTCCAGAATAGGGGTTTATGTGCTCCATTAGAATTCTGCCCTCCAGAGCATCAGCTCCAGCCCTGCAGCACTATAGAGGAGAGTGGGGCACAGTTAAGAGAAAGAGGAAACTTCAGTCCTTTTGAGAATTCTTAACGCTCTACTACAAACATAGTGAGATTCTGGAGTAAATACAGCCTTGTAAATAAAATAACTGATGGGTTATATGTGTTTTACAATATGGGTGTATTTGGAGGAAGAAGGAATCTATATCTTTATCTAGATCTAGATTACATACAGATGTATTTTATTATATAGTTCTTTGGTGTTCTTGCCTGGTTTTTGTTTGAATACTGTATATACTATACACTTTTTATATATGCATATATTTATATTAAACACATATACACATATATAAAATGGGTTTCATGTATTTTAAATATATATAGTATAAATATATATATTTCAAAGTATATATACAGCATTGGAACAATAACCAGGCAAAAACACCAAGTAACTATTTAGTGAAGTGGACAAAGCTGTTCTTTCTACTACTTGCCGATCAGTTATAATAAAACAAACGCCCTAATAAAACACTAAATGTTTGACATAAACCTCATTTTTCTATTAAAAATCCAGTACAAAAAAAGGTGATATTTAGATGATATGCTTTAGCAAAATTAAATTCTTTTCTCACATCTTTAGATATATATATAATTGGGAAGGATTTAGCTCCTTATAAGGAGCATCTGCAATTATTCGATTCTTTTTTCTCAGTTACAATATAACTTGATACATAATCTTTTGAAATTAATATCTGGCGGGTCAGAATTTCTAATGATCTTGTATAAAAAGGACTTTTCTGCTAACATTTTTACTTTTTTTTCTTTTTTATCTAATCTGTTTGACAACCAATATAATTTTTAAATCATCCACTTGGCTATTCTCTCTCTCTCTCCTAAACCAGGTCAAGAATAGACAGTAAGAATCACAGCTCTATAGTCTCTAAAGATGAATACATTTTAGAACCCAAGGGTCCATTCTGTTTGTCCAAATAGTATATGTCTGATTCTTTAGTCAATGTTTGCTCTACAGCCAGGACCCACAATGAAGTGGTATTAATGGAATACACTTCAAATACCATGACTGTGGAAACTAGTCTCAAGATGACTTTAATGACGATAGAGGCCTACAAATACTTACTATATTCTGTTTATAAGAAACATTCTTTAAAAAAAATTCCACTTTTCTCCTAATGCTATCCTTTTGTGAGTTTATAATTGCATCCTTAGAGAAGACCAAATATAATCTGATAAAAGCTATTAACAAAAGCTTATGTTTTATTGAACTTTAACATCTTTTCCATAAATACCATGTAAAGCATTTCTTCAGTTATGTTTTATAAAAATTTTAGTAGACATTTCAGAGAAAATTTCTTTTTTTCTCTTTTCCCAAAAGGCAGAAACTCTTTCTATTCTACAGAAGGCTATACTCAGATTTTTAAGATTTACAAAATGTGGTTTTGAACTTTTAGTGAATTAGATTATGATCTAATTAACTGATCCAAAGGAAAGATAGGCTTCTTAGTATGTTTTATCCTGGCAGTACCCTCAACTAGCCCATCTTAGCTAGAAGTGGTGGCTGGCGCATGGGATCAGACTGAGACTGCCAACGTCAGGAAGTTCCTGACACACTGCTCAGTTTGTCTCTCCCAAGCCAGTGACCAGAAGTTCTGAAAAGGCTACACCATGTAGGAAAATCCCACCCTTCCTAGGATGGGTGTGCTCAAAAACTCAGGCTCCTCTTTACCCAAGGCAGGCAAACCCACAGCTAATAGAAGTGAGATCATGGGAGAGCCGGTGCTTCTGAGTGCACTCCAATCAAGGGTTTCCTTCCTGCACTTGTGGACGGCCTACCATTACTACTATAGTGAGTCACAGAGCTGACTGTGAATTAGAATTCATGGAGGCGCTCTCTGTGAGACAGACTGGAGCCAACTTCATCCATATTTTTTCCACTGACTTCCCAAATAAGAAGGGGTTAAAATAGGAAATTAATCTGTAAATATAAAAATAGACTTGATAGACAGAAAGCATCAACTGTATGTATTTAGGAATATCTGTAAACTAAAATTAGGATTAAATAGAAGTGTTTATGAAAATTTTTATAATTACCTTGTCATCCTGAAAATCACAAGTCAGCAAGCACCAAAAAAAATGGAGAGAACAATAAACCCTTAATAAATAAATAAATCCCATAAATAAATTCCATCACTGAGTCCCCATCATAACAAATAAAAGCTAACTGTAAAGACAAGCATGAATGATTTCTCCTAAAACTAACTTGATAAATAAATTAATATTCATGGAACTGACATGAGGTGGATATTAATATATATTTATGTGACGGCAACTTTTCATTCTCAGGAACAAGTGTTTGAAATTATTTTTGAGTTTTTTTTTTTCTTTCTAATTGTAAATTATTTTTGAGTACATGAGAAAATGAACCTCTTGTTGATGTATACAGGTAAAATTCTTATCCTGGGTCTGTGAATTACAGTAATGCCCTAATAGGAGATCATTTGTCCGGGTAAAGCCTCCCAGAATACTCATGGATGTGGAGCAGATAAACTAGATCTGGCTGGGCTGGGTCATCCCTTGCTCACTGGGTGTCACTCACCACTGTCCTGCAGAAGGATTGTGAAATGATATGTCTATGACTAGAAACTGAGTGGGACAAATAGCCCTGGGGTATTTGAAAGGTCTTAATTGGCATTGTAGGCTTTTTTCCTAGCAGAGGACAAGCTGCTGCCATGTATAGGCTGGGAGCTTGGAAAGCAGGGACCTAGGTTACACAGGGCCAGTCCATCTGAGGCTGGCAAGCAGTTGTCACACGAAGTATGTGAGCTGGCTAAGTAAGAGTGTGTGATCCCAGATTATGTGCTCTGTTAGTTGGATTTTATGCCCCTTGGTTCATTTTTCTTTTTTCCTTCCCTTAACTTTAAAGTCTCTTGTGAGAATACCACTTTGTCACAAAGGAACCAGAGAAAGGAATCCTGATTGTGGACTCTGTTCAAACTAGCATGCAAAGGGAGCCTTGTTTCTTGAGGTCCAACCACAATGGTGGTCAGGGGAACCAAACTAAGACAGCCCTAGGGAAGGTGAGATGTATAGGGATAAGCCAAAGGAGAGAGTCCCCTTCTCTAACTCCTCATTTCAAACTTAAAGGGTTTATGATTTCTTTTAAAATAAGAAAAGCCATTTTTTAAAAATATAACTCCATTTGTTAATGGAATTCCCTGCCCCCAAGATTATTTAGTCAGATACCTTATTTTCAGAATTGGTATTTTCTGGATCAGTGTTAATCCTAGGTGAGAGTTGCCTTTATCAATCCAAACCTACGTGCCAGGTTCTGTATCTTAACCACATACAGAACTACCATTTCTAAGAGAAGCACTCTCAGATCTTTCAGGCATCCAGTTCATCATATATCACAGTCATATTTTATATGGCATGTCATGCAGGTGGGATAGTTGATTGCCTCAAGTCTTGGTAACACTTTGTTGTATGAACACAGACAGGGACACCGGCCAGGCTTTAAGATGATTACTCAGGTCATTTTTGCCTGATGGCAAATGCCAAAAAGGCCCATTTCTCATCAGTATATGGCAGTGCTTGGTCTCAAATTACCTCAGGGCAGGGAAGCACTTCAAAGGTCAAACTATATCTTCCTGCATGGGTTCTTTCTGTTGAATCATTAAACTTAGTCCCTCCCCTCTGGGACGGCTCACCTAATGTAACAGAACTGCCGGAAGTGAGCAGAAATCATCTCCATGTAAAGTCCTCTCACTGATCTCATTTCTCACATTTTCAGATTACCTTCCAGTTAAACAGGCTATCTTCAACAAATAATTTTAAAGTCATACTAATGCTTTCCCACAGCAAGGCTATTTAAAGATTTTTGTATTTAATAGAATTTTATTTTTGATCGAAATTTATTGTGGCCAGATTACTACAAAAAGATAAATTTTAAAAGCCCTTTGCTTATGAATGAGACATGAAATTTTGAAGATTTGAGATTTCATTTGCTTTTTTGCTCACTCCAACTGACATTTTGCAAGAGTTTTAAAAACAACATTGAGATTTTTTTAAAAATAATATCCTCAGTTAAATTAAAAATGCTCTTAAGTGTTTGCTTCATTATAAATAGGAAGAAAAGGATAGAAAGAAATAGAGGCTAGTCCCTAAACACTCTCTGTAGCCACTTGCTCATGCTTACCTTGGGTTGGATGGCTTCCTTCTGGCTCACCAGCTGAGACCTCAAGATGAGCACTTCCTCTTTGCGGACATCGAGCTCCTCACTCACAGAGGTCAGCTGCTCCATGAGGACACAGTAGGCTGGCGCACCTGGAGCAGTCACCTCTGGGGCACTTTTTTCACTAAGGGCCTTGCGTAACTCATTTAACTCATTTTTCAGTTTTTTGTTTTCTGATTCTAGTTCTTGACGCTGTATGAAGAGACAAAGAATGGTTCATCACTGTCATCCTCAGCTTTACATTGGGATGCTCATCTTCCCCCAAGATGGTAGAATTCTACTGGAAAAGATTGTCCGAGCTATCCTAGTGAACAGCTTCCCAGGTTCTACTGAGAGCTCTGCAAATTAAAGAAGTCTGACATCAAGTGAGATTGAGCAAGGTGAGTGGTAGTTTGCTTCATCAACCTAAATTCCAGAGTCAAATTTATTCCAGGCCTTCCCAGGGTGTGTTCACAGGCCTAGAGAGACTGCTGAGTTCCAAGGGATGAGTTTTAGCTCAGTCCTGGAAGACCAGGTTTTGTTTGTGGGTAAATATATGGGCAACTATGAGGGTCCGGCTGGACAGGTTATTTCCAATGAATAGTTCAAATGAGTAGACCCCTGAAATCTTGAGTAGCATCCTCTAATTCCTTTTGTACAGCAGAATGGAAAGACCACTGACATCTTAGGATTTTAGTTTCTCATAAAAAATTACCATATCATTTAAACTAATAAAATTCCCTTTAGTGTTTTCATGGTAACAAATAATTCTTTTTTGATATTTATTTCCTGTAGGACATGCTTATACAGTTGCTGGCAGAGGCCTTGAGAGGTTGGAGGAGAGGATGGGCCACCTCTTCTTTCAGCCAGATAGAAATACACATCCTTCACTCCCTCCATACTTACACATACTACCCACCATCCTTATGCCACCAGTTAGCTGCCCTCTGCACATTCTGCTCACACAATGGCAATGGGAACCCAGAATAGAGTTTTGATGCTGAACTATATTTACTGACACTGAAACATAAATGTCACAAGATACCAGCTGGGGAAGAGTGAAGTAGATAGTCATTTAAAAGCACCAGGGTACCTTATTTAGCACATGATAGAAGACCTTATGACAGAGGACGTGAGGTACTTCTGTATACAGATAAATATTTTATTGTTTCTTCCAGAGAAGCAGTCTTGAGTTTGTTGTACCATATCAAACCTTTTAACATGTTATAGTAAAATGATTTAAAGTCCCTTTTTTCTAGTTTAAGAATATATAATCTCTTCTTTCATGAATTAATCCATTTTTACGTGAAAAAAAACATGACTTCAAATCCCCAGTCTCCTATCAACTGGTAATCAGGTTCACATTGCTCATTTCCACAACAGGAAACATGACTAAGTTCTTTACTTTGACACCTAAGCTCTGACCTCAGTGTGCATCAGGACCATCAAGTTGCTGGGCCCCATCTCCAGAGTTTCTGATTCCATAGGTCTGGTGTGAGGCCCACAAAGTTGCATTTCCAAGTTACTAGGTGATGTTGATGCCACTGGCCCAGGGATGACATTTTGAAAACTACTGGTGCTAATGCTTGGGAACTCTGGGATCTGGGCTTCATTTTTAACATACTACAGTGAATGTCTTTATTGTCCATTTTTGTGTGAGGCAGGTAGAGGGAGAAGATGTGGAAATCAGATTTCAATCCCCATTCCTCTGACCTGTCCCATCCCATCTGATTCTTGTCTTGAATGACCCAACACAATTTGGTCTTCTAGACAAAGAGTACAAAAGGCAATGAGAGCAAGAATAATAGAGATAATAATTTGCTGCCACTCTTTTCTCCTTCCACAAATGTAAATACTACCTACGTAGTACTTTCATTGAAGGAACAAGAGATTTATTTATGTTGCAATTAGAAAAGATAAAAGGGTCTTTTAGGGTATTTTAAAAGTAAATAACTATAAATTTTTATAGAAATTAGCTTTCAAACAAATGACGATAGGAACATAGGATGTTTAGAAAGTCTGCTATTGTCTGGAAACCTAGATTCAAAATCAGCCTGATAGTAAATCTTTTAACTGTTCTAAGCTTCAGTTTACTAATATTTAAAAAGAAAATAAAAAAACTAATTTCAGAAGCTGTGACAATGACTAAATAAAGTAAGGTGTAGGAAAAGCTTTTCAAGCAGTAAATAAAGGCATTATTAGTCAGGTGTTTATTAAATATCAGTGAAAGAGTTCTAACTATCTTCAGGGGAAGGGGCTGATAAAGAGTTGTGGGTTTAGAAGGGTAGAGGAAAGGCATTCTCTATAGCAAAATGCTGTAAGGCCTGGAAAGAAGGTAGTAATCAGTGGTTCTGGACCATGACAAGTGGCAAACAGAGGACAGGGGCCAATTAATGTGCATAATTTATACTCTAAATCACAGTATTAGGAAATAATATATTCGGACTAGACTTGGAATAATATTACTGAAAAAGAAAAAAAAACTTTGTGCCAGTTTAGAGAGACCCTAAGAATTCTCAAATATACATAAAGGCTTTAAAATAATATGAGTTTCTTTATGCTATTTTGTGGCTTTTCTAATTTTTAGTTTTGTTTGATTATATTCATAAACCTTACTATAATTTTCCAGCTATTCTATACTACAATTTGCAAAGCAGAAAATAGCAAAAAATTGACATAAGCAGAAAATATTTGAGGCTAAATAAATTTAAGGTTAATAAATTAATTAATAACTGAGAAAACTTTTGAAGCTGGGGGTGTTTTGATTGCTGACAGCCTGATAGCTCAAACTCTGTGGGGCTCAAAATGTTCCTCAGTGGAAAGGTGAGGAAGGAGCCAGGTGGGACACAGCCTACTCTGTATCAAGGAATAGGACCTTTTTTGTTATTACTTTTTAAACTTCACTTCTTGTGTTACCCAAGATGCTTTGTATTTCAGGAACTACTGTTCCTAATCCAGTGCCTTCTCCTGTGCTCTGAAACACACAGTGACAGCTTACCACCGTTTAGTTAGACATTGCATTTAACCATTAAGAAGACACAGTTCTCCACCTTCATCCCCCTCCTCCCATTTTTTTGTTTTTGTTTTTTTTTTTTTTAATAAGTTAAAATATGTTTCTACTCTGCAAACGAATACTTAGCTACCTTTATCTACAAACATATAGTTTCAGTGGGGTTTGGTGGTTAGAGCAGGTGACTTGGAGCCAGAGATGCCTATGTTCAAACCCTGTTCCTGACAGTTTCTAGTGGGGTTATTTTAGGGAAGTTACTTATATCTCTTAGCCTCAATTTCCTCATCCATAAAATGGGAACCAAAATGATGACCTGCAGGATTTTAATAAGAATCAGAGCTGATATATAAAATATCTGTATTTAAAAATGATAATGATAATGATAACAGCCAGCATTTGTTGTGTATTTACTACACGCTGGGCCCCATTCTAAGTAGTTTACATAGATTACTTCCTACAATCCTCATGACAGATGATTATCATCATTCCCACTTTATAGATGAGAAAACTGAGGCACAGAAAGGGTAGGTAACTTGCACACAGCCCTAGTGACAGATCTAGCATTTGAACCCAGGAAGTCTGATGCTAGAGTCCAAGTCCTTTACTACCTTCCACCGACTCGAATGGCAGCTACTGGTTCTATTTTTGTTAAGACTGAACTCTAGCTTACATGGAATAGAATCTATAAAAGGAAAAGAACAAGGCTAGAAGTAATGCCTGAAGAAAGATTAAGCAAGGGCCTCAGGTGTCCTTAAGAATGATCTCTGAGAAAAAGAGAGGCTCTGAGCAGGTCTCTTGCCAAAACAAGATATTCAAATTCTTGGGAAGAAAATTCTCATTACCTTGAGTGACTCATATTCCAGTTCTGCACCTCTAATTTGTGGTCGTTCTTCTTCCTAGGAAAAATATAAAGTTAAAAACTTTATAAAGAAGTAGTTATATTTTAATTGTTACATTTTTACCCTCAGAATAAAACAGTGAAGAGAGTTTGGCCCTCACTACTTGAACCAAATGCTGCTTGGTTAAAGTATTTCTGGGATGAGTCCTGTTAAAGAAGAGACTGAAGAACTGGACATTAAGTCCTAGCTTTAGTGCTCGGCTTGCCCGTGGCCCTTGGGTGAGACAGCACTGCGCACCTTTGCTTTGCTACGGAGCACCTGCTCTTCCTTGCGGTCCAGTTCATCTTGCATCACCTGCTTCTCCTGCTCCAGCTCTGTGACCCGCTTCTGGAGCTTGAGGAACAATGACATATCCAGAGGCACTTTCTTCTCGCTTGGCTCCTAAACTCCAGAAAAATTAAGGTGGTTAAGGCGATCCGAAAGATGTATAAGCCAATGAGAAAATGAAGAACAGTCCAAGAGAAAAATAGGCAAATTTAGAGAAGAAATATAAATGGACAAAAAACATACAAATAACATGTCTAACTTAGGTAATAAATGGAGAAATGGAAGTTAAAAAACAGTGAGGTACTTCTTTTCCCCTGTCACATTTGCAAAGCCTGAGAAGATTAATAATGCCATATATTTGTAACAGTGTTTATATAATATTGGTGAAAAGTATAAGCAAGCCTTTTAAAAGAGCAAGTTAGCTGTATTTATTAAAAGTTAAATGTGTGATATCCTTTAACCTAACAATCTATGTTTAAGAGTTAATCCTATAGAAATACTTATTTATATAAGTACAAAAAATACATGGAAAAAGATGTCCATTGCAGCATATTTTTATAATTGAAAAAAACTGGAAAGAACCCAAATGTCAGTCAATAGGAGAGTTGCTTAAATAAATTATGGTATAGCCAAACTATGACATATTTCATAGGTGTTAAAAAGAATGAAGTATAGCTACATAAGGCGATAAATATGTCCTAGATAAAAATATTAAGTGAAATACACAAGTTGCAACATAGTATTTATATTATAATCCTATTTTTTGTTAAAAAAATAAAATATATGACTTCTAAACATACCTGGCACATGCCACAAAAACATCTAGAAGGCCATCAATGGTTACTTTGGAGAATGGAAGGTACTTATGGGAAGGTTTCATTTTATACTTTACACATTTCTACATTTGAATTCTTTTGTAATCAGGAAAAATGATTTTTGAAAAGGTGAAGTGTCAGCATAAATATATTGAGATTAGAGAGAGAGAAAATTGAAAAACCAAATCATATATAGCCCTTAATAAACTGAAAGATAACCTAGTGGCATTTTAAAAGGATGTCAATTGGTTTTAAAACAGAGTCACTGTGAGAACTGCTACAATGATAAAGACAAAAAAATATATATTTAAAAAAAAAAGAAAGAAAGAAACTGGCTTAGTTGATAGACCAAAAGTAATATTTCATTGTTGTTTTAATTTATATGTCTTTGCCTTTTGATAAGGTTGAATAATTTTTACACTCACTAGCTATCTTTGGTCTTTGTGAATTCTTAGCAGTGCCAAGTTCAGTGTCAGTGCCATTCAAAACAAACACTTAATAAAAATCAACGAAACTAAGAAGTAGGGCATTTATAGACTACCAAGGTCATTTACACACAAACTGGTTAGACCTGGGCTTTTTCTTACTATCTATGTTTGTAATGCTCAAAAGAGAAAGTTTAGGTGTATGATCTTTATCATAAAATCTATCCTGACTTAGCAGAACAGAGATAACATCCTGACTGAACATGAAATTACTACAGAATTCATTCATATAAAAACTAATTTGTATACATCCCACAAATACTTACATTTTAGCTTATTTATAATGTAAACATTCCATCTGATGTATTTTTGTTTATCTATTAATGACGTATGTATCCCTGAAATTTTTAATTATTTAATCTTGTTTTACACTATAATAGAAGCCTTCATCCTACGAAAGAATATAATACTGATGTGTCATCATCGTACTTGAAATGTCATCATTTGGAAATCATTCCTTTTGGCCTTGAATGGCCATTTTTGTTTAAAAGGAATTCCCTTATTAAAATAGGATGGGGTAACTCTTAAGATATCAGTTAACATTACATAAAGAATTAATTGATTGCTAATAAGAGCAACATTCCATAGATAGGAACATTAAAATAGAAGATGGAAAAACATAAAAAGTAACATTTAAGAACTGTAAAATTGCCTGAGGCACAACGACTGGTCATTATTTAGGAGAGCTCTGGATGGTGCTCATTTTTCTACCTAATGACACATCTAATTAAAGAGATGCCATCTGTCCTCTCTATGCCACATGAGCATCAAGGAAGACTGGGTTATCTAGCTCACAGAAGTTCCTGTGGTTTTGTTTTGCTGTCCTTCCTCAGTAGGAGTTTGTCATCTGGGGCTTTTCCAAGAGAATGAATCTTTGAAACTGACCTTTAAGAAATATTACGACAGTCACTCATCTGAGGAAAATCAGAAATATAATAGAATTTATTCACAAAAATACCACCACGAGCCTCACAGTCATTCTTGAATTACTGTTAACAAGAGGTGAGAAAGTTATGATGGTCCTTTACTTGGGTTTGACAGGTGCGAGAAAGCTCAAGAGCAAAAGCAGAACTGGGATAATTAGTCAACAGCTATAAGAAAGACGAATGACAGAGCAGGGAGAAGCAATGGTCCCTAAAGAATGCAACCCCAGACCATAAAGATGCTGAAGGTGTGGGAGGGCTGCAAAGCAAGTGGAGTTGGCAGGTGAGTTCTGCAGAGAGAAACGGCAATGGAGGTGCCATTGCAGCTTGTGAACAACAACTTGCAGGTTTGGCAAAGCTAGAAAGACATTCATTTTTTCATATTAAATTTTGCTATTATTACATAACTGAGGCTGAAAGTCTATGATCCAAAACTGTCTGAAATATCTCTATTTTAATTCAAACTAAAAAAATCAGTGCATAAATAAGAGTAGGCCCATTATTTTCCTGGCACCAGGTTCTGAAAGAGGTACTTGAGAATATTATCCATAGGAGCTAAAAGTTTTCCTTTGGCTTGTTAGGGGCAATTTGTAAACCTGGTCTTTACAGAGATAGTTGCAGGAAGAAATGCAAATCTAGAAGTCATGAGTAATTTGAAGTATAAATTCACAACCATAGTCTTAGTCTGATACTTCTGCTCAACTTTCCTCCTTCAATCTCTCTTTATTATCAGTTGTAGAGATTTCCATCTTTCTGATATTGACCATACCCAGTGGTCACTAGAAGCTTGTTTATCAGAACAAAAATATTTATTTATTTAACACTTACTGTGTATCAAACAATGTTGTAAGTGTTGCACAAAAATTAGTTCATTTAATCTTCAAAACATCACTCTAAAGTAAGATAAAAACAGCATTGCTACTTCACAGATGAGGAAACTGGGGCACAGAGAGATTGAGGCTAAGGTTATAAACTCAGTCCCAGGGAGGAGAGTTACTGTAGTCTGTCCCATGGTAAAGACAGCACTTCTAACCAAAGCTAGTCACATTTCAGATCACGCACTTTGTCACAAGGAACAAGCGTGACTAGCCCAGTGAAGAGCTTTCTCCATTATTGAGAGAAGACTTCCGGGTGCATGACCTACCGCTGGTGGTCAGTGCCAGTGAATGAGAGTACACTATACTCTAAGAAGCGTCTGTGATTTATGGAGCACAATTCATACTTCATTATTCAAAAGATATGAAAAAAGTACTGAATCTCACTCTAACTTACTTCTTAACTTGAGAAAAGATTCGGCAGAAAACAGCTAAGAATTAGAAACAAAAAGGTTATCCCTCCCTTCAAATCTATAAAAATTTGGAGAAAACTTGAAAAGAGTAGAGACCCTGAAAAATACCATTACTAATAAAATCCAGTTAAGCACATTAAGAGTTTCTGAGTTTAAAAATGTAATGCCCTCAAAAAGGAAAAAAAAAAAAAAAAGTAATGCTCTCAATCAAAACTACCAACAAGAGGCCTCTTTGTCCTGAGTTTAGTACAAATTAATTTGCAGCAAACACACCCTTTTTGCCACAGCTCTCCTCCTCCCATGCAGGAGCTTCTAAGTGGTATTATATTGAAGCCAACAGTTTGTAAGCACACTTCCCACAGACTACTGGAAGGAGTCTCCCATCAGGAGCAACAGGATGCAATCTGAAAACTTTATATCCAGTAGAGGCTCAGAAGCTGTAATTCTGAAATCTTCGAAGTCTAACTTTGTGGGAGTCTCCAAAGATGCCTTTCCTCCCATCAAGTGACAGAGTCTATCCCCTCCCCTTGAATCTGAGCTGGTCTTGTAATTCATTTTGACCATGGAATGTGGCAGAATTGACATTGTGCCAGTTCTGGGCCTGGCTCTAACAGGCCTGACATCTTTTGCTCTTATACTTTTAGAACGCACTCACCACGCTGCTAAAGAGAGTAGTTACATGGAGAGGCCCAAGAAGAGAACCTGGGCACCTCAGCTAAATGTAGGCAGGGACTCCAACCACCAAAATGTGGGGCAGAAGAACTGCCCAGTCAAAATCCAAAGAATGCAAGCAATAATAAATTGCTGTTGTTTGAAACCACTAAAGTTTGGGATGGTTTGTTACACACTTGGAACAACCTTGATCCTCCTATAAACTGGCCATATTGCTGTATCGAGGGTCCCTAGCCTAGCATCAACTATAGACAGAAATGGGACTGGAGAATTACACAGTAGAATCCCTGGATGGGAAGAGGTAGAGTAAGGAGCTCTCAACAGAAAAGCTCTAGGTAGAATACTGGCTCTGCCACTTACAGGCTGTGACCTTGGACAAGTAACCTAGACTTCTTATATATGATTCCAACTATATAACATTTTTCTTTAAAAATGAACAGACTGAGGAGACAAGAAAAGAAGGAACCATTCCATTTTTTTTTCAGCTGTTTTAAAAGAAGCAGTCTATTTCTGACTTGGCCATTTTCTCAGAATGTAATATAAAAATAGAAGAGTTGTGCCTGAATTACCCATTACTGAAACTAATATTATAGTTGAAAAGAAGATCTGAGAATTGGTTTGGGAACAATCTACTAACTTAAAGTTATGGTACCCTTGGAGTTACAGCAATATGTTATTTTGGTTTTGTACCACATAACAGAAAACACTAAGCCAGATTTATAAGCTGTATTTTATGCATTTTTATAGAAGAAAATTACATTGGTAAAAACCATCATCAAACGGAGGCAGCAATTTTGCTAAACTCTTGGGCACTGGTATTATATTATTCAAGGGCAAAGGGCTTACTTTTTAAATAATTTACCTCAGTCTGAAATAAATTCATGATGGACTAACTATATTTTTATATACAGAATAAGTTAAGGTATAAAAGGGAATTATAAACAGGAAAATCTGGTCATCAAAATTACATTAAAAATTAAAATGTCTATGGACAAAAAAATATGCAATAAGTATGTATGTATGCAGCTAATTAAGTACCTATAAGTCACTCACGAAAAATAAATAGTTCAAAACAAATGTTACATTTATGGGCAAATGGGGTCTACTTTGCAATGGAAATGTTCTCTGTTAATAATAGTATGGTCATATCCCACTTTTAGTGATAGGTGTCTAAAATGTACCTCTGTCCTCAATGGAATGTCTTCAGTTTCTGCAATTTCAGAGCTAAAGGTGTATTCAGACTCATTGCTGCTGTGGGTGGAGTCTGTTCTCTTGTGTCCAGGCTTAGGCACATTCTGCAAGGCAAATAAACCAGGTATAATTAATACAACGTAATTAAATCAGGCATAGTTAGGACAGCATCACCGTAACTTGGTTCTAATCTCTACTCTTTGACTTGCTGTTCTCATGCCCAAATGATCTGTTCCATGTTGTCCTGACCAAACCCTCACAAAAGGGTCACCGTCTGAGCTCCTCAAAGAACAATAAAGATACACCAGCAAGGCATGGTAAGAACCATTGTAAAACCAAACACTCAAATAAAAATCATCTGTGATTATTAGTTGAATAACCTTTGGGTTTTTAAAGTTGTGAGTGGCTGGCCAGTCACACTGGTTAAAACATAGGTATGATGCCTCAGCTTCCAAGCACTGACTTCAGTGTAGCAATCAAATAAACTTACCAAAAAGTTCATAAAATATGTTTAATAAGAGCATGACCATTTTATTGCACTGTATATGGGCATAAATAGTGTAAAAAAAAAAAAAAAAAAGGAAAAAGAAGGGAATTCCACAAAAGTGACTATAATTTCTGTCATTTTTTTTGCATAAAGTTGACTCTGGAGTCAGCAGTGGGAAGTACCAGTAGGGCAGGAGAGATAAGTAAGCTGCTCAAATAATTCTCTATGATCCTTGGGTTTTTAATTCAGGGAATGCCCATAAATGTAACATTTGACACTTTATGACAGGTGGTACCTATGAAATTGCATTCAGAAAGCTTGTGGGGAATAGGAAAGTTAAGCAATTGCAGTCCCTTCCTTTCTATAGCAGGAAGAAGGAATGAAAAGGCTAGGTTTGTGCCCTCTCTCCTAGTGTGTCCTCAGCAGAAGAGGTGGAGAGGTTCAGGGGCCAAGATCTAACAGGGTTACCAATCCTGGGAGCTTCAGAAGGGCCTCTGAGAGCTTTCTAGTCTATACAATTTCCTTTACTCCTCCCAGCTGCAGGAGAAGAGTCAGAAGCCATAAATAGCTTCTTCACCTTTTTCCTTCCAACATCCAGGCTAATAGGGCACAGATCCATCTGTGCAACCAAAGAAAATCCAGCATCTGGGGGCAGTTGAAAATCTCCCAGTCCAGCCCAACCTGTGCTCCAGTGCATAGGAAAGACCCAAGAAAACCAGAACCTCTAAACTATCAAGCAGCTGTGGTGCACACTAAAGGAAAGAAGTCAAAGGCACTCAGATTTACTGTTTACACACACAGGCACTCTTACTTCAATTTCATAGCCCAAGACCATAATTGTATAGGATGGTGTTTATTTAATAAATTGTTGTGTCACTATGAAAAATAGGTGGTCCATAAACATAAGGACAAAGATTTTTAATAAGCTTATTAAAGATGAGTAAAGCCCCTATTTACATACATACCCCCATGTATGTATTACTAAACATACCTTAAGGTATGAATAGAAACAATACTGTATATTTGCTATTTAATGTAACTTTTAGATAAATGGCAGTGGTTAAGTACTCTGAGTCTGAAACAGGAGAGAGCTGGGTAGAAATCCTAGCTCTGCCACTTATCTCTTACTCAACTTCCCCAGACCTCACTTTCATTAATCAGAAAAGGGGGATAATAATATTATCTACCTCACAGAGTTTATGTGAGGATTAAATAAGATAGTGCAAGTAAAGAGTTTAGCATAGCTTAGGTATAAACAGTATTCAACCGATGGAAACTGATGCTGCTGTAATTGTTAGGACCCTGAAGTAATTCAACAATTCCTTATTGGTGGCCTTTCTGTTTTTGTTCAATGTGCTCTGTTCAGTTTTTTTCAATATATGCTATGTTCAGTTTTTATTTGATGTATTATTCAATTACAAGGACAAATATTTGACTTGATCATCATGTTCTTCAAGGTCTGCAAGCAGTACCTCCTCTCCTCATTTGTCATTTTTTCCATAATTTCTTCTTTTCTTGAATCTGTTAGGATTAATGACCCTATTATTAACATGCTGGATTCCCTCCTTATTTGGATTAATTAATCATCAAACACTTTACTAGCTTAGATTCCCTTGCCTCACTATCCTTTCATTGTTGGCTTGAAATCCTTAGCCCTGGATCAGTCCTTTCCTCATTGACTCAGCCCTACAATTGAATGTTCCAGGAGAAAAATCCCACACTTCTTGGTACCAGGGAAAACAAATCTAGACTGTGGTAATCAGTGGTACTACCTTTGGCCTCAGTATCTGCATAGATCAAGGGAAGCCCTGAGGCAGTCTATTAATTCCCTTCCCTTAACTTTCCCAACCTTCCATTTGAAGAGTCTATTTACAAAATGCTTTGCTGGCATTGTGGCAGTGAGAGCTCCATTTGTAGAATAGTGTCAATGAAATATTAGCCAAGTACCCATCTCAACATTTAGGTAGTTGTGAAGTTCTATCTAAATATTAAAATAACTTCAGCCATGTCACCCTGAAACAAGCTGGATCCCGTCTGATCTCGGGAGATAAGCAGGGTTGGGCCTGGTTAGTACTTGGATGGGAGACAACCTAGGAAGACCAGGTGCTGTAGGCATAAAAAAATTAAAAAATTAGGAATTGTAAACTGACAAGGTTCTTGCAATCTGTGAGGTCAACCAAGGGTTGCCTCGCCTAAAAAATAAATAAAATAAAATAAAATAAAATAAACATTAAAATAAGATGTAGCTATTAATATTTTAATTAGTTCTGAATTCTAAAGTCAAATTTTTTATTTTCTGCAAAGTCTGTGATCTTGATTGCATCTGGAGCTAGGAAATGAGACCTAAGAGAGGATTAGGAAGCAAGTAATCTCTGAGCTTCCTTCCTCTGTATTTTTCCTTTCCCTTCCTCTAAACATTTGTTACCCAAGAGGAACAACAATGAGGCACAGGCATACAATAAAAAGGGGTATAGGCTGAAAAATCAGAAATCAAGAAGCTTAACTACTCTTGGAACTTGATTATATATTTTTCCACAGCACTGCAGAGGACAGAATGGATGGCAGGCAGATACTTGCTTAGTAGGAAGGACTAGTCCTGTTAAGTTGCTGAAAGATGGCCATTGCTAGAGAGTGTTTTCTAGAGATGGCTCCCTCTCTAAGGAGACCCATTAACCTCACAGGTGTCTCTAGAATGTGCTCAGAGAGTGATATAAATGGCACATGCTTCTCACTTTATTTTCTGAGGTTCACAAGGCACACACTACCAAAGAATTCAAAAAATTCTGTAGGAAAAAAAAAAATCTGTTTATCTGTTTAGACTGATCATTTCTTTTCCCAGGGCCACTTCTTAACAACCCCAGTAACTAGTGGCCTCAGAAACACCCAGTAGGATAGATACAAAGCTTAGCTCTAGGCATAACTAAAGCATAGATTAAACATAAATGGTGCAATTACCTAGTAGATAGAATAAAAATACACTCAAAAGTGGAGCCCCAGGGAACATGATGTTGAAAGACAAAGGAAAAGGACTCTAGAGAAAGCTGAGAATGAGAGAATGTGAAAGGAGAAAAGTTTCAACAGGGCCAAACACAGGAGGGAGGTCAAAGAACACAAGATTTAACCAAGGGTGAGGGTCTTTTCAATTTATCAGTTGTAAGGATGATGGTGACCTACTCCTACTTCTAATTCCATTTTGTCACATATAAATCAGAGTAGTGAGGTTTGAGATAACGGTCCAACTGTGGGATTTAAATTAGCTTTTTAACCTGTCTGAGACTAGGTTTTCTCATTTACAAGGTGATAAATTTATTTCACTTTTTTTGTGTGTTACATAATCTCATTTACTTTGACTATTTAAATGTCACATTTTAAAGAGCGTTGTCAAAGGATCCAAGATAGAAGCAAAATTTGAAGCAAATACCCCATAGATGTCAAAGTATCTTGTTTTCTATCAGATATTTCAGAGCATTTCTGGTCATTTGCACCACAGGTTACCTGTAAGGCTGACATTTTAGGAAAGAAACTCTTTGTTCCCTATGGCGGGTTAAGTAGAACAGGGAGGGTGTGCAGAACTATTACAAGTACAAAAGGTACACTGACAGATGCAGAAGAGTCTTTGAAATAGATAATTTATCACAAATAGAAGCTGAATCTTCTTTTTGTAGGAATGTTTTTGGAATTATAATAAAAAGCAGTGGAGAAACTATTCAATTATATAAATATCTGCTTCATATACAAATTTTACATTCAGCCATTCAATACATAAAACAAAGTCCAGCTATACTGACTTTATACTGTCTTACAGTCCATTCTTTAAAGTGTTCAACTTTATTAAGTATTTATGAATAAAGTTATATGATCTGGGATGTGCTTTAAAACAATCCAATCCATTGGGTGGGGTGAAATGGAGGGGTAGAAAGGGGAATAGATATGTGTTGACCATTTTGGAACTGGGTGATGAGTAGTACACGGCGTACATGAGGGTTTATTCTATCTATTTCTGTATATGTTTACATTTTTTCATTAAAAAATCCATTTGACTTACCACCATCAGAGTCATCTCTTCCTTAAGGTCATCATATCGTTCTTCTAAGCGACTGAACTCATTCAGAAGGTTCTGATATCTCAACCTTTCATCATTAAGATCAAGTTCTAGTTGTTTTGTTTCTTCTACTAACTTCTTTTCCATAGTCTCTGACAGAAAAAAAAAGGTAAAAACATACCAAAGATGGCTCCGCATAATGCAACAGTACAAACACGTACACTGACTTCCAGTTTCTCCACAAGGGGTTTTACTTCCAGCATCACTATGATCTATGAAGAGTATCTTCACAGTGAATGTAGGGAAAGAGAAAATGTCATGACCGAAAATTGAAATAATTTATTAATAATAACAACAATCATCTACTGAGTTCTTCCATGTACTATACACTAGTGTCACTTGTTCACTGTGTGATATAACATACCCTTGATAAACTTCCATTAGTCATTGTCTAGTAAGAAAAGTATATATTTTTTATTCTAATAATATTCTGTTTCAGGCTATTCATAAAATTCTTTTGTCTAAATTAGTGTACTCTGTCAAAAAGTCAGAGCTATTCCTCAAGTCTGAGGGAACAGTGGCTTCTCAGTGGACCTAGCTATGCTACTCTACAGAGCCTCTCTCCACGCATCTCAGTTCCCAGGTTCTATTTTAGTTTTCCAGCACTCTAAATTCCCTCACTGCCCTATTACTTCCCTATTTTAACCAGATTAGATCCTCATGCCTGACAATCTGTGTGTTACTGCTTTGTTTGTGTGCTGCTGGGAGAACTCTGACCTTTCCGTTTAGCCACTCTGCCCTCTCTGTTGCCAAGTGGCTTGCACTTGCTGAGGACAGCATCTGGGGATTGGAGATGAGCCCTGATTGCAGATAAAGCAAAGTAAAAAAGTCTCAAATCTCAGCTATATACTTAAACTCAATGAACCAACCAGTCATATTTATAAATATCAAGCTTCCTACCACGATGGCCCATTTTATCCTCTTATTTTGTGGCTAAATTCTTATCTGCTCTGCCTACTTCTATTGCTTCACCACTTCTTTCTCTGTCAGGTCCACGAGGGCCAGGGCTGCAAGTGTCTTGTCATAGCTGCTACCCTGGTGCTCACCGAAGATAAATTTTCCCGAGGTAAATCCATTGTTATTTCTTTATTCTTATGGTTCAGTTTCAAATAACAATTTACATATTTTTATAAGTATTCTCATCATTTTGGATCCTTCCATCACATTCTACATCCTGGCAGCCACCTCTTCGTGTCTTCAATGACTGTTTTTTCCTTCACCTCTTAATTTTTCTTTCTGGCTTCTTCTTTTCACCGTATCCCTTACTTATGGTTATCTTATAAGGCTTTATTCCATATTTTCTTCTTTCTTTTACATGAATCCCTTTAATTATGAGCAAAGGGGCAGGTGGGGGAAAGCACAGAGGGCTCTCTTATCACTATAGCTTTAATGGGTACCTTAAGGCTCTTTTCTTTCTCTCTCTGATCTTTAATCTCATTTTGCTTTCAGAACATCTCTATCTGGAGGCCCTAGCTGGCATCCAAAAATTAACACTCTAACAACTAATCTCATTAATTTTCTTCATGGACGGGTACTATTTTTCCCCTCAATTTCCTCATTACTAATAACGCACCATTACTGTTTTGATATCTCATATCAAAACTTTTGAACATTTTAATTTTTTTTGAATATCACATCAAAAAGGATAACATTTCATTGATTGTTTTTATATAATATACCCTCATTCCAATCCATCTCTTCCTTTCCAGTCCTATCACCAATTACTCTAGTTTAGATCTATATTTTCTTATCCCCTGTTTATGTATCTGTGGATCCCTTATCAATTATCATCATTCTCATCTCTCACAAAGAGCAGATAGAATAAATGTCCACATCTACTTAGTTCTCTATGAAAAAAATTAGTGTTTTTGTTGTTGTTCTTTTTTGGTGGCAAAGAGACGTTGATCTTTGGAGAATAATATCCATTGGTTTAGAAAAAGAGTAAATAAAAATAATAAACACAGACACATACACACAGATACATATTAGCTTAAGAATTCTTCCTAAATCAACAGGAATCCTATATGCCATAACTGATATATCATACATGTAGAACAATTAAGTTTTTAAATTACATGTGATATTGACTAAACGTGAGCTCACATTTGTACATAAAGAGATCATATTTTCACCAACTAATTATTCACCAACTAATTCAACCAAAATATTTAGAGTGCTCGCCTCTAAAATTTTATAGATTTACTGATGAGAGCCTCAACTTTTAAAAAATATTTAAGCTCTAAGTGAAGTTGTAACTTATAAAACTTTGGTTTGAGGATGGGTGCCATGCACTAGGTTGAGCTCATGTGAGCCTTACCTGTCATCTCCTTGGCCTGCTCCACGATAAGGTGATTGAGAGCCTCTTTTTCCTGCTTCAGCAAAGTATTTTCTTCCTTCAGATTTGATACCAGCTATAAAATGAAACAATAAACTGAGGTGGCTGCAATAGACAGATGAAGCCCAGTACTAAGTTTAAAGACCACATGGCAGTCACTCCTTCCTTCCGCATCTCTGTGCCTCATTTCTTTGCTTAGTTAGTTATCTTTCAAACTTGGCTCAAGCATTATCCGCTCCAGAGAGCCTTCCTAAAAACTCTCTCCAAACAGATGTCTCTCCTCTGGGCTACTACAGAACCCTCTATGTGCCTCTTTATAGCCCTTATAAATAATTTACTTTTACTTCCCTTATAGACTAGATATTCCTGGAGGACAAAGATGATTACTGCTGTTGTTTTACTTTGAACTTTGAGCATTTAGCAACTGCCTGGCACCTAGTAAGCATTTGCTCTTAAGGCAAGGATAATGCCCTCTCATTGGCCTAACACAAAGCTTATGTGAATCTGATTCAAGTTGGGAGATTGGTGAGGTTAAGAAAAATATGAAGGGTATTTTGGTTCTGGAAATTTGCTGAAGACTTCTGTCTAGAAAAAGAGAACTTCCCTTTCATCCCCCTTTTTTTGAATTTTGCAATGTTGCGAACTAGTCCTTTGAGTCCATGTTTAAGTATTGACCTTACAATAGTGTGAATGTACCTAATGCCACTGAACTGTATATTTAAAAATATGGTAATATGGTAAATTTTATATTATGTACATGTTATCACAATTTTTTTAAAAAGCGTTGAACTTTACTTTTCCAGTTCCTGGTTGGGTAAGGATTTCCAGAAAGCAAAAATCAAAATCAAAGACAATTTAGCAAAGTTCGTAACTGACTCAAGTAGTTCATTCTTTGGAATAAAATGTGTGCTTCTCGTGAGTGAAATCTGAATTTCCTTTCTTTAAGCCTGAATTTAATAAGCTCTAAAAACGACAGCTTTAATAATAATGAGAAAGTATCAGGAGTTCAGAGACAGAGAAAGAGGGCTCTGTGACTAAGGGTCCCTGAAGAACAGGGAATTAGACAACAACACTGTGTCATGGCAGAAGTCAGTCCAGAAGGTGCTCCTTCTGATGGTCCAGTCTCTTCCCTCCACACTGATATGCCCTTAAACATTCGCCCTCAAAGGAAAGGCCCCAATTCTCTATGTGCTCTTGAAAGGAGCTGCACTTTGTCAGGGGTGTTAAACCATTGTGTGGTGCTTTTTCAAATACATGTACCTAGCCCACAGTCCTAGAGCCTGGGCAGGTATATATTTAAAAATTTTCTCCTGGTTAAGAACCATAGTTCTAGTGTACCTTCTAGGCTCTTTGCTCAGGCTAACTGATAATGTAGCTTTCCTGACCATGTAGCAGGTTGTCACAGTGAAATTTCTTCATTTTTCCCCATTACTACACTTTATCCAAAAGAATTAGTGATAGTGCCTATACTTATCCCTGTGAAAAGCAGAAGATAATATAGTAAAAAGGAAGGAGAAATGTGAACCTGCTTATATGTACTATTCTATCAGACTAGAAGGTATGGACTTGACTTTAAAGAGGAAAAGAGACTAATCCTACCAAACTTAAATACTCTGTAAGATTCAGAGAAATCCAGAAAGCTTCTGTGGACTCGGGATATGAAAGAGAAAGAGAGGAAGAGATGGAGGGTTGTGGGGCGGGCAAGGAGGGAGAGAGAGAGGGAGAGAGAGAGAAATATTGAGATTGGTCTTTAGCTTCAAAAGTATTTATTTGAATGCATATTTGAATTCTGACAGAACAAGCTTGCCATGTCAAAATAACATATATTAATGGCACTGCTGTTTCCATATACAGAGTCCAGATGTACTAGAGATATAGGAGAAGTTATTAGGACTCTGAATACAATGGAAGGACTGCAATTTTATTAGCTACACTATCCTACCTGAATTGAATCTAAGCTTCTCACGCCATATGCTGTGGCTAATGTTCAGAAGTTAACAAAGAAATAGCATATTGGGATTCTTGCCCATAGTTATAGCCAACAGAGTCTACTCTGTTTTAAAGATGGTCATGAAGTGGAATCTCTGAAAACTACTTTTCCCAGTATGCTGAGGTACTCTTGTTTTATTTAAACAATACATCTCATTACTGCTTGAGAACCTTAAGCTATTTAATAAAGATGTCTTTTTTTTAAACATCTACAGCACATGGTATTCCTAGGTGGTCTCCCATCTAAGTACTAACCAGGCCCGACCCTGCTTAGCTCCTGAGATCAGACGAGATTGGGCACGTTCAGGGTAGCATGGCCATAGACTGTATTTAGTAAAGTTTTGACATAAGTTAATACAAATTTGTAGTATGGAAGCACTGATCAATCTGTAAGGATTTTTCCCTTTCATTCTTTCCTTTTCTTTCTTTTTTGGTTCTATTTGCATAGTGGCTCTTGGCTATGTACAGTTATTTGGATTTCTTCCTCGTATACTTACCACAACCTTAATGCCAGTTTCCATAAAGCTCTTTAGTATCAACTAGAGACAGTATTGATAGTTCACTGTTTGTCTCGCTTCTTAATCATGTTAACCCTAGGATTCTACACTCCATCTAGATCTACAAATTTAAAGAACAGTGTAAAGTAGGGACTTGGCCATTAATTCTCTTCTTATAATACTGCTTTTCTTATATTCTCATTAGAATCAAAAGATTCTGCTAAAGACCTACAGCTACTTATCCATCATGTGGAAGAAATGCTTGGAAAACACTAGTAATGAACAGTCAACCAACTGAAATTTGTATTTCAGCTCAGATTGAAACCAGCATTGAGCTACAAGGGCCAAGTCAATGTGACAGCACATTTTTTTTGTGAAAGGAGTAAATGGGGATATGAATATTAGTCTTTTCCTACCTGCTCAGTTTCTTGTTTGTACCTATCAGCACGTTCCTCAATGGATTTTTTGTCTGATCGAGTTTGTTCCAGGTCTTTCCGGAGCTTGGCAATTTCTTCCTGTAGACTAAGGACCCGTCCAGTGGCAATCTTAGCTTCTTCCTCACTTAGTTGAAGACGTTCTAAGTCATTTCGTAGTCTCTCAGTCTCAGAGTTGTATATTCCTTCCAGATTGGTCAGTTTCTCCATGAGGCATTTGTAGTCTTTGTTCTTTAAACAAACACATAAGTGAAAATAAGTAAGTATACACACCATCAAAAGTATTTAGTGAGAAAACTAGACTTATTCGTCATATTCGTGCTATTTGATCACAGTACTGAGGTAGTCTCTAACCAAAATTCTAACGACAACATTTAGAATAACACAATCAATACCCTCTTATTGGTACAAAGAGAAAACAGGCATTTTACTTCTGTTTCACACGATGAGCAATATAGATGTGCTTTCCTCATAGTCAAAAGGTGAGCTACCAGAGTAAATTCTTAATTTCCTGATTCTTAATCCAGAAATAGGAAAATCTTGCTTTTGAAAAAAAATCAGTGTGCTATTAAATGCCAAGTGCTAGCCAGGTGATGCGTAAGAATGATAAAATGGCTTCAAAATCTCAAGTTTCTTACAAATCTCTTTATTACCTGATAACTCTTCTCCCCATTCAGAAAACTCCTCTGATGAGCCCTATTTAATTTTGTTTTTCTGTGTCCTTCTTAGTATTTATATATTACTAATTACTTTTATATCATTTGCATGTGCTAAAATATTTAGTAACTATCTCTAGGAAATCAAACTTTTATCTGTAAATAGGCTGTCGATTTCTCAGAAGCATGAACATCTTCCTAATTCTTTTGCCATCTAAGTGCTACACAACTCACCTGCAAAAGAAACAGTATACCACATGCAAATAAATGGTAATGATGAAAAAGCTTTGTAAAGATTAAGCACGATATGGCTCACAGTCATAAAGGTTTTTAGTGTTAGTAAATCTAGCTTTGTCCTCAAAAATAATTTCCTGCTTTAGTCCTTGACATTACAGTCTTACCTGAGTTTGTCACTATTTTCACATTCATTACTGTCATTATCATTTTATTTTTATGCTAGGTCTAAAAGGTAAAGTCAAGGGGAGATGAAATTTAACAGAACCCCAGTGGATTTCCTCAGGCATTCTCCACTTTCAGGGCTCCTGTTTAAAACCCACCTGTTCATCAACCTTGCGCTGCAGCTGCATGATCTTGTTTTCCATGCCAATGTGGAGTTTCTTATAGCGTTCCACGGAGCGGGCCTCAATCTTGAGCTTCTTCAGCTCGCGCTTGGCCATCATCCGCCGGAAGCAGCACTGGAGGTAGATGATGGCATGCATGCTCCTCTTGTAGTAGGTGCGGGCCAGCCAGCCTCGGACCCACTTCTGAATGATGACTGCTTTGTGCTCACGAAGTATCTGCAGAGAAGGATAAGTGCATAATGTCAGGCCCTGGACTAGACTCAAGATTCAACTCTACCAACTATGTCTGTCAGGCCGAGAATACATACATTACCTAAAGGGAAAGACACAAAAGCTGAAGTAACAATATATTATGTGGATTATGTGTATCACAAATATATGGAAGCACAAAATATTTTTAAAAGTCTACTTTTTAAATCAGAGTACATACATAAAAGTTGTCTAAATAAAAGGTATCAGATTACTAAAAAGAAAACTTCCAAAAAGAAAAAAAAAACCATTAGGTTTTTTATCAGTATATAATATCTGTTAGTAACATGTGATCATCTATAAAATGAAAAGAACTTGACATCCTGTGAATTACATGTTACTAATATAAAAGACCCTTCACCCTTACTACTGATACCATCTCACTGTGCAGTAGGTCTATGCTTGAGGACATGGGGTATGGCCAGTAAGCTGGCTATAAAGGCTAACACTTGGAATACTGCAAACTTTATTACTGATTTATTAATATTTTTCCCCAAAAAACAGAAAAATGACACTCTTGGTTGCCCTATCTGAGGAATACCATTCTAGTGAGGATTTACCATTGCTATTTCAAATGTAGCAGGAATTCACTTCGAGATTCAAAGGAAGTATTAATAAGTTTTAAAAGGAAGGCTGAAACTAAGATGAAGTGAAGTAAATGAAGTAGGTCTAGGGTTGGCTGGCTTGCACCTTAAATTTGACTTTGTTATATATATATATATATTTTAAAAAAAGATATTCCCTTAAAGTTATAAATAACTTATAACAAAAAAAAGGTTGCCTTATAAGGTGAATTTGTCACTAATGACTATCAAGCAGAGACTGTGTAAACAATTTCCAGGAATGATGGAGAAGAAATTCTTGGAATTAATAAAAGTTGAACTAATGAAACCTTCTAAGGTCCTTCTAAGTCTACGATTTTATGAACGACTCTCGTATGACATAAACGATATTTAAATGTATGCATTTGATCAAGTATTTTTAGTGCTTATTACAAATGGACATAATGTATCTCTTACGACATTTCTTAAATGCAAGAATCTCTGAAACCATCTATTCAAATAGATAGCAGTTTAGTGGGATATGAAAAGAATAGTTCCTATTTTTAGGTTATGTATCTGAGAAAAATAAAGAAAAAAATGTGCCATTTTAAAGAATACGTTTAAGAAATAAGTGGTTAAATTTTAAACCATCAAGTACAAACTAAACATAAGTGTTTAGCAGACCCTAATAGCATCTTTAGCTAACTCAAGGCTGCCCCCTTTGGCTATTTTCCTATTGCTAAGGGCAGCCTTCATTTTTCACTAAGTGCAGTCACTGTGCATCACGCCGCAGTGAGGCTGGGCATCCTGAGCTCTCCCTGAATATCAAAATCCCAAGGGAGCCCCTTGTTTTATCCAGATAACTAGTGACCAACTGGAGAAGACTCAGTGATGGTAAATTGAAGGCTTTCACACTTTAAAACTCAAGCAGCACACAGTGGCAAAGCTATTAATGCCCATTTTCCTATTCTATTTCCTCTCTCCATGTATATTCAGACATTGGTCCATTTCTGTAGCTTCAGTCAAATGGAAACAGTATATAATTAGAGATTTCATTCTCGATCTCATTTCCATTAGTGAGTCAG
Source organism: Eidolon dupreanum (assembly GCA_028627145.1). Classification (NCBI taxonomy): domain Eukaryota; kingdom Metazoa; phylum Chordata; class Mammalia; order Chiroptera; family Pteropodidae; genus Eidolon; species Eidolon dupreanum. The sequence goes on along the minus strand of CM053509.1, from coordinate 47,048,090 downwards.
AGAAATTAAACAATACTTCTCTCCCTTAGAGACTCTCAAGCACCATGAAGGGGTGCTTAGACTGGAGGCAGAACCAGAAGGAACACTAATAAAGTGCTTTTGGCCTAAATGTGAGCTAGCCTCTTACCTGCCACCCCCACTGTATTGTCACAGTGGGAGATGAGCTGGCCAGAGCCTGTTACTGCTAAACCAAATTGCCTTAAAACCCCATTCAGATGTTCCTGAGGAGAGCAGTGAGGAAAACAGAAGGGTAAGCAGTTTGGTGTATCTAAAAGGTCAAGTTTAATAAGGCATTTCCCTCCCTGAAAGCTCATGCTTGTAGAGAAAGAACACCAGACCATAAAGCTGGCATGGGCAGAAAGAAAGACCTGTAGTAGCTGTCAAATTTTCTTTAAAACATAGTAACATGCTAATTTCAGCCTCATTAGCTTTCCATTTTTTTTGTCTTCTAAAATTACTTCAAAAGAAAGTAAAACACACACATGAGTAGGACCTAGGTCACACCACATACTGCCTGTGATAAGAGACATGTCCCTCAAATCACTCTATTGATGCTCCTTCTAAAAGTAGTGTCCACAAAGCACAAAGATCCAGACTGGATTTTCTAAAGGACACACTCAAAATCTTGGCAAAATGAAAGAGAAAAACCTTTCAACTAGATTATATATCGCCAGAGGTGATGATGAAGATCAACCTGGTTATCCATTATCTATAGTCATGTTGATTATTGCTAGATATAAAGATTATTTGTCAAAAACTTTTACAGCATCATATTCCAATCAATATAAGTTTAACTACGTTAATGTTATTTACTTCCTTTTCACTATGGTAAATTATTCCAAGGTTATTTCTTTCTTGGAACAATCTTCAACCTATCTATCATATATTTGACCTAGTCAAAGCTTACCATAGTCAGCTGAATAAAGACCCCCAAAGATATCAGATCCTAATCTTTGGAATCTGTAAATGTTATCTTATTTGGTTTTGAAAAGGGTCTTTATAGATATGATTAAAAATCTTGAGTTGAAGAGATTGTACTAGATTATTCTGGTGGGCCTTAAATCCATCATAAATATTCTCGTAAGAGACAGACAAAAGAAGCAAAGTTAGACACACAGAAGAGACAATGATGTGCAGATGAAGGCAGAGAGTAGAGTGATGTGGTCGCAAACAAAAGAAATATTGGCAGCCAGCAGAAGCTAAGAGGTAAGGAAAAGATTCTCCCCTAGAGCTTCTGGAGGGAGTGCAGCCCTGCTAACACCTTGATTTTGGCCCAGTGATACTGATTTTGGATTTTTGGCCTCCAGAACTGTGAAAGAATAAATTTCTGTTGTTTAAAGCAACCAAGCTAGTAGTAATTTATTACCACAACCACAGGAAACTGGTATATTTTTTCAAATTACACAGACAATGGGAGAAAAAGGAGGTAAATTTTCTTTTTCCACTGTCTTGTTAGTAAATATATGTACTTATTTAATATTTAAAATTAATTTTTAAATGTTGGTTGTCTCCAGATGGCTCCTACATCCATAAGGAGCCCCTGTGGTGACCCAGTATAGATGTGGCATTTGATTAATGTTAATGGAATGAATAAACAAAGTTGAAAATAATGGCTTACCTTGTGATACCTATTTCTTGCCAAGTAGCCTCGCAAATAAGACTGAAGAGCAACAGTGGCGGCTCGTTTAACCTTGTACCTCCTTCGGACTATGAACATACGCCAGTACTTCTGAAGGACGGTTGCTGCCTGGGTTCTGCGCAGGAATTTAGCATAGCTGGCAAAGAAAAGAGTGGTGCACTTGTTGGTCATCAGAAAAACCCAGGGATATATTTTGTAGAGATTTAAAGCACTAATATCTTTGTCATAATAAGTAGTACTTTCATGTTATTATTTTAATAATGTACTCGTTAAATCAACATTTATATTTCTTATATTTGTATAGCAATTTATAGTTCCCCAAAATAATTCTGCATCCATTATCTTATTTGAGCCTTCCCTAACCCTGAAAAGTAGGATCCCCCATATTACCTGATTTTACAATAAAGAGAGTGAAACTCATAAAGGTTCTTTCTTTCTAGGACAATGCTCATTACCCCAGGCTATGTCTCCATTACACAGCAGACCAGCTGGGCACAGTAACCCCACACTTACTTATCACCAGCTTCTTACATCCATTCATTGCTAATGTGTGATATTTTCTGAAATCTGTTTAAACATAAAGTCTTTATCATTAATTCATTTCTACTGATATTTCTAAATTAAAATTATTCTAGTAGGTAATCACATTGAAGTGTAGTTCTAGAAAGCCCTTCTCAGTTAATTGCTTCTGAAAGCTCCTCAATGGAATCACTGTTAGGTAGCTCATGTTCATGACTGTTTTAGTTCACAGATGATTTCTTCAAGCCCATATAAAAGTATAAAAAATAAAAATTACTGAGGACACGAATACACAGTAATTTATAATTTTTGAGAAGGAATCTAAATCACTCAAAAGGGTGAATGAAATTTTATTCTAGTTAACTATTTTATAGTTAATTTGTTATTCCTTGAATCTAAGAAGAGGTAAGGCATTGCCTTCTCAGGTAAGATGACCACCCACAACTGTCCTAGGTTGGACAATGAATCAGATGGAACCTCTAATCTTAGGAGCCACGAGCCACAGTGCACAGATCCCCAGGAGACCTACCATCGGGCCTGGTATCCTCGCACGTATCTCTGCACGGTGATAGCCGCTGTCCGCATGCGCAGGTACTTCTTCCGCAGCAGCCACCCGCGGATTGTCTTCTGAATCCGGATGCAGGCGGCCCTCAGCTTGTCTGCCCTCAGCTTTTCTAGGTAGGCCACTTGGCCAGCACGAAAAAAGATCTTTGTTTTGCCAAACTGGTATTTGTCCTTGTCCTGTTTTTGGAAGAAATTGTATATTCAGAAATAGAAATAATGATCATATAAATAAAATCTTAAAAGAGAAAAAATATGTCTAAAAGCAGAATCAGTAAAAGGATGAATCTATAAGCTAAAAGTTGGGCTACATCATGATTAACTAATGGAGCCAGATTTTTTTATCCTATGCAAGGTGAGTAAATAGAAGGGATTTTAAGGAAAACTGCAGTTTAATAAGAATTATTTTCCAGAATTATTCTACCTGGAATTCTACTTGGTTGTGGGTTATAAACAGCTATTATTTGCTTGTTTGTTTTTTAAATATCTCAAGGAAATGGAGATGCTGACACTCCCTCTGACTGACCCAGGCTGTAAGGATTACATCGGGCTGTATGCTCCATGAGAAAGCTGAAGGGACAAAAACACCAGTATAAAGAATAAGGCAGGAAGTTATGAACAGAAAGTAAATATTAAAAATAAAAAAAACTTGCATATTCATATTAAGAGTTAAGTTTGTCATTATGTCTTGGCTTTATCAACAGTATCTGAAAATAAACAAATAAAACCCTATAAACGTATTTAAAATCCTTTTACAAATTTCAAAATTCCTTTAATAAAAATATGATCATCTATGTTGCCCATTTACTTTTGATTATAAGCAGAGTGGAGCAAACATAGATGTGCGTGCAATATTTGATCTACTACATTCTGATTCACCTTATCTAGAAGCATACAAGTTATTAACCATTCTCATATCAATAGAAGAGTGGAATTTATAATAATCACTATTGTGATCTGAAATTGTGTGTGAAAACAGAAAATTACTTTTCAGTGTAAGCAGACATCTTGTACCCTGTACATGAAACTGAGAAATCAGAAATCTTTACATATATCTACAAAATCAAAAAGTTACTGCAATTTTAATCAATAAAATTTACATAGAGAGCCTAGCTGGACATATAAAAAGAGCTAGAAAGTGGCTCCCTCTCCTCCCTGTCCTATCTCAGCTTCACACCACTCCATACCATCCCTGCACTCTACCTTATACCTTTGCCCCGCAAAACCCCAAACCAGACTTGAAGTGGTCTGCGGAAGGAGGTCAGGGCAGAACCTTCCCTACTTTCTTCTCTATATTCCCTTCTGAATCCAAGTTAGAAAGGAGTTAGGCCAAACCCAAAAAGCACCAGATTCTTCTACACATTTCTAAGAAAGTGGTCTTAGCTCTTTCAAAGAAAAAAAATCTTATTATTATGAAGGACTATTACATTTAGTTAATAGCTAGTAATTATGACTAACTACCTCAGAGAGATGCAATCCATCCAAACTAGTATCAAACATGTGAATCTGCTGTGAATCTTAAATTCTCCACAACCTAGATCAGCAGTTCTCTAAGTGCAGTCCTCAGACCAGCATCAGCATCACCTAGGAACTTGTTAGAAACCTAAGTTGTTAAGTTGTCGGGCCCAGCCCAGACCCACTGAATCAGAAATTCAGGGGGTGCGGCCCAGCAATGTGTGTTTTAACAAGCCCTCCAGGTGACTCTGATGCATTCTAAAGTTAGAGAACTCCTTAGTTTAGAATGCAAGACTCCAAACACCCACTTACATTTCCTAAATGTTTTCCTAGTGTCCCATATACCAATCTCATACTGAAAAGAAAATACTTTACTGTTTTCTGAGCAAACTCTATGCTTTCCTACTTCTTCATACCATGTTACCTATTAGAATATTCTCTTTCCACTTTTATATATTCTTACCCATTCTTGAGGGCCTGACTCAAAACACACATATTCCATGAAGTTGTTCTTCTTTCCCATTGCGGATGTGGCTTTGCCTTACTCTGATTTCTTGTCTCACTCACTCAGCATTTGATAGATACTAAGGTATATTATACTTATCTTTAAAATCCATTAATTTCCAAGATAGACTATGTTACCTGAGGACAAGACCAATTTTTTTCTTAATCACACAGTAAGTACTAGGTAAATTTTTATTGATAATGATCAAATTCTAAAAATAATGTGTCCCAAGTCTGTGTCTAGGCATCACCATCCTGTTTCCTGATAGTGGATCAACATCCTCACTAGTCAGTCCAGGCATCCTAAATACAGTGGGCCTTAACCTCCAAGACAGTGTGCTCCTCTATCCTCCCATCCTTATACAATCTGGATTAGTAGTATTTGGAGGCTCGCAGGGCTTTCAAAGGTTATAACCACAAGGCCTTTGGCCATAACTGGCTCAGATGAAGATAAGTGAAAATCTTTCCTACCAGTATCAGTTTCTCTAATACATTCTTGCATGTTTGCTTTCTGTCACTCAGCACATCTTTTTGCTTCATTAGAACACGGTAGCGGCTGAAAAATTCTTGGTAAGTCCACCTACAAAAGGAAACTCATGTTAGCTTATTTAAAGAACTAGGAACCTCTCCCATTAGGATCATTCACATTTGAAAAATGCCAAGCTCACCGTGAGGGGAAACCTGCTGCACTAATGCGAATGGTTTCCAGGACACCACATGCTCTCAGTTGCTGCACTGCCCTCTTCTCATCAAACCTACATATAAGAATAAAAATCATTAATACACAAAGAAACCTGGCTAGAGCCACAAATTTCTCTCCTCAGTCCAGAGATTAAATTCTTCTGTAAAGAGCCAAATGAATAAACTAGAATAGAAAGTATTCAAAGGTTGGGACAGTGATCAAAATAGTAAACTCCATGTGAGAGTGGGGAGGAGACAATTAGCAGTAAAAATAAAGAACCATAAATATTATCCGTTGTTCATACCACAAATTTATAAGAAATGCCATTGAGCATATTTCAAAAACTCAAATCTCCTCTGTACTTTGCACATACTCATTACATGGCTTGGGTCACTAGCCATTCTGATAATTCTTTAGCTCACCACACATAGCTCCGCTGGAATAAAGACTGGCCAGCTCTGGAGATTTCTCTAACAAGAAGAACAAATTAAATATGCCCTCTTCAGTTATTTCTTTTAAAAATTATTGGTGTTCTAAAAACTATTCAATTCAGTGTGTATATACTAAGCATTTATAGTGTCCACATAAATGAAAAATATTTGTTTTGTATTATATCTTGTACATTTTATGTTTACTTCACTCTAGAAAAATGGCATCATAATGTTAAATTGACCCTAAAAGAGGAAGTGGTAAGACCTGTCTCCTGCTGGATGATCACTGTTCTTTCTCTCCCAGCTAAGCTCTGAGAGAGCCCTCCAAGCCTCTGCTGTGCTATCAAGAGTTCTGTTGGTGGTGGGATATGGGTTTGGCTGATGAAAAGTAACAGCCTCTAGGGCTGTCCAAGAGAGAGGCACAGGGTGTGGCACCATCTTGCTTCTCACTTCCTTCAGAAAGGGCTTCTTGGCAATGAGGAGGATATGACAGTCTTTTAGAACTGCCCTGCAGTCTAAGGCAAAAGTCTTCAGAGGGTAAGATTGGCAGGGGTGTAGGGAAACGAGTACTCATACACAGTAGAGTAAGAGAAAGCATCCACAGTTTATTAAGATAAAAGGAGATACAAAAATAGCAGTTACAGCATGAGCCCCTCCCTTTAATTAGTGTCTCTTTCCCTCACTTCTCCACTTCCCATACACACACAGCAGGGTAGGAAGAAATACCGGCCAGTTAATACCAGTTATCTCTCTGGATATAATAAATCATTTTTCATTTATTTTCATACTATTTTGTATTTCCTGAAAATATAAATTGAAGAGGTTCCTAATTTTTAAATACAGTATATATGTTTTACTTTTTAAATTACAGAAGTATTTCTGTTTCAGAAAAAAAAAAAACAAAAACACTTTCCCTTCATACATGGTATTTGATGTAGGACAAGATGTTTGGTAAAAGAAGACATTCTCTGATGGTTTCAACAGTTGAAAAGCAGCAGGGATAACTTTGAGCCTTCGTCAAAGCAGCCTTATCCCACCCAGCTCTGGTTTTAACTATTGCCCAAATTAACAAAAGCCCCAAAAGATCTTGAACTGAAGTAAATTCAAAATAGACAATAAAATTAAGAATGGTTGGTTAACTTCAAGTTTTAAATCTTTAGAAGGCCAATCATTAATTTGTTCTCACATTCTAAAAAGGGAAGAAAACTGAAAAAAGTGCAGCCAAAACAATCTGGAAAAAGAACAAAGCTGAAGGCATCATGCTCCCTGATTTCAAACACTATTACAAAACTATAGTAATTAAAACAGTATGGTATTGGCATAAAAACAGACACATGGATCAATGGAACAGAACAGAGGGCCCAGAAACAAACCCACAAATATAGTTAATTAATTTATGACAAAGGAGCCAAGAATATAATAGGGAAAGGACAGTCTCTTCAATAAATGGTGTTGGGAAAACTGGATCACTATCTTATACCATACACAAAAATTAACTCAAGATAAATTAAAGACTTGATCCTAAGATCTAAAACCATAAAATTCCTAGAAGAAAAACACAGGCAGTAAGGTCTCTGGCATAGGCCTTGGTGATGATTTTTTAAAAATCTGGAACCAAAAGTAAAAGAAACAAAAGTAAACAAGGGGGATTACCTCAAACTGAAAAGCTTCTGCACAGCAAAAGAAACCATCAACAAAACAAAAGACAACCTACTGAATGGGGAAAATATTTACAAATCATATATCTAGTAAGAGGTTAATATCTAAAGTATATAAAGAACTTATACAACTTCAATAGCAAAAAGAAATCTGATTTAAAAAATGGGCAAAAGATCTGAACACACATTTTTTCAAAGAAGACATGCAGATGGCCAACAGATACTTGAAAAGATGCTCAATATCATTAATCATCAGGGAAATGCAAATCAAAACCACAATGAGATATAACCTCACACCTGTTAGAATGGCTATTACCTGAAAGGCAAGAAAGAAAAAGTGTTGACGAGGATGTGAAGAAAAAGGAACCCTTGTACACTGTTGGTGGGAATGTAAATCGGTGCAGCCACTATGGAAAACAGTATGAAGATTCCTCAAAAAGTTAAAAATAGAATTGCCATATGATCCAGTAATTCTCTTTCTGGGTATTTATCCAAAGAAAACAAAAACGCTAACTCAAAAATATAAATAAATGCACCCTGATGTTCACTGCAGCATTATTTATAATAGCCAAGATATGGAAACAACCCCAGTGAACACTGATAAACAATAAAGAAATTGTGGTATATATAATGAAATATTCTTTAGCCATAAAAACAACTAAAATCTTGCCATTTGTGACAACATGGATAGACCTTGCGGGTATGATGCTAATTGAAATAAGTCAGAGAACAACAAATACCATATGATCTCTTATACGGCAAATGTAAAAACAAAACACACACACACACACACACGCACACGCACATGCACACACACTCACAGGTACAGAGAACTGATTGGTGGTTGCCAGAGGTAGGGGTGGAGTGGGGGGGATGCGAGAATGGGTAAAGGGGTTCAAAGGTAAAAAGAAAACTTTGAAAAAATTCTAATAACTAGCTGTGTCCTTCTACAAGACATGAAGATTTACCCAAATATTTTTTCTTTCTCTGTTTGGTAATCCTTGTGAGATATGGACACTTTTAAATTCAGTAGATGAGAAACACTTACGTGAATGGGAACTTGAAGTCATTAGGCTTAATACAGCGCACATAGTGAGGGGTAGTGGCATTGAGGGTCTCCATAAGCAGGTGAAGGGAGTTTCGGAACTGCATGAGAAAGAGCAGAAAGGGGCATCGACATTTTGTCAAAATCAAAGATGATGTAAAACAATGTAAAATTTTCTTCCAATGACAGTAGTAAAGATGACTTGGCTACCTATGAACTTGACCCACTGTCAGAAGGGGAACTGCTACTATACAAGAAGCCTAGGGTTTTAGGTTATAATTTGCTTAAATTCTATCATTTACATGCTTACTCTGCTAAATATACATTCACTCTCTCCCATCCCTTTTTCCTACCCACCCCTTTTTTTTATAGACGTTATTTTCTTAAAGCAATTTCAGGGTGACAAAAAATTGAAGAGAAGATACAGGGTTTTCTCATACATTCCCTGCCCTCACACAGGCACAGCCTCTGCCATTATCAACATCCCTCACCAGAGTGGGACATTTGTTACAGATGATGAACCTCCACTGACACGTCATTATCAGCCAAAGTCCACCATTTACATTAGAGTTCACTTTTCCTGCCTTCTTTAATACAGGTTTATGAAGCTTTCTGTTGTGAACTCAGAATTTTGACTAAAAATATAACCTTGCTTTAAGAATATTAAGGTCATTTAATCACGTACAGTGGGAGTTTTGCTCTAAGATACTGAAAAAAGTAGCAGGTGACTTAAAAGAGTATAGGAAATATGTGGGAGAATGGGAGAGCACAGCTAGAGTGGGTTACCATTAGAAATACGGGACTGGAGGCTATGGACCCGTGTCAGGCCCTTCTTCCTGTCGGCGCTAGGCACAGACAGGGTCCCATGCACAGGAAAACAAGCTAACTAGTGCTCATCTTCCCATCCAAAGCCCCTGGCCATTATTCAGGCACTAAGCATGTGTATAATGTTTCCCACTCCCCACAGAGCATAAGACATCAAAGCAAGGGGAGTGTCTGTTCCCACTCTAAAGGAGCTGATGCTCTGTACAAATCCAGAGAGGAAACAACCTGAGAACAAAACAAAGGCAGCAGTGGTCTGTGAGGGAGGTATGCAGTGGATGAATTAAGATATAGAGAAAACTATTTTGGGAAAGGCTTAAGCAGAGTCATGGGTCTAAAGCAACGTCGAGGGGAATAGGTGAGGATGGTGTTACATGTTCTCACAATGAAAGCTCTAGTCTCTCTCCTGTCACTGAAGATCCTACCTGGGAGGCTGATGAGGGAAGACCTGAGGCTTCAGGTGAGCCAGAGGGGAAGAAGCAGCACAGCAGCGGCTCCCTGAACTCACCTGGTGCCCCACTGTTTTCTTGTGCTCTTTGGCCGTCTGGCCTGGTCGGCCTTTTGTGGCCTTCGAAGGCATGCGGGTGAGGGGTGTGCGCCCTGAAGAGGTGGCTGAGGTTGGACTGATGGCCTTCTCATCATCTTGAAATAATTCTGGTAGCATCTTAAACTGAGTCAGAAACAATAAAAGGAAATTACACTCTAAACCCAAACTCAAATGTAAACCTTTACAGAAACATTATGAAGATCTGTAATCCACAGTGATTTCCTCAAGTAAACCCCTTCAGAGTCACATTCCAGAAGCAATCAATATCTGTGTTGGAAGCCAACAATATGAGAGGAAGGTGACATAAATGTTACAAAAATATAGGTGGAAAAATGCAATAATTCTACAAGTATGTTTGGGGGAAACAAAATCAAAACTACCCCACTAAAACTTGAAATCTTAATCCATAGGAATTGGCCACTTTAAACATATTACTGATTTTGAACTACAATGATTTTATGAGCAAAATACTAAGTGAAAGTCCTATCTTATTACCTCAATTCCATAAAATGTCTTATCACCATGCTTCATTTGTCTGACCACTAATTTAAATGGTGAGCAATTGCTAAAAAAAAAATCATAAAAATCTCAGTAGGAAGGGTGTCATGAACTAGTTCTATAGTATTATAAAATTAAAAAATAATTATGAATTAATATAATTTTTAGAAAATAATTTGGATTACAGGGGGAAAAAAGTAAAAGACCTGTCCTTATCCTGTAAGCTTTCATATTTGTTTTCAACTTGATTGCATAATTCCTATAAATTTTGTGTTCTACAAGGTTAGCAATATGAAAGAATATTAATGGTATTTGATGGAGTTGCAATTCATGCATGTGCTCCCTGATATTAGATGTGGCGACATAAGGTTTCTTTATGGTGAAAAAATATAAAATTAAGATACCTTCTGTTAAGTTTATAATACCTTAATTCCTATTCAAGTTGTAAATCTGGCTAGAGGCTGCAAAATTAGAAAAAAGAATACAACACACATACACTAAACACAACTCCATACTGTATTACCACAAAACTAATTCTATACAAAAAACATGCAATGCAAATATTAAACTTCTAAAATTAGTACTTCTAAAAGAACAAATCAACACTAGATTACACTTGCTTCCTATGAGGAGCAGAGAAATTAAAATATAAAGTTCATATCCTCCATTTGGGTTTCTGCTGACTGGGAGCAAAGGAAACCTTTAAGCTCTGTAAATCACAGATCATTCCCGTTCCAACTGTGACAATGCTACACAGACTGGCAGTCACTCCAAATGATTCTTCAAAATGCATAGCTACCTTCTGATAATTAAGCTGATAATTTCTGATTTTCTAACAAATCAGAAAAAGTGAAGTCAGAATAAAGACTCAACTGCTTGTGGGTTTCTGGGGAATGAGAACCTTTGAATGTTCTATCTAAGCTTAATTACTTAGGCAGAGTCTAATCCTAGAATTTCATTGTTTTCATCACTACTGTTTCAACAAAATTATTTATAATCTTTAACTGAATAATACTCAAGGACTGGCACTGAGAGAATTGTCTCTTATATTCAGTCTTAAAAGTTAAAAAGCATTAATACTCAGTGCCAATGAGGATAAGTGAAAAGCTGACTTTTTCTATAGACAGCTAGTCTCATTATTTTCTGAGTGTAAAAACTGGAATTTGGTCTTTATATGATTTTTCTGTTATCAAAATAATTGAAAGTAAAAGTTTTATTTACAAAAAAAGTCAAAATGTTCATATAATATTCCATTGACATTAAAAGGATTGTTTTAGAATAAATCAGAAAAATAAAAAGTGCCAGTCAGTAATCTAGAAGAATTCACGTGAATATTTTGTTTTTTACTGAATATCTGCATATTTATTTTGCTAAATTAAGTAACTGGCTTCCTAGTTTGCTCCCTGTAGAATAAAAGTGAGCTGTGCTTCCCTCCCCATCTTTTTCTGATGAAAGTCAAAGGGTGGAGGTTGGGATCAACATAATAATCAATCTAATGTCACTATCATAGTTTTTTGCCATCTGGAATATTTTTTTTCACTAGTAAGCAGTGTTTCTAGTATCTATGCCCAGGAAAAATAATTTCAAAGTGCTCTGGGCCACACCTGAAGCTGCACTCAATGATCCAGAGATCAATCTCCATCTGGATAGAGTGCATAAGGCCATGTTTCTATTGCATCCCTTCAAAGTGATAGAGCAAAAATACTATTTTCTCTCATAGTCTCTCACAAAAGGAAAAGAGTCTAGAACTGCTGTGGAGGTGATAATTTGACATAAAACTGAAAGACAACATTGCACAGTGGTTAAGAGCACAGACGCTGAGCCAGACAGCCTAGGTTTTAATTTGGTTTGAAGACTCATTAGTTACAAAGTTACTGTGCCTCATGTCCCTTATCTGTAAAATGGGCACAGTATTGATAATACAACCTCATACTAAGGATTAGATGAGGTAACATTTGTAAGACATTTAAAACAGGACCTAATGCAGTGTCATATATCTGATTAGTTAAAAATTAACAATAAAGCTGATTTTGTTAGAAAAATCATTATTGTTAAAAAGCTAATGTTTAAGGAATTAACATTTTATTGAATATGTCCTGATTGGAGAAAACCATATACATGGTTACCTTGCTTGACTTAAGAACTTTAATTTGTTCTTCAAAAACAGTGTCTTTATTCTTTTCCAGAAAGCCTTCACACTGGTATTCCACCTGAAAACACATAGAAAAATCTGCTTAGCTAATAAAACTTTTCAATAGGTATCATAATCATCAACAAAAAATTTGTTAGGCTCAGGCTCTATGACTGGCTCTCAGCTAAATGGTATCATTAGTTTTATTCTAAGAAACAAGAAACTTGGTAAGAAGTGTGTTAACTCCATATTGTCTTTCCTAGAGAACAGTGGTAGTGTTGATTAACTGTGGTCTAAGAGATCCTCCCAAGTCAGGGTAAGCAGTCTCATATGAAGTTGATTCTCTTCTCCCTTGCGGGCAGCTCCTCCAAGGCTGATGCTATGTATCTCCTTCTAACCTAGTTCATCACCCAGGAGGGGTAAATCTCCTTTTGTGAAAGAAGAGATTAAAGTGGGACAGAGGAATAGGAGAACATATGGCTGTCTGACAGAAAGTAGAAGAGCTGATGATGGATGGAGGTGGAGGCTGGTAAATATTATATGATTCTGTAAGTGGACCTTGTCAAGAATATACTATTCCTGCTTCCAAAACTCCAGAGATTTCAGCCATCTACCACTCAAGGAGCTTCCACCTCATACCACAAAGCCTTCAGGTGGCCCTAAAGTCATTCCAAGGTTTCCAGTCAGGATTACAGTGGACTCGGAAGGCTCTCAAATCCTGTAGGAGACCCTAGGAAGCTTACCTCAAAGTCTACCCTATAACTTCCTTAAAATATAAATTAGTCTCATGGCTCCTGATTTTCTCAGTAGACTGTAGAATTTGTGGAGTAGCAAGTCTGCCTGCCTTGCTATTAGGCAGTGAATCAATCACAGACTGTGACAATTTCTGTTCTGAAACTCTTGGGGTCAACTACGCTTTAGAACTCAGAGTTTTTCAGCAAAGTCTGAGGCCGCAATCTATGGTCAAACACATGAACATCTCTACATTGAAATATGTAAATATCCAGCCTAACTGAGGTAAAGACTATAAATAACCTCATGTTAGTTTAGGTTAGAGATCAGGTTTAGCTACTAAATGAATTATGAAAAGACTTTTGGTTTTCATAATTTCTTAGATTTCAAAATTACAGATGGAGGATTATAGATCCATATTTATTTCATAATACATTTCCATTTAGGTTAAAGGAATAGAAAAACAAGCAGCCAACAATGAAGATTATTTTTCCTATAAAGTCTTAAGAATGTAAACTTCAGCAAAGAAAAAATGATACCTCTTGACTACTGACTCTTTTCCATTTTGAATTTAAGTATTCAAAAGGAAAAAAGATAATAAAGCTTCCTTACTTTGTCAGCAAAATGTTGGATGATGAAAGCTTTGTTTGAAAGACGAGGCTTTTCAAAGAGTGCACATTTGTTCAAATGTGTGTTGTACAATTTTTGGGCCCAAGTGTCATCTGTACCTTTAGGCATCTGCATTCAATGGGGAAAAAAAAGAAAGAAAGAAAACAAGATACATAGTTATTAGACTTACATCAAACCAAACAATACCTAACAATTTTGATATTAAATTTAGGAACTCATTCTTTCCACATTTCTCTCTTAAGGGCCAAAAATCAATTACTGATGAAGAATAATGACTGAGACTTTCCCATGGGTGATTCAGCTCAATCTCTGGGCAACTCAATCTGCCTATAACTATAACCATCAAATAAATATTCAATTTCCTTTTAAAACAATAAAAGCCTCACAAATGAAAGATGAAGTATCATGACTATCATGTATTTTTAAAAACTTGTTAAATAAAGGTAATATGTACACGTAGTGAAATATTTACGTAATTCAGAAAGGTATAAAATAAAGAGTAGTCTTCCTTCACCACTTCCACCAACTTCTTTAGCTTTCTGTCTCTAAAAGCATCCATAGGAATAGGATTATTCTATTCTAAACTCATTGCATTTTTTCTTCTTCTTAGTAATAGCATTCTTGTATTTATGACCACTAGGTTGTTACTGATTTTTTGTTATTATGGAAACTACCACAATGACTTCTTAGATATTTTTGCAAGCATATACATAGGGTAAACCAGCAGTTCCACTGTTGAGTCAAAAGGTATATGTATTTACAATTTTGATAAATATTGTCAAATTTCTTCTAAAATATGTTATACTAATCTGAGCCCTTCATCAATAGTATATGTGCAATGAATATTCATTTGGCAGTATCAAATGGAAGGTATTATCAAATTTAAACTCGCTTATACTGCTTTTTACCTAAAGTAGTACCCCATTTTTGCTTTGGTATGCATTTTACCAAAGTGAGGCTGAACACTTTTGCATTACATGCATTCCTAATTTTGTAGAAAATCTGTATACTCTAGAGGACCATCATCCTATGTTTAACTTATAACTAATGGCATTTAAACTAAAGAGAGATTATGAAAAAAAAAGAGGTTAGCAGTAAAGCTGAGGATCTCATATATTTTCCACATGCTGCATCTTCAATTAAAATTAAAACTCCCTTCCTACCATAAATATCAGTAATAAAGAACAACTAGTCAAATTTTAAACTATGGCTATTTGGAATTATCATTCAAAATATCTTTTGTATAATTTCTTGCATTTCTTTAACTATATCTTATTACTAAACAAAAAGTAATAAATATATCAATTAACAAAAATGGATAAAATTGGTAGTAGTTGTATCTAATGTCAAACCTTCACATAACTTACAATCAGCTGAAAAGAAAAGGGAAATTCTCCTTTTGTTCTAGTAACTCTTCAGAATGCAAGTCAGAGTGACTGCCACAGTGGTATTTCGTGGTATACTATGAATCTCTGCTTAAACCCATTTACCTTCTGACCTTGATATATCTGTTCTGACAGACTAAGTACATCAGAAAATCAGACTTACTTTGCATTCCTCATCCAGCAAATCGAGAATGCCCAGTTTTGATTCTATAAGATTAATGCAAGGTTGATTATCATAAAAATCTATGAGAGTCCATGGAATTTGTTCCTTCATATATTCCTCCTGTTCTAATTTGAAGACATGCTGAAATAAAACAGAAAAAGAGTGGCATTACTGGATCATTATCATAAATGATGTTAATCAAGAAACAATGTTTATATAAAACACTCTAGGAAGATACCAACATAATCTGAGATAGTCCATGGCTTCCAGCAACAACATCATGTGAGAAACATGATTCACACACAGAGAACACTAAAAGAAAGCAAATAAAAACCACATAACAGTAAAACCTGTATAGGGTTCTTGGTAAACAAGTAAATCTTAGGTATGTTAATATTTTAAATAGTTGATAAATGTAGCAGTTTATTCAATTTTTTGATGTGTATACATCCAAAACTGCACTATATATTTTTTGGCCTCTTAAATTATTGTATAGTGCTGTTACAACAGGAGCAAAGAAATGTTTTACCTGGCCCTTGAACAATTAGCAGAGCAGATGCCCTGCAAACTACTGAACCATGCTGGGTGATGCTTACAGCATAACAAAGTAATCTTTTTACAGGAGTCCCCAACCCCTGGACTGGTACCAGTCTGTGGCCTGTTGGAAATGGGGCCACAGAGCAGGAGGTGAGCAGCGGGCAAGTGAGTGATGATTCATCTTTATGTGCATCTGCTCCCCAGTGCTAGCATCACTGCCTCAGCTCCACCTCAGACCATCAGGCATTAGATTCTCAGAGGTGCACTGGTCCTTGGTGCCAGAAAGGTTGGGGACTGCTTAAGACTTAAGGAATTGTGGTGTTGAAGTTCATGTGCTTCAGAATTAGATAACAGTTGGTCTTTTGTGTCTTTGTGTCTGCCTTGATTAGTCTCCACAGTCAGGGATTCTACAGCTCACTTTTTTCGATTCTGCATTCAATTCTGCAAGCAGCTGCAGCCACTACCAATTCATTGCTATTTCTGCTAAATGTCTCACCATTGCTTCTGATCTCCATTTACTAGTTCAAGTAAAAATATGTATTGACTGTCTACTATGTGCCAGTCACTAAATACCATTAACGAAATAGATATGAGCTATGCCCTCATGGAGTCTGGAGACTAGTAGGAGAAACAGACAGAAATCAAATAATCACAGGAATATAATTACAAATGTAATAATGTTACAGAGGAAAATAATATGAGTTATGAGAGCAAGAGTCCTCATCAGTTTGAATATAGGGCGGTGAGGAAAGGCTTCTCTGAGGAAGGGCTGTGAAACCTGAGCTCTGGATTTGAATAGAAGTTACGTTAGTCCAGGTGAGAATGGCAAGCCCACCTCTGCTGCAGCTCCTGCTTCAGGCCACCCAGCCAATGCAGCCCACCCAGTCTCTACAGATGCTATGACCTCTACTTATTAGTTCTTGGGTGTTTCTTTCTTTTACTTGTCTCCTTTGTCTTCTTTGGTTCTCTCACACATCTTGTTACTTTTATGGGAAGATCAGTCCTCTGTGGCTATGACCAGACAACACATATTAGGACCCAAAACCCCATGAAACTTAGGTGTCACCAAGATTTCTGATACTCTCCTCAGTCACCTGAAACTTTCCCACTTTATTCTATACTTATTATAATGCCACTCTTGACTCATTTGCAGCATTTATAGTCTAACCAGCTGCAATAAGCTTTAGTCAAAAAAAAAAAAGGTCAACTGTATGAATATTTATGTCATGCTAATTAAAAAACAAATTTCTTCTGTTCTTTCGATTAAAGAGAAGGCAAATAAGGCACCATGTATCAGTAGGATGCCCTGACTGATGGCACCAATATTTTCTAAAACAAAGAGCCAGGTTTTTTTAATTCATTAATTTATATGCAGTCTCCACACTGACAACAGAAACACTGCTCCAGACTTTAAATAGGGCTTGTTTCTCACATACCTCTCTATGTCTAAGTTTAGAAGTCCATGGGGCCTCAAAAATTTTGGATGCTCAATTGTCAAAAGGACAAGGTGGGTGTGAGGTTCAATATAACAAGATCCTTCGTCAATACGATAATGCCCCCAAGCACTAAATAAGTCAGTCACCATGTTTCTCATGCCCACTGTCCCACCCACAGCCCCTGCTGAGGAAGCAGCCTGAAGCAGCCAACTTCTTTACTGGGAGACCCCATGTTCCCAGTCACAGCTGGCTAGACCAAATGTGGGTACCTGAGGGCACTCCATTGCCAGAGACCTCTAATGAAAAAATGAACTGGGTTAATCAGATTCTCTTTCTTGGATATAAGAATTGGGAAAAAGGCATTTAACAGCTGAAGCTGAAAGAAACCAAGAAGAATGGGAAGTAAACAAGATAAAAAAATGGAAGGAGCACTGCCACCACTGCTGGGTTCACAGCAAGTTTGAAATGTGTGAGGAAGCAGAAACCTTGAGGTAAAGAAAATATGTACAGAATAGAAGGATTGAATATGTTAATAACAGGGAGTGGAGCAGTTGTGCAGAGAAAAGCTAAGATACAGTATGGGTGGGTGGGTGTGTGTGTGTGTGTGTGTGTGTGTGTGTGATAGGCAGAGAGGGATAAAGGGAGAGAAGGGGGGGGTGACAGAAAGAGGGAAAAAGAAAGAAAAAAAAGAGAATCAGAAACACATTCTGAGACCTGAGACCCTTGAGAAATAGACAAAGTAGCCAGTCCCTAATGAGGCAGTGCTGGTTTCCTATACTTGTGATAAAATATAATGGAAAAGAGCAGTAGCATTGATTAAAGTATTAAAAAACTCTGAAAAAACCTTGAGAAAAGATAATGCTCAATTTAGTTTCTGAAAGGATTTTATTAATGTTCCCTATGCAGAGATGAAACTATAGCCATCACATTCTTATAGAAATAGTCATAAGCCTAAGGTTTTAAGATCACCTCTATGTCATTTTACTGTGCTAAATAGCTTAATCTGCTAAATAAAGATGGTCCAAATTTTTATCAAAGTGTATGCAATATTTTTAAAAACTCAAACAGTCTAAAGGTTTTATGATGACAAGCAACAATCCTTTGCTCCATCTTGCCCCAACACTAGTCTCACTCCCTGGAGGCAACCATTTTTAACTCTCTTAGCTATTTCTTCTGATGTTTACCTTTAAAGAATATGCTTATCAGTTATTTTTTGATTTATTCATTTGAAACATTATCTATTGATTTCTTGATAAGATAGATGAGTCTAAGTTCACATACACCACCTCTCCTCTGCTCCTTTCCTACCCACCTGAAATTATTTTTAAATCTTCTTTTGGTTTTATAAATTTTGTAAATTAAAATATCTTTAAACTTCTATTTTTTTTATCAGCAACAGACTATACCTCGTCTTCTCTCTTTGTAAGATGAGGATATTCAAAAGGGTTCTTTTTCTGACCTTCAGCTCTCTTTTCTTCCATGTACCTTCCAATTCCTATGGGTCAATCATTTTAAAAATCTTCTTTCATCAATACTCATAACCACCCCTAACTTGCACTTAGAACTGTGCCTGGTATGTTGAGCACTTGACGTATCTTAACTCATCTAATCCATATAACTATATGCAGTAAGTACCTTTATATCCCCATTATATGTATGAGGAGACTAAGGCCAGGAAGGTCAGTTAACTTGCCCTGAATATTCAATGCAGAGTAGAATTCTAACCTAAGCCATTCACCTCGGGGTCTGTACTCTTCACTACAGTCTGGAACCCCTCATTTTTTTTTAACGCCCACAGCAAGCACCTGGTATTCTTAGGTGTTCTCCCATCCAAGTACTAACCAGGCCCAACCCTGCTTAGCTTCTGAGATCAGACAAGATCGAGCATGTTCAGGGTGGCATGGCCATAGACTGGAACCCCTCATTTTTAAGTGCCTCCAAGTTCTCCAACACCATGCTAATGCTCTAAGATATTTGATATTACTACAGAGCCATTCTCAAAATATTCCCATCGCCACTGTCTTGGTGAATGCCTCAAACATATGTTCTGATTTTTTATTCTGACATCTTGTTAATACAAACAAGAGTTAAAATAGTCGAACTCCACATATAATTAGCCTCAGGAACAACAAACTGAAGGATCTCCCTGGACTCATACTCCTATGTAACTACATAACACACTTCCTGCTTCCCTCATTCAATTTATTTGAACCAAATTTTCACTACAATTATATAGCAATCCAAGAATGACCCTGAATCCCATCTGGACCATAAACATTTTCCCAATATTGTATTATTTATTAGTCATAAGTTCCTCAGTAGTTTAGCTGTTCTAAATCTCAAATAATTGTAGCTCACATTTCATTTCAGAAACCAGACTTTAAATGCAGACTAGGAGTTCAAGAGAATAATTTATAACAAATTATTATTCAAGAAAGAAAATTCTTACCATATTGAATTGTTGCTGTAGTTTTTCATTTGCATAATTTATGCAAAACTGTTCAAAACTATTTATCTCAAATGTTTCAAATCTGTAAAACCAAAAAATAATATGGGAAGAGGAGAAAAGGGAACAGATAGCTTTTCTAAAATTTTCAAAATGTGCACACTGGAAAGAAAAAAATGTGAAATTCTTCAACACTGTGAAATCTTCTTTCCACATCAGTGAAGATAAGGGTTTTTAAGTCAGTAACATGGTATATGTACCCAGCAGATAGTCATCTGCCAAATGGCAGGGAGATTTCTTATGGGCTCTAGGTGCTGAGTTTTTGAAGTGGGAAACACTCAGAATTATGGAAAAGCCATTGCTCTTGTCCATGTACAGACTCATGGTGTCTACATACACATAGAAGGGAACTGGAAATAGAGATCTTAAAGGTTCTTTTGAAAAACTGAACCAGATAATGAAAAGCACTAATATATAGGAAGGGTTTTAACAGTTAAAGAAGGGTACTCAGAGAAGGCAAACTAGCAAATGAAATTAGACTTTTAGAAATTCTCTTCTAATTTTTCCTTCTCCTTACCAGTAGGAGACAGAATCAAATAGTCACATATTTTCTTTCCAGAAAATCTCTAGAAAGAAATGCTCTCTGGCAGACCGTTTGGGTAAGTAAGCCAAATATACTTACCCATAAATGTCCAGCACACCAATAAAAGAGTGCTGTTTGACAGCAGAATGGAGAGCCTGATTGACATGATCTACAATCCAGTTAAAGAGCTTGGCATAGATGTGCTTGGCCAAAGCATCGCGGGCATTTGTGGCTTGCAGCTTGGAGATGGGCTTGATGTATGTCTCTGTGGCAGTCGCCAGCTTCCTATGGCAGAGCCAGTGACACATCTCTTCATAGTCCACGCCCATGAGGTCACAGAAGATGCTGAGAGGTTCATGCTTAGGCTACCAAGAGAATGGGTTATTTCCTATGATCAGATCAATCAAATAAGAATTTACTGAAAACTACTAACAAAGTGGTAACAAATAAAACCCAGCAATTTCTTTGTTATAAAAAACACCAAGACTGCTGAAAGCTGATCGGTGATAATAATCGCAATCATCCATTAAACCAGCATCTAAGCAGCCTTTTGCAATCTCTTCTAGAACTCATTTTGAAAATTACCTCTTCCTTTGTCTCTTCATAGGATTTGTTTCTATCTTGAGACACATTCATTCATTCAGTTAATCAGAAAATCAGTCAGCCTGTCAATAAATATTTACTGAGTACCTATTATATGCCAGGAAACAAAAACAGACATGGTCCCTATCCTCCTAGAACTTATAGCCCTAGGAGCAATAAATACTAATCAAATGATTACTTCATAAAGTGTAAAATTACTAAAAAAGGAGGATACTATACTAAGAGTCTATATGAAATGAGTGTGCCCTATTGAGGGAGGCAGAAGACAGTTGCCTTGAGACATGAAGTAGATAGAGATCTGAAGGAGAAGGTGTTAGCTCCGTGAAAGGGGGAGGAAAGGGTCTTCCAAGCTGAGGGAATGGCTGGTGTAAAAATCCTGTGGTGGGAGGGCTACCAGCAACATGAAGGACTGAAAATGAGTAAGAGAGAAGATTAATGAGATGAAGCCAGAGGAACAGGCAGAGGCTATACCATGGCTGGTTTTTATCCTGAGAGCAATGGGAAGACAATGAAGAGTTTTAAACGGATAACTTGATAGTTATTTGTGTGACTTCTTACATTAGAATCTCTTTAATCACATTTTATCCCCTACAATGTCTTAAAAGGGCCCTGCATGAGTAAGTATTCAATAAATATTTTTTAAATTTAATCCATGTTAGTGTATTATATTTTCAACATCTTCACTCACATGTTTCAATTGAATCTGATAACATTCCTGGAGAATAGGCAGGGCGAATACATAATAGCTTGCCAAAAATATAATAGCCAATTTATGGCAGAGTTGACATCAGAATCTGGGTCTCCTGACACGTTCATCCCTGACCCTTTTCACTGAAGCAGTCCCTTCTTTCTTTCATCTCCCCTCCCTCTAAGTGATTATTTCAGATACAAATCAGCACTATTGTTCAACTCCCTTAAATAAGCAGCTTATTTCATTCATATATACCTATGTATATTCACATTTGTGTATGAATAATTTGATATCATTTCAAAGTGGATCAGTACTCTAGTCTATTTGAATAGTGTTACCAAATTGTTTTATTTAATCAAGGTTGGTAACTATTTTGTTCAAATTTTCTGTAACTTTGCTAATTTTTGATCTTCTTCACCTACCAATAATTTAAAGAAGTCATAATCTCCCACTATGATAGATTTCTCTATTTCTTCTTGTGGTTTCTGTTGATTTTTGCTTTATATATTTTGAGGCTTTGTCATTAAGTACATCCGACTTTAGAACTATCACATCTTCCTGGTGAATAAAATCTCTATCATTCCATATTGACTTTATCTATCTCTAGTACTGTTTTTGGTCTCAAAGTCTTTTTTGTCCTGTATTAATATAGTTCTGCCAGTTTTTTTTTTTTTCCTAGCTATTATGGTGTGTCTTTTTTAAACCTTTTATATTCAAACTTTCTACACCCTTATGTTTAGGAATGTTTCTTTCAAAAGTATGTACCCATCTGACAATCCATTTTAATTGAAACATGAGTCCATTTGTAATTATTTTGTGCCTTTAGTTGTCACACTTTTTCTAAATTTTCCCTCCCTTTCTTGATATATTTGAATTATGTTTGCCAGTCCATTTTCCTATTAGTTTGAAAGGTACAATTTGTTTCTATTTTTATAAAAGCATTAACTTGTATTAGTTAACTTAATGTAATTAAATAACACTAACTCCAAAAACCCCATCCTAAATCTATATTTTGTTTTTTAAATAATTTTTTATTTTTCAATTACAGTTGACACACAATATTATATTAGTTTCAGGTGTAAAACATAGTGATTGTTCATTTACATAACTTCCAATGTGATCACCCTGATAAATCTAGTTATTATAGTATTTCTGACTACATTCTCTATGCTGTATCTTACATCCCCATGACTATTTTGTAATTACCAATTTTTACTTCTTAATCCCTTTCCCTTTTTCATCCATCTTCCCGACCCCCCTCTCATATGGCAACCATCAAAGTGCTCTCTGTATATGAGTTTGTTTCTGTTTTGTTTGTTCATTTTGTTCTTTAGATTCCATGTATAAGTGAAATGATATAGCATTTGTCTTCTCTGTCTGACCTTTACTTGGCACAATACACTCTAGGTCCATCATTTTGTTGCAGATGGCAAGATTTTATTCTTTTTATGGCTGAGTAATATTGCATTGTACGCAAGTACCACCTCTTCTTTATCCAGTCATCCACTTCAATGGACACTCAGATTGCCTCCATATCTTGGCTATTGTAAATAATGCTGCAATGAATGTAGAGAGTTACATGTCCCTTTAAAGTAGTATTTTGGGTTTCTTTGGATAAATACCCAGAAGTAGGATTACCAGGCCCTTCTTTGTCTCTTGTTATAGGCTTTGTTTTAAAGTCTACTTTGTCTGGTATAAGTATTGCTAACCCAACTTTTCTTGTCTTGTTTTCATTTCCATTTTCATGAAATATCTTTTCCATCCCTTTACTTTCAGTCTGTGTGTCTTTCAATATGAAATGAGTCTCTCATAGGCCGTATATGTAAGGATCTTGTTTTCTTATCTATTCAGCCACCCTATCATTTGATTGGATCACTTAACCCATTTACATTTAAAGTAATTGTTGATGCCTATGTGGTCACTGCCATTTTATTATTCATATTTTTTATCTTCTTCTTCTTAAGTAAGTCCCTTTAACATTTCTTATAATACTGGTTTGGTGGTGATGAACTCCTTTAGTTTTCTCTTGTCTGGGAAGCTCTTTATCTGTCCTATTCTAAATGATAGCTTTGCTGAGTAGAGTAATCTTAGTTGTAGGTTCTTGCTTTTCACCGCTTTGAATATTTCCTGCCAATCCCTTCTGGCCTGCAAAGTTTCTGTTGAGAAATCGGCAGTTTTATGGGAGATCCCTTGTAGGTAACTTATTGCTTTTTCTCTTGCTGCTTTTAAGATTTTCTCTTATCTTTAACCTTTGGCTTTTTAAATATGATGTGTCTTGGTGTGGGCCTCTTTGGGTTCATCTTTTTGGGGACTCTATGTGCTTCCTAGGCTTATATTAGGTTAGGGAAGTTTTCTGTCCTTATTTCTTCAAGTAGGATTTCAATTCCTTGCACCCTCTTTTGTTCTTCTGGTACCCCTAGGATGTGAATGTTGGTATGCTACATGTTGTCTCAGAGGTCCCTTAAACTATCCTTATTTTTTTGGAATTTTTTTTTCCTTTTTGCTGTTCTGATTGGGTGTTTTCTGCTACCTTACCTTCCAAATCGCTGATTCAATCCTCTGCTTCATCTAATCTACTATTGATTCCCTCTAGTGCATTCTTCATTTCAGTTATTCTATTCTTCATTTCTGACTGGTTCTTTTTTATATTTTCTATCTTCATTTTAATCTTTCCTATCTCTTTGTTGAAGTTCTCACTGAGATCGTTGAGCATCCTTATAACTAGTGCTTGGAACTCTGCAACTGGGATATGGTTTGTTTCCATTTTGTTTAGTTATTTTTATGGAGCTTTGTTCTGTTCTTTCATTCGGGACATGTTTCCTTGTCTCTCCATTCTGGCTGCCTCCCTGTGTTTATTTTTATGTATTAGGTAGAGCTTCTAAGTCTCCCAGTCTTAGTGGACTGGCCTTAAGAAGTACTTTCTCTAGTATTTTAGTTCTATCTTTTTTGGAGGGAGGAGGGGTTGGTGATTCACTTTATTTTATTTAACTTTCTACTTTGAACTAATTATAGACTAAGAGAAAAGTTTCAAGAATAGTACAAAGAACTCCCTTCACCCAGATTCCCTAAATACAGTATTACTATTTAACCACATTTGCTTGTATCCTTTTGTCTCTCTCATTCTTTCATACACATATCCACACACATTATTTTTTCAGAACCTTTTGAGAGTAAATTGCAAACATAATAGCCCTTTAATCCTAAATATTTCAGTGTACTTTTCCTAAAAACTAAAGACATTTATCTTATATAACTATGGTAAAATGAACAAAATCAGAAAATTAGCAATGATACAACCTTATTATCAAACCTGCAGACCTAATTCAACTTTTTTTTTAATTTTAATTAGTTTCAAGTATACAGTATATTGGTTAGACATCTATAGAGTTCATAAAACAGTCCCCCCCAATTATTCCCTCCCTCCTCTGACCCTCCACCTAGCCAACATATTCATTCTAACTGCATTTCCTATGCTGTGCTCCCCATCCCCATGTCTATCCATCAGCTACTAATTTGTACTTCTTTAACTCTTCACCCCATTCTCCCTAATTCAATTTTTGTTGATTGACCTAATAATGTCCTCTGTGGAAACACACACACACACACACACTATTTGTATAATCCAGGATCCAATCTAAATTCACTCATTGAATTTAGTTATCATGGTTCATTAGTCACTTTTAATCTGAACACTTCTTTACTTTTTTTTTACTTTTGTGACTAGCATTTTTTTAAAGTTACGCCCCTCAATTTGAGTCTTTATGAGGTTGCCTCATAATCAGATTTGGGTTATGCCTTTTTAGCAGAAATACCAGGAAAAGGATGTTGTGTTCTCAGTGTGCCATATCAGAAGTTTCATGATGTTAGTTAAGGGACTGTCCACCAGATTTCTCCACTGGAAAGATATTTTTCCCTTTGTAACTAATAAGTATTTTGTGGGGAGTTCTATCTGTTGCAATAATAATAATTCATTTTTATTATTGTTTTAATTAAACAAATTTGATCTACATTTGCCTGCACTTTACTAGTTTTTTTGATTCATCCTTTCTTTTCATATTTTAGAACTTCTGTTTGGGATCACTTTCCTTTTGTCTAAACTATGTCCTTTAAAATTTCCTTTGGCGAGGGCCTATTGGTGACAAATTCTCACAAATTTCTATTAGTCTAAAAACACTTCTATTTTTTCCTCATTCTGGACAGATATTTTTACTGAACATATAATTTTAAGTTATTAGTTATTTACTCTAGAACAATGATGATAGTAGTCCACTGTTTTCTGGCTCAAACTGATAAAGCCAGCTATCAGTTTACTTGCTATTTCTTCAAGAGTAACATGTCTTATCTATCTGCCTGTTTTAAGATTTTCTCTTTGCCTCTGGTATTGCTATGGTGTGCCTAGAGTGGATTTCTTTTTATTTTCTAACTGGGATTTTTTGGACTTTCCAAGTCTATGGTTTAGTGCCATTTCACAATTTCTGAAATTAAACATTATGTCTGTCTCATTCTCTTTATTTCTCTCTATTAGAAATTCTCATTAGACTAAAATTAGAATTTATTATTCTATCCTCATCTCTCTTTACTATTGTTTAAAGTGCTCTATTTCTGGGTCCTATCTTGCATTCTGGATAATTTCTTCACATCTATTTTATAGCTCAACAGTTCTTTCCTCAGTTATGTCAAATCTGCTATTAATCTCTTTTGGCATTCTTAGTAGATTTGACTCTTTATCTAGCTCCTTCTATTTTGTTTGATTATGGAATTTGTGTTTGTTTTTTTTTTTTATTGTGAGTTGATATTTGTTAGCTGTTATCATGGGATTCAATTGAGACCTAGATTGAAGGTAGATCCTCCAAAGTAAATTAAAATTTACTTTGGAGGTATCTAGGGTCTGATCAATCCAGGACCAATTTAAGCTAAGTTTTCTGTATGTAGCTTTCTCGGACCACACAGGAACTATGAAACAGTCTGGGAGCATGTGTGAGAGTCAGTTCACTGTTATAAATTTTTAGAGAACTGGTTTTTCCTCCTCTACTTAGCACCAAAGTTTGAGCCAGATTAACTTTTCTTTGAACTCTTAAAATGAGTGGTGGGAAGATTTATTACTAGTTCCCCATTTAGGGTCTCAGCTTTAGGCAGACCTTTATTTGTTACACTGTTAATGTAAGTCCTAGGCATTGTCTTTAGTCTTCTGCACCCCAATTAGTTATGAAAACCAAAGTTCAAGGTCACTGGGTTCAGCAAATGCCCTCAAAGTGAGTCCTAGCTTTAGGGTTCTGTTTTGTTCTCTGAGTTTCTCTTTTCACCTAGTTTTGGCCTCTGAGTAGTTCTCATGTATTTATTTAAAAAACAGTTTTAAATGTAATTAATTCAGCATGAAGGTCAATCAGAGCACCTAGTCCAAAACTCGAAAGTTAATTAGAACACCAAGGGACTTTCATTTTACAGATGAAGAAACTAAGGTTCAGAGAAGCTTAGCAATTCACTCAAAAACATAGAGTGAATAAAGTTGGGATTGAATTCAGACAGGGATACTGAAACATATTTCAAAATTAAAGTTGAATTTACCCAAATTTAAATCACATGAGTTAGTCTACATGCAGATTTGCTAATATCAATGCAGGTTTCTGAAGAGTGGTGAAACATAAATCTCAAGATTGTCTTCTATAACAATCCGTGAGGGACACTGCTGGTGGGAATGCAAATTGGTACAGCCACTATGGAAAACACTACAGAGGTTCCTTACAAAACTAAGAATTGATCTACCATATGATCCAGCAATCCCTCTACTGGGTATTTACCCCAAAGACTTGAAAACCCATATCCAAAAAGATATTTGCACACTGATGTTCGTAGCAGCATTATTCATGGTGGCCAGTACATGGAAGCAACCAAAGTGTCCTACGATAAATGATTAGCTAAAGAAGGTATGGTACATATATACAATGGAATATTACTCAGCCATAAGAAGAGATGAAATACTGCCATTTGCGACAACATGGATGGACCTCGAGATAACCATACTAAGCGAAATAAGCCAGACAGAAAAAGCTGAAAATCACATGATATCACTTATGTATGGGATATACACCTAAAAGCAACAAATGAACAGGACAAACAAACAGAGACTCATGGACAAGGACAATGGACTAGTGGTTACCAGAGGATAGGGGGTATAGGAGGAGGGAGTAGGTAGACAGTTAAAAGGGGTCAAATATAAGGGAATAAGGGGAGGGTGAAGTGAATAAAGAAGATCAAATATATGGTAGCTGAAGGAAACTAGACTTTGGGTGGTAAACATACAATAGAATATATAGATATCAAATTATAATGTATACCCGAAAATTATATAATTGTATGAACCAATGTTACCCCAATAAACTTAATTTTAAAAAATCCATAAGGAAGCAGTATGAAAAAAGAATTAATTATTTTAAAACTTCCTCCATTTTAATAAAGTTAAAAAAGATACCTAATAAAAAATATATCTCTGTGTATGTGTGTGTGTATCTTTGATGGTAGTGATCAGCAAACATTGCAAATTGCAAATGCCCAATGAGGGCAATTTAGACTGTCAAGTTTATTACATTTTAAACAAATGTTTCCACATATGGAATTGAGTTTTAATTCTCAGTGTGCAGTTACAATTAGGTGTGAAAGAGTATGTAAATCATAGTGAAGACACTCCATCCCATAGCCAACTAGTCCCGCTTCCCAGAAATAACCACTGCTAATGGTTTCTTCAATAGGTTTTAACCATATTACACTTCCATAACTGGAGACACAAATAAAGTTATCAGTTCTTGGTATTTATTCCAAAGGAACCCTTCTCTCTTGACTTACCAATCCAACTTGCATATCTAATATTTCCCACCTCTGCTTATACAGATCAGACATGTATCCAAGTTTGAGTCTCTACCCCTCTGTCTGTCTGTCTGTCTGTCTCTTTCTCTCTCTGTCTCTCACACACACAATCATTGTGCACCAGGGATTAGAATCCATATTTCTTTATTTTCAGTTCGAGATTTTACTTTGGATAATATATCTCTCTGATAATTCTCTCTCTGATAACGTTGATAGAGATTTCAAATATATTTCTTCCATAAAGAATCAACAAAACTAAAATACAAATCAGCTGCTATCACACTATGTTTGTTCTAAACTTACAGGTATTGTGCAGCTGTCAGAATCTCTAGACGTAAATCCAACATTGCCTAAGTGAAGGATGCCAGCAAGTATTCGGAAAATTCCCATCTGATAAGATTCACTAATTCCTGAAACAACAGAGTAAATGAACAAATGATTAATTTTAAAACAGGAACTAAACAATTACAGCAGACAATTTTAAGCCTATTTTTAACTGTTGAATCTTGCCAGATGTTAGGCATGTTATAACGTGTCATAGTTAACAACACTTCTCTCATGTGGAGTGAGACAGACTTTGGGCTCAAGGCTGGGCTCAGCTTCCAACCTGCCATCTTACATGGGCCGGTAACTTCACCCTTCTATACTTTTGTTTTCTCATTTAAGATAGGGAATAACTGTAACTCTCTCAAGGGTGTTTGTGAACATTAAATGAGAAAAGCCATGTAGTATACTTAACACACTACATGTGACACATATAAGTGCTACACAGATTATAATCATCATTATCACACATTAGATTTAAATATTTTACTAATACTGTTACTTTTCTATTTATATCTACTTGAAATGCAAGTTGTAGTCCAGTAAAGCTATTTTAAATCAGATTATTTAATTACTTCATTTAACTACAGACCAAGTATAAGTCAAAGAGATACCGAGATTAGTGTTCAGGCTGGTGTTGTACCCCACCCTGATGAATGAATGTCCACATGCAGCATTAGTGCAAGACCTGAAGGATAAGCTAGGATAAGAAAGCTGGACAGCTCTTGGTTTTTAATCAGATCTGGCTTCACTTTTAAATAAGAGAATAACTTCCAGAATATCAAATATACTTACAGGCAAATAAAAATAGTAAAATTATTTTCAAATATGTAATCATCTATAGGGTAATTGAGCGTTGGATCTTATAATGAATGTTTTTGCCACTTCCTGCATTACAGCTTTTTCAAATTTCTAATTTTCTATTTATAAACAGATTTAGGCCTAGAAGTAAAGCAGTGTTTTTCAAAATTTAATATGCATATGAATCACCAATGAATCTTGTTCAAATGCAGACTCTGATTTAGTAGGTCAGAGGTAGGATCTGAGATTATGAATTTTTGCAAGCTCTACAGTGGTCCTGGACCATATTCTGATTAGTAATGTTTTTAAATTAAATTAACTCACTTCAGGGTACTCTTCAAAATATGAGTTTAGATTTATTCATATTTTGAGGTTTTTAAATAAATAATTTACCACTGAAGTTGTAAATATTTAGAGCACTACAGTTCTAAAGAATAATTTACTTATATGTAGATCCAATATTTTTTAATACCAGAAAGAAGCCAGTGACATCTCAGCCATTTCAAAAATAGAATAAAGTACATGTAATATATCGTTTTGCCACCTAGCCAGCTCAGCCACATTTCCCAGCCACAAAAACAAACACTCAAAAAAACCCCAAAAAACCATACAAAATATGAGTTTGCATAGGAACCCATTTCATTTAGCTCTAGGTTTCAGATTTTATAAAAACTTAAGCAGAGTTAATTAGTCCTACCTCCATGGATACCCTAAATGTATTTTAAATAGCTTTATTGAGGGATAATTCGCATATCTTAAAATTCACCTATTTTAAGTATGTAACTCAATGATTTTTAGTAAATTTATAAAGTTAGGCAACCATCACCACAATCTAATTTTAGAGCAGTTTCCATCACCTCCCCCAAAAAACCTTGTGCTCATTTGCTGTCCAAATGTGTTTTATAAGCAATGTTAAATCTCTCAACAACACTCACTACTTATATGAAGCTAAATCAACATTACAAACAATGGTTTCTTCAGTCAAAAAGCTATAACTCGTAAGAACTCAAGAATAAAATTACATTACCTAACAAAGTGCAGGCCTGCCTGGTATGTGCCATCTCCTTGGCATCATCGACTCCTTCAATCACAGGACTGCCACCTTGCTTCGTGTAATGAAAGTTATCCGCATTTCCTGTAATTAAGGAAAATAAAACATTTGCAGTATGTGAAAAAGACTTGACTTCTACCCTCATGTCTACTCTGAATTAGAGGAAGGGATAGAACAGGTAAGAACAAAGAGTCTGGATTTCCACTGCCTCTGTTTTCAGTGGACCTCAAAACTCAAAATTAAATAATGAAGTAAAATGTTTGTAGCTTATTTATCCTAACTGATAAAATTAATAGCCCTTTCCTAAATAGGTTTTATTTCAATCTACATGCTTCAAACACTTTACTGCCCTCATGAGAAACCTCACAGGCCTCTATCACATAAACTCCTTAAATTTTTTTCTTTTAATCAAGGCAAATTTCAAACATATGCAAAAGTAGAGAGATAGTATAATGATCTCCTAGGTACTCATCATTTATCTTAAACAAGTATCAACTCAAGACCAATTTTGTTCCATTTATATAGCCACTCACTCCTTCCCCATCCCATGGGTTTATCTTGAAGCTAACTGCAGACCTCTTAAATCATCTATAAATATTTCAGTATGAGACAATCTCTTTTTTAACAAGTAAGCTTATGAATTCAGAAATTAACAGAAAACAATAAATCTAATCTAACAGTGCAATAAATCTAATGCCATATTCATACCTAATCGCAGCATTTTAAATTCAGGTAACTTTGCTGAGGCACAAAGCTGATAGAAGATATGATAGTTTCTCTCTTCTTCTGCCTTTGAAATAAAAAGAGTTTTCGATTACAGAATTTTAATATCAAACTCAGAAAATTTGATCATAAAATAGAATTATAATATTTAACTATCTTGGTGCAGTAAGTTGTCCTTTTCCAAATTTCCTAATACATCATTACAATTACTAAAACATGTGATTTATTAGCCATGTGTGAGCACACATATGTGAGTATGTGTCTGTTGGTCACATTCAACGTAAAATATCTGATAGCTATGCTTTTTGAACTAGTGAACAGCTTTATGCATGGCATTGTCATAAGAGATCAGTGCCTTTCAGGGAAGCTAAAACCATTTCTTTTGGAATATTTATTCAGAGTATCCTCTTAGATTCACGATCTTCCTATCTTTGCCATATTTTAGACTGGACCATCTACTGTGGTTGTTTTAAGAAATCCATGAATGTACTACAATTTCTATATCATTTTAGTTTACATATTTTAATATCAATAAAACTATCTTATAAAATAGAAATAAATCATGTACAATTCTAAGATCATTTCTCAGTATTTCCTGACAGTCTTAGTTTTTCCACTTATATCTTTAAAAATACAGTTGTAACAATACTATATTCATGCAAAACTGAATCCTGAGACTCTACTATCATATACTCAAATTCTGCAGTGTATTCAGTTGACTAAAGAATAGTTCAAGGAAGGCCAAAGAAGGTTTGATGCCCAAAGCAGGCTGATATTTGGTAAAGAAAATCTATAACAAGGACAGAAGACACTGAACAAATTAATAATGTACCAGTGATCATTAGCATGATTAGGCAAAAGATCAGACAGTTCAGCTCACAGCCAACTAGAAAAGCAGGTGGATGCATTGAAATGCTTGGTCGTCTTTGTACATGAAGAACAATATCACTTATGCTCTATCTAACTTATTTTGACACACCCAATATCCTAGATATTATTTAGCTCTGGGGATTGGGAAACAGCTAGAATTGCTTCAATATCTCTAGATAAGACAGGATTAGGCCTGTCTTTATGTTTTATCTTAAGCACTACTAGCCTTTGTTCACCATACTCACTTAACTTTTAATTGTTTACCTATCAATCAAATCTGTACTATTTACACTCAATTTTCTCTTAGATCTACATATTTTCTCCATTCTTTCTTTGGCTACTAAGCTTTTTTTTAAAACCTATACAAGTATATACGTGTTATTATCACTGCCCTGTGTATACTTATATCATATTAGAACAATGGAGGAGAGTAACTATTGCTTTACTACATACTATACAATCAAGTATTATAGTTTAGGTGGCCACAAATAGTCTGACACAAACCGAAGTCAAAGCCATGGTAGTTACAGGCTGCTGAAACATGACTCTCAGTATGTCTCTCAGATACCTTCAAAGCCACAAGAGACTTGAGCAATGGAAACTGTAGACTCTGTCACATGGCAGTGCCAGGGGAATCTGAACTTCAGTGTACTGGGCATCCAGTTAAGGGGCTATAGAAACCCATGTCCCACAGCATGCAGTGGGTCACCAGGGGCCCTTTGGGGGAGTTTTCCAATGGTAGGAACACATTTCCTTGGTATACCCATAAATATGTAGTATTTCCCACTTACAGATAAAAATAAAGGACCAAGAGCAGATATGTGAATGAAATCCTGTAAATAGAGTTGAGTGTTTTCTTTGACAGTAGTTCACAACTCAGTTGTGAAGATTTTTTAACTTTTATTATTCTACCTAAACAATATCATAATATAATATTCTAAGAGAGGAGAAGGAAGGAAAGATAAAAAGAACTTTTTTCTTGACCTGAGTTCAAACTGTAACTTATAAAAGCATAAACCAATGTCTTTCATATGAACTGGGAAATATGAAAGATAAGACTAAAACTAATAGCACCTTTTAACTAGGCTTTTCCTACAAGTATCTGAAGAAAAATGTCAAAACACTTAAACCTAAACCAGGGCCTAGTCCCACAGACTATTAGTAAAATGGGTAGTCCCTTGCCTTTAACAGGCATCATTTTACATGTTTCAGTCCAAATGTGGTTTGTAGTAATATTGTCATAATATGCTCAAGAGTATCTGGAAATAAAATGCAGACCAGTAAGCGTGAGCTCTGGAATTATATGGCAATCTAAGACAAGTATATGTATGTGTACATGCTCAGCTTACCTGGAACACCACTCGAGATTTCTCTAAAAGGTAAGTTCTCATATTGGCACCAATGATTCGATATCTCTTATCAAAACCAATCTCAATATACTTCCCAAAACGGCTGCTATTGTCATTCCTGGTTGTCTTAGCATTTCCAATTGACTAAGAAGCAAGGGAAAAAATAAGATTTTAGTAGTACAGTTTATGACACATCATCTACAGAGTTGGTTCAGGGAGAAAAAGGATACGATAGAACACAACCCTTTAAAACAGATTCTTTTAAGAACAGAACCAATTTTGCCCCTGCAGACGGAAGTGTATGTTTTGCTCACTGCACAACCACACAGATATATAGTAATAGTTCGTATCTGCCTTGTTATTCTCACACAGTTATTTTCATAAACAGTAAACATAAACCAGCAGCTGTGAGATTTTCATACACCATTTGCAGTATCTGAACATATTCATGCCAGCAAAAAAGAGAATGGGTAGGCCCAGGAGCTTCTAAGGCACAAGCCGTCTTAGTTAAATGCCAGAGTTTTGATTTCTTGAAAATCTTAGTCTGTTTTATGTAAATAAGCTGATTAAGACAAATTAATATTCTCCTGAAAATGTTGCCGCGGTGTTCAGGATCTCATTAGCCAGAAGTTTCTATCATCTAATCCTGTGACAACAAAAGTCCAGTGTACTGCTTATCTGTAGAGTATTAGCCATTTTCAGAAACCAGATACAATAACATTTGGCTTTGGATTTTGATAGTTGTATCTAACTTGCAAAAGATCTGCTATAGAATGCAGAGAATGTAACTTTCTGCTAATTTTTTATATAATCTTAAAATGGCATATGTGCTGCTTTCTGATTTAGGTAGCATGCTTCTATACATTTTCTTTCAAGGCAAAGCAAAAAACATGGCGTAGTTAAGAAAGCAAGTGTTCACATGATGCATATATTAAATGTTTAATATGGTAAATTCATAAGATTAATATCTTTCACTTGTGCAAAGCCTGTGACTATTAGGTTTAGAATACTGAAGCCATAGCAAAGAGAAAGTTGTGAAAATGCTCTGGAGTGTTAAAAAAAAACAATACAACTATAAGTGATAAAAACAGTAACATAGCCACAAAACTCAACACATTAGATTCTCTGATCAATCAAAGAAAATGTATTTTCACTCTCTGAAATACAGGGCAGGTACTGCCCCTTTTTATTTCAGCAATAAGAACACCGCTATATTTTAGGTTACCATTTTAAATGGAAAGAATGCCTGAAAGCTATCCTCCCAGCAAAATAACAGAGTGATCTAATGTAGCCTAAGATAACTATAACTGAACAATACAGATATTCACTCAGATATTCTCCTTCTTGATATCATAAAAAGCACATCAAAAAGTCTCCATATATTCCCATTATTTTTATTTTGTTTAGAAAAAGAAATTAATGATAAATGCAATATTTTCTTTCAACACAATCAATTCTATCAAAGAACAGATGAAGAGTTACATAGAGTAGCATGGGAAGTAGCAGTAATAGTTACTGAGTGCTTACCAGGCACTGTCTTGGGCTCTTTCCTATCCCCAGTTAAGCAAGTTGGGAGAAGGGTGAGTCACAGCTTCGCCTTCATCCCTGACTCTTATCCCACCTTCCATATGTTATCTCTCCGCCACTTACTCAGAGTGGGAGTCAGAGTGGCCAACTTGCTAAAACAATACTACACTCTGTATGAAGAGACAGTGAGTAGACAAGGGTTGAAATAGACTCCTTTGTCTTTGGCAAAAGGTATTTAAACATAGAACAAAGAAGGGCAGAAGAAGCAAGTGAAATAGAAATCTGAAGATGTGGGTATCAGACCAGGCCCTATTACCAACTTGCCATCATTTAAGCTTTAGTGCTTCAAGTATAAACTGACTAGGAAAAATGAGCCCAAGGGTCCTTTATGAAAATAAAATAATATGGTTCTAAGCCTTGAACCTGATAATAGAAAGGTTCTATATGTAAACAGTACATTTTGTCCATTCCCCCTAATTGCTTCCTCTGCCTTATAAGTAGTGTATATACAACGGCCTCCCTTAATGCTATTTTCATTTCAATCAGCAAGAAACTGCTAAAGGAAAGAAGTTTTGTGGTCTTGATTTTACTACTGATTTCAGTGAAATGCTGACAGAGTTACTCTTCTTAACTAAATAGAGATGAAAATCTTCATCTACTGTTACTGAAGATTAAAAAAAGAACTATTAAGACTCCATCTTAGGAAGAAAGTTTCCAGGAGAAAAGGAAAAAAAAAAGAAAATGAGATAAAATAGAGCAAAAAGAATTACTTCTCTGTACATCATCTGTATTTTGCAAAAAGAGTAGTTTGCTTCTTAAAGCACTATGATGTTAACCATGTAAGATGCTCACTATCCAATGATGAATTTCAGCAGTTCACTAGAGACCTGGACCTACCTTTTTTGATATCACAGTAAAGAACTCTGATACAGAGGCATAGCCTCAAGGCAGGTTTAAAGCTAAAAATTTTCTGGGCCACATATTCAACATTTTACCTATGTTTTTTCCTGTAACTATAAACCCTTTGTCACCATTCTCAGCCCCATATTCCATTTTAATCTTTGAAAATGGGATGGCTTAATTTGTAGTTGTTGAAAATTAGTTCTCTCTTTAACAAATTTTCTTACTAAAAATTCTCATAGAGAAACTAACCAATAATATAGCAGGAAGTAGCTAAGCATAACTGATACCTTTATCTTTTTTGTTCATCCTAGCAAACACGGTAAATTCCTTACAACTGCATATTAAAAAGTAGTATCTGTGGCCATTCCAAATTTTTAATAACACTCATACTAATACAACTCAAATCTGTGTTGTAGAAAAACTGATGTAGCTATTTTTCAAAAGAAATATAGCAAGTTCAAAATATTTCATTCAACTTGACATATTCTAGAAGGTTTATACCAGACTTATGTTATTATATGATACAGGCCTAGAAAAGATGAGATTCCTTTGATGCCATCACGATCAAGACTATGGGATATTCTAACATTAAGGACTAAGAATGGCCTAAACCATTGCCAAATATTAAGAATTCATGGCCATGGCCAAGAAAAAGTCAAAATACGCTAGGAAGCCCTGTTGTTTTTTGGGCCAAAACCCCAAAATGACTCTACAGACTGTATTTCCCCAATATTAATACCAGTGGCATCCACTACTGTATTTGTAGCTTAAATTCTTAAAAATCTCCATAGTTGCTTAAAATTTTACTACTCTCTTTTGATACAAACATCTGTTTTCTCCTCTCCATGCCATTTGAGAAAACTTTTCCAGTTCTCTTCCCATAGTGCACCTAGTCCAGGAGGCCTCTTAACTTCCCCAGCTTATCTTGACCTCTTGACCCCAAGAATAGAAGTCCTGCTGCTCTAGGGGCAGCTCTGTAGGCAAGGGGTCATGGCATTCTGTTCTGATGTGTCACACACAGCACTGCAAACCAGGCACAATTACCT
The DNA here is from genome assembly GCA_028627145.1 of Eidolon dupreanum. Lineage (NCBI taxonomy): Eukaryota > Metazoa > Chordata > Mammalia > Chiroptera > Pteropodidae > Eidolon > Eidolon dupreanum. Next base: position 47,010,937 of record CM053509.1, on the reverse strand, counting down.
CTGGACTGATTATTGCAAAAACCACTTGTACCACAGGTGCACCAGGCCAGTTCTAAACTCCATCTGTGTTTGGGTGACAAATAAGGCTTGAGAAAGGAAAAAAACATGAATAAAAATGCTAATTTGAATTTTTAATAAGAAAGGTTTGTTTCTGCATGTCCAGACTAATTTCTCTCCATTTAATGAGACATACTTTTCTCTGTTTAATGGGACAACTTACAAACATGTAACTTTCCTAAAATCATATTGGACAAATAATTCTCTAGTTACAAATTCTAAAATACTCAAATTCTCACACAAACAGGTCCATTTTCTTTGGCATAAGCATTTCTACTTTGTATACATATTCCACTTTTGAAAGGACAGCCTTTCTCAAGAATTTATAATTACCAAATTTCTTTTTCTAACCTAAAACTTGTGTGATATGCTTGACAGAAACAAGAAGAAAAATGTTTGCAAGGTCACGATTTAAGTTTACAATTCAAATTTGGGAAAAAATCAAAACTTTAGAGCAAAATAAGTTGGACTAAGTACACAAAATTAAATGTGGGCAAAGGAATAATGAAACTCATTCATGCTTAAACATAGTAACTCCTATGTTTTGGACGGAGCTTAAAAAAGAACTCAGGATTGGGAGAAATGAGTAACTTATACTTCTAGTACAAGGAACAATAGAGTCAATTAATAAAAAAGAAACTTCAGAAAATGAAGTATCACCGCCAGCTATTTAGAGGCAACAATTCAATGTCAGGTTAATTACCCAGGATAAGGAAATAAAACAGATTCCTCTTTAGCTGACTTTACTCAAAATGTCTACCTTAGTGAACTTTTATTTTTCCTAGATCTCTTACATACATGTGGAGAAGTATTCTTCTAACATGTGCTGAATCAATCAACTGTTTTTACGTTTCTTAACAAGAGAATATAGTAAGAAGGCCAAGGCTGCCACTGTCTTACCTCCATGATGGGGTTGGAGGCCAAGACCTTTTCCTCAACATTGGCTTCACTGGCAGAACCACTTACAGTTGCAAAGTATCGCATGGCATACTTAGCTGAGACTGTTTTTCCTGCCCCAGACTCTCCACTTACGATGATGGATTGATTTCGTTCATCTCTGTAAGACAAAGAAGAATAACTGACAGTGCTGCCCGCTTCTGAATATGATTAACATTATTTCCTCTATGTTCTTATCAATGAGTCATGGTGAATTTCTGCTGGTTCATACATGCAACAATGTGGGAAGGAACTTAAGAATGATAAGTCCTAATAAAAATAGCTACTTATAAACTATCAATGAACAGAGAGAGAGAAGATATCAAGCATTAAATTAGAGAGCATCACATCTAAGGATAGAGGGTCACTGAATTTTTTATGTATACATAACTCAAAGATATTATTTTATTCCTAGAGAATTATTTTGGTATATTACAGTGTTGTCAATCACTTCAGAAGAGAATGGAGCCACAGCAAAGGAATGTGGAAGAAAATCCTATTTAATTAAAATTACAAATTGTCTACTAGCTGATACTCCATAAAGTAGTGTCTCCCACAAGCTCTATCTTCTACTAAAGTACCCTCACTACCAGAGAAGAAATGGTTCATTTGTTGGCTGGTTTGTTCAAATATGTCAGAACTCAAAGACTATTACCTTTAATTCATTTACATAATGACTCAAAAATTCTTAGTGATGAACCTGCTCATAAGACTCATTTCTTTGAGGATAAAGACTTACGTCATGTTTATATTTAATATCCAGCACCTAGTCCAGAGCCTCACACATCAAAAATGCTCATAAATGTGTATTGTTTATCAGTAAATAGAACTTCATGAGCAACCTAGCCTAGGAATCAGCTTCTCTGATTTGGCTATGATTTCTACTAGGACATAAGTAGGAAACTTCCACCTCTTGAGATAAAATCAGCAGTCAGTTTTAATTCGTCAAAATAACTGAATGAAAGGTGGTATCATTTGTGCCCTTAATTTACAAAGAAACAAGATGACTTCAAAGGTTTTTAGTGGAACTATCTTATAAGGCCACAAGATGGGAAGGTTTTTCTGCTACAGAAGATGATCCTTTTATCTTTGAAAAGAGATTTATTTATCCAACAAATATTCATTAAACATCTCCTACATACCAAACATTGTGCTAAATACTAGAAATATGTTACATGAACCATGATCTGCATCCTCAAGTGGTTGATGGTCTAACAGAAAAGACAGACTAGTATTTCAAAATTATATATGATGGGGCACTGAGAAGGAGTAAGTAGTCAGGGAAGACTCCCTGGAGGTGATATCTGAATAAGATCTAGAAAGAGGAGTAGGAGAAAGCGAGGGATGAGAAAGTTAGGAAGGAAATGTTCCAGGGAAAGGAGGTAACAGAAATGAAAGCTCAGACACATGAGAAGTTAGGAAAAAGCAGATAATTCTGTTTGGATGAAACATGGAGCAACAGCAGATAAGGCTGCAGAAGTTAGCAAGAACTAGATCATAAAGGTCTTCCATGAGATGTTAAGGAATTTGAAATTCACCTAAAGGTTATCGAGTGCCACTGCAGGGTTTTAAACGAAAAAGAACACAACCTAATTAGTAAAATCACTCTGGCAGCAATGTGGAATATGGGTGGCAAGGGAGTCCAGATGAAAAATTATCAAAGTCTAAATAAAAGTTGTAGTGATCATGATTGAGAGAGGCAAATGGGTTTAAGAGATACAAAAGTAGTAGGAAATCAACCATTCATGTTAGTAAATTTCCAGAGTAGGAATTTAGGACTTTTCTAAAGAAAAGGTTCTTTTTTTCTTTGAGAAAATGAGGGTCACTGTCTTATTTTACAGACCTTGAAAATGTGGTGGGAATACCCAGCACAGGCCTAATAAATACATTCATATCACTCTAACAGGGCCAGATAGCAGCCTGTTCCTAACATTCTGACTCTCAAACTGTGCGGAAATTCTTACTACAAGTTTGTATGTAACATTATTTTTACAATGACTATTTTATAATGAGGTTCAACTTCCTTGAACCTCATACTCACCATCTCATTTCTCTATTATTTGAATTTCTAGACCCCGGGATACTCCACTGCCACTGTTCATTTTTGGCTGATTTCAAGATAAATCATCATTTTTGGCTGATTTCAAGATAAATCATCATTTTTGGCTGATTTCAAGATAAATCATTCTGGTAAAACAGTTCTCACTGTGGTGCCACTGTCCTTTTTTCAGTCATTTAAAATGTCCTCAGAATTTATCTTTTTAATACATTAATCAAGGGACTATATCAGTAGTCTTCAGATTACCTTCTACAAAATGATTAGAAAAATGGTCTCTCCCTAATTCTTATATGATAGGTTCTGTCACTACACCCTACATGATAGGTAACTTGACAAAAGTCTCCCAGCACTTTTTCTAATAGAAAACTAGGTGAGGAGGCTGCCAATAATCTGATGAAAAGGAAATTTTAATAGGAACTGCTCTAAACTGTACTGCCTTTGAAAAGCTATTTCGAATCTTAACGAAAAACTTTTATATCAAAAAACCTAAAGATTCATATGTAAAAGCCCTTTCCTACTATATGGGGAAGAAGAAAAATATTAAAGGCAATAAGATCAAGATTGTTCAAATGTATCACAGAGATTTGTACAAATACCCACATATAGACACTAATGTCAAGCACATGCCAAATACATTTTCTTTTCCACAATTTAGGATCTTCTATCCACAGAACCAATAGTTTTTAAATGTTTTTGAGAGACTTTGTTATTTCTTATATTTTCCTGACTTTTTGGCAGAGAGAATTATCTTTTTTTCAAAGCCTAGTAGACCATTCCGATATATAAATGAGTACCACTCTTCCATCATATAAAATTCTTTGAATCCAGATTCCAGTCCTAGCTTCTGCCACTTACCAGCTTCATGGCTTTGAGTAATTACATGACCTCTTTGGGTCACAATTTTCTCATCTTTAAGATTAAATGGCATCTAAAGTTCCCCTCAGAATCTGAAGTACTATGATCTAAAAGTAGAACTAACCCTGCAACTGATTTTTCAGATGTTGGACTGGCCACAGCCTGTACCCTAAGCCAGGGCAAACTCTCAGGACAACTGGAACAGGACAGGCCTACAGATACTCAGATTGTGAGATGAGCAAAATTTTTTCACTGGAGGACCCCCAAATCAGAGATGGTCAAAATCAATAAAGGGCTACAAAGATAAAAATATAAAATAACCTTACATTAAGAACAAGAATCAGAAATCTTTATAAAATAAGTACAATAGTCTTTAAAATGTTTTTCAGTCCTATCTGGCCATTGGAAAAAATGCCAAAAAGATAGGACAAGAGCAGAGACAGGGAGAAGTAAGGAGCCAAGTAGAGACATGGAAGGGAGAAGGGCAATTCCTAATAAAGGCATACAAAAGGAAAAACAAGTAGAGTATGATAGAGATGGGAAGAAAACAGACACACACACACACCCAGGATAAAAATTTTTTGGTTTCAAGGTGACTAACAGAGTCCACTCTCTTCTATCTATTCATTTGAGCTGTGGCTTTTAGATTGTTCTTTCACTTGACAAACATGTAATGAGTAGCCATTATTTACCAAGCATTTTAAGAAGACAGAAGACTTTAGGATCATAGCCTATTGATGGGGAGCTAAAGCACACAGTTAAAACTCAGTGGGATAATTGCTAAAAAATAAAACTTCATAGGACACTATGAAGGCATGATGGAAGGGTATGGAATTTCTGGGAGATGTGAGGAGGGGATGTCAGAAAAAGCTTGCCAGAGAAGATGATGCCTGAATTTACTTTCTTTTTTAACTGGGGTGACGTTGGTTAATAAAATAGTACCTATAGGTTGCAAGTATACAATTCAATAAAACATCATATGTTTATTGCATTGTGTGTTTACCACCCAAAGTTAAATTTCGTTCTGTCACCTTATATTTAACCCCCTTTACCCTTATCTACTTATCCCCTTGCCCACTTCCCTCTGGTAATCACTATACCGTTTTGGCTGATTTCAGGATAAATCATTCTAGTAAAACAGTTCTCACTGTGGTGCCACTGTTCTTTTTCTAGTCATTTGAAATGTCCTCAGAATTTATCTTTTTAATACATTAATCAAGGGACTGTTTCAGTAGTCTTCAGATTACTTTCTACAATATGATTAGAAAAATGATCTCTTCCTAATTCCTGTATGATCGATTCTGTCACTACACCTTACGTGATAGCTAACTTGACAAAAGTCTCCCAGCACAGTCTGTGTCCATGAGTTTCTGTTTGTCTTTTTCGTTTGCTGCAATCAGTTGTATACCCCACATCAGTGAAATTATATGGTTTTGAACTTTTCTAACTTATTTTACTTAGCATGATAATCTCAAGATCTACCAATGTTGTTGCAAATGGCAGTATTTCACCTTTTCTTATGGCTGAATAATAACCCATTGTATATATGTACCACATCTTCCATCATATAAACTTCTATCTAAGGGTATTTTGGTTGTTTCCATGTCTTGGCTACCATGAATAATGCTACAGTGAACATCATGGTACATATATCTTTACAGATACACATTTTCAAAATTTTGGGGTACATATCCAGAGGAGAGATTGATGGGTCATATGGTAATTCTATTCTTAATTTTTTGAGGAACCTCCATTCTGTTTTCCATAGTGGCTGTACCAACTTGCAGTCCCACCAGCAGTGTATGAGGTTTCCTTTCCCCCTGCCCCCCTCCCCCAACAACCTCTCCAACACTTGTAATTACTTGTACTGTTGATGACAGCCATTCTAACTGGTGTAAGATGGTACCTCATTGTGGTTTTGATTTGCATTTCCCTAATAGCTAGCGAAATTGAGCATCTTTTCATATGTCTGTTGGCCATTTATAATCTTCTTAGGAGACATGTCTGTTTAGGTCCTCTGCCCATTTTTTAACTGGATTATTTGTTTTTTTTGTTGTTGAGTTGTATGAGTTCTTTGTATATTTTGGATATTAGACCTTATTGGAGGTGTGTTTGCAAATATCTTCTCCCATTCAGTTGATTGCCTCTTTGTTTTATTGATGGCTTCTTTTCCTGCGAAGAAGCTTTTTAGTTTGGTATAGCCCCATTCATTTATTTTTGCTTTTACTTTCTTGCCTTGAATTGACTCTTACATGGTTATTAGGAGAAACCAAATTGTGTGGGAAAAGGGAAATGGGAATTAATCATGAAGAGGCACTGGAAACTGGAGGAAAAAAATTATTCAAGGAGAGATTATCCACTCTGGTTGAATAAAGAGAGAGGTTTTAAACTTTAGTGTATTTTTCTTCTATGGTCTTCAGTATCTATATCTATATAGTATCGATATCCCTATTTGGTCTGCCCAGCCTTTTCTCATGTCTATTAAGTTTTCACTTTGTATCCGGTATATTATTTTATAGATTTTCCTTCTAAACTTTACCCTTTAAAAAATGTAATCTCTCTAGTTTATTATGGTTACACTGAATACTATTCATACCTTCCAATACCATCAACTTATCCTCTGCAAATTTAATGAGCATACTTTCAATTCACATGCAGGTCATTAATGAGGAAACTAAGTAATGTTTCCCTCAGGTCTGACTCATGTGGAACACAGTTTAATATATCCACCCATGTTGATGTTGACTCTGATAACTACCCACTGGGTGCTGCCAGGTACCCTAGCTGGTAAAGTGTATAAGCACCTACGTCTAATTTTTAGCTTATAAGTGAACATGGTCACGTAAAACAGAATCTAGAGTTTCACTTTTTCTCAGGCAATTCATCTAATTATTTTTCCCTTTATTTGATCCCATGTTTTAAAAAAGAAAACATTAAGTTAGTGTAATATAATACTTTCTTACAAAACTGTTTTTATTGTGGTGACTTAAAGATGTGGCTTCACTTGAGACGCTAATCCCTATCTCTCTTATTAGAAAGCTGATAAGTTTTCTATTTTATAATGACTTGTCAAAAATCAAGCTACTCTGGTCTCTATGACTACTACTTTTGATCAATCCCAAGAAGACTTAAACTTTAAAGATTTATACTAGACAATAAGTTTGCAAAGACACTAATAAGTATTAACTTTAAGGTGTAAATATTTACTATAAAAGAGTGTGCTGGCACTTATGAAAGCTGTGCTTTAGAGGCAGAGAGACTATTCGGGAAATGAAAATAAGTGTTCCCTACAGATACATGCTGAGGTCATTCAATTCCTGGTGAGAAGCCTGTCACTTGCTTATGAGATTCTCTCATGGCAATCTGACTTTTCTATTCCATCAGTACAGAGCCTCTGCGACTAATATAAAGATGTCATAACAGAAGTAGCTAATATTTGTTTATAACTTTTACAGATTCTTATAGTTACTGTTTTATTCCTACTGTAACCTTATGGGGTAGACAGTACTCAGCAAGTCCCCAATTCACATAATAAAGAATTCTGAAGAGAAATTATTTACCGAGAGCTGAGGTGGTCCAGAAGTAAAATTTGACTGGGATTATGAAGAATAAATAGAAATCAGGCAGATAAAGGAAGACGGAGAAGGATATTCTAGGCTAAATAAAAGGTGCAGATATAGAAGTATGCAATGTTAAGCTGAGGGGTTTAAACATGTTAGAGGAGTAAGGCCATTTGGCTGAAAGTAAAAAAATTAAATGACAAAGAAGAAAGGCTTTGGAGTCTCAGAGCTGGATTCAAATCTCCGCACTCAGGTACTGTTTATTAGCATGATAGCCCCAACAACTTACTTTCCTCAGTTTCCTCACTTGTAAAGCGGAGGTGATGACGTTTGCTCCCAGGGATGTAATGAAGATTAGAGGTAACATGCTAACACCATGCTTGGCACATTGTAGGTATCTAAACATGGCAGCTATTAATTAACGTAAGTTAATCCACCTTTTCATATCATACATAAAACTCTCCTTGTCAGGTAGGATGCATTACTTCAAGTTTGTTTGTATAAATAGGCTACTTGGTACCACATGGTAGCTGAGTCACAGGTGGTCAGGAGTATACTATTTTTCCAACCTTTTTGTAAGTCTGAAATTATTCTTTTTTTAAGGAAAAAAAAAAGGCAGCATTACAATGAGGCTCTCCTTGAGCCCTCTGGCCTACCCAGCACTTCCTACCTCCTTTCTAAATTTATTTTTTACAGTACCACTTATTAGTACATAACAGCCTGTATATATTTATTTTCATTGTTTTTCATACCTAACTTCATTAGAATAGGTATTTTTGTCTATTCTGTCTAATTTGTTCACTGCTGTGTCCCCTATGTTCCAAATAAAGGTCTGTTGAACAAGCAATGGATTCTATCTTCCCTAAAGACGTGAGGGGCCTCTAGGAGCACTGATAATGAGAAACACCAGGATTCACATATAGTAAAGATGGCACATCTTCATTTGGTAAGGGAAAAAATGGCAAGAAATGATCCTGCAATGTCAATTGCTGACTATAAGTTAAGAAACCAACCAATAAACCAACAAACCTCCAGTTATTAAGAAAAACAACAAACAAGTCTCCAGTTAAGAAATCACATCCAGTGGCTGAGCCATAAGAAATAATGGGAGTGCCGGGGGGTAGGGGGTAATATTAGAAAACCAAAGTAAATCTAAGGGTAAAAGGTCAGAAATATTTATATAAATCTAACATTACTTGTGGATTACCAGTAATAAAGATGGTACAAGCCAAGCTTTCATATTTAAGAAGAAATTTTCAAACAAGCGGTATAGTTATTTATGAGCATTATAAAATTTTTCAGAAATTATTTTTAGGCTCTAGAATTCCATGCAATTCCTTCTCTGCCTAGTAGTTCTCAGGTTATACCTGTGGTGCTCACTCTGTACTGCAATGCTTCAATCCTATACAAAATACTGATGACCTTTCTTCTAACTTTAGGGAAACAGTAATACTGATAGATGAAATTTTCTCAGTTTTAAGCTTAAAAATATATAGTTTCTTAAACTTGTGACACTTGTTACTATTCTATAATAGAAGCTGGTATCATATGGCATGGTATAATATGGCATGTTTAGTCATTTTATATTTAATATGTTAATATTTCACATTGTCAGGCTAATGGAATTAGAAAACTATTCTTCCTAGTTATGTGGCCTTGGGAAAGTTATATAACTTCTCAGTGCTTCAGCTTTCTCATTTGTAAAATGAAGATTAATAATGATACCAACCTCAGAAGGTTCTAAGAGGAGAAAATTAGTTAATAAATGGAAGGCGAATAAACATTGTCATGCACAGAAAGAGTACTTAATAACTGTTTGCTGCTAATTAGAAGTATTAATATTTTATTATCAAAAGGGCATATCATGTTCTGTGGACTCTGTCACTGAAATAATTCTAAAATTCTGTCATACGCTGATCCAATTATGTACAAATAAACTCTCCCTGGTTGGCAAGGAAAAAATAATAACCTCCGCAGTATTAGTTTTCTCTCCACTTCATAAATTGCTTTAGTATTTCCCATATCATATTTATAATGTGCCAATTTCTTACCCGTAGGTTGGAGAAATAACTTAAATATATACTCTTCTTTTATGCATCCATAGTTTTGTATTACATTATTAAGAGTGTAATCTAGTCTTGAAAACAGCTTTTTTTCCAATCTCCACTCTCAAAATGTAAGGGTTCCACGATTAACATCAAAGACATTTAGCTGATGCTGTTCAGAATCACTAATGCCCTAGCACATAACACTAACATTAAAATTCACACTTTCCTTGAGATTTAATTCCCTAAGATACAGGCAGATTTCTCCCAGCTCTTAGGCCTTTTAGTTCTGGTCCGCCATTCACTACCTGAATGACACTGGGCAAATCACTTAATAACAACAAACTTTGATCCACTCACCTGTAAAACATAACATCCATCCTTGCAGAGTCACATGATCATGATGAAATTCCAAAGGCAGTTTTTAAAAACTAGATGTTCTTTTACAAATGCGAGGTTATTTTAGTAACAATGCAGGATATCTGAGATAAACTTCATTAAGGCTGTTTATTTAATAATAATTTGCAAGTTGCCATTCACTGTATTTTAAAATACTGCAACTCAGCAAAGAAGAAATGATCACATCTAATAACAGTCATGAATTAATAAACAGAGCTTCCACCAACCTGGCCATTTGCTTGTAAGCTTCTTCAGCCACTGCAAATATATGTGGGTCCATATCACCCATGTTCTGACCACTGTATGCATTAATAATATCTTCTCCGTAAATAGGCAGCTGTTCATAAGGATTTATAGCTACTAGGACTATACCTGGTGAGGGAGTAAAAAAGAAAAAGAAGTCAATGATATCCTAATGGGCACATCAAACTTGGTAAAATAAGAATCAAAATTAACACACATTTCAATTTCAGTTAATACTGAACTAACAAATTGTTAAGGATAAAAATATGTCATAGCCTTTGCCTCTGAACCCATTATACCTAGTCCTAACTACAACACCATGTAAAAACTAAACTAGGCTATTTAAAATAATAAAAATTGTGGCAATGTTCAAAGGACTTTAAATATTTAAACCCAAAATTCCAATTCTAGAAAATTTATCCAAATTAAATAACTAGAGATTAATGCAAAGGGTTTTATTTTTAAATGAAGATGTTTATCATAATGTGATTCATAACAGTGAAAAGTGAAAACAGATAAAATATATAATAGTGGTTAAATATTTTGTAATATCCAGATGACAGACTATTGTGCTTCCACCACAAATCATGTTTTAAAAGAATATTAAGTATCATAGGAAAACATGACACAAAACTGATTGACACAAAACTGAGACTGATTCCAATTTTATATCTATTCATACTCTCTCACATGTACACACTTATGGGATATATCAATATGACATTGGTTATTGTTTGGTGATGAATTACATGTAATTATTTATGTAATTATTTTCCTTTTTATACTTTCTTGTATTTCCTTACATTTTACATTATATTTACATTATATTATATTTAGGTGTATATTAACTTAATGAAGTCATTCATTCAACAAATATTTTTTCAGCTCCAATTATGTTTCAAGTCTAAGTGCTAGGTTTATAATAGTAAACAAAAAAAGACAAATCTTTACCCTCATGGACCTTATATTCTAATAGGAAATTCAAACAATTAGCAAGATAAGTAAAATATATATCATAGGTTAGATAGTAGTAAGGAAAAAGGAGAAAAAGTTAAACAGAAGGGAGACAGATACTAAGGAAGGGACAAGGGGTTTGTGATTTAGATAGGAGGGTGGGCAAGGGACGGCTTCACCAAGAAGTTTACATATGTAACAAGAAAAAGTAAAGAAAAATGAAAATTGAGAAAAAGAAATATTTAGTCAATAGAAAAGGAAGAAAAATCGTTAATATCAATGGTAAATCTTTTCAGAAGAAACGCTATCTGTTTCTGTCTAAAACAGGAGGGTAATGAAGAAATTATAGCACTGAGTTGGATACTCCAAGCAAACAAACTTAGAAGGAAACAAATGGAAATGTTGGATCTGAGTCTCAGAGAAGTACAAGTAGTGAAAAAAAGATAAGAAGTCAATAGAGAAAATGAAGAAGAAGAAGAAAACAGAGAAAAAAAGGAAATAGGGGAAGGAACCCAAATGTACACACATGTGCATGCTTAATTTCTAAGAGAAAGAGAAAGAATCCTGAGCTGGGTCCCTGAGAGCAAATACTGCAGCGAGCATGGGCCCATGCAAGCAGATCAAGCTAGAATAGTTACTATGAGTCAAGTTAGTCCTCCATTTCTAAGCAATTGAGAAAAAGAGGACAATCAACTCAAACCAGCCCTGAACATAAGTCTTTGGACATTGACTCTTCATGTAGTAGTTTTTGTAAGAGATAAAAATAACTGGCAAATTGGCATTGAATTTGACATACGACTTCTCTGGTGGGGGTAAATCCAAAAAATGGGTCCAGTTCTTTTCATTTTGAGAAAAATTATCTAAGTTCACAAAAGAGCTTCTTCAGCATAAAATGCAACCAGCTAATGAACACTGGTAAATCTTTCTGATAAGCCTGAAATGAATTTGTCTCTAAGAGAAAATCAAACTGCACCCTCCTTTCCTCATGCAGAGTATTTCCAAGGCTATGCCCATTAGAGGAAAGCATTCACAGTCCACTGAGACAGCAAGGCACACTACGTACCACAATATGTATAAATAAGTTTGGAATCAATAAAGCGAACTCTGAGATTGTGGAGCACAGCAGGCTCATGAAGATAGCTGAGGGCTGTGAGGTCATTTTCACCCACGAGTATGTCAGGGTTTCTTAAGTGAGGCAGTTCCTTGGTCTTTGGATCTAGACGATACTCCAAATCCTGAAAATACACAAGATACAGCATATGGATAAATCACAGCCATAAACATGAAACAAGCCCATGCATTTTTCTTATTTCCTATTCCTCGGTTGCTTCTCAGTTTTAAACACATTATACTTCTGACACCTTCCAAAAGCACAGAGACTGATGGAAATAGCAAAAAATAAGGAGAGTCTTCTTTTTCACTAGATATATTAACTTTTATTAACAATTTTTGCTAATACAGTTTGAGAAGTCATAGCCTAGATTATTTTACCCAGTTACTGAACCAAACGTTTTTGATCTTTATTTAAGCTTTTTTCTTTTTTTCTCCCACTTCACCTGTAATAAATGAAACGTAATATAACAAAGTGGTCAAGACTTTGGCTCTAGAGTCAGATCCACCTGGATTCAAATCCTAAAACTGGTACTTCTTTAGTGTTCTTGGGTACATTATTTAACCTAAATCCTTCCTTTGTAAAAAGGGCATAATGGAAAGAGCTCACAGGGGTGTGGTAAAAATTAAATGAGGCAATGCCTAGCATGTGGTAAATACTTGGGAACTCCTGAACTCCAAGAAGCCCAAGCATCCCTTGATATTAGCAATATGTGTATGTGTATAAATATATACACATATGTGTACTTTTCTTGAAAGACAATCCACGGTTTTCATTTGATTTTTTAAAATTTTATTTTATTAGTTTCAGTATACAGTACATTGGTTAGACATTTATATAGTTTATAAAATGATCCCCCTAATCACTCTTTCTCTCCTCTGGCTCTCTACCTAGCCAATATATTAAAGCTAACTGCATTCCCTATGCCATGCTCCCCATCCCCATGACCATCTATCAACTACTAATTTGTACCTCTAGCTTGGCTTCAAAAGTTAAGAAATACTACTCACTTTAAAGCCAAGGGAATATGGCTTTATAGCAAAGCCAAACATGGAAACTGTCAGTTCAACTATGTATTAAAGGCAAATAACATAAAACAAGTGAAAAGGGAAAAAATGCAATTTAATTATGGGGAGGGAAAAGTTGGTTTTCTAAAAAGCCACTTTTGTTAATATTGAAGAGATATACAAAGGACAAATATTCAAAGCTGGTTGGAATGAACTATGCTAAATGGGAAGAAAATTTACAATCTCCCCCTCTACCTCTCTCTGTCTGTTTATTAGGGTATAGTAAACTGGTCCTTGCACTGGCTCCTGCAATACATAAAAGAAAGCCACTTCTGGCTGTACAATCTCAGGCAGAACTATTTAATGTCTCTGAGCCTTGGCTTCTTATTTGGAAAATAGTTATAATACCACCTACCAACATACAGGGTTGCTGTGAGAATTAATATAAGAAAACATAACCCAAAGTGCCTAATACAGAGTAGATGACCAATAAATGTTGAATAAATGAACTCCCTAGTTTGTTATTCAAGGCCCTCTAATCTCACCTAATTCTTTCTTACCTTCTTCCTAACTCATCTCCTTGCCCCTGTGCTGCTCTCCTGAAATTCATCCTCCATGGAGCCACCAACAAGTCCTTTCTAAAACACAAACCTGGCACTCTTCCTCTGTTTATAAACACTACAATCAACTGTTTCAATTGTAGCAAGCAGTCGAAGTCCAAGAGATTCAGCACGAACGCCAGGCCCTCTGTGATCTGGTTCTACCCCCATCCTCTTGCCAGTCCTTTACTTGCCACTTTATATCCCAAACAACATAAAACTTGTGTAGTTCCTCAAACGGACATTACTGTGTATGCCTCCCAGCCTTTCCCCTTGCTCTTCTGGATCCCTGAAATGTACTCTCCCTGTCTAGTCATTTTTCAGACAACGCCTCGCTGACCACTTACCTTCACCAGCCCGCCCCGCCCCAACCCCTCCCTGCTTTATCCTATTTCTATTTCTTGTTTATATTTATTATATCATGGGCCCCACAATCACAAATATAACTACTTCTCTTACCTGACATTGATGTCAGAGAGCATACCTTTTGCCACCTCTCAACACGGAATACAGAAGGTACCTTAATATGCAAGCCTTGAACTAGAACACAAATCTTTTTAAATCTCTGCTCCAGTCAACTTGTTATATTTATGATCTCCAAAATACGATCCTCACAGAGTCTATCCCCTTTCTCTTTTTCAGTCCAAATTCTATCTACATTTAAGACCCAGTCAAAATCTTTCCTCCTTAAAGCATTCACTGACAAAGCAGCCCATGATGAATTTCCCTCTACTGGGATTTAAAGTCCCTACTGTCATTACAATATATAGCATAGTGACTATGAGCAGACTATGAAGATGAATTTCTTGGCTCTAAACCCTAGCTTCATCCCTTAAGATCTATATAACCCTGAGCAAGTCCTAAACTCTATTACCACTTCAGCCACAAAGTGGTAAAAATAATAGTTCCACCTAATAAGAGTTGTTTTAAGAATTAAGTGAGTTATAGCAAGTAAAGCACTTAAAGCAATGCCTGGCACGTAGTAAGTGCTCAATACATGGGAACTGTGAGGATAGTATTACTCTTCCGGTAGTTAATCAGAAACTTACCTTTGACATCCTAATGGTATTGAACTACTCTTTACATCTTATATTTTATTTAACTTTTCATGTTCTTATATCTAGTTTCCTTGGCTAGACTATAAGTTGTTTAAAGGAAATTAATGTCATAAAGGTTTTAAGAAAAAAGTGTGACATGCTCTGTCAAATGCAGTGGAGAGATTAAAAAGGGTGGAATTGAGTCCACTTACGCAGTGAATGCAGATGGGAGAGTACTGAGACGCAACTGGTTTTAAGTTTTTCTGGTCACTAGCCAAGTGCTCATATATGATAACTTCTCAGTAATTATTTTTCAAGTGATAAGTCCCAGCAAATATCAAATCTCAGACTGGCTTCTTAGATGATGTTTTCTTAGTTAATATGACAACATTTTATGCTAGCCGAAAAAAATATGCATAAACAGGCATATCTGGGAGGATTAGATGTGAATCTAAATCTAATCATAATAAATTCATGAATCAAAATAATGGATTTTTAAAGCATCTACTATTTTTACAAACCCATTTGGAATAGAAAATTGTTTGCCATTTTGCTATTTTTATCATATAGTAAGTGAAAATATTAGATTAATTCAAATTTACCTTCCAACTGAAGTCAAGTATGTCACAGCAAACTAACAATTTTGAATTCCCTTCACTTTATGTCAATGACAACAAATAAAAGCAAAATTCTTACCTTTCCTTCCTCAAGGTGAAGCAGGAGGACTTTATCCCCTGGCTTATAATCTTTGAGCAGCTCTGCTGACTTCCAAACTTCTTCGGGATCAGGTATCCAAACCCTGGCAAACTAAAAGATGAGAAAAAAAAGTTTTGAAATAGCAAATCAATTACTTTATACCTATATATAAAACATATCATGGATTTATTTATAATTAAATGATTTATGAAAAATCTTGGCCAATATGAAATTAAATTTTTAAATTAGTAGATGAAAAGTATTTTAGCCCCTATAGTACCATCATGCCCAAATTATATGAAAAGTATGCTCTGCATTCTGGTAATAATTTCACAATATATGTAAGTCAAATCACTATGCAGTACACCTTAAACTTACACAGTACTGTATGTCAACTATATTTCAATAAAACTGGGGGAAACGTATGCTCTGAAGAAATAGCTACAACAAAACTACAACTTTGCTTTATTTAGTAAATGTTATCTGAAAATGTAACTGAGGTTAAAATGTAGCATATGAATCTATTTTTTCCGGGAAATGTGAACTTTCATAGATTTCAAAAGTGATTTGAATCACTGGTGTGGAGGTTCAGCCAATTTCGGCAGCACAGCTAGCTATCTTTTCATAGCAGGAGTTACAAACTGAATTTTTTATTGTGGTTTTCATCCTGTGCTCTGCAAAGCCTTGGTGATTTCTCAGGAATTCCTCAGGAGCCATTAAGGTGTGGAGAAGAGGAGAGTAAGCATGTGGCTGGGAGCCACAAGTGTTTTACATACTAGGCATCTGGAATTTTCTTTAAAGAAAGTTCTGTTGCAAATTTTGTTAAAAATTGAGAAAGTACTGTTGTCTAGTATTTTGACTCATTATTTTATAAAGTTGGGTGAAAATGTTAAAAGTAGTAAATGTGGCCAGCAATAAGTTTGGCTCTTGTAGCTTGAACATCATGAAAGGTGCATGATGACCACCAGGGGTTCCGGAAGCAGCGAATCCTTAGCCTCAAATAGACACTCTGGTCATAAGCCAATTTTGGACATTGGGTCAATGTGGAAGAAAAAGAACAAAAGATATTAGCATGAATGAATTCTCCAAACACCATGTTGAAGAGATGTTTTATGATTTCTTGGATTCCTCAGGAACAAGTCTCCCTTTAAAACATATGTACACTAAACCTTGATGCCCATTTTCAGGAATACATCACATATGAAAACACCACCACTGCCGCCTTTCTCTATTTTCTTCAGAGCTCTTTCTGCTACTTGAACTTATTATTGTTATGCTATTGCTTATTTATTATTTCTCTTCCTTCATTAGAAAATAAGCTCCATGTCTGTCTCGTTCAACATAAGAATGCCTGTGTATGTGCTACAAGGCTGGGTACTTAGTATTTGTTGAAAGAATCTCAGAAAAAAAAGGCATCTCCTTAAACTTAATTAAACAGTATGGTAAAATAAACTTAACCACTGCTTTATTTTTCTCTTATTATCACAAACTTTTTGTCTCAACAGTTTGCAGAGGAAAGAGTACTGAACTAGGTTATAGTTTCTTACCGACACTGGCCATTTAGTCTTTATTTTGGGCATCTGCAAAATGGGGATGACAGTGGTACTCATCTAGTTTATGTCAAGGGTTCAACACATAGAAACCTTGTGAAAAGCATACATACATACATATAGTATAACTGTTACTAAGTGTTTTTTCCATAAGAAGTGATTGCTAGTGTTACATGTCAAGTATGTTACTGAAATTTGTTTTCTAACTTTTTCCCCAGTTACACAGTTCATAAACTGGGTAATATCTGTACACATTACTAAATTCTTACTCATTCAATAAACATTTCTATGTACCAACTGCTCCTACTCTGAAGCTTACTTTAGAAAGCTGGTATTTCTGTAACTTTCTCTGGAAGGATTTACTGGTGCTAGAAAAGATATGTAATATGTGAGACTCCAAGTCATGAAAAGACCTACTATCCTGACTGATGAAAGTACAAAAAAAGCAAAATGGGTCCAAGTATGTTTGCAAAAGTATGCCTGACATGCTCTAAACATGAGGAGATTCTCAATAAAATCTAGAAAGACCTGCCTTTATGTTCTTTGTCAATAGCTCAGATTTTCACAAGTACTTTGAAAAGAGGAATGAGCAGGTACTTTGCCGATTTCCAAAAGCTAGGTGTTAACAACAGATAGTAAAGGGAGGCTAAGGTTCTTATATTCAGCAGAGACAAGATATTTAAAGACCAAACATCACCCTGATAACCAACTTCCCTTTATTATAAAGAAATCGATTTTAACTTTATTTCTTGGGAAAGTATCCAAGGAGAAATAGGTCAGAAATCAGTCTACTATTACCATTGTCTTTTTATGGTTTTTTTTCATCTTTAATAGTGACTGCAGAAACACCTACACTAGAACTGGGTCAATTTGAGAGGTGTAAATATATACTTTAGTTGCTAAAACCCAGAGGAATCTCAACCTGACAATGCCCCTTCCTATTGCCTCTGTCACTTCCAATCCTACTTTCCAATCTTCCCCTAAGCCCCTATGAAAAATACACATGGCAGCCCCAAGGAACAGGACTAAACTTGTCCAGCCACATTCAGTGCAGATACTGGGGGAAGGAAGACAAGAATACAAGGCCCCAAGATCACATGAGAAATCTAGAAATGGGACAGGGCAACAAGAGTCAGACAGGAATCAGAAATAGGGGTGGACACACATACCCATAAGTCTTTTAGGGCTTCCTGGTGAAACAGAAGCAGTTAGCAAATGATAACACTAACCAAAGCAAATCAGGATGGACACAGCTCCCAGCAAGACAAGGGAGGTCCAATGTCATGTAACTCGCTCTGCCTTGATTAGCTGGTAGAGGGTGGAGCTTTCCTGCTCCTCATTCCCTTTTCCATCCGTACTCTAGTTTTGGTCCTCATTATCTTGTGAGTCCCTCAAATATCTCACTCATGACAGTTCAGACCTTATTTTAATTATTTATGGGTCTATCTACTGTCCACACTAGACTGTATATCCTTAAGCTGTATTTGAAACCCCTCTAAGAGTGGCCAAGTCCCTGGCCCGCAGTCGGTGGGCGGCACATTTATGCTGATTTTATTTAAGACAGAGCTAGGGCAAGGGAAGGAAAAGAAATTGGAGAATTGGGATGAAAGGGAGCAAAGGCAAACTTCACAGAACTACCTCAGGATTTTTCCTGAAGTTACAAAGCACAGCTGAGAAATGAGAAGAGTCAGAGACTTAGAGAAGATAACTGAAGTAGTAGGTAAAAAAAAAAAAAAAAAAAGAGTAAATGTTTATGTAGGAACTGACAGAATAAGGGGAAACAAGGATTTGGGATCTGAGGGACTGCCACTAAAGCCAAAAACAACAACAAAATAAAAACCTGTAGGAGAAGAAAAGAGGAAAAAGGCTTAAAGTAGGTAACATTAAAATGTAAATACATATCAAAGAAGATTTAGGAGAATTCAAGGGTAAATCTGACTAGAAAGAGAGTAAGGATGAAATGGAGATGGGCTTAACTTTATAACAGTCAAAATCTGAGAAAATACGGCTTGCACAGATTTAAGCTACATAATGGCTTGCGAGGAAAATAAAAACCATCTATCTTTCTACAATGCAATTTAATGAGGCCTGTCTGGCAATGATGAGGTAATTCTGACAGTCTAATGTAAGAACACTGGAAAGGCAGGTTCAGGGGACATGCTTGTACTAGTACTTGCCAGAAAGGGGCACTAAACAGTGCTGGCTCAGCCTAGCACAGCCCTCACACCTTCTCAGGGGTTACACCCATCTCTGCACCCTTAAGGAAGCGCCAGTCACCTTTCTTTCTGTATCCTACCACAATGACAACATTCAAGAAGTCCCTGATTAGTGCTGATGATTCACTCCAAGTTTTACTGACTTTTCTTTTGTCAGTCAAGGAACCCTGAGATGTGAGCACCAAGAACATTTGTTTCTGATGCCTCGGACACTTTGGGAACAAGACTGACAGTAACAGAGTAAATGACCAGTCCCTAAATCCCAAAATATCTGACATGTGATTTTCTCTCCTTCTCCAAACTCCCACATACATTATTAACTTTTCATACAGCACATGTGCACATCTTTCCTAGCTCCCTTATTAAATCATAAGTAGCTTGACAACATGGAATCTGCTTGATTCATTTTTGATATCCCATTGTGAATGTTCACAAATATGAATGTTTTATGTGACAATTCAAACAAACCTATGATAAAAACTAAGTATCCCTGTAGGCTAGGAACTGAAGCAGGAGAGAAATCCTGAATCACCATACCCTCTCCTCCAAACACTGACATTAACATTGATACTCCATATAGTGACTAACTCATATAACCCTTGTGGCATGTTTTTGATGTAAAAAATTCAGAAACTATCACCCTAAAGCACATAATGGGCTTTCCAGAATTTTTACACTCACAATCTCCAAATACTTACTGAAGAAAGAATGATATAATGAACTACCTACCTACCATTTAGGTTCAGAAATCATTAGTAATATTGAAACTCCTTGATGGAACATATTCTTAAACATTTCATTTTCCATCCATTTTCACTCATCACAACTATTCTCCAGTCTTGCCAAACTATGGGTTTGCTGTACCAGGAAAAAGCCCTGCTGCCTTTGCTTTAGCTATTTCCTCTATCTGGCACAAAATCCCTCTTCTTGTTCAGCCAGTAGGTTCCTATTTATCCTTCATATCTATGTTAAAGTACCACCTCCTCTATGAAGTCTTTCCTGACTTATCATTTGGCATTCCATTCTTAATGTCCCCATACCTCATACAATCTCCATCAGAATCCTTATCCCACTAAATGATGTTTTTGTGTGTCTATCTCCCTCCAGAGACTGCGAGCTCCTTAAAAGAAGGGGTGGATCTTCTTCATCTTTGTCTTTTCAGCACTTAACACAGAGCCTGCTTATAACTATTTCTTAATAAACTTTTGTTATATGAATATTCTTGACCTCGGATATTACACTGTAAGAGGGCAATCTAAAAGAAGTATGGGCAAGAGGCTCTCAGAGTCTTCTGAAAGGTTCTATAATTTTCAGACATAAAGAGATGTAAGCAACATGAGACAATTGAGTTTTTTAGAAAATCTGGACAGAAGGAAAAAAAGACGGAAATTTAGGAAACAGAGAAATAATGAAACATCCTTTCTTCTCCCCCTCTTCCACAAACCTACACCTCAATCCCTTCACAATTCCTGTGTTTAGAGTGGAAGCTACCCTTTGCTTCTAGAACAGAGTGCCCCACTCCCACCCCTACCAAAACTCCTCACTCAGAGGACAAAGTGTTGTGACCATCACTTCCACCAGCCATCCTCTGGAGTAGCAAAGGGGGTAATAGATGGGACAAAAGGTAGCCAGAAGGTTAGAGCAAGTTAAGGAGTCACACTAAAATGGGGGTAAAGAAAAAAGAAGGGATGGGGGTGAACACATGGTGCGTTCTAGGTAGTGCTGGAAGTGAAGAGTGGAAGTGTCCTGTGTCCCTGCTGCGGCTTCATGACAACGCATGCTACTGCTGAGCAAAATGACAAACACCAACCTGCCTCATGGTTGTGAGGAATGAGAGCTAACATTTATTGAGCACCTTCTCTGTGTCAGTAGAGACCTAGATATTTTACATATAGAATTCCATTTAGTCATCTCCATAACCCTATTACTAGCCCATTTTAACAGATATTGAGGCTTAGACATTAAAAGTGGTAGAGCTAGGGTTCAAATCTATGTCTACTCCAAAAGCCAAATACTCTTTCCACTTTACCACACTTCCCTCTTTTAAAGCAGTAGATTTTACGAACTCTGCTCCCCAGCTCCTAAATTATTGCTCTTGGTATCATAATGGAAACAGCTATCAAACTGGTCCACGTCATGAGATGAGACTTAAAAATGTTTCATCTAAGACAATGTGTCAAAGCCACAGTATTCAGCCTAACTTCATCCTGCAGTACATATATCCCAGTTGGCTCTGACCACAGAATGAGGCTTTGTCAAAAATGAGTTTAGGGAATAACAGCAAAAAAAATAATCTGAGGTCTAAAATTTTAATAAATGAAAGACTTCAGGTACATTTATTTCTATAAATAAACAAAATGATAGGGTTGATTTAAGATTTTTAATTTCTTTGTAATTCTTGAAGTTACCCTGCATATACAGTAAAATATGCATGATTTAAAAGTAAATCAAGTTCAAGTCAGCTTCCAGCAGACATTGAAATTATTTGAAATTCATGAAGAAAACAACAACTTTCAAATTAATGTTTTGTTTTATCACATCAAGTAGCAAAAACTAAATAACCTATTTCTCTAGAATTTTATGTGAGATAGAGCTTTAGAATGAATATTTTTAGGTACTGTAGTTCTATAATATTCCAATAAAGATTATTTTTGGAACTAGGTCTCAATTTATAAGCACAGTCTTAAATGCACATCAAGAAAAATTAATATTTCCGTCTATAATTAGCTAGTGGGTATTTGAAGATAAATTTCAAAATTCTAAATTAAATAAAAGTAAAACAGAATCATCAACAAAGAATTATGTTGATCATCTTCATTACAAGGCTCCTAACTTTCCTTTACTCAACTCTTGTAATATGTTTTATAATCGTTATTACTAAAGAAGTCCCTCATTCAACAAACAGTATAAGAAAGGTTAAATATAAGGCCTCAAAGCACTCACCTAATAAATAACAGAGGAAGGATTCAAACCTAAGACCATTTCTGACTTCAAAATGCTTAGGATGTACGGTATAAAAAAGAGTAAGACAAAGATAATCCCAATGAATCACTTTCTCCTGATTGTGACCAAAGCTGCCCAATTAAGTAAAACAACTCACACTTTCCTATAATTTTCAACACTTGCTTCCAATTTAGAGAAAAGTATAAAAAGGGTCAAATTAAATATGTGCAGGCTTCTGTTATAGATATCTTCCTCCTACACAGAATATCTATCACTGATAAATTAGTGCTAAAAGAAGTCATGAGTAATTTTTTTTAAAAAAATGTCTCAACATGGTAAATTATGAAGCAATCAGACAACATATACAAAATATGAAACACAGATAAGCAGGCCCCAGTACGTAGCTCCCTTCCATTTACAACAGGGGGCTTCCTTTGTTTTGTCCCAGCTTTGGGGGCAGACATTTGAGACTATGGTCTGGTGCCAACTTAGAACACATTACAGGTCTTTCATGATCTGGTCCCTGCCGACTTCTCCTGTCTCATCTCTCACCATTCCTGGCCTGCACTTGATCCTCTAACAATTGCGAACAGCACCTTGTTCCCCCATCTCTCTCTCTCTTACTCACATTATCCCCAGGCCAGGCAAACCATTTCCCCATCCTTACCACCCATTAAATGCCTATATGTCCTTTAAGAGCCCATCTTTCAGCAGCATTTGATCACTAACCTTAACAACATACCTGGACTACACTTTGCCTGGCTTCTGAGACACCCCATTCTCATGGTTCCCTCTTACCCCTCGAATCACTCCTTTTCAGTTTCTTGTGCCAGGTCCACCTTCTCTAGCCAACCTCTAAATGTTGGAAGTGCCCAGATCTCTGAGTCTCTTCTTTCTTCTAATGTAGTATTAAGAGTTCAGGCACTAGGACTAGAATGTCTGGGTTTTGTTGTTTACTAGTTCTGTGGCTTTCCTGTGCCTCATTTACAAGGAGAGCAATAATAATGCCTACGATATAAAGTTAGAATGAGGATTAAATCAGTTAATATATGTAAAGTACTCACAACAGTGCTTAGCACATAGAAGGCAGTCAATATGTATTAGCTATTCTCATTAATATAATTATGATTAGAGATCATAATTATTGTTATTTTTATATCAACACATCCCACTCACCCCCATGAGTTTACATACCAATTTTTGCCAAATTTTTATTTCTAGCCAAGACCTTTCTATTGAACTCCAGACCCAGAGACCCACAGATTCACATAACTACCTAATATCTCTATTTAGGTGTCTCATATGCACCTTAAATTTAAATTCAAAACAGAACTCTTCTTCCACTGCCTTTTAAATCAGTCCTTCCTGCAGCATCCTCATGTCAGTAACAGGCATCTCCACCCAGCACTTGGGAGAAAACTGATTGTTAGTATCA
This sequence comes from Eidolon dupreanum, assembly GCA_028627145.1. NCBI lineage: Eukaryota > Metazoa > Chordata > Mammalia > Chiroptera > Pteropodidae > Eidolon > Eidolon dupreanum. The sequence goes on along the minus strand of CM053509.1, from coordinate 46,987,235 downwards.
CCCTCTCCTGGACCCCTGTATCAAATCCACCACTAAGTCCCACTTCCAGTATAAAGTAACTTTGGTCTACCTCTCTTGCCTTCCATGGCTACCATCAAAATCCTAGCACCACTGTCTCTCACCCCCACTGCTGGAAATAGCTCTCTATCAAGTTTTTCCTCCCCTACTTTTGATTCAGTAGCCAAAGTGTTCTTTTTCAAATGGAAAAATCTTGCCTAAAACCCTTAGTAACTTAGAATAAAACATTCATATAACCTCCTAGGAGCCTCACACTATTTAGCATCTGCCTGAAGAGATTTTGGAGAACCAGCCTCATCTCATGAGTCTCTACAACTCCAAAGGCTTAGCCCCTCTCACCACCCCACCAAGGGCCATCTGCACTCGATTTCCTTCAACTACTTAAACAATCCATGCTACCTCAAGTCTCAAGACCTTTTCCCAAACTTTCTCTTGGCCTAGAATCCTTAGCCTCACTGGTTGTGTTACTGATTCCTACTTATCTTTCACATCTCAGCTTGACTATCTACTATGTAGAAAGATCCTCCCTGACCTCTCCATATAAATAAAGCCCCTCTGCTATGCTTTCTCACATAATACTGTACTTCTCTTACTATAAACACCATGAGGATAGGGACTATTCCTATCTGGCTCAAAACTGATGCCTAGAGCTAAACATAGTGTCTGATCTATCACAGATCCCTGATAATTACCTACTGAATAAATGAATGTCCTATTGCATCAAATCTACCATAAATGGTAAGATGCATTCCTAATGTGAAAAAACAGTGTGCATGCCAGAATTGAGTAAATATAACAAATCATCATTGTACACATTGTCTTACCCACAGATGACTCTTTTTTTTCTTCTCTCTCTTTTTTTAAACTTTTATCTAAAAGAAATGTATAGCTTTTCTTGAATAAAGCAGAATTTAAAAAATAAAACAACCCATTTTAAAAACTCAGTTTAAGTGTTATAACTTCCAGAAAGACTTCCTGACCACCAAGTTAAGGTAGGGGCTCCTGTTTGGACTTTCTGTAATATCTATTTTTTTTCCCTATTCATTTGCCACATTCCATTAGTATTATCCTCTCACAGGCCTATCTCTTTAACTAGATTGTGACCTCCTTAAGGACAAGATCCATGATTTATCCATCATCCCCATACCTGGCCCAGTGCTTAGTAGAGCAGATACTTGAGAGATATCTGTCGAGTGAATAAACAGTTAAGTGGAAAAGTCTTTAGGAGCCACAGAGCTTCCATGGATTTGAAATACGAAAGAATGCCATGCTGAAAAGTCAGTCATGGTACAAGCCATAGAAAAGAATTAAAAATAATTTAATTAGCTACCAAATACAAGCATGAGTAAAAAGCAGTAATCCAGTCACATGCTTAAAAATACAAGACTGGCTTGCCCAAATGAAACAGCATTTTAGGAGCTTACTTTAACTATAATGAACAGAACATGCATAAACATGAAGAGCCTTTACGTTAGTAAAAGGTATTCATGTTTATACTTATGTACCTCCTATCCCTCTGCCCATGGCATAAGTAGACTCTGACTAATAGAATCCTTATAAAAACTGTTTGAACACCACCCGCAATTTCTACTTTGTAGCATTAATATTTTTAAATGCATATATAACAGGTTAGGCTAATAACATAAGGCTATGGCTGTAGTGTTCATTTAATATATTAAAGGCACAACGAGATGCATGCTGAGTACCAAGGAGGTAGGGACCTCCAGAGTTACCCTAAAGAAAGAGAGCTACAGAAGAAGTGGTGTTGAACCCAAGCCAGCTGCTGTCCATGCTTACGCCTTGATCATGGTAAGACAATTACTAGAGAACCAAAAAGCAGAAATAATTAGATGTTGAGGTTATGAAACTCTGACTCAATTCCTAAACTTCTAGAAAGACCAACGGTATACTCTTCTTTCCTCAATTGTGACAGGCCTAGGTGCTAAATGGTATTACTGAATTGATAAAGAAGATCATCTGAATTGAGTGGTTAGGGGTTCTCAATATGAGTGAGAGTAACTGATGGGACAATGGGGATAACAAAAAGATCGAAATCAAGTGTCACTCTATTTTAGGTTGTAAGATCTCACAGTTCATGAAATAAAGGACATTTGTTCTTTATTTGTTACATTTGTTACTCCAATTGTATACGCTGAGACATGTATTTTGAAAGACAAATGTAGCACAAGCAAGCAGATGTTCTGAAAGAACTTATGTCTCAGCCTTTTCCTCAGATGTCAACCTGGTGTCCTGACACTGACTTCACAACACCCTCTTCTTGTAGATCAAAATGGATTTCCCTGGAAATAAGAATTTCATTCTGTCTGTGACTGAGGAAGGATATTACTTCCTCCTATCTTCCTATAGTGGCTTTTTATTTAAAGAAAAATTCCATGAGCTTATTATGTATCTCTTAATACATAAAAAGCTAAAATTTTTAAATATTGCAAAATTATCACACCTAAAATTGCTTTCATTTTTTATTATACATAGTTTCCCCCTTATTCATTTTCCTCTAATTTTCTTAGTTATTTAAACTTCTATTACAATTTCATTGCTATTTTAGTGCAATTCATATGAGGTTCTGTTTTGCTAGCTCACTCTACAGCCCTCATAAAAACTGTTCTAAATTTATTTTATTTTCAATCTGAATGTGGGATGGTAAGCTTCTTCTATTTACTACCCACTGTGTGAAAAAGTACTTCCTTTTATTTGACCTATAATTACTTCTTTGAAGTTTCAAGAGATGCTTATGAGTTCTTATTAATATGGTAAGTCCATGTTGTCCACTTTGTGTGCTTCACAGCTTTCTGAGCTTCCACCAGATACAAAGTTCATTCTTTATCCAGATTGAAGGGTCCAATTTTTTTAACAGTGCCTCACATCCTCTTACTCATTCTTAATCTTAACTTTATTTTCAATCTCTCTGGATTTCAATTTTCTCACAAAATAATTAGTATAGAATCCAGCGTCAAAGTTAAGAGCACGGTCTTTGAAATAGACCCAGTGGCTCCAATACTTTCCAACTGTGTGACCTTGAGCAAATTACCCAACTCTTTCTTCAGAGTCCTCATCCATAAAACTGATTATTAATATTACCTATGTCAGAGAGTTGCTATGGAAATAAATGAGATAAAGTTTAAAGAACACTACATTATATTGTCACCACCCCTACCCACCCCAACCACAAATTTAAGCAACCCATTGTCCTTAATCTGAATTTCTTTACTATATCATCCTACAATGCACTGTGTGAGTCGACCCCTGCCTCAGGTTTAATATCGCCTCAATGGGCTCTGGCTGTGCCAGCCTTCTATTGTTCTTAGAAACTCTTTCCGAATTCAAGGCTGTTACTGTGTCCTGTGCCTAGAGCATCCTCTATCACCTGCCAAATCTCACAGCTTGTTCCTTCTCACTTCAGGTCTGTTTAAATGTCTCCTCAGAAACATCCTCCCTGACCACCCTATAAACTGCTCTGTTTACTTGGGATTATCTGTCTCCCCAACTAGCCTAAAAGCCCTTTAAGAGCAGAGACCGCCACTAATTCCAGAACCTAGGACAATGCCTGGCAAGTAGCAGGTACTCAATAAAAACATGTGGAAGCAAAGTGCTTGGAATGGTGTTGTCAGCTGGAAAAATAGCTTAGGACCAGGATGTGAAAGACCTCACATGCCATGTTAGGCAGTTTTGCCTTTATACTGAAGACAGGGAAGGACTCATCAAAGACTTCAGCAGGGTAATGAGTGACCACATGTTTTTAATAGCCTCGTTTTAATTGGTAGTTCTTTAATCAAAACAAGAAGCATCTTGTATAACTTCTGCTAGTGATTAGTTGTTCTTACTGTCCCTCCCAGTTATGTGTATACTACTATCACTCATGTTTTGTCTGTAGACAGGATTTATCTAATATACACATATGTCATTCATATTAGGCAAATGAGGCTTGCATTGGAGTGACTGGGAGTCAGCTTTACTTGAGGACAGGAGCTGGAAGGGCAGTTCAGCTGCTATCGCCTCATGAATGATGGGGAGCTGGAGTGGAGATTCTTGCCCTGGAAACGAGAGCCTTGGTTGTAAGGACAGGGATGGAAGCAAAGATGGGACCCTGTAATGAGCTAGGTTTGAGAGGGCAAATGAGCAGGACACCTTGCAGGCTGGTTCAGTCACCTAAAAAAAAGATTCCTGAGTCTGCTTCTGAACAGAAGCATTACCTGTGGCTGCAGCTGCTTTCTTATCCTACCTACTACTCCTCTTAAGTATCCTTGTAGTTGAATTTCAGCTGGGAAAGGCAGCTATGAAAGTTGACCTAGACCCTATATATGGATGAAAGGCTGGCTCAAAATATGTTTAAGAAAATTAAAAACCTCTGGGTAGCAAAATACATCATTAAATAAGTCAAAATATAAATTGGCCAAAAAAAATTGTAACAAACTAATTCTCTTTATGTATAAAGAGCTCTTACAAATTAATAAGAAAAAGATAAATAACCCAGTAGCAAAATAGGCAAAAAACAACAACAGGCAACTTAGAGAAGCATCACTTTAAAAAAATTTAAACATAAGAAAAGATATCCAATCTCAACAATTAAGACAATGCTAATTTAAAACACAATTTAAAATTTTGTATATTGAACTTGAAAAGATTTACAGGGTTGATAATAACATGTTGGGGAAAAAGTGGAAAATCAGGTACCTTCATACATTAATAGCATAAATAGGCACAATCTTTTCAGACTGCAATTTGGTAATTTCTTTTACAATGTAAAATGTGTATTTCAGGGATACACACCAAGTTGGGAGGCTAGCACACTTAATTTTGTACTTTATGCATTCCTACATTTTACATTTTTGATAAGTATTATTTTATAATTAAACCAAATTTTTTAAAATATGCATATCCTTGACTAGGAATTTTTCCCATGGATACAAAATATAAATAATTACAGTTGACCCTGAACAATGAAGGTTTGAACTGTGCAGAGGTCAACTGTATTTCCAAAATGTTACACCATCGTCTGTAAAGTGGAAATTTAGGAAAGACACAAAGGTCGATATATATCTATGTTAATATAAATGTTAATATAACCATGGTAATACATATTTAACAGATTATGGTACAGCTATACAAAGGAATACTAAAAAGAATAAAGTAAATCTATATGTACTGACATGGAAAGATACTGTTAATTGAAAAAGGGCAAAGTGCAAAACAACACCATTTTATGATTTTATTTTTGTTCAATACATTTTTATGGATCCATATAATATAATGTAGTGACTTGAGAGTCAAAATTTTCCTTTATGATTTCCAGTCTTTGTAAAAAACACTGAAAGTCTGTGCCATCTGAACATTTATCCTTTTCCAGTTATGAATGAGTGGCACTCTCTGTGAGGACCTCTCTGGGGAAGGAGACCAAAGCTGGACAATGGACCTGGCCCTGACCTGGACACCATATCTTAACATGGTTTTACTCTTCTCCATTAGACTGTGTGTACACTCCTGAAGAGATTAAAAAAAAAAAAAAGAGCTGTTTCTTTGTAGGAAATAGCTGTAAAAGAAAGCTACCTGTTTGCACCTGTGATGAAAATGAAAATTAAGTAAAGAGGTCTCTGAAAGTGACTGTTCTAACCATACACGGTATCCTCTACTCCAATCCCCACATCCCAGCCCAGCCTTGGCCTACAGGGTCACTGGCCCCTCCCCTCCAGCTTTATCTCTATTCATCACACACCTCTGCCTTTTTGCACTCCAACCCCATTGGCCTTTTTCATTTCCTCAAAGGTACCAGACTCTCCCCACCACAGGACTTCTCACATGCCTTCTGCTGGGAACTCTACTCCCCTTCCCTCATTAACAACGAGGTTTCTTTCAAACCTCAGGTTAGTGTTTACTCTTTCAGAGAAGCATTCCTGATTAATCAGCTCCTGGGCTGCATATGCCCTCACAGCACTGTGAGCCTCCCCCTTTGGGCACTTAGCATAGCTATGACATTACATTTGACGCTCTCCTTCCAGTAAGCTCCAGTTTATTTTTGTGCACTGTTGCATCTCTACCATCTAGAACAGTGCCTGGCACATGAATGAATAGTATGTGTACATGTATGCATGATAATGGGTATTAAACACACTATATGAAAAATTACCACCAGCAATGAACAAATGAAATTTGAAATTAAAAAGACAGTACTATTTACATGAGCAACCCCTATAAATGAAATACTTAGATATAAATCTAACAAAATAACACAAGATTTATATGAGGAAGCTACAAGATTCTAATGAATAAAATCAAAGAAGAACTACATAAGTAGAAAGATATTCCATGTTCATGATTAGGAAGACTCAGAATTGTCAAGATGTCAGTTCTTCCCAACTTGTTCTACAGATTCATTGCAATCTCAATCAAAATCTCAGCAAATTATTTTATAGGTATCTATAAACTGATTCTAAAACATATATAAAGAGGCAAAAGACCCAGAACAGCCAAAACAATAATAAAGAAGAACGAAGTTGGAGGACTGATCCCATTTGACTTTAAGATCTACTATAAAGCTACACTAATCAAGACAATGTGTTACTGGTGAAAGAAGAGACATAAATCAAGGAACTGAAGATAAGGCCAGAAATAGGTCCACATAAATATAGTCAACTGATCTTTGACAAAGGAGCAAGGGCAATACAATGGAGCAAAGGTAGTCTTTTCGATAAATGGTGCTGGACTAACACATTCCCCTCTGCTGCCACTCAAAAAAAAAAAGGAGAAAAAGAATCCAGACACAGACCTTACACCCTTTAGAAAAATTAATTCAAATGGGTCATAGGCTAAATGTAAAATGCTAAACTATATAACTCCTAGAAGATAACATAAAAGAAGACCTAGATGACTTTGGGTATGGTGATGCCTTTTTCAATACAACACCAAAGGCATGATCCATGAAAAAAATAACTGATAAGCTGAACTTCATTAAAATAAAAAAACTTTGGCTCTGTGAAAGACAATGTCAAGAGAATGAAAAGGCAAGTCACAGACTGGGAGAAAATATTTGCAAAAAACACATCTAACAGAGGACTATTGTCCAAAATATACCAAAAACAAACAAACAAACAAAAAACCAACCTCTTAAAACTCAACAGTAAGAATACAACCAACCTGATTTAAAAATGGACCAAAGAGCTTAACAGACACTTCAACAAAGAATATATATGAATGGCAAATAAACATATGAAAAGATGTTCCACATTATACATCATCAAATGCAAATTATGGCATCAGTGAGACACAACCACACACCCATTAGAAGAGCCAAAATTTGGAACACTGATAGTACCAAATATTGGTGAAAATATGGAACAACAGGAACTTTCATTCATTGCTGGCAGGAATGCAAAATGGTACAGCCACTTTGAAAGACAGTCTGGTGATTTCTTAAAAAACTAAACATACTCTTACCATATAAACCAACAACCACACTCCTGGGTGCGATTTAACCCAAAGGAGTTAAAACTTACGTTTCACCAAAAACTGCACACAAACATTTACAGAAGCTTTATTCGTAATTGCCAAAACTTGGAAGCAACCAATATGTCCTTCAGTAAGTGAATGAATAAATAAACTGTGGTAACTCTAGCTAAAAAGAAATGAGCTATCAAGCCATGAAAAGACATGTAGGAACCTGTAAAGGCTACATAATGTATGATTCTAACTTTATGTCATTCTGAAAAAGGCAAAACTATAGAGACAATGGAAAGATCAGTGGTTTCCAGGAGTGAAAGTTGAGGAGAAAGAATAGGCAGAGCACGAAAGATTTTTAGGACAGTGAAAAAATTCTATATGACACCATAATGATGGTTACATGTTTGTACATTTGTCCAAATCCATAAAATGTATATCACCGAGAGTAAACTGCAATGTAAACTGCTGACTTTGGATGAGTATGAAGTGTCACTGCAGGCTCTTCAACTGTAACAAACATACTACTCTGGTGGGGGAATGCTGATAATGAGGAAGACTGTACTTGTGCAGAAGCAAGAGGTATATAAGAAATCTCTGCACCTCCCCTTCAATTTTACTGTGAATCCTATACTACTCTTAAAAAAACCCCAGTTATCCATTTTGTTGGAATTTGTAATTTTATATATATGAGGTCTGTCTTTTATATCAATTACAGTGTTGGTTCTAGTGATTATGACGGGAAAAAAATTGGTCCCTTTAATTTTTTACAGCATCTTTTATTTCGCTTGTGAAAGAAGAAATAAGAACTAAATACCAATCACTATGGAAATGTGATTGTCAAACAACTGCAGTCTCTGGCTAAAACTCAAAGAACCTCAACCTCACCATCTATAATTTGATCTATTTATATTCAGTGTTTAACACACCCAGGAAACACCTGCAAAATTTAAACAAACCCCTATTTCAAACCCTTTTGAATGTGAAACTTTAAAATCAGAAGAGGGCTTAAAAATGATCTGGCAATACATGTAGACTGCAAAGCTAGCTCAGACCAGACACAGCACCAAACACAGCACCATCATAGCATGCCCTGAGTCCTGAGTCCAGAGGCTCTTTCTGGCTCCCTCTGGCACTCTCTCCCTCCTTCTTCCCTCCCTCTTTCCCTACTTTATTTCTTGTCTCCTTGTCTCCTTGTTTCCTTCCCTCCTTCTCTCCTTCTCTCTCTCTCTCTCTCTCTCTCTCTCTCTCTCTCTCTCTCTCTGTCAGACCTAACAGATCTGCAAGAAATTATACAGCTGCACAGATGGCAAGAGGAATGCAAAATGAAGAGAACTAAAATTCTTGGACGTGGTTCCATAGTGTAGTGGTTAGCACATCTGCTTTACTTGCAGAAGGTCCTGGGTTTGCACAACAGTGGAGCCATAGTCCATGGTCCATGGCTATGCCACCCTGAACAAGCCCGATGTCTGATCTCGGAAGCTAAGCAGGGTCAGGCCTGGTTAGTTCTTGGATGGGAGACCACCTAGGAAGACCAGGTGCTGTAGGCATAAATAATAATAAATGAATGAATGAAATCTAAATAAATAAATAAATAAATAGAAAGAGTCGACTAAAATTCCACTTTATTATTGCACAACTTGGTTTCCCACACTCTTTTCCCCTAATAGAGTCATCACTTTACTCTTATAGAGTAAAAACCAGATGGGACACCTATAACTCAGGAATGCCGTTGCTGGAGATTTGGTCGTGAAAGACCCGACACACAGTAGGTGTTCAATAAATACTTATTTGATAAAAGAATTGGCAAGAGCTTTCATCAAGGAAAAAATATAAGCATATGGTTATGCATGTTGAGCATATTTTGTATATTCATTTTGTTCGTAGAAACAAAATATAATGCATAAGTAGAATTATAAGAACATGATTCAGTCAGCAAAAATATGGCTCACTCAGCATGATACTTGGTGATACAGGCACAATAAAGGGGAACTGGATGGGTGGTTTTGATATTCTTGTGACCACAAAAGAGGAAAGAGCTGGGGTGGGGTCTGCACAGAAGACACAGGCTAAAATTATATGGAGAAAAATCAAAAGGAAATGCTCAGGGTCTCTGAGTTTGATAACTTCCTGGATATAGCAACCATCTCTTTTTTCTTCCACCTGCCTAGACACAACCAACATAAATAAACCAAGTATCTGTAACTCTACCTGTCTTTTTCATAGCACCATACAGAAGAAAGTCTGAACTGGAAGGGAGTAGAGCTCTCATATGCTTGGTGGTTGTTTTTGTAAGTGGTCTTGAATCCTTTGATGCTGCTGACGAGGGAGGAGGACACCAAGGCCTGAGAGAAAAGGAAGTCAACACGACCCATACGCTAACAATTCCATATTGAAACACACAGGAACTCTGGTCCAGAGTAGATTTTCAGTAAGTTTAAGAAAAGAAAAGCAATGAGGTATTAATAAGGGAGGCAGACACCATAAGTACTGGTTATAAATTCTAAAATCTTTTCATCACACTCATACCAAAAACAACTCAAGGTAAAATTTATTCTTTTGATATCTCTAAAATTGTTTTTCTGTTCATAATGTATTTTTTTAAAAAAATAAAAAGTATAGGGGAAGGGTTATATGGAAATTCTCTGTACTTTCTGCTTAATTTTGCTGTCAACCTCAAACTGCTCTAAAATAGAAAGTCTGCTTCAAAAAAAAAAAAAAAAAAAGTGAAACTGGCCCATCAGTATAGAAGTTGAAGCAGCTCAAGGTTGGGAGCCTGAGGTCCACGTTCCTAATCTCGTGGCCTGGAATTGTTACTCTGACCCCTTACACTCCTGGATCACCTACCTGTTTTTGCTCCTCTAGGCATATAAGGGTCTATGATTGGACTCCTATGATTACAAGAAGCTGAGACTCACTTAAGTTCCTTCCAGTGAAGGATGGTAATGGGCACACATTAAGAATACAGGGAAAACAAAAGGATAAGGAACCAAAGAAGGGCAGAGTTTCATAGAGGCCAAATATTAATATTAAGCATAGTGTTGATTCCAGGGCAGGTCCCAGGAAGCTCAGCAAGAAAGGATCCGTGGCCTTTCTGATGTATCAGTGCTGATGGGGTCCTTATTATCCATGTGTCTATACTACTCTTCTCTGGTTTACCTTTTCTGTATACAATTCCCCAAACAGAACTTCTGAATGGCTCAGTTAATTACTACTGCCTCTCTTTAGACTGAATTTTTGAGACTAGGCAAACGTAAGACCCTTGTCAGCCTGAGAGTGAGCTACCCCTTAGTCAGGGCTTCCCCTAGTCCAGTCAGTTTAGCCAGAGGGGCTGAGTCATGTGGTTCCTTAGCAGGAGTCCTGTTGGGAGGGACAGCTAGCCTTAAAAGGGACTGTGAGCATGGCAAGCACTGGAAATTCTTTTATGATACACTGATGGTGGCAATGCCTAGGCAGAAGTCTAAGGAGTAAGGGCTGGGAAAAGTGACATGTGGGTGGTACTAGAGGCTTAGTAATATAAAAAATATGTGTGCAAAGTCTTTAGCAGCCAAGACACACCTAGGCATTCCTGAAAAATCCATCCTCAGCACTCAGCATTCTTTCCCCACCCATACCAATCCCATGATTTAGAAAAACATCTGCCCCCACTCTCCAATACCCTAGGTCCTGAAGAATTTTAATTGAGCAAATGAGACCTTAAAAGACACAGTGGCAAGGACGTAAAGGTCCATTTCCAAACTAGATGAATCTTTTCCTTAGCTTACAGCTGTTGCCACGTTCTTATCATAGCCCAACTGTGGCACTTCAATTTTTATTATTATCTAACACAGTGATTTGGAAGAACGGTCTGGTCTATACCACTAATGCAGCACTGTAGAAATAAGTAGTTCAGACCAAAAGCCTTGCTTCTAGAAGTGTTAATCCCTTCTTAAATCAATTGCAGGCAGCCCTCACTCAGTCAGGAAGCATCCAGGGAAGTCAATCCAAACATAAGAGACCACTTTATTATCACTCTTTAAAGATTTATTTGTATACATTGGAATTGCTGAGCTCTGACAGACAGACAAGTAGGCCAGGGAAAGGGTAGCTAATCTTTACAGACCTATTAAAAAAAATTAAAGTGATTAAATTTATTCACTAAATGACTATATAAGCAGAATCAAAAGTATCCTATGACAATTACAGGAAGTTGAAATTTTATAGGTGTGCCTTGCTTTTTACACACTACATTTTCCTCAAAGATAAAATTGAATTAGAATGCGAGAAACTGGATAAGAGGCTATAGCTAGTTTGGTAGCTATGGTAGGAAACACCCACACACATACACATACACACTTCTTTTTTAAAAAATAAAGAGTACGGATCTGTTCCAGTAGCTGGGAAGAGAGAAGGTGAATATTCAGGGTGAAAAACACTGAACTCTCCTAGTTCTTTTCATTACCAGAAAAAAAACAAGGCAGGAGATGAATTTTAACCCTGACAACTGATTCAGTTTTCATATACTTTTACAAATCTAAATATTCCAAAGTGATCATTCTATAAGATGCCATAGAAGACAGTGCATTTTCATGTTCTTAAATTTATAAACCACTTTATAGACAAAACCAAAGATTGTAGGATGTCCTTACTCCTCCAAACATTTTTTGATTTAATATTTTTTTATTGAATAAACTGCTCTTTTGAGTGATCATAATAAAAAGAGACTGAGCTGAATAATTATAGAACTTTTCATAGCTAAATAGTAACTAAGTCACAAAAAACGACCTCCATTTCTAATTAGTCTTTGACTGACGGAGAAGTTCCTAATACTTTAATTTACCCCTCCTCTACTAATCTGTAAATGATAGAACACTAATTTTTAAAAAAAGGGAATAAAAGATAAGATTTTGCTATGTGAAAAAAAATTGTCAGGTGATGAATTATTTTGATGTCAAAAATGTTTTGGGTATTGAATTTGAACAAAGTAGAGCACATTCACAAAGATTACTGGAATTAAGGGGACTCCTAGAGAGTTCAAGTTTTCTGTCACATGAGTTAAGTAGCCTGTTTAAAAGAAGTCAGTTGATCTCTACAAGAAACCTCTGATGAGATCATGAGATACTGAATTCTCAAATAACAAGGTCTCTTTTTAGAAATCTTACTCTAGGTAGTGCTGACCAATATTACTAAAGTGAAATAAAAAGAAAAATATAAATCAGCATAATCTTTACACTTTTTCTTTTTTTAGATTTAACAAACCTCTTCCATGGATACTAACTATATGCATTTCTACTATACAAATGTAATTTTACACACCACAGCTAGCAAATGGACCATTAAGAAAACAAACAAACCACTTTTGGTAGAAACAGCCCTACGACTTTTGAGAAGACAAAAATAAAGATTGCTGTTCTGTTTTTTAGCATTATGGTAATGTTAAATAATTAAATTTTTTAAATCTTCCCTATAACAACAAGTAAACCTATTTTTCAGCTCTGAATATTGTTCTTTTGAAAACACTATCCTTTAGGCTAAACCTTAGAAATGATTTCAGCGGCCAGGCATTAAGCAACTATATAAAATTATTTTAAGTTGCTAATTATCACATAAACAAGCAGTCAGGAAGACATGGTTCTAGCAATATTTCCATGATAAATTTTTTTTCATTTTTATTCACTATTTAAATTACATTCCTCTTCTGTGAGGGTGGGAGTAGACTACAACATATACTGTCCTCTGCTTGCCAGGTCCAGATCTCTCTTCCTAATCAAATGTCAAAAGGAAGTCAAAGAACCATGGTCTATTTTAACCTGAGCAGTCCTACGATTGGGCATTATTATCCCTGTTCTACAGATTTTAAAAAAAACTGAGGTTGGATGAGGTAAAGTAGCTTGGCCAAGATGACATGGCTAGTTAAATGGCAGAGCCAGGACCTGACCCAAGAATGTCTAGCCCCAACTTTCATTCTCTCATCATTATACTGTGCTCTGAAGTTTCTTATTCAAACCTCAGCTCAAACGTCACCTTTTTCAGAGAGACCTTTTTTTATTAGTTTTATTTTCTTCACATTTTTAAAGAGATTGGGCCTATTAATTAATTGTAAGCCTTTTCCAGGTAGAAACAAAGTCTTTTGCAAATTTTTTTCATATAGTATTAGATAAAATTCTTCAAAAAGAAGAGAGAAAAAGAAATGACATATGAGCAGAGAAAAATAAGGATGAGGTTAAAAAGTAAAACAGAACCACACTTTCTCCATTGTCATTTCACTGAAAGGCCTAAGAGGAGCAGGAGCCAATTCTAAAAGCCAAGTGTGCAAACTAGACCACCGTCATGTCCAATGAAGTAATCAGATGCTCACAGTCAAGGCTCTGTGAAAGATTCCCCAACAAGATACCACCCTTTAGGCACATGGGTAAAATAGGCATTCTGAGTTTGAAATGTCAGCATGGGAATACGTGGTCTTTCTTAAGAAAATAATAAATTAGTATTTGTGTTATGTATAAATGCTTCTTAAATACCTTTTCAGAAGACTTTGTGATAGTTTTTACCTCGATATTAAAAATTTAAGGACTCTCATAGAGAGGAGAAATAGGGTTATGTGACACAAAACTATCTGAGGCACATATGGAACAGTATGCTAAAATGGGTTTTACACTATGGCTTTTCCTGGTTTCAATTTTGCATTATCCTTGACCATCATTCTTATGTTTCCAGACCCTGTATATAGTCTAATTATTCCCTGATTGAAGAAACTAACTTATTTGTACAGCAAGAGCTTTTAACACCTCTGAGCCCCCTCATTTCCCACTCCACCAACTACCAAACCGCCCTACTTCAAACAGCCTGCTGAGATGACCTATCTGGAGCCCACCTTTGGTTTCCAGCACCACTAGATGATCAGGCAACACAAAGACTAAGAAAACTTTCTAATCTTGGATGATGTCTCTGATTATCTCTCAATTCAATGGCCATGTGTTTCTTAACTTCCACAAAGAACTTCTATAAGCAAAAAGTTCCCCCACTTTATTGAACTTTATTAAATTCTTCAGTTAAAAAAAAAAGTAAGAAGCTGAAAGAATAACGGACTAGGCAGTTAGTCTTGTTACATAATATCCACTAGGACTCAAAACACCGAGAAAGTAAAAAAAGAGAAGCATATTTTTGTGATCTTTTCTATGAGTTCTCATTATAGTAGTTTATAAATACATGCAGCTTGTATCTGTAAATAATGAAGTTCTTGGAAACCACATTGTAAAGCAATTCATATTTCTCCAAAAGAGAAATGTTATAACTGAGGTTAGGGTTCCTGAGGCTTAGGCAGCATATTAGTTGTACATATGAAATGCCATAGAAATGTATAAAGAAATGCCATAAAGCAAATATGCAAAATTATAAAACTGTAATGCAATTTCAAATATCGAAATTATGCTGCTGGTCCTAGTCTTATGGTTTAAAACAATTGATTATACAAGTATTCTACTATAAAATACATAGAAAAGCACACCCTGACATAATATTAATTACACTTACATATTTACATTTGTATTATTTACATATTTACATTTATAGAAATCTGTATTATTTATATTAAACATATCAATATAAGCAAAATGATAAAATGATTTGGATTTGCCTTAAAATATTTCGGAAAGAAAAAAAAGTTGAGAAAGAGCTAAATGAAACAAGATGTGCAAAATGCTAACATTTGTTGAATCTGTGACATTGGGGGTTTATTTTACTATTCTCTTTACTTTTTGTATATTTGAAAATTTTTCATTAAAAAAAG
Organism: Eidolon dupreanum; assembly: GCA_028627145.1. Taxonomy (NCBI): domain Eukaryota; kingdom Metazoa; phylum Chordata; class Mammalia; order Chiroptera; family Pteropodidae; genus Eidolon; species Eidolon dupreanum. The sequence goes on along the minus strand of CM053509.1, from coordinate 46,972,003 downwards.
TTTTTGAATCTAAACTAAAAGTTATAAATACTACATAAAATTAATATATATCATTTAACAATTTCTCTTACCTTCTTAAAACTTAGATTCTTTGGGGAAAAATGAGCTAGATTAAGTAACAACTGCACAAGACAGGAGATGTTAAGGCAATTTTCCCATAGCAAGAAGTTGTCAATAGTATAAATGATTTGAGAGCCCTATCCCCCACCTTCAGACAGTGTACTCCTGCATCATTAAACCAAAGTATAAAAGTATAACTGCAGAGAAAGAAGCTAGATTCTAACCTTATTCCACATATAAAGATTAACTCAAAATGGATCAAAGATCTAAATGTAGGGACTAAAACTATACAACTCAGAAAAAAACATGGTGGGGAAACTTCCTGACATTCATTTGGCAATGACTTCTTGCCTATGACACCAAAAACACAAGGCAACAAAAGAAAAAAGTCGATAAATTAGACTACGCCAAATTTAAAATTTCTGTGCATCAAAGTACACAATCAACAGAGTGAAAGGCAACACAGAAAATATTTGTAAATCATATATTTGATAAGGGGTTAATATCCAGAATATATAAAGAATTCTTATGATTCAACAACAACCCAAATGAACAATCTGATTAAAAATGAGGAAAAGACTTAAATAGACATTTCTCCAAAGAAGATATACAAATGGCCACCAACCTTATGAAAAAATGCTCAATATCATTAATCATTATGAAAATGCAAATCAAAATCACAATGAGATACTACCTCATATCCATTAGGATGTCTACTATCAAAAACAAACAAACAGAAAATAAGTTTTGGAAAGAATGTGGAGAAATTAAAACCCTTGTGCACTGTTGGAAATGTAAAATGGTGCAGCTGCTATGGAAAACAGCACAGCAGTTCTTTAAAAAAATTAAATGTAGAATTACCATCTAATCCAATAATTCCATTTCTTGGTATATACACAAAAGAATTGAAAGCAAGGTCTCTCTAAGAGATATTTGTACACCTATGTTCACAGTAACATTATTCATAACATCCAAAAGGTGAAAGCAATCCAAGCATCCATCAAAATAAACAAAACACTGTATATATGCACAGTGGAATATTATTCAACCTTGAAGGAAATTCTGACACATGCTACAACATGGATGAACCTTGAGGACATGTGCTAAGTGAAATAAGCCAGTCACAAAATGACAACCAATGTATGATTCCACTTATATGAGATACACAGAGTAGCCAAAGTAATAGACAGAAAGAAAAAAGTGAGTGCCAGGACTGAGGGAGGGAGAAATGAGGAATTGTGGTTTAAGGGGTATACAGTTTTAGTTTTGCAAGATAACAAGAGTTCTGAGATAGGTTGCACAATATAAATGTCCTTAACACCACTGAACTGTATACTTAAAGATGGTTAAGAAGAGAAATTTTATGTTATGTGTATTTTAGTAAAAATAAAAAAAATTAAGTGTATATCTGTATTCTTAACATTTATTGAAAGCCCAAACACATAGTCATTTCAAAAAGGCACATCTCCAAAGATGACCTATGATAATTACATTAAACCCTTGCTGTCAGATGATTCCTCTACAGTTGAAGTAACAGGAACTTAGTAACTCATTAATCAGAAAGAATTTTGTTAGGGTTCTGAGGTTTCCTGACTTAAGTTTTAGGACCTTAAAAAATAGTAAGACTTAAACATACATTTCCACCTATATCGTAATATATGGTCACCATGGCACTGTACCAGTCCTGGATAATTAAACCCAGCTTTAGCTCAGGGAACTCTGCCAGGGTTAGTACCTAAAAGGTAGGTAATAAACACTAAGCCATATACTTTGGATTGGAGTCTCTAAAATGCAATGAATGAGTCAGATTCCAAGTGTCAGAAGATCTAGTCTCCTGCTAATGAAAACAAAGATATTTACTGTTACTGCTTCTTTTATCCAAGTACCTCAAAGTGCTTGGCAAAGATCAATCAAATAGAAATTAAGGCATAGCCTCAGGACACATGAAGGCATGGGTCTTTCAAAAACACAGAAAGTCTCTAGATACAAATACCAATTTACAAAGGAACATGTTAAAAACTACAACATGGCAATATAATCAGCAAAACAAGACTGTGGGAAATTCTACAGGACAAATGACCGAGTTTCTTCAAAAAATAAATTTCAAGGCGTGTGTGGAGGCAGGGGAGAGAAAGAAAGGAGAGAACCTATTGATTAAAAGACTTAAACACCAACCAATTGCAATATCTGAAACTTGATTCAAGCAAACTATAAAAAAGACTGTGACATTTATGATACAATTGGAAATGCAAACACTGACTTGACATTTGATATTAAGGAATTATTGTGAATATTTTATGTATAATAATGATATTGTGGATATATATAAAATAATGGTTGTGGAGATATATATTATATATAATATAGATTATACATAATTTAAGTGCTTGTAATATAGGGAAGAGTCAAGAGAACTAAAATGTTAAATCAAGCTATATTCAGAGACTCCAATATGCTGATCAGCCCACAGCCAAGCCATGAGGAAAACTGTAGAACAAAGGAAGATTTCTGTTGGGATTGCTAACAAACCTTATCTCTCCATGGTGAAGGGAAAACACGGTCTTTAAGTTGTGCCTTACACAAAATAAAATCATTCATTCCCTATGGCTAAAATTATGGGGAACCTATGGATCAAAGGCTGGGAATTACCAGCAGGCCTTTCATGCTACATATTTCTACCTTTTCATGCTACATACTCTTATCCTTTCTCACTGTATGCCCATACCAAAGGAAGATGAGTAAACAAAATCTTTAAGCTGTTCCCCAGGGCTTTTTTCTTGACTTGGCTTTTTGTCTTTTCTTTTTTTCCTTCTCTAATAAACTTTCCTTTTGACTCTAACTTTGGTGTGCATTTGAATTCTTTCTTGTGCTTAAAGAACCCTCTCATTGCAGGCCCACTGGAGGAAATTCACCCTATTCTGCATCACATGTGTTAAAGATGCTGTGTCAGTCAGGGATCCCCAAGACCATTCCCAGGTTCAGTGATTTCCTAGGAGAGTTCACCGGACTCAGTATATACTATGCTCAAGGCTCAGATTCATTACAGCAAAAAGATAGAGAACAAAATCAGCAAAGGTTGAAGGTACGTGGGATGAAGTCTAGAGGACACCAGGTGCAAGCTTCTAAGAGTCTTCTCGCAGTGGAACCACACAGGGTGTGCTTAATCCCCCCAGCAACGAGTTGTGACAACGCTGTCTACCAGAGACACTCATTACAGACTCAGTGCCCAAGGTTTTACTAAGGGCTGGTTACATTTGCTTGCTCTCTTTAGCACATACCAAGTTCCAGACTCCCAAAAGGAAAACAGATGTTTAGCACAAACTATATTGTTTATACACAAAATTTAGGCACAGTGAGCCTCTATCAATTAAGGTGGTAAGAACATTCCTAAAATTCGAGTTCCGAGGGCAAAACTTGTAAATAACCTTTCAAAGAACAGCAGTTAGGCCTGATATAACTCTTCTGTACAGATACATATTGAAATATTTGGGATGAAATAACAATATGTCTGAGATTTGCTTTAAAATAAAATTGAAGGGCACAAGTGGGTGCAGGTAGAGGATTCACCATGAGCTGATATTGTTGAAGCTGGGGGATGAGTAGATGGAAACCTATTATACTGTCTTTTTCTACTTTAGTATATGTTTTAGATTTTTCCACAACAAAACGTTTTATTTGTTTGTTTTTAATCATAGAAGAAAACTCAGAACTATTGCTTAGGCAGTGAATAAATGGGGCTGTGAGATGGTGGGGATGAGAACTGGAGCTCATAGAACTAAGGGCAGAGAGGCTGTTCCAGGTCATGTGTGAATAGACTTTGAATCTTGACACTTAAGAGTCAGTTAACACATTCTGGGAGACAGGAACAGAAAGGGTGGCCTCTTGTCCAAGGCAAACTATGTTTCAAAGCCAAAAGTTTGAGAATAATTTAATCATAGCCAGGTTGGCAAATGAACATCTTAAATAATCTATAAAGTTTTACAAATTAGAAATATTATGCTTTGAGTCATTAATTGCTGAGCCATAAAATAAATATGTAGCCACTCTTTCCTACAGCACATTAACAAAGAATAGAGACTGTTTCTTCAGTTTTAAAAATGTGTTCTTTAGCACTGAAATGTGCTACTCACATAATATTATACACTGGAAAATATTAGCCTCAGAGTTGACTAAAACTTTGGCAACAAGTTCCAAACACTAGAGCTACTGAGCATTCTGACTTACTGCTACACAGCCTCCATAGACACCATTAAATTTTGCTTTACTTAGGTGAGGCATACAGGAGAACTGAAGAAAGTATGAGGAAATATAGCTAAAAGAAGATCTTTTCCTCTGAAATTAGAAATAACATATATTTAATAAATCATTTGTAACACAAATATAATGAAACTATGTATTATAAAAGGATAGGGGGAAAAAAACTGAAAGCTCAAGGGTGAATTACCAGCACAAGCTTCACCACCTGGCCCCTTGTTCCAATATCCCATAATATGACAGCTCAACCTGTAATAGAAAAGAATGAGGCAGAGAGGACTAGCCCTATTCAGCAAAACAGACTTACACATCTTCCCTCTCTTTCGTTAAGAAAAAACATGTATTTATCCTGAGTGGTGTACCATCCCTGGACTCCAAATTAAAAGCATTTTTGATTCATCATCAATGACTCATCATCAGCAAAGCATTCCCTATTAGTGAGAATAATTCATCCACACTCTCATCCAATTGCCAGCATTACCAAAAACAGAGGATAAAATCTCTTGAGTTGGGGACCAGAAGCAAGTCTACAGATGTACAAGGGGCCAAGGGTGTCCTTGATTCTGTACTAAAACCCATAGATCTCTCATACCAACAGAAAAGCATAGCAACTCCATAAAGCACATCATCATCACTTAGCAGTGTGTTAACACATGGTACAATATTTAGTCACAGAGTTCCTTCAAGATAACTGTTATTAAGATAAAAGTTATTCTGATTAAATAAAAGGTAGAATGTTCTTTCTTGTTATCTGTAATCTAAGTGCCAAGCTCCAGGCAAGTGTGAATGACTCTGCTGAATTTATCTACCTAAGCACTGAAAATCTATGTGTGAAATACACACACACACACACACACACACACACACACACACACACACCTAAAGTACTAAAAGAATTCAATTGACTTACAAAATGGCTAAAATTCAACTACCCAGAATAAAAGGCAAAAATTGCCTCTGAGTGTCAAAAGAGAAAACATAAAGACTTTGTAGAAACTAAAGCTTTACTTGGAGAAGAATCTCTTAAGTTTTCATTCAAAGACTCTATCTCTAGTCTTATTTTACGATGTTATCTATTCCAAGTTCATGTCAGTTTAAAGACAGAAAAGTAATGTCCTAAGTAACAAATCAACCTGAGTTAACTTACACACGTACAGATTTTAAGGATATGGGGCTTTTCATGAAGCCCAAGCACAGAAAGAGGACTTCAGACAGAACTGGAAGCAGGGCTTAAAAAGCTAATCAGTCCCTCTCAGTTTCTCATCTTTGTTTTTTTGTACGTATCTACAGCCTCTACTTTCTGGGCCCCGTGGCCAATGAAAGATGCCCACCACACACAGCTCCTGAGCTTCAGGTCTACAGGTCTAACCATAAGCAGTGAGCTTCCTTCCTCTGAGAGAGTCCCAGGAAATGGACATGGAATGGTTAGCATAGAATAGCTTGTCACCCCTCATCTAGTCACATGTGACTGAGGTGAGAGAGGATGTCAAGTTATACAAAATGGCTGGGGATTAAAGAAGGTTTCATCACAATCAAGGAGACGCTCCAAAAAGTATCCATTACAGAAGAAAAGAAGCTGCAAAAATACTGAGAACTAGAGAGTTGTAAAAAGTAAGATTTTAAGGCCTTATAATAAATGCAGGACCTCTAAAAATTTTGACCTGAAGTAATTCAACATATGGACAAATGTTCCAAAACACTTTAGTAGACTATATGAGCTTCACTGTACTACTGCAGTAATAGTCACATTTATTATGATGATCCATCACTCACAAAAGTTTAACTTGTATTCAAATATTCTCTCTAGAAAGGAGAGATAATATTTACACTTATGGGACACTCGGTGAAGGACAGTACTATAGTGCTGATAGAAATATAAATTGGTACACTTTTTCTGGAAAGCAATTCAGCATTATATACAAAGTACCTTAAAAATATTCAGTAACTCTATCTTTAGGAATTACTTTTATAAAAATAGTCCAAAACACATGTAAAAGTGTATTTTACAAATATTTATAACAGCATTTTTTGTAAAATCCAAACTGTGGAAATAAATGTCCAGCAATAGAGCAAAGGTTAAATAAACTATGTTCAATCCATATGATAACATGAAAAATAATTTTAAATAATAAAGAAAAATATTCATGTCATAAATAGGGAAAAGAGCTGCATAGATATATACATTATATACATAATATATATAACAATCTTGACTATATAAAAAAATAATAAAGCTAGGCTGTTGCACTTTGAGTTCTCCAGAAAGCACACTTCGAGGTGGAGGTCAGTATACAGGCAGTTTATTAGGGAGTGCTCCTGGGAGCTACAGCTGTAAGAGGAAGGGAAGGAAGTATGACTGGGCAGAGAGAGAAGCTGAACTGCAACGTAGATCTAACAAAGACCTCAGTCAACCCCACGTGGATCTGTGAAACTGGAATGGCCCTTAAGAGTTGCTCTAACTTGCTACAGGAATCTGGGCTTTCGCACCCCTGCATCAGCAGTCATTAGATGTAGGCTACCCTGGAAAAGCATGTGACCTTGGGCTAACTGGCTCTTTTAAGCTGAGAAAAATCCCAACAATCTTGCAGCATCTGGGAAGAGGGAGCTGGGAAGTCCTAAAAAGTAGATCACAGCTGTGTCCCACAGTATCTACAACAGAGACTATATCCAAAAATTAGCACTGGTTGTCTTTGGAGGGTAGTTTTGTTTTGTTTTGTGTTTTTAATCCTTTACCAGGGTCTTCTGTATTTTTCAAATGAAAAAAATTACACTCTATATTTAATAATAGACGAGAAAGATCCAATACAATTTTTCTATTATAATAGAAAAATAAATTTGTTTAGTAGGAGTAACTATTAGTACATAGAAAATTTAGTTATAGAAAAAAATATATATATATATACAGTTTAAGTTTGCTTATTTTTAAAATTTAAACAAATTCAAATTTATCTCTAGGAAACATTATAAAAAATGAAAAACAACTTTATAATAAACAGATCATATATTGAAAACTAGCCAAAATTCTGTTTTCACTTTGCACACCATACAACAAAAATGTAAAAATTCCAAAACTATTAGGAAAAAGTAGTCTGTCTTTAAAAATGGAAAGCTATTTTAGGGCTTACTTCACATCCATATACAGGCATATGCTGGGTTATACATCTTTGGCACGATTGCTAAGATATTTGAAATAAAATTTTCATAAATTGTTATTTTACCTACCAGAAAAAGTTTATATTAAACCATCTAAATAATTCCTGCATCTGCATAAGAAAATGCTTATAACATATACTTAAAACTAGTTTAGCAAAGAACTTCTAGCTCTAGATATGATGGAGTAACATATCAGACTCTTCCTGAGAACTAAGAAAATTGGATAAAATGCAAAAACCCCAATCCTATTAGATAGCAACCAAAGAATCATAATTCCCAGAACAAAGGGAAATGTACTTATTGAGCCCTACATTTGCTACTGCTTTTTTCCGTCGGTCACTTCCCAATTCATCTTACGGGGTGTGGAGGCTGAGCAAAGAGTGTTGACCCAGAACTTGTGGTATTCTCACTGATTTAAGAAGACAAAAATTGGTTGTACGATTAGCCTTGAACTCCAAGACTGGAAGGGGCTAAGATCCTGGAAAAAAAGAGGTGGTTCCAGTTGCTCACAATTTCCCCTTGGAGCATTTTGTCAGTTTCTACATTATAAATGTGCAAAGTGGCTGAGAAACAAAGCAGAAAGCAACCATTATGGAGCTAAACAGCTAAGTATAAATTCTGGCAACTCAAGTAATGAGTAAGCAAAAATCAGAGGTCTGGGGAATATATCCCAGCTTTCAGTTGAAATCCTTAAAACATTATATGCTAAAATTAAGGCCTAATAGGAAACTGGCTGCCTTTTACAAAGCCTTGTAACACAGTGAAATACCTTGATCCCTAACTGGACATGGTTATCAGTCTGGCTGCCAGATGAAAATTAAATCATTTCTGAAAGAAGATATCATCCATAGCCTCTACAATTTTTCATGTAGAATGTGCTCCATTCAATAAAAAATTAGTAGGCATGACAGGAAAAAAGTAAATGACTAAAAGCCAAGAGAATAAATAGCCAATAGAAAAGCCACAAGTGACCCATATATTGGAGGGCTCAAACACAGACTTTAAAATAACTGATTGATATATTTAAAAATATGCAAATAGTTGATCATTTTACCAGAGAACTTGAATATTTTTAAAAAGTAGAACCTTTAGGGCTGAAATAACTAAAATTAAGAATTCAGTAGATGAATTAGACACAGCAGAAGAGAGGATTTGTTAAGTGAGAGTTAGGTCAATAGAACCAAATTGAACCAAAAATAGAAAAAAGTAAAGAAAAGAGGTTTAGATACATACAGAATAAAGGAACATAGTCTAACTTATATTAATTGAATCCCAGAAGGACAAAGAGAATAATGGAAGAACTAATATTTTATGAGATACTGGCTGAATGTTGATGAAAAAAGTAAGCCACAGCAAGAAGCTTTAAGAGTCCATAATAGAATAAACACAAAGAAAACCAAATCAGGTACATCATAGTGAAACTGCTAAAAACCATAAACAAAGAGAAAAACCTTGAAAGCAACTGGTGGCAGGTGGAATGGGGGCAGGTGTGGGGATTGTTGAGATGGCAAGTCTCAACAAATTTCAAAGAACATACAGATAACAGAGTAACTTCATTGTCCACAGTAGAATTATGCTATAAATCATCAGCGAGGGAACAAGAAAACTGCCAAATTTTTGTAAATGAAGCAATATATTTCTAAATATATTTGAATGAATGAGTCGAAGAGGAATTCTCAAGAGAAATAAGAACATATTGCAAACTTAATTATAATAAAAATTCAACATAAAAACCAGAGGAATATAGCCAAAGTTCTGTTTTGAGGGAAATTTATGTCCTTAAATCTTATATTACAAGAGAAGGAAAACTGAAAATCAATGTCTAAGCATCAATCCCAAGAACAAAAAAAAGCAAATTAAACTCAAAGAAAAAAAAAAACAAAGACAAATACAAAAATAATCAACAAACTAGAAAATAACTGTGCAGTAAAGAAAAATCAAGAGCCAAAGGTTAATTATTTGAACACTATAATAAAATTACTAGATACTAGCTTTATATAGACCTGTAATCTATGTAACAAGTCCCTGTCATTAGACATCTAAATTGTCTCCAATTGGATACACTATTCCATGGCACGGAAATTACCATCCTGTAGTATTCCATCACACTTATTTCCTTAAAACAAACTCTTATAAATATATTACTGTTGGCTCAAAGGATGTAAAAAATTATAAAGCTTTTAATGTAGATATTGCTAAACTGCCCTAGAGAAAAACTGTACCAATTTCACTCTCACCGGCAGTTTATGATAGTATTCATGTCCCTAAATAACAAATAAATTTTTAAAAAATATTTATCAATTTGATTGGTAAAAAAAATAGTATCGTATCATCTTAATTTGCATTTCTTAGGTTATTAGTGAAGTGTTACTTTAAGCACTATCTACTTTTTTTCTAGGGTGTTAATTTTTCTTACAGATTTTATTACTATTTTATATATTAAGGTTATTGAGCCCTTAATCAAAGAACTGAAAATATTTTCCTATTCTATCAATTTGCTTTTTAATGTCATTTACAGTATTTTGTTTTGTTGTTGTTAAGTTTAAATTATTTAAATTCTTGTTTTTTTCCTTTATAGTTTGTCTTTCATTTGATATTTGCAAATCCCAGCCCTATACCAAGATTACTACATAATCACTTGTATTAGCCACTAATGGGAAAGCATTAGTAAAATTTTTTTTCCCTCTCTTTAATCCCACCCCCGCAACAAACACACACAACTTCCACCCCTGACCTATGGATGTTGCCATTTTTCCCCTTAAGCACTGGATCTCTGAAGGCGGGGCATCTCCTCCCACACGCTTGCTCTGTGCACCCAGGGACCTGGCGCTCCCGGGGCATGGTCCGTGGCTCCACCTAGGACGCCAACCCAGGACCTTCTGTGTGTAAAACAGATGTGCTAATCACTATACTATGGAGCCACCCAGCATTAGTAAAAATATAACCAATTTCTACAAATATCTTACTGGCCCAGGAAGGCAGTCTGAAATTCTATAAAACATATTGAAGGTAAAATAACATCTAAGATTCTTAAAATCCCTGGACATACTATTGGATTCTAGACTTTGTGGAACTGAGCCAGGGTAAGGCAAAACTGTGGTATAACTGAAATTGTCTTAGGTGGCCCTAAGTTAACTTGTGCTTTTTTTACTCAATATATCTTGGACCTCTATCAATATCAATAAGAGATGCTGTTAATATTATTTAATAGCAGTCAATAAAGTATTTAAATATGTAAACTAAAATAGTATTTTAAAAAATTTACAAAACACAAAACAAAACAGATTCTAATATGATCAAAAGCACTCAGAGTCTAACACTGAACAAGAGTGAGGAGGAAATGGAAAATGGAACCTGTGATTATTCTGTATCACTTGTACATGAGATCTAAATCTAATAGTGCTGCAGTTGCAACCCTCCCATCTCTGACCAAAGTGCTTTCATAAATCCTTTCTTCCTCTGTACCAGAAATATATCCTCTGACCATGCTTCATCTAAATAAGTGTGATCAATAAGACCAGCCATTTCCAAAACAGAGAGGCTTCTAATTGACAGCTTCTACCTTGTTCCTTGGTCAATGTAAAAGACAGATGAACACATATGGGAGTTTGTGCGTGTCAGCCTCCATTTAAAGCATAAATCTCTCATTGTACCATTGGTAAACAATATTTTGGTTTATTTCTTCAGTTACACAAAGAAATTAGTGTTTTCCTTTATAATTAACTTTTGAAGGATGCAAAAGAGGCATTGCCTTGGGAGTCTCAATAAATGATAAAGTTTAAGTAAGAGAAATTCCTCAATGGAAAGTGTTACTAACGCATTCATCTCATGACATAGTCAAATTTCCTTAAATTCTTACCTACTTTTTTAACAAGACTTCTCTGTATTTTCTCACCTGTATTCCCTTCCTTGCCTACTTCTACTTTAAACTTTCACACCAAATGGACAAATCTACTAACTATCTTAACATCATTAGATAATCTAAAATTTGACAGGCCTGGGTTAAGTATATGGTTAGCATAAACACATGAGAGTTGAGAGACCAAGTGGAAGTGAACCTTAAAGTTGAAGGGGCTTTTAACGCTTGCAAGGAATTTTTCCAGGCTTTCAATGACTGCTGCTGCTGCTGCTGCTGCTGCTGCTGCTGCTGCTGCCGCCGCCGCCGCCTCTTCCTCTCCTGTTTTTACTATCTTGTTCTCTTCTTCCTCCTTTGAAATTTGAGAACGCTAAGCTTCAGGATATCCCAGGAATAATGCTGGCTGGAAGACTGGTATGGTCTCTACACACTCCTCTTCTAATTGACAGCTTCTACCTTGTTCCTTTCACTCATATCAAGATTTTCCCTTATTATTGAAATTTCAGTCCTTGCTGATGTCATGTTCAGGTTTCTAAGCCTGAGGAAAACAAGACTTTAAAAATTCATAGATAATGTGGGCAAGGACTCAGAAGGTAGCCAGAGAACCTAGAAATTACAACTAGGACTGAATTGTTTGATATTAATGTCCATGTTTTACAATGTCAAAAGCATGACTAGAATTCATTTTTCACTTCTTGAATTCTGTCATATTCCCATGTTACCTGCATTTATTTTGTGCATAAATAACACAGTACAAATTGGACAAATCTCCCCAAATCTATATTAACTTTATTCACATTAAAGCTGCCACATCTTGTTTAAGTTAGGAATGTTTTCAGGTACAAGGAACAGAGACATCTAAGTAGCTTACACTATCAGGACTTCAATAAGGTATGAGACAAGAAGTCCAAAGAACGTTATCTTGGGATTGTTCTGACAGCTCAATAATACGATTAAGAACCCAGACTTTATAACTTACTGCTCATCTTAGCTTGTTAACTTTCTATTCTCAGGCTCATTGTCTCATGATTGCAACTTTGCTGTCACAACTCCATACATCCTATTCCACACTTCAGAATGGAAGAAAGGAGGAGATATGCATCCAAACGACTCTACTGCTTCTGTCCCTTTTATTGGAAAAGCAACTTTTCCTCCCGTAAAGGCCCTCCAGAATATTTCTGGTCATATCATATTAGGCCAAACTGAATCATACAGCTAGCTCTAACTGAAACAACAGTTAGAAAAAGGAATATTTGTCTTTCAAACACTGGCAAGAGAAAATGGGGTTAGGACTGGCTTTTGAGAGTCAACCAAAAGTTTATAGCACATGTCTATATTATGCATAAAATGCTAGTTATGCCAGTTAATTACAATAGGGTGTGGGACCAGTAAGAGCCCTGGTTTAGAATAAATTCCTCTTTCTGAGAGAAAAAAGGTCAAAAATGCTAATGAAGGAGACAGATTAAAACAGGATTTGGGATGAAAGCTATAGCTATGTCGGATGGTGCTGACAATGCTGAGTTGCAGATAGATTATAACTGAAAGAGTATCTCTAGACAAACCCTATATAGAATGAGGGAAAATTGCATTACTATGCATAGCTCATGTCTTGAAAACTTGCAGAGCTTTAAAAGTATGGTAAGGAGAGATCTCTCTAGAGCTATGATTTTTTTTAAGGGAACAAATGATTACAAATCATTTAAAATAGACAAGCCAATAATACCAGCTAAGAGTTTACATTAATGGACTCCATTATGATATTAAAGTACTGAGCTAAGTGAGATCTACATATACATATATATGTATGTATATGCGTGTATATATATATATATAATTTACTAATTTGCCTATATCACACAGGAAGAAGCTCAGCTTAATACTGGAGATCACGCTTTTAACCATACCACATTACTGTTTGTTACTTTATTCGTTCTCAGTATTTACCATTCATTAATACTTAATACTGGAGATCACGCTTTTAACCATACCACATTACTGTTTGTTACTTTATTCGTTCTCAGTATTTACCATTCATTTCATGTATTTGTTTTTTAATCATTCATGAAATTTAACTCTTGTTTATAAATTGTAAATAGTCTTTTCTCTACTTTTTTTCATAGCATGTCCGGTTCACACAAACCCTAAAGTGGCAAAGCTGTTTCAATCACATCTTTCAAAAACCTAGAATCAGCTACTCCAAATTGATTTTGTAGCTAGTTTTAGGAAGCTTAGATAAAAATTACAACTAAGCTAAAAAACCAACCAACCAAAAAAATCACAACACAAAGACAACATACAAACAATAAAAGTAGAAACATAACTATGCATATTAGTTATGTCCTATATTAGTCCTATATTAGTCTAATCTCTCCTGTTTCATCTACTGAGTTTGTTATCTCTATAGTATAATGGCCAATATTATTTGCAGATAAGTCAGTGGTCCCCTAAGTTATCATGCTATTTCCCTTCCCAAGACATAACCCTGTTTGCCCCACAGATACATGGTAACACATATTTGGGTAATGAACTTAAATTTCCCAATCTCAAACCACCCTTTCCTCAGCATTTTTTTTTACATTTTCATGTTTTATTGTATTTATTTTTTGCTTTCTTTTTCTTTATATCTTTATTATGCTCCTAAAAATTTAGCTCCTGAATACACATAAGATCCTGAGCATATTTTCAACAATACAATGAAATCCATACCTTTTTATTGTTCAAAAAACTGTAAACCATGTTATATGTTAATTTCCTTTTATTCTCTTTTCATCTACTTTTAAAATTAGAAGTAGACTAAACATTCTAGTTTACTCGAAGGCAGTGCCCTCAAAGGTTAGGTCACAAAAGGGGAGCTTCTACTAATTATAAGAATGTTGGGTTGGAAAACCAAGATAATCTTATATGGGAAAGGTTCTTCCTACTTTATCTCTAGACCTTAGGTTTTCCCTAACTGGCCACCTCTGTCCAATAATCCCTATGTCTTTAACTATTTGGAAGTCAAAATAATGACCTTCATAATAGCAAGACCAGCTGATAGTATGATTAGCTGAAGAAGACAATGATGGGAACATACATAGCCTCTTCCTATCACCAATAATGCAGTGGGCAACCTGACCTGATATCTGTCACCCTACCTGTACACACAGATTTTTGCTTGCTAGGTCAGCTGTATTTAAACTAAAATATGACAGCTATAAATAAAACAACGAAAGAGAGTCCATTTTTAGATCCTGACAAAGCCAAAGTTCATGGACTACTCCTTGAAAACTTGTCACTTAAGGCAAACAGAAAGCCTCAAGAGAAAATAAGAGAAAATCACTACATGGCCTGAATGATTCCTGTTGAAATGATAACCATCGGATGAGGACTGTAAGATAGATCAATAGCATAAAATGGTCTCAAGTGAACAATCAGTGCCATTCTCTGTCTTTAATCCTTGAGAGGGGGAAGGGCAGAAAAAAAAAGTCTAAGGTCTTTTAATGAGGCTGTTATTCCATTAATTACTTGAGGCAGTTTTTGTTTCAGTGGAATTAATTAACATGACCCCTCTTTAAGCTCCAGCTGCATGTGATGTCACTGTGCTACAGCAGTGAAGAATAAAATCAAAAGACAAATGGCTACGTAAGAAATTAAGTTGACTAAAGTAAAAAGCATGTACAGAAGCAGTTCCAATGCTCTGGCTCAGATTCTTTGTCCATATATTGACCACATTCTAAATAAATTGAATCTATGTAATTTCCAGCTTACAAAACCTTAATTGCTGACCAACAGAAGCTATTTTCAAGTTGGAATCATGTACAGCGTCACTACTCCATCTATTTTACCCATATATATTTTTCAATAATTTGGTCTCCACTTATACAGATTTACTAAATTTCAACATAGTCTATGATAGTTACCTTAGAAAATCCTTAAAAACAACCGATAGAGAAGCAAGGCAAATAAGAATAGAGGAGATGTTTAATCTTAAAAACAAAATTATTTTAAGAATCTAGGTTTAATGTATAGAATGGCACAGATTAAAACTGAGTCTTAGGGACTTGTTAATTTAGTATTGACTTTCAAATGTTCCATCCACTTAGCGTTTGGTGAACTCAGATAAGCCATCCTAATCCTTACTCAAACCAGTTAAGTTGCATGCTATATACATTTTGTCCAGATCCTGGTTAAACATACCATGGTGGAGGCCCCAGCTCCAAAACACAAACTAGATCCCGATGACTCCAGGAGGCAACTTCACATGGTCCACAGATTCTTCTAATTTTCCTGAGACTAAGGAGCTGCTCCTGACACAGACCAAAAAGAAGGTGCCACCCTAGCCCCAAGGGAACTGGATATCTTCTGAAGAACTGCGCCCCTAAGGATCTCTGGCCAGTTTCCTAGACTTGGAAACTTGTTATAAGAAACATTTAATTACAGTATATGTAAAGGGGAGGGGGGCTTATTTGAAATACATTAATAAAAAGACTCCTTTTCAGAGCTTTTAAGATATGTCTTATGTCTCAGAGAATATTTCCCACAGTACTTCTCTTGATTTAGTAAATGTGTTTTTTCTTAAATAACTACCTCTACTATATTTCTTCCCCCTCTAGCCTAATCAACCTTTTCCTCTCTAAAGCCAACAGTTTATGAACCACCAGGCTATTCTGCTATTAAATGTAGATACAGGGGCTTAACAAATCCCAGGTGGCTTTAGTTAGTCAGGGACAGTCTCCTCCACTAACAAGATATTGTAGATTATATTGTAGATTACAATATAATTCATCTGACCATAAGGCTTCTAAAGTACTGGAGTAGGAAGAGATCTCCTGTCCTCTCAAGTTGGAGATACACTTTGATTCACTTGGCCTACTGATTAATAATCTTCATCTATCTACCCCTATCATCTGGAAAATTCCTTTGTAATGGGCTGTTTGTTGTAGCTCTCGCACTCTGATATCCCAAATATGTAATTAAATTTAAGGATTTATTCCTGAGTGCTTTGATATTGTGGTTTTTTTTTTTTTAGTTCTTCTAAACTGTAACTAGATTAGTCTTAACATTGATATGATAATCACTTTTTGTAGCAATATTGTTATGTAGAAATATAATTATAGTCAAATTCATTAACTACAATTGATTTCTTTTTAAAGGAACACACAAAGGTTTTTGGTTCTCTTCAGTTTCAATGTAAACTGTCAAAAAATTGGAAGTTCCTATCATAGGGGACTGATTGAGTAACATATGACTAATCATACAATATAATACTCTGAAGCCATTAAAAAATATATTGTAGAATATGTATTTACACAAGAAAATGTTCACAATGTACTAGACAAAAAATCTTACTACGAAATAGTATGTACGCACACACACAAAAACATTTGCTAGAGAAAATACATAGAAAAAAGCTAGAAGGACATAAATCAAAATATTAAGAGTATCTGAGCACAGTGGATTAAATGCAACTTTTTCTTCTGCATTCCTGAATTTTCTAAGGTTCTATATTGAACATTATTTTTATAGTTTTTTAGAAAAGCTTTTTAAAAAGAAAAATAGCTCCCAAAGTAATTTCGCAAGTCATTTCTTATACTATTTCACATCTATTATTAGTAAAGGTAATGGAACATCTTTCACCACAGAAGACTCTCAATTAAGTTTTAATATAAGGGAGGCAGTTTTTCCAGTTGCTTTTAAAAATAGCAAAAAAAAAAAATTACTAGGTCACTACTATGTGCCAAAAATTCTCACATATTATATTAAAAGTGAAACATTAAGGATAGCCAGGAAAAAAAAGCAGCTGACAATATGTCCACAGTAATATTACCTTACAATTTTTAAAAGAATCGCCACCACCACTGAACAAATAGTTGGATTCAACTAACTTTTATTGAGCATTTACTATGTGGGCAATTCTGTCAAGAGGGATGTCTAAAGTTAAGCAAAGCTGGAACATAGGCTCAAGCAAGAAGATTGGTTCAATGTCTCAGAATGGGGTTCCACAGATCACCTGCCTCAAAATCCCTATGGTGTTGGTTAAAAATGCAGATTCCTGGGGCTCTCAAACCTACTACCTCAAAGTATCTGGAAGTAAGACCCAGCAATCTACATTTTAAAAAGCATTCCAGATGATTGCTACATTAGTGAAACCCCACTGTTGTAAAAGATCAAGCCAAGTGAATAGGGTTAGAAAAAGATCATGAGTCTTAACTGTTAGGCCAAGGAATGAGTTAATCCTATAGTAAATAATTAGGGCAGGGAGAGGAGGAGGTCGGGAACTAGCCAGGGGTTTTGAGCTAGAGAGTAGCATGTTAAGATCTTTGCTTTGGGCCAGTACTACTCATTACAGCATAGGCTGAAAAAAGAGAACTGGAACCACTAGAGAACTAAGGAAAGGGATCTATAATGATGCATTAAAATTGACCAAGAGAATAAAGTGTTTCCCATCCTGGTACCAAAAAGAAAGGTAAGAGGAGGAAGCTCATGAAGTGTTATTGATGAATAAATAAGATTATTTGAATGCTGAAATGGTAAACCCAAAAATACAGATACAGAGATGAAGATTTGGAGAAAACTTTATAATGATACTTTAATGTTTTTCAAATTCATTCATTGGTTCAATCACTGACTTGTTTACTCACTATGGACCAAACCCTGGTCTAGATGTTGGGTCAAAAAAACAGATGAAAACCATTGAATTATACAGTTTAAGTGAATGAACTGTATAGTATGTGAATTACACATCAATAAAGTCGTTATTAAAACAAAACAAATGAGATATTTCCCCTGTCCTTAAGGGTCTCAGAGAAGTGCAATGCAGCATGTAAGTATCAGGCCGCAGGTAAACAGAGTGTTCTATATGAACACACAGGAGTGTCTTAGCCAGACCGAGGTCTGGAGGAACTCATTCATGAACGAAATGTAGAGAAAGCCAGGCAAGGGGAATATTGCAAAGCAGGAAGAAGGAAACCTGGAGAGTACTTGACTTTAAAGTGAAGACCCGAATGCCAGGAAGGAAACATGAGAGATGAGGCTGGTTCAGGATGAAGGCAAGTCAGGAAGAGCTCTGTGCATTACAGCCTCACTACTACTCATAGTGTGGGCCTCAATCCAGCAGCACTGGCATCACCTGGGAGTTGTTAAAAATGCAGACACCTGGGCCCCATCACAGCCCTACATCAGAATCTCCATTTTAACAAGATTCCTAGGTGATGCAAATGGACGCCGAAGTTTGGGAAGTGCTACACTAACAAATTTTTTCTCAAGGCAAAAATCCTATGGGAAATTACTGAAGACTTTCAAGCCAGAGAGTTGCATGATCCAATACATGCAGTACGTAAAGAAGATTACTCTGTCAGCAAAATGAAAAATAGATTACAGGAAGACCAAAAATTGCTTAGAAAGCTGTTTCAGGATCCAAGAAAGAAATATTAAGGGCTCAAATAGAGTATGGATAGTACCAGGAAATGGTAACTGATTGGTTGGGGGTGGAGGAAGAGTAAATGATTTCTAAGTTTTTGGTTTGCGTGAATGGATGGGTGTTGATGCCATTCACCAGACAGGGAACAAAAATAATGACAATAATTATAGTGGCTAACATTTTTTAAATATGTACCAGGCATTATTCTAAGCGCTTTTCATGAACTAACTCATTTAATCCTCATAACAACCCTATGAGGTAGGTACTATTATTATCCCATCCTACACATGAAGACACCAAAACACAGAGGTTAAGTAGGGTAGAGTGGCATGAAGAGGGACGGAGCAGATGACAAGTTCAATTTTGAATATGCTAAGTTTGAGGTAAAGACGTCCATAAGACAATTTGTAGGGATCTAGGTTTGTAGGGAGAGCAAGCAGGTTAGGAAGAGAGATTTGGAAGTCATCAGCACAGGGTTGGTACTTGACTCTTTAGGAGTGGGTCAGGCTACAGTGGGAGTCAGTGTAGGTCTGGTCCTTATGGAAGGCTGCCTTACACAGCAGTGAACTGCAGGCCTTGCAAAATCTAACACCTTCCAAGTGCTGTAAGAATTTCATTCTAGGGTGCTATCTTAACACTGGGCATATTTTGCTCCATTCTAATTGTTTTAAAGCATGTATTGATGTTAAAGGTCTCTCAAACTCATGACTGCCCACTGAAAGCAAATTCATCTTGACCACTTCAAACAAATAGTAATTTGTTTTAATTAGGAAGACATATCATCTACAATGAAATAACAAATTTTCAGGTAATTTTTAAGTTAATATTACATTGTTTATACTCTTAAGACAGTAGCTTCCTGGTTTTTTCTCTTTTTAAAATTCTAATTTAATTATTCCCCCAATGAGATAACATCTGCCAAAATCAAGGAGAAATAGTGAATAAAAGCAACAATGATGAAAATGTTCAAAAAAAATAGTTTAGATTTCTAAAAGGTTATATTTTTAAAATAAATTTATATATTTTTAGTCTAAGAGGATTTCTCAAATGGAGAAAAGGTACTGGACAGCAGAAAGCATCTCACAGAAGTGGGACATCTGGTCATCCTAGCCCTGAAGCAATGTACATAAAAAGTGCTATTTTTAAAAATGAAACAAATATGAATACCCTACCCCGCATAAATGTAAATGTAAACCCTTGCCAAGGAGACCTGGAATCTAAAGTGACTAAAACTGACTAATTGAAGCAAACATTTATTTACAAAGAAGCTTATTGTAGTATATTTCTTTCAACAGTGAAAATTCACAGCAGTAAATTATAGTATATTCAGATGATAGAATACTATGCAGCCATTAAAAAACATTCTCAATGAATATTTAACAATATAAAAATTCTCACATGTTAAGTTTTAAAAATTATAAAAATTACCATTGTGGATATAGATAAAAGACTTAAGAAAGTAAATCAATAGTTGGCAATGATTATCTCTGGATAGTATAATTAGTTTATTTTTAATTTTATGTTTCTGTATTTTCCAAAATTGTCTACATTATATCATTTTTTCTAAGCATAAAAATTTACTGAAAAGTCAATTACATTTTTAAAGTTTTTTTTCCAATTAATCTTTTTCTGTTTTTAATCCTTTCTCACTTTTTCTAACCCTAGTCTAAGTCTTAAGGACCAGGGCATAGGTTCTTGAGCAGAAGTGGGGAAGCAGTGGGGAGGGGCCTTGTCTGTAAACAATATGGACTGGCTGTCACACCTAGGAGTGGGAGAAGTTACTGGATCTAGCAGATAAAGGCTAGAGATTTAGCTAAATGTCTTACAATGCATGGCACAAGCCCCCAGAAAAAAAGAATTATCTAGTCTACTATGTCAGTAGTGCAGAGGTTGCGAAATCTTGGTCTAGAATGAAAAAAATGAGAATAAGCAGAAAGAGTGGGTTAAAATACAATAACAGCTATAGTGGATTTAACTTTTCATTTCTAAAATAAGATTTTAAAAATCATATAAATTAGGTTAATGAAAGTTTAATCCAGGCTTTAACCCAAATTCCTTATTATTAAGATAAGTATTTCCTGATTTAATGGATATCTCCAGTTCTGCTCCCAACCTGAGAATGATGCATGTCAAACTATAAAATTTTTCTCAACTTGAGCTCTATATATAGAGATCAATACTATATAAAAGTGTTTTAAAATCTACGGCCATGCCACCCTGGACATACCAGAGATCATCTGATCTTGGAAGCTAAGCAGGGTTGGGCCTGGTTAGTACCTGGATGGGAGACCACCAAGAAATACCAGGTTGTGTAAGCAAAAAAAAAAAAAAAAGTGTGTTAAGCACTGCTACAAAATGTCTTAAAAAGAGAAATCATATCTTTAAAGTAATAGCTGGTTATTGTATATACTCTGGTATGGTAAGCTGAATAACTAGTTCTAACTAGTCTAAAAACTAGTCAAACACAAATGTTTAATTGTTTAAAATACATACGCACACACAGAAAATGATTTATGGAAACTCATGCAAAATTACCTCCTATTGTGATGTCAGATTCAAGGAGTGGTAACAAAGCAAAAGTACATGGATTTGAGGAAATAAAGTACCCTCTTCGATCTTAGTTAGCAAATAACAAGTGTTTGGTTATAACAAAGTACAACAGAGCATTAGGGGTGCCTGGATGAAATAAAGCAGTAGAGGGATCGAGAAGCAGATGACAGGGCAGAAGGTAAGAGAGCAGAAAAAGATACTATACCAACGATGAATAAGGGATGATTCGGACAGTCGAAAAGGGGTAATAGGAAATTTTGCACCTTTTCTCTGAGTGAAAATGAGGGAAGAGATTAATGTATACAAGAAAGATGTGAAAGAAATAAGGGAAAATAAAATGCTGAGGAAACACAGCAGAAAGAGATCAGAAGGAAAGACGATATGGTTCAAGGGTCCCTAATTCATTAAAACGGAATAAAAAATACCTTTCAAGTCTATAACACGCTTTTAGCAACACTGCTTGCATAAATTCTCCATAGCTTTTTTTTTTTTTTTCATTAAAAATGATTCTCTAAGGGAAAGATACCCGATGTCTTTCTCTTTATGCAAAACTCTCCCAATCTTCTTTTGGTGATTGGTTCATAATGGACATCAATTAAGGGTAGTTGTTTTGTTGTTGTCTACCAGCACTATTCCTTTTGATGGAGAACAGTTCTCGGCCACTCCACCAGGTCTGAGTGGGACTAACGATCACGATCCTGCCCTCCCCCTGGCCCCTGTGGTGAGCATGACTTGACCACTCGTATTCTTCCCCTATGGCCTACAAAGCGCAGTCAAAGGAGAAGGCACACGACCCCGAGCAAGGGCAACCAGAATTCCTCTACCAGGCTCTCTTTCTCCAGGTCCAGAGCTAGATCATGTGGTATGCAGGTGCCACTGACCATCTTTTTCAACCCAAAAAGAGCTGTCCTGAGATAAAACCAATGTCAAACAGCACAGTCTGACATGACAGCCAGTGACAGAGAGCCCCAGAGACCACATCTGAGCCTTAAAGCCAGCCATCCCTGGGCTTTAAGGTCATACAGACAAATAAAATCCTTTTTGGCTTCGAATTGGGTTTCTGTTATTTCCAACTAAAATCGCTCCGGCTATTAAACTGTTTAATACTGTCAAATAGAGGTTTTGGTAAGTGGGTGTGTCAGACCTATTATCTGTGAGTTGCCTAGGCCCTTCTTTTTATGCACTACATTTTAACTGATATCATAACTTGAGGTAAAGAATTTCATAAATGTAAAACGTAATGTTTAAGGTAGAAATTCATTTTAAATGACATTTATTTCAAGATCTAACAAGTATCTCTACTGAACTGATTCAATGTTAGAAACTTCAATTTTTGCTGTTAAATACTTCACCATTTGCTCGGCTCACCTTCATCTTTCTAAAGAGTTCTACTCTTTTAGTCTGTCTAGCCTCTATACTGCCTTGATGACTTTATTTCTCCTATTCTGAAAATCCTCTAGTTTCAATGTATACTTATCAAGAAGTAGAAAACCCAACCACACACAAAGGGTTTCTAGTCAGGACCAATGCATATTTTTGTATGAATGACCGAAGATAGACAAAACTTGTCTTTTTTGTGTCTGGTCTCCCTCCAGTCTAGCATTTTGCTCACTTTTTTTGGCCACAACAGCACATCAAGCCAAAGGTAGACAGATGGTCTCTATGAACACTGAGGGGTGGAAAACACATTTTAATGTGCCCTTGATTTCAATTAAGTTTGGAGTCATTATTTTGAAATCAAAACATACAATTGGTTCAGTTGTACAAGGAGATAATTTAATACTAACGTCTGCTGATTAAGGAGACTTCTAACTGAGGAGGGCTTAGCAGAAAAATGTAAAATGCCCGAGGCAGGAAGAAGTCAGGGATAAATTTCTGCAAAGTTCAAAAATCTGTATCAGCACAAACTCAGACTGAGATTACAACTCAGGTAGAGGAGAAGTGTTAAAGGGCAAAACTGACCACTAAGGCTGAGGAAACAAAACATCAAAGGCAGACATCATTAAGAAAAGTAAAGGGGTGTGTGAAGGGAAGATTAAACAACTACCCGAACTCCTATCCCACTTATTCCCACTTCCCACTGTCAGTGAAACTCCACAGGAGTGACTCCCAAGTTCAGTCCTCTGTATTAAGTATCTCTATTGATCCGGCTAAGGTAGAACTATAACATACATTTTTTAGAAACAAACAAACAAAACAAACTCTTCCCTCTGCCCTGGTGGGTAAGCACAACTCCAAAATACTCCCTGAATAAGCTGGGGAAGAGAAGAAACTAATCACAAGGGAACTTTTGAGGATAATGTTCTATATCTTGTTTGTGGGGGTGGTTATATAATAGTATATTTGTTAAAACACAAGTGTACATTTAAAATGAGTGAATTGTATTACATGTAAAATACACCTCAATAAAGTTCATTAGGGAGAGACAGACAGTGAGAGGCAGGTTCTAGAGGAAAAGGAGTGGGGGCGGTGGGGGGGGCAGAAAATCCCCGGGGCAGACAAATGGAAAAAGTCTGGGAAGACTACTGTGGGACAGACAGCATAACTGTGGGGTGGAATGGGAGGAGTGGGGTTGTCTACACTATATTTTACCGAGGGCCAGACTTATTCTATAGATCAGCCAGGAGTTTACACTTCCAATAGTACCTTATACTTCATCAGGAACTGGCCAAAGTGGAGACAAAACCAAGTTCACCTTCCAGTGGGCCATGTGCCCCTAGATTCTCCCAATGGAGAATCCATCATAAATCCATCATAAAATGAAAAACAGAGAAGCAAAATTACCTTCTGAGATAACAGGTAAGGTAAGGGGGTTCATCTCTCCTCTCCCACACTCTCCTATAGAAAAGTTAGTGCTCCCCTCAACCCTTTGGAGGTTGTAGTTAAATCCCTGGAACCCTATTCACAGACCTTCCTCCAGTGTTCCCCCACTTTATAAAGCTAAAGCACCAAGGAGATTTAAACTGTTTATCAGTAGCAACTCTCATTAGAATTAGAACCTCTCTGTCATCTTTTTAGTCACTGGGCAATACATTGAACTTTCACACTTTAAGAGAGAGCAACAAATTTTAAGAGGCAATCATGAGCATTCTGCTTTACTCCAACAGTTTAAAGAAGTATTTCTGAGTAGCTTACAAGGTCCCAAGAGTCAGCAAAAATTCATGATGTAATGGGGGTTAACTTTTAGTTTCCAAATCTAGAGCTAGCATTAATGTACACTACTCCCTCTCCTTCCCATCCTATATCTAACCCATCACAAAGACCTGTCTCTCCTATTTGTCCCCTTCTTTCTCATGCCTTCTGCATGCACCTCAGTCTACCAGAGAGATCTTCATCACTACACATTTTGTTTCCTACAACAGCTTGTCTCCCTGGCTCCCAGTTCTCCTATTACTCATCCTGTTCAACATGCCTGAAAATGTGCTTACTTGTTTAATCACTTCTTTATACCCTGCTTTATTCTTGCAAGTGGAGTAATCATTCCAAACCATTATTTTCAGTCGGTCTCTCTTCTAAGTATTCTTTCATTCATCCAATAAATATTTAATCAGCACCTACTGTGTGTAAGACATTGTGCTAGGTTCTACAGAAGGTAAACAAAATTCTAATCGGCATCTCAGGGGGGCTTACAGTATTGTGGGAGTGGCAGATATATACACAAATAACTATAAGATAGAAATGCATACAGGTCATTAAGACAGAATTGTCAGCTAGATGTCAGGTAAAATTAGAATTGGTAAAGAAGTAGAAAGTAAACAGACAAGGGAAAGGCTGCTGAGGTTTCCAACCTGAGGGACTAGGAGAACTGCAGTGCCATTAACAGCCCTAGGGACATCAGGAGGAAATACAGATGGAAGGGGCATGACAAGAGGCTTTGAGGAAAGTGAATGCACTTGCCAAACCCCAAATCAAGGCACATGATCAGCAATGAAATTGCCATCCTGCTTTAAGATGCTGGAAGCAGTCTGAAAAATGTAATTATGACACCAAAATATTAGAATTTCCAGGATTGATGGTTTAAAGGGACAATGGCATAGAACATAGAACTGAAACTATCCCAGAAAAAAATCTAGGCCATGTGGCTTCGGTAGGAATGAGGGAATACGGTGGGAAGGGAAGGTTACAGCTATACAATCTACTGGCTTAAACAGCTGATTCATCTGGGAAAGTTTACATGGCTCTCGAGCAGGGGTTTTTAACTTCTTTTGCACTGTTATAAAACTGAACATCCTGACACACCATGGGGAATCCTAATGAATCAACTTCAGGTAATCTTGGCCATTCTACAGCATTTATGGTGCTATCCATGGTGTCTGGGAACCTCAAGCGAGGAGGACTAGCATGTCATTTTATTGCTGCTCGTGATATATCTAGGTCTAATTAATAAACCCTGCTCCATGAATGCTGAATTCTGTGAAGCTGCTGAAAGCATCTATGAGTGATGTTATGATTCAGATATCCACTGGCAAGTCAAGACTAGCAAATATTTTCAAAATTAGAAGCAATCAGATATTATACACACCTTCAATTCTTTTAGGAACAAGCCAAGTAAATTTAAAAACAAATCAACACCAACCCTATGAATATACTAAAACCACTAAATTGTACACTTTAAATTGATTTTTATGGGAGCTGTTCTTTTAAAAACCAACACGTTTTAACCAAAATGTTAGTTTCTAGAAATGTTATATCCTAGGAACCTAGCCATTGCCCTTAAAATATTTATACTGTTGAAAAAATTTGCAAAATGGAAGACTCGCTAAAGTGCCATGACAAAACCTTATCATTTTAGCTAAAAAAAAATAAGCTCTCTCTTGCCTTTCACCGTAATAAAAGCTGATCTGTATCACACATCAAAATCCACCTATAAGCTCTGAAAGACATTTTTTAAAAGGGCACTTTTCAGATTTAACCACTATGTTGAATACCATAATTATGGCATGTCACTAATATATCTTTCCTAGTTATCTACCCCAGAACTTCCTATCCTATAATCCTCTCCAAGGGAAAAATTCTTGTATTTAGCCACTGATATTACTTGTAAGGATTTCCCTCTTCCTCTAATAATCACCATTCAAGCTTTTATCTCTAGAGTCATTCATCCAACACCCCCATGTCCAAAACTGCTCCCTACTTTCTACTAATACCATACCAGCTGTCTGCCTGCTGTTGAGTAACAGCAGGTTATTTGTGCCCTTGGAGATTCAAAATGGGTCAAGAATATAAGAAGCAGACTGTAAGCCCCTTTGAGGGAAAGGATCGTGTATTGTTTGTTAGAACCTACCAACACTGAGCAGAGTACCTGGCACCAATATTTTTGCCTACCATTAAGCTGAAGTCCATTCACAGAAAGAATTAGCCAACAGTAGCGAAGTGACCAGATTATTTTTAGGCATAATTGTATTTAGGAGAAGAAAGCTTAAATTCAACTTTAGTCTCAGTGTCTAAACCAGTCTGTCTTTACAGTGACTAGGTGAATTTTAAAACAGATTATAATAAAGCTATGACTGAAGCCCAAAACATTACAGTTTAAAAATCATAGTGTATTTTTTTCCTGCAAATTATTCTTGGCATAAAAAAATAGACCCAAATCCAAGAGCAATTTATTTATCCAGTCACTCTCCAGTTAACCCACCTGCACTTAGGCAGCTGAAGGATGGCCTCCTCACAACAGTGAAAGGGGCAGAACTATACAAAGTAACTAAGGAATGTTTACAGATCTTTATCTCTTCCTGTGAAAATGACTTTGATATTTCTTAATAGCCACCTCATACATTTATTTTAAGGATTAAGTGAGTTAATTTGTAAAGCACTTAGAACAGTACCTGGCACATAGTAGGTTCTATATAAATGTTTGTTAATAAAGTAACTTTGAAGCAGCTTCCAATTGCATACATTCATATATTAGAGATCTGCAATCATTACAAAAAGTAACCAGGTTTAGAGAGAAGTTCCAACTGTGCCGTCTTTAAATCTGGGGCTGGAAAGAAAGGGGTCCCAGAGAATATTTCATGTAAACTTTTCATTTCATGGCTTAAGAAATTAATTGTATACTTCGTAAAGAAATTCATAGGTTACAAAATGCTTTCCTATTTATTATCAAGTTTAATCCTCATAACAGCCTCCTAAGAGATGCAGGGCAGGTATAATTAACCCAAATGAGGAAACTATAGCACAGAGAGGTTAAAGACCTGCCCAAGGCCACGCAGTAAGTGAAAAGGTCTGGGGCTAGAACCCAGTTCTCTTGGTGGGAGTCTAGACCCGTTTTCTCCATATAACATGCTGCATCTTGGGCCCTCAGCTTCCTTGGGTCACCTTTGGAAGCAATGATTCTAGAACCCTAAATGGAGGTTCTACTGCAAAGGGAACTTGAAAAGTTAAGGCAATTCTGTTAACTGTAATTAGAAGTAATTGACAGCTGGCAAAACACCTACTTGCACATGAATTACAGTATAAAATGCCAATGATAACATATTCACAAAGGGCACCGCACACTGCCCAAGGCAAATTTTCAGAACAGTTTTCAAAGGGACAGTTCTCCAAAATGTGCCATTGAGCAATTACCAGACCCAGAGAATACTGGTGTCAATATTACAAAGAAAAAGATGCCACTTCCCTTTAAATTAAACCCAGTAGGAAAAGGCTTGCCCCAGCAGATGGTGAAGACATGGAGCCTAACAAGGCACTAAGGGATTACACGCAGGTTGCAAACTCCCAACGACAAATGAGTATGGACCAGCCCATGAATCAGCTCGCATTCATAGGGCTGCATCATCCCCAGGCGCTCACCATCTCAGGGTAGCAATCTGAAATCGGGCAGCTAAAGGTGACAATTGGCTGGCGACCGTTGCAGGATTCCAAATAATCTCACAGAAAGGTTGGCCGGCGGTAGAAGCGGCACCGCATACCAACCAACACACGACGTTATTTTAAGAGCGTGTCCCCAAGGGAGGGACCATCTGATCGACCAGAGAAGCATCTACCACCAGCCAGGATTTTCCCTAAAGCGAGCCGGAGGGCTGGGCAATCCTGACCCAGGCCCACCCTAGTAAATGCATAGGGGTCTCCTTCCCTGCCCAAGGCGCCGGCGGGGGCCACAGAGACCCCCAAGGCCGGCCTCCCTCCGCCGCCTTCATCCCCATCACCACCCGAAAGAGGAAGGCGCCTCGGCGGATGACGGGCGTCCGGGGCCGGGGATTCGGAAGCGCTCAGAAGCGGGGTGGTGCCAGCGGTCCAGCCCTCGCGCCCCCGCCCCTCCGCAGCCTGACAGCCGGCGGCCCCTCTCCGCCGCCCGCGGGGCGCCCTACCTTTGTGTAGAGCTCGGACGCTGCCATGGCGGGCCCGCGGCGCCGCCGCCCCCCGCCTGTGCGGAGGCCGCTCCTCGCCTGGGCGGCCGCCCGCGCCGACTAGGAAGCGCTCCGGCTGCCGCGGGCGGGAAGCAGGGCCGGGCCGGGCCGGGCCGGGCGGGGCGGGGCGGGGCGGCTCAGGCGCGGGCGGCCCGCGGGGGCCTCGCCATCGCTCCCGGGCTCGCCGCGAGCAGCTACGAGCGCTCCGCGTGCCCGGGATCCTCGGAGTCGCCGCGCAGCCCCTCGGCGGAGGGTGATGCTGGCGCCGCCGCCGCCGCCCTGTGCATTGTGGGAGCGGGAGGAGGCTGCTCCAGTGCGGTCACCGCGGCTGCTCCGGGCTCTCTCGAGCTCACGCTGCCTCCCATCGGCTGTGGGCTCCGGGCATCAGCAGAGGGCCAGCCCGCGCTGCCCTAGGAGACCCGCTGGCTGCACACCGCCCCGGGGGCGTGTCGCACCCCGGACGCCCCCTACTCGAAGTGAGCCCTGGCGGTGCAGAATAGACCAGCCCCCCGAGAGAGATGGCAGTAGCTGGTGTCACTGAGGGCGTCCAGGTAAACGACTGAGAGTCTCCAGACTGCTTCTCCTGTTCGAACAAGCATTTCTAGGTAAAGGATTTGGAGGGAGACTTCTTGGAAGGCCATCGAATAACCCAGAATTCCAGAAAAGGCTTGTGTGCAGCAGACGTCTGGGAGTGAGTGAGAACCAGGAATCTGAGAGGCTCACCAAGGTCACCTGGAACACCTCGGCCTCTGCAGCAGGGTCGTTTCGTGATGTCAGAGCGCAGTGGCCTGTTTGAAACGAAAGAAACTTAAATGACCCTTGAAACAAGATGACCCCAGGGGGCGGACCCAGGAGCCTACCTTGATCCTATGCCTGTGTGTTTGTAGAGGTGCCACCACCCTCCTGCCCAGCCCTCTTCCTAGTCCTGTTCCCCAGTGATCATTCATATCATATATAATCATGCTGAAGCTGATCTGGATGCCAGCTGAGAGCTTTTGTGGAGGGTCTACACCTGCAATATAGCTCTGTATCAAAGGTCAAAGAAATCTCAGAAGCAGCATTCAATCTACCCAGTATTATCCTTGCACATCAAACAATGAGAATGTGGTCTTTGCACTCCTACCCCCATGCTCTCTTCACCCTCCACCTACTTTCCATCCACACCTTCATTCCTGGTTGATCATTCTCCCTATTTTTCATCCCAGCTTCTTTTTAGTGTGCTCATCTTTCTTATTTTAACTCTAAGTGGTGCCCAGTGGTGGTCATGGAAATCTGGTATGGTTTCTATCAAGACCATCACTTGAGGTTGGAGCCCTTGATTGTGTGTGTCCTGCATGTGTGTTTGAAAGAAGACCATTGACCAAGGGGAACACTTGGGGCCCGTCCTCACTCCCTGGAACTCTCTTCCCCTTGCTCACTGCCCAGTCTCCTCAGAGATGCCAGAGGTAAAGGCTACAGAGTACAATGTCCTGCAGAATTCACTGTGTTTCTTCTAATTCTAAAACCAAATCCGTTTCATGTTTTGGTAGCCCAATCTTATTGCCCAGACACAAAAATAGAAAGCATATGCAGTTATGACCAGTATAACAGAAAGGGCACTGGATTGAAATTTAAGAGGCCTGAATTCTACCCCTTGCAGTTTCTTCATGCCCTGTGTAAGTGTTCACAACCACTCTTGTTTTCTTGCCCTTGAGAAAATGCCTACCACCCAGAACTGTTGAGAAATGCTGAGTGTGCTGATGATGAAGGAGTTCAGGGAATGTTTCCCCAGGGTATGCTGCTTGGACATAACTGATGATTTCAAGGGACACTTGAAAAACAGCAAATATAGGAAAAACACTCTGACCTTCCTCCTTTTTCTTAAAAGCAGAAGATGAAATTCCTATAAGATATCATCCCTACAACAAAATGAAAAAGTAACATTCTTATCATCAAGGACAAGAAATTGAGACTAAGCAAATTCTATACAAACAGACCTTGTTAGAATAATTTTTATCTTCCTTTAGTCCTACCCACAGTTTAGTCACTTTTTCATAATTGCTTCTCTTTGTTGAACCTAACATAAAAGCAAGCAGGTTTTGCCATTTCTTTGGGTTTCCATCTCCTTATGAAGGCTCCTGTGTCACATAAAACAACATAAATTTGTATGCCTTTTTCCTGTTACTCTGTCTGTCAGTTTAATTTCCAGAAAGTTGAGGAAAACTTTCTTCCCTACACTGAGAAAACACTAAAAAACTGAAAGGGTCTTATAAATTTGAGTGTTTTTGTTTTATTTTGTTTTTTAAATGACAGGGAGAAAAAAGAAATGAGAATTATTCTAATTCCTGAACACATGCATTCAACCACAGCAATATTTGGGGGCACTACACAGAGGAAGGTAGTAGGGATGAGGAAGAGAATGGTTTTCTACCCTTGACCTTACTTCACATCATTCAGAAGAAGAGTAGATTTACAAGGCAGAAAGAAGCAAGGAACACTGATGGCTGTCTTCCCCTATCTTATCCATGTACATTCACAGTCCCAAGCACTTTGTCATTAGTCAACCAGCAATAAACCAGCAATAGTAACAACTTCTGAGGGTTTAGGATATTCCCCTCCCAAAGAAGAGCCCCAGGACATTGTAGATTTTATTTTAAATTGATAAAGTTCTCAATTATTGCTTTATGATTGGGAATGTTTTCACATAGATTATTTTCAGATAAAAACAATGTCCAAGTTAATGTGAAAATTCCCTCTCTTCCAAAATATTTGTGGATGACTTTTTTTCAACAAATACTGAAAGTCATGATGTACAAGAAACTGTTCTACATGCTTAGGGTTCATGAGTGAAGAAAACAGATAAAATTCCTGACCCTCTGGAGCTTACATTCTGGTTGGGGAGACAGAAAATTAGAAAGGTAGATGGTGAAGGTGATTAAGTGCATTAGTTTGTTAGGGCTGCTGTAATAAAGTGCCACAAACTGGGTGGCATAACAGTAACATGCTGTCTGATCTGGAGGCTAAAAGTCCCAGACCAAGGTGCCGGCAGAGTTGGTGCCTTCTGGGAGCTGGAAGGGAGAATCTGTTCCATACTTCTCTCCTACACCCCAGTGGATTGCTAGCAATCTTTGGCATTCAGTGGCTTCTGTTTCATCACCCTGATCTCTGTCTTCACCTTCATATGGTGTTTTCCCTGTGTGCATGCATGTCTCTGGGTCCAAATTTCCCCTTATCATAAGGACAGAGTCATGTTGGATTAAGGCCCATCATAAAGACCTCATCTTAACTTGATCATCTGCAAAGACTATATTTCCAAATAAGATCTCATTTACAGATACTGGCAGTTAGTACTCCAACATCTTTTTGGGGAGGACACAATTCAACCTATGGCAAAAAAAAAAACTAAATGGAAAAGATAGAATGTGGAGCAACCAGAAATTGTAGCAGGGTGGTCATTGCTTTATTCAAATTTTAAAAAACAATTTTTATTGAGGGCCTATTATATCCCAGCAGTTAAGATAATAAAGATAGAGATTAATGAAATAGGGTCCCTGGCCGGGGGGAAGTAGCTCACTGCAACAGGTAGCCTCAAGGGTAGGGGAAGAGGAAGTTTATGTTGCATGGTCATATAAAGTAATAATTCTAATTCTGTAAGATCAATCCAAATTCTAGAGGCAGAGGCAAAGTACTGTGTTACTGATTATAGTTCATTAGTTGGCATTTACATATCATAATATTTAATGTTTCAGAGGAACTGGCACTGGGCATAGATGATATTTGGGTGAGTGGGGAAGAACCCCAAATAGATAATTGAAATATCCAAATGGTAATGTGGATGCGAGGTCACTTCTGATTGAAAGATATGTAAAGGAACAGTGAGGGAACTAGGCTAAGAAGCAGGAAAAACAAAGTTAAGAATAGAGCAAGACTAACCTGAAAGAGTTTTAGACAATGGAAGGCAGGCATGAGGAACTCCTGGCTCCTCCACCCCTTCTCTGACCCAACTCCAGCCAATTATCCTAGCTTTCTCTCATCTGTGAGCTTAGGCCTAGCTGTACTTTACGGCTCCCCAGGCAAGAAGAATAAAAAGCACATTATTTAACTCAAAAGGTACAATTATTTTTATTCCTGTACATATTACCCTAATTCTAGATTCTAACCTTGTGTTTCCTCAAATATCTGATCTCTGGCCCTTTGTTCCCACTCTTCTAGCCCGTGTGCTGACCACCTGCTATTTGACTAGCATCTGTACCTCTATGCCTCGTTCTATGGTACCTGATTCCTTCTATCAGCTGATTATTCTGGATCTTTAAATACTTTTGGCACAAATCCATAACACTCGCCTGCTTTATATTGCCTTGATCCTCCTGAATTACTTGATTTTTATGGACTTACTAGTCACTCTCATCTTGTACTTCCAACAACCACAGACACATACCTGCCTTCCATGTGCTCGTAGTGGAAGCTCTGTAGTAGTGAAAATGACTTAGGTTCAGATGACCTAAATTCTATTCCCAGTTCTAACTGGGGGCAAGCTACCTAGTCAATGTGAGCCTTTATATATACATATATACAAACTTAAAAAAATAATTTTAGAACAAGTTTAGATTTATAAAAAAATTACAAAGGTACTACAGAGTTCCCATATACCCCATGCAAGAAACTGAATGTTCACCTCCCCCCATTCTTGTTGAACCCCTAAACCCCAGATAGTAGTAGAAGGCGGGGCCTCTGAGAGGTGATGAGGTCAGGAGGGGGTTGCTCCCATGAATGGCTTTAGTGCCCTTATAAAAGAGGCTCTAGAAGGCTCCCTTACCACTTCCACTACCTGAGGTTATAGTGAAAAGACAGCTATCTAAGAGGAAGCCAGCTCTCTCCAGACACCAAATCTGCTGGCCCCTTGATCTTAGATTCCTAGCCTCCAGAACTAAGACATAAACTGACGTTGTTTATCAGCCACCCGGGCTATGATGGTATTTTGTTATAGCAGCCCAAACAGATTAACACACCCCACAACCAGTTTGTCTTATTATTAACATCTTACATTAGTATAGTAGATTTGTTAGAGTTAATGAACCACTATTTATATGTTATCTCTAACTAAAGCCCATAGTTTATTCAGATTTCCGAAGTTTTTACTTTATGTTCTTTTTGTTCCAGGATTCTATCTAAGATATGACATTACATTTAGTTGTCATGTCTCATTCAGATATTCTTGGCTGACAGTTTCTCTCTTTCCTTGTTTTTGATGACAATTTTGAGTAGTACTGGCCAAGTATTTTTAGAATGTCCATCAGTTAGGATTTGTCTTGATTAGACTGGGGTTATAGGTTTTTGTGAGAAAGACCACAGAGGTAAAGTGACATTTTTATCACATCACATCGAGGGTCATACTATCAACATGCCATCACTGTGGATATTCACCTTGATCATTGGCTCAGGTAGTGCTTATCAAGTTTCTCCATTGTAGTTATTCTTTTGCCCCTGTAATAGGCTGAAGTGTGTCCCCTCAAAATTCATAAGTTGAAGTCCTAACCCTTATGAACTCAGAATGTGACTGTATTTTGAGTCTTTAAAAAGGCAATTAAGTTAAGATGAGGTCAACTGCACCTTAATAAACCATGCCTGATGTCCTTAGAAAAGGAGATTAAGACACAGACATGTACAGAGGGAAGACCATGTGAAGACAGGGAGAAGATGGCCAACTGCAAGCTAACGAAAGAAGCCTCAGAAGAAACCAAACTTGCCAACACCTTGATCTTGAATGTCTAGCCTCCAGAAATGTTAAAGTAAATTTATGTTATTTAAGCCATCTAGTCTGTGCTACTTTATGGTAGCCCTGGCCAACTAATACAGGACCCTTTCTATATTCTTTTGAATTAAGTCACTGTATGCAGCCCACAGTGAAGGGATAGGGAGTTATATTTTACCTTCTTGAGAACAGACTACCTACATAATGTAGAATTCTGTATATGGGCGATTTGTCTCAACACCCCCCATTTATTCATTTGATCATTTATTTATGTAAGTATAGACTCATAAGTATTTATTTTATACTTTTGGTTATAATCTGGTAGTACCTTGTTGTGTTGCTCAAATTGTTCTTGTTTTGGTGACTGAGAATTCTTTCAGTTGGTTCCTGTGTCCTTTCGACATACACCCCATCATTGTGGGAGGTTTTTTTTTTTCCTTTTTTTTTTTAGAGCACTTCCTTACTTTCTAGCGCTACAAGATGCTACAGGCTCATCTTATATATTTCCTCTATGGTCTTAGAATCTAGCCATTTCTCCAAGGAAAAATGGTTCCTTTCATTGGAGAGTTTGATTAGAAACTAAGATCTGGACCTCATTGCTCTTGGGGTACTGTTGCTTCTAGGCCTTCTCAACCACAGAGCAAATGTATACATACCTGTAAATATTTCTACATGTAGAAACCTGTATTAATCTAAACATTAGTTCACACTAATATCTCCAACTTTAATCCATCACCACAGAAATCATTCTAGCCTCCTCTTCTGGCTTATCCATAAATTTTCCAACAGTGAGAAACCTGTGCCTTTCTTTTCAATCAGCAAAAAAAAAAAACAAACCAGAATAACATATGTGTGTATTGTTGTTGAGGGGTTCAAATGAAACAAATGGGAAAGTGTATTGGCAACTGGACTGTGCTGTACAATTTTAGGATATTGTTACTATTTCAAATTAATTATTTTATTTTTATGGTGACATTGGTTAAGGAAATCCAGTAAGTTTCAGCTGTACATTTTAACAGTAAGGCATACACACACACACACACACACACACACACACACACACACACACACACACATTTGTGTGTTCAACTCCCATTGTTAGATTTCTTTCTGTTACCATATATTTAATCCCTTTTACCCCATCTACCTCCCCTCTCCCCTCCCCTCTGGTAACCACTAGTCTATTGTCCATGTGTATGAGTCTCTGTTTGTCCTGTTCGTTTGTTGCTTTTAGGTTTATATCTCACATATAAGTGAGTAACAGTCCGTTGTATATATGTACCACAGCTTCTTTAGCCAATCATCTATCGTAGGACACTTTGGTTGCTTCCATGTCCTGGCCACTGTGAATAATGCTGCTATGAACATCGGTGTGCAAGTATCTTTTCAGATATGAGTTTTCAAGTCTTTGGGGTAAATACCCAGTAGAGGGATTGCTGGATCATATGGTAGATCAATTCTTAGTTTATTGAGGAACCTCCATATTGTTTTCCATAGTGGCTGTACCAATTTGCAGTCCCACTAGCAGTGTATGAAGGTTCTTTTTTCTCCGTATCCTCTCCAACTTTTGTTATTATTTGTCCTGTTGATTATAGCTATTCTAACAAGTGTGAGATGGTATCTCATTGTGGTTTTGATTTGCATTTCCCTAGCTAGCGATGTTGAGCATCTTTTCAAATATTTGTTGGCCATTTGTATATCTTCTTGGGAGAAGTGTCTGTTCAGGTCCTCTGCCTATTTTTTGATTGGACTGTTTGTTTTTTTGTTGGTATTGAGTCGTATGAGTTCTTTGTATATTTTGGATTTAAGGCCCTTATCAGAGGTGTTGCTTGCAAATACATTTTCCCATTTGGATGGTTGTCTCTTTATCTTGTTGACGATTTCTTTTGCTGTGCAGAAGCTTTTTAGTTCGATGTAGTTCCATTCATTTATTTTTGTTTTTACTTTCCTTGCCTTTGAGGTCAAATTTATAAAATCCTCTTAGAGTCCAAGGTTCTAGAGTTTAGTTCCTGTTTTCTTCTATGCATTTTATTGTTTCATATTCAGGTCTTATATTCAGGTCCTTAATCCATTTTAAATTTGGTGTGTGGTGACAGACAACAGTCTAGTTTCATTCTTTTGCAGGTGGCTTTTCAGTTTTCCCAGCACCATTTATTGAAGAGGGTTTCCTTTCTCCACTGTATGTTTCTGGCTTTTTTGTCAAAAATTATTTGCTCATATAAACATGGGTTTATTTCTGGACTCTCGATTCTGTTCCACTGGTCTGTGTGTCTGTTTATCTCCCAATACAATGCTATTTTGATTATTTTTGCTTTGTAGTATAATTTGAATTCAGGCAGAGCAATTCCTCCAGACTCAAACTTTTTTCTCAGGATGGATTTGGCAATTCGGGGTCTTTTGTGCTTCCATACAAATCTGATGATTTTTTTGTCCTATTTCTTTAAAAAATGCTGCTGGGATTTTGATGGGGATTGCATTAAATCTGTATAATGCTTTAGGCAATAAGGTCATTTTAACTATGTTGATTCTTCCAATCCAAGAACATGGAATATCTTTCCATTTCTTTGTATCTTCTTCGATTTCTTTTAACAGGGCCTTATAGTTTTCATTATATAGGTCCTTCACATGTTTTATTAGATTTATTCCTAGGTATTTTATTCTTTTTGTTGCAATTGCAAAAGGAATTTTTTTCCGCTTCTTTTTTTGACATTTCATTATTAGAGTGTAGGAACGCTATGGATTTTTGAACATTGATTTTGTATCCAGAAACTTTACTGTATTTGCTTATTGTTTCTCATAGTGTTCTTGTGGAGTCTTTAGGGTTTTCTATATAGAGAATCACATCATTCACAAATAGTGACACTTTGACTTCTTCGTTTTCTACTTGGATGCCTTTTATATCTTTCTCTTGCCTGACTGCAATCGCTAGGACCTCCAATGTTATACTGAATAACAGTGGCAATAGTGGACAGTCTTGTCTTGTCCCTGATCTTAAAAGAAAGGTTTTTAGTTTTTCACCTTTAAATATAATGTTGGCTGAGGGTTTGTCATATATGGCCTTTATTATGTTAAGTTACTTTCCTTCTAAACCGATTTTGTTAAGTATTTTGATCATAAATAGATGTTGTATCTTGTTGAAGGCTTTTTCTGCATCTATTGATATGATCACATGATTCTTATATTTTAATTTATGTGACGTATCACATTAACCAATTTGCATATGTTGAACCATCCCTGTGCCCCTGGGATGAAGCCCACTTGATCATAATGTATAATACTTTTAGAATGCTGCTGTATTGTTTGCTAGTATCTTATTTAGGATTTTTGCATCTGTGTTCATGAGAGATATTGGTCTGTAGTTTTATTTGTGTTATCTTTGCTAGCTTTTGGTATCAGGGTAATATTGGCCTCATAAAATGAGTTAGGAAGTATTGCCTCCTCTTCAATTTTTTGGAAGAGTTTGAGGAGACTAGGTATTAAATCTTTGAATGTTTGGTAGAATTCACTGGTGAAGCCATCTGGACTTTTACTAGGATATTATTAATTAAATTTTCAGTCCTCTCTCTACATATTCACTCCTTACCTTGGACTATCTGGTTCTGTCATGCTGCAGTATTCAATGGAAATCAAATCAAGAATTGACTTCTGAGAGAGCATTTTTGATAGGCAACAAAATAAACTTAGGGATCAGCCAGAAAGAATAGCTCAAATATTAGGACTATACAAATGTACTGACTTATTTGGGTCATTATCTGGCTCCATATTTTAAGAGCCTCTTTTAATGCCTCAAGACATGTCAAATCAAAATAAGGAAATACTGAACTCAAGTTCTGACACACTAGACAACACTGCAGTTGGAGCTATACAGGAAGATATAATGGTATCTATCAAATTTGTTTGCCTGTCCTCTTTTCTGTACTTTAGGAAAATTTCTATATTAGTCCTGCCTCCTCAAAGAAAAACCAGGATTCAAATTCCCACCTCTTTTGCAGCTTGGATACAGTCACATGACCTACTTTACTAGATTCATCTGCACAAGTCTTATGATATGTAGGATACAAGAAATAGGTTCTACCCAGAATTCCCATTTGCCAGTGGTGGCAGCGGAGGTGGCCAATTTGGGGACAAAAATGGTTAGTTACATCAAAGTTGGGCTCCTGGCTTTCAATGTTTGGTGGTGGTTATAGCAGCAGTAGCAGCAGCACTTTCCATATTAGGCCTTGCTGTAGCATGTTTCTGGGATTGTTCTTGGAACATTTATATTGACTATTTCTCTAGCATTCCAACAATTTTCTGTGATTTGACTAAATGAACCAGAGTTGTGAATTTGTGACTAAGAATCTTGACCATGATAGGGTGGTATAAAGGGGGCAATGGGAATGGCTACACTTTCAAAGGTGTATGTCTCTCAGAAAACACTAATGGTACTTTCTATGGCCAGGCACTGCGCCAAGTGCTAGAGCAAAATCGTAAGATACTTTTCATGGAAGGGAAGATAACTGAATGAAGGCAATTAGAATGCATTGTGATTAAGCACTAAAAGTATTATGTGGAAATGATTATTGTGTCTTGGAGGATGCAACAGTTTACACATGGGGAGGAGAATATTAAGTTTTCACAAAGGTATATTTGAAATAAGTTCTAAAACATAAGAGTGTATTAACAGATATCCCAACTAAGACAAAATGAGTGCAGATTGGGGAAAGATATTTATGATGCATATAACTATTCACATTTTTTTTTTAAATAAAGAACTTCCACTTCTTTTAGGAGACTTGACATAAGACAAAGGCAAAAAGCAATGGTTGCCCTACATAGAATCTAGAAAATAATGAATTCGGTCAGTTCAGGAGTGCAGCAAGTCCCAAGATGACAGCTGTTTATTAGGATAAGGGAGCAACAAGTTCAGAATGAAGGAAGGAAGAAGTGGCCTCCAGGGGAGAGTCTTCTGAAGCAAAAGGAAGAATTTATAGAATACTTGATATGATGGAAGACAAAATAGTGGTTATGATAGAGGCCAAAAGTACAAGGGTAAAAAATAGAAACACCAAAAAATGCCCCAAAAGCTATGTAAGGAATTGTAATCATAGCATAAATTGTGATCTTCAGCGAACATCTATCAACCTATAAAGTACTATTAACGATTATAAAATAGAACGTAAATATTAACCTTGATAATGTAAACAGATGACAAAAGTTGAGAGGAGGGGAGTCAGAAGGATAGGTGTTAATACTGTCGTCTTAACAGTACATAGTTAAGAAATACTGTTGACAGCCAATAAAATAAGAAATAAAGGTGAAAATACATTAAACATTATAAAGAAACGCTATAAAGGAATCAAAATTAGTGCTATTATGATCCTAGAAATTTCTGAGGGAGGAAGGTAGGAAGTGTCATAAGCTAAATCCTCATCTATCAGTCTTAAAAACTGGTACTTGAAGCCTAAAATGAAGAAATTGAGAAACAGTGGTATGAACATATTATTGAGTGTTATGGAGGCAACTACCAGAAAAAAGAAAGCACGAAACAGCTTGACTATTTCAAGTTCTCCCTCTGGAAAGGTAAACCAGTAGTAGAGGTCTATTTTGTGATTCTTAGCTTTTCACTGTCTTTCTATACTATACCTGAGTTCAGAATCACATTCGAGTATGATTTTAATTTTTTAAAAAGCTGAAAAGAGCAGGAAGTCTAACAATTTTATAGAATCAACTTTTGGTTCTATTATTCTTTTCCACACATTTGCCTTATGACTGATGCCCCGCTTGATGGCATTTGTTCCATTCAGTTCTCTTGAAAATGACCTCACCACCTGCTCTTTTATGTATAGGACTAAGGTCATTCAGTGAGCACTCTCCTCTAGTGCTGGTCATTCATCCTGACTCTGTGGAAGACATGCCAAAGTTGATCTCTTTACGCACGCTCTTATCCCAGTGCTTGCCTTCTTGCCTCCTCTATATCTTTTTATTTTATTTTTTGCCTATAACCATACTCAAATTTTTCCCCATTTAAAAGCGAAACCAAAAACTTTATCTTCTTTCATGTACATCAGAATCTCTCAAAAAAACATGCTCACTACTAATTCATCTTCAGTCATTTATCAGCCCCCTTCTATTTCTCTGCCACATACACCTTTATTGAAATGGCTCTCTCCAAATGATGAGTGATATCAATTTCCATATCTGCTGGCATTTTCCCACTCTTTTCACTACTCTGCTACACTCCACACTGCAGACCATCTTCTTATTGAAATGTATTCCTCCCTTCGCTTCTGACTCCTGTAGAACAGATCTCCCATGGGAATGTGAATATATTGCAATCAGCTAGCCATACTGTAACAGAATATACCTATGAGTTACAATATGTGAAACAAATATAATGAATAGAACTTTAAAGTTTACATATAAACCTGTCAGAAAATAAACTTGGTAAGAATACTACAATATATGACCATCTTAATTACTCCAGCTGGCAACATGAGCCATATACCTAGTTCATATATAGATATTCAAGACAGATGTCTTACGAGCCGTACAATTGTCTGCCAATTAAAAAGAACTAATATTTTACTTATCTTTCAGCAAGTACATTCATAGTGATTGCGGCTTCTCATAATACTGATATTAAAGTGGCTGAGAATTGAGTAAGAGATGAAAAGTTTTTATTCTATAACAAGTATGGCCTGGCAGAAAGTTGCCCAGTGGTATTTGCTTCTGACCTTTATCCTTACGTTAAAATATGGCTGCTCTACAGTGATCGTTTCTGCAGTAAGTCAAACAAATAGCAACTTCCATTTATAGACAAAGTCATTAGAAAAATTAGCTTGTAAAGAAGTAGAAAAGCAAGAGCTTACAATACATTGATCAGCCTAAGTTATTGGTAAAGGAGCAGTAAGGAAACTTGGAAATCAGATGCAGAATGCATGCAAGGTTATGATCACAAGAGAGTAGAGAAGCAGTGAATAGTTAATATATCTTCACCATGGTCAATCAGGTATAATAATTTCAGCTGACGTGAGGTTTGCAAGAGAAACACTTCCTCAAAGAAACACTGAGTATACAGGCATCCTTCACTGTTAGACATGGCTGAGACCAAGAATCAAGCATCCTCTCTGCATACATGTCCTTAAATCTCCCATTTTCAACCTAGTATCCTATTTTATTCAACAAGCATTTGAGTACCTATAAGCTGTTTCTAGGTGCTAAGGATATAGTAATGAATTCAACCTTTGGCTAAGGAAGTTAAAAGTTGACCTGAGATCAGAATGAAAAGGAGCCAGCCAACCTATGAACCAGGGGGTGTTTGATGGAAAACGAGTGTTGAATAGGAACAGAAATGAGCTTAGAACATTTTAAGAGGTTATATATTAAGAATGGAAGTAGGGTGGTGCAAAGGGATTGGAAGCATGGACAAGGAAGCAAGAGTGGAAAGTGATGTGTTAGGAACTATAGCAGTTATCCAGGTAAGAAATATTAGTGGCTTAGGGTATGGTGCCAGCAGTGGCAAGAAATGAATTAACTAGATTTTGGTCAATGTTGGTCGCAGCCTCTGAGCA
The DNA here is from genome assembly GCA_028627145.1 of Eidolon dupreanum. Lineage (NCBI taxonomy): Eukaryota > Metazoa > Chordata > Mammalia > Chiroptera > Pteropodidae > Eidolon > Eidolon dupreanum. Next base: position 46,930,101 of record CM053509.1, on the reverse strand, counting down.
ATCAAGAATCATTCCAAGACTGGTCTGAATACTTCAGCTGAAGGCTGGTGGAGGAAAGGACAATGTTAGGGAGAAAAATCAAGAGTTCCTTCACATGTCATGTTCTCCAAACGTCCTTACACATGTCCACATTTTCCCACCTCCTTGTCTATTTGAAAATAACATATCCTCTATCTAAAATGGTCGGCTTCCTCCCTTTCCCCCAACCCATGCCTATAGCAACCCATTTCTTAAAGTCACCTTTAAAACTTTCCCGATCTATTATTACTCATTCCATTTATCCCTCAAGTTGAATAACTCATTTATTTATACCTCCTAAGACATGTAATACTTTTGTCTACAGCCATGCTACCCTGAACAAGCCAGATCTCGTCTGATCTCGGAAGCTAAGCAGGGTCGGGCCTGGTTAGTACTTGGATGAGAGACTATCTAAGGAAGACCAGATGCTGTAGGTGTAGAAAATAAAAAAAATAAGGATTGTAAACTGACAAGGTCCTTGCAATCCCGAGGTGAAGCGAGGGCTGGCTCACCTAAAAAAAAAAAAGAAGAAAGAAAAAAAAAAAGAAACGTAATACTTTCTACCCTGCATTAAATTTTATGTAATATATATTATATATATTTCTCAGAATGTAAGCTCCTTGTCTTATCTACCTTTCTGACAGTATTGTACTAGTATTTTATCATGACATGAAGACTTAACAATCTGTAAACATTTAATGTTACCTTAATCACAAAACCTTTACAAATATAAACATTAACTGCTAGATCTCATTAAAATTAAAACAAAACCGAAGACTACAAAAGTCAAATTCTTTCTGCATATAGGAGCCTAAATCTAAAAAAGATCAACTTCAGAAATCTTCTGAAAAACAATATATTTAAATGACACAAAAACTACAAATTTAATCAATGAAATTAAGTAGATCAATTTATTTTTCTGTATATTTCACAAGTATAATTTTGGAAGGGCTATTTGACAAATTTCAGCATTAACTTGCCAACATCATAGACATGTTCAACAAAAAAGGCATTTAACTCTTGGCCCTTTTAGTACAGGCAAAGTGTCCTATTGCATTACAAATGATATGCAATAACAGATTTGAGGGCATATTAAAGGAATTAGATGTTTTCTTTCAAATGCTATTTAGTTAATAACATAATACAAACATATGTTAATGGTTATCATGACCACCAGTGATTTGCAGAATAAAACCCATAGACCTACTTAAAAGGCTGAAACTAGCAAGTTATTAAAATCAGTTTTCATTCTTAAGATTAACAATCCCAGAATGAGATTTATCTCAACTTTATAAGGTGTGGTGGGGAAGACTGGCAGTGTGTATGCTGAGTTCCAAAGTTGGGACAGTGGCTCAAAATAGTCATTATCCAGATTAGGATAGTGTTCCAGAAATCTAAAAATGTGTTTTTAATTGTAATCTACTGGGAAGGATATTAAGGACTGATACAATTCATCAGCCCTAAACACCATTTAATGAAAGCCATTAGGGAGTTTAAGAAAGCTGGGATGGGGGATGAAGTAAAATGAGGTAAATTAGGAAAATGAAGAGTAGAAATATGTTTGAATGTTGGGGAATGTGAAAAAGCCATCAGAGAAACGTCTTTGCCACTCAGATGTGCTCTTTCTATAGGTTACCTGCCCCTGGATCACCAAATACCAAGTTTAGAGCACAATTTAAGTGGAGATTACATTTCAGCTCTGATAAAACTTCACTATTTGGCTTGAGAAAGAATATGTCTGATTTAGTAAAAAGGATCAATAAATATTAGAGGGGTTTTGTTACATCAAGTAAAAAGAGCTGCTAATTCCAATTGTTGAAGGACTAAAAAGTAGAGGCCTTACTAGGCCTGCTTTGATGAATAGTTAAGACTTATTTTTAAGTCAGCAGCACAAGAGGACTGAATAACTTGTAAATAGACTGAAAACATGCTCCTTCCAGTCCATCAAAATAATCCAACAATCCTTACTATCCCAATGTGGCAAGAATTACATTTTATTCAGCTGTAACTTTCAAAACTGAAATGTTTCTCAAAACTGTACTTACAAGTAGGAGCTTCTAGACATGAAATGGGTAATTTATTTCAGACATTAATTTTCATGAAGAATTTGTTCTCTTCAACTTTGGTTTATTTCAGCACTAATTTATAATAAACAGGACAATGATTATAATTAGCCATTTCTCAAACCACAACTCTGAAATTATAGAAATGGACAATTATGATTAATCTCATCTAATCAAAATCTTCATTTGAGTAATGGTGAAATGGTCTGCAAATATGTCTTCAATAAACTGAGCTTTGAGGCAGAACAAAAAATAGAAAAATTTAAAACCTCTCTATCTCAAGCACCAATAATGGAGGCTAAGCAATTATACCTACAAATCCTTAACGACAGGTCTTTCCTAATGGAAAATCCTGAGATTTTAAGCACTGTGACTTTACAGAAGGCAGGTTGGTTTAATGAGGAAATTTACCTTTAATAAAAAGACAATCAACAATATTTTATTTTGGGCACTTACTCAGTATTTCACAGATCCTCAACAAGTTTTGAGGTAGGTTAAATATTATCATTGTATTTCACAAACTAAAACTCAATCAGAAGTTACATCACTTTCCGAAAACCACAGGAAGAGTCCTAACAGGGTCAAGAATAACATGGTCTCTCAGATTAATCTTCTCTGATGTGTAGATTTAATGGTGACAGCTTGCAACTATTCATTACAAAAAACTAGATATTACAGAAATTCTACTTTGGGGTGTTTTATAATTCTTAAATCCTACAATGATTACACATATTCTAGAATAACCTACTTGCTCCCATCACGAATATAACTATATAACTGATTCTTATAATTACAAATTAGCACATTACTGATTTTGTTGCTTTTCTGCTTTCTGGGGTAGGTGGAGCAGAAAGATAACCAGCAAGCTTTCCTCAGAATGTTAGGCAGTCTTTAAGTGCAGGTGCTATTGCTCAAGGCACCATCCATGATGATTTGGGATCATAGGAAAGCAGGTATACAAATGGAGCCAAGATCAAGAAAAGATGCTTGGATCCAAAAAGCGAGGCTCTCTGTGCAAGTCAAAGATGAAGAGAAAAATAGTATCATCTTAGATTACTGATCCTCATTATCATGCTATAGCATTACAACTTATGGAAAGAACTCTTAAAAGAGCAGTAAATTTGTCCCAATAAAGTGTGTTAAAGTTATAACTAAATAAAAAACAGGTAAAATTAAATTGCTATTTTATTAAAGCAACATCTATAGAAGCAAAATCTCTAAGTTTTTAATATGAATATGTTTCACCTATCATGTAAATTACTCTAATTGTTACAAGCCTAATTCACTTAGCTCATAATTACTTAAAATTATTTACTAGAATCCAGCTCATCCTGACATAGGTTCCTGGGCCAGTCTTCTCAAGTATTTGTTTCATTATAAAGTTCCTTTTATTTAAACAATTGTTAAATATTAGTAATACAGGATTAAGAATGGTTAACTGGGCAATTATAAGGAAAGCATCATTAATGTGTTATAAAATACAACACTCAGCACAGCAAATTTCAAGAGTAAAGAGAGACACCTATGCTTTTGAATAGACTGAAAAGCACAGCCCAATATGATCTGAGTTAAAGCAAACAAACAAAAAAAGGGGGGGGGGGCGGGGCCACAAGAGGCAGAGTATTGAACCCTTTTATTCTAGTGTCCCCAAAACTGACTATGGAAGTAAAATGTTTCTACATTTAAGAAACCTATATAAATTAGATGAATTGCAATTTTCATAAAAGTCAAAATGAAATGTTCTGCATAGGACAAAAGATATGCCTAAGCAACATATCGTATTTGCACAAGGCCACTGAATGTCATGGATATTAGTAACAAATGGAAAAGCTATGGCAGATTGAGCAAAGATTTCAGTTTGGTATTCTATAAGCCCAAGTTTGTAAACTACTCTTACTATACAAAAGCTCTATTGACATACAAGGTTTTGTGTAGGAACTTTTGTGCTTCTGGTTGGCACATCATCTACTTTTTAATGTGTGAAATTAATACAGACATTTGTGAGAGGTTGTGCAAAACTACTGTATTTACAAAAATGGCACAAAAGTGAATTCAACAGTCAATGCACATGCATACTTCATTCACATCTTGAACAAAAGGTATTCTAACTATAGAACTGAATATTAGCTTCAACTGCAGCTGTTAAGCACTAGGGGTCACATAAGTTACACCAGAATGGGCAAATATTGCCCAAGTAAACTTCTATTGTTAAAGCTGAAAGAGGTTTAAGGCCATTCAAGTTCAAGCAGAGAAATACACATCTTTTGAAGCCCCATCCATTTGTTTGAAATATGTGACCTTTCTTCCAACTTGTGGTCTTAAACTTCTGTTTTATAAAATACAAAAGGAAAATACAGAAGAAACCAATACAATAGAGGTTATATTAAATAAGAGTAACTAGAAGCTATAATTAAGATGAATTAAAGAAAGCTAAAACATTAAAATTGTAAAACTCGCTTAGTAGTTGTTAGGACCAGTCCTACACTAGCAGTTAGGTAATATATACAATTGTTTTCAAGTAGATTATTTTATGTTGCTCTAACATGTTCTTTAATCAGTGCACCATTAATCAAAATCTCCACACATGTATCTTCCCTTACAAGAGCAGCACACACTACCGCTACCTGCAAAGCTGTCACTCTCGAACGACTTAGTGAATGAAAGAAAATAAAAAGGGAAGTAACATATTAAGGAAAAATAATGGGAATTAGAAGATCCATGCAGTTCAGCTCTTTTAATCAGCCAGCCAGCTTGCTAGCAACAAGGGACGGTTTCCGTTGAGGAAGGTCCTGTGGAGTGGGAATGTGGTCACCAGTGACCTCTGTCTTATCCGGGGCTGCAGCAGCAGGAAGTTGCTTGTTCTTCATTTTTGCCTTAGCCATGTTGTAATCCCCGGAATCAAAATATTTTTGCTACAAGAAAAAAAGAAAGAAAAAAAAAGAATTCAAATGAGATTTTAAAAGCTTTCATGTGCAATTACACTGGTTTAAGATGTAGATGGGACCCTATATTGTCAGTACAAACTAAGTTAGTCTAACAAAATTTAAACAAAAACATTAATTAGATGAAATAGCTGTCTCTGTAGTGAATTTCAGCACAAGTCAACACTGAGAAGTCAGGCAAGAACCTCTTCTTCAGGCTTACTTGTATCATTCTGGTTTCAGTGTGGAATACTCAAGATTGACATCAGTTTCCTCATCAATCTATCCAGGAATGAATGACTAGTCCTGGACTTAAAAAGTGAAAAGCAAACCTTTCATTTACTAATGAAAAAAAACAGGCTGATATTTTTGCTTAAATGATTTTGAAAATAAAAATTCACCAACTTGCGTTTATGACGTGTCACCCACTTTCAATCACACCTTATAGTTATTAAAACTACTATTTATAGTTGCTGGTACTGTCATCTAGGACAAGCATTTCTGCAAAGATTTAAAGCATTTACTTGAGCCAAAGCAGTTCACTAAAATCAAAATTAAGGTTAACATATATAATATAAAAATCTAATCACTACGCTGTACACCTTAACCTAATATAATACTAAGTGTCAAATCTAATTGAAAAATAAAGATTAAAATATAAATTCTAGGATAATGGAAGAAAAATCACTAGAAATTATCACTTAAAATGCACATATCCCTATCTTACATTTGTTTTTCATTTAAGACACTAAATAAGTACAACTATTACTCTTTCTAGTTTGAGAGATAACAATGATCACTAAAACAAATTGTGATGAAAGCTAAAGATCAACCTTAATATAGTAATCTACCTGGGCTATCTGTTCCGGAGTGAAAGATGAATATGCCTGAATTCCAACTTCTCCCTATCATGTTTAGCCTACCTTTACTGAATGTCTGCTATACATGACTCCAGATGAGAGACAGACAACAGTCAAGTAAATCAACTATTAGGCTGTTTTAAGTACAAAAGTGGTTTGGGTGCTCAAAGGAGGGGAACCTAACGTTAGCCTAGGATAGGCAAGAAGGAATGATACAGGTATGAGATGAAGGCCTGGACACAGGGTGAGGAAGAAAAAATTCTGAGACTTCAAAGATACCTCATGTGGCAAAAGAAGTAGATAGGAACTCACAGTTTAGTGTAAGATCGTTGAATGGCCTGAGAAAAGGTCTCACTGGCTGCCACCCTCTAGGAACTATTCTTTGATAAGCCAGATCTGCTCTAAGGCCCAGAGTAAAGTTAGAAATAGCTTTTCATGTGTCACTGTACAGGCAAAGAACAATAACAAGGAAAATTGGGTCAAGGCCTTCTCAGGCTTGCTGCAGCCTCATTTTTGCATGTTTTAACATGAGTGTAGTAAAAAAAAAAAAAAAATTCTAAGAACTTCTTAAGCATCATTTTATATCAGAGAGCTACTTCTGAAGTTTAGTAGCCTCTAGAAGAGAACAAAGCAGCCTGCCAAATTGTTTACTGAGTCAAAAGCACAAATAAGATATTAACCACACAGTGCAAATTCTAGGCAGATTATCATCCACATAATAAAGTCAGTTTCTAAGGATACCTATTTTATAGTAAGCAAAAGTTCATTATAAGGAGCCCTCAACTATAGATTAGGCCACTCTTCTTGGGGAAAATAAAATAAATTTATTTTGGTGGCCATAGACAAAACTAAACTCAATGCTTAACAGAGTGAACTAGACCAATGTTTCTCATATTGGGATAGATACAGCCTAGGAAGGCAATATTAGTTGCCTTCCAACAATTTTTTAAATTATGTGTTTTTAGGTGAAAATTTAAAATTAACAAAATATATCTGGTTCATCCAGATGACAATGTTATAAAAGCCTCCTTCCACCCAAATTCAGGGGCCCCCACTTACATCAATATTTATAATTGTACCGACACCAAGTTATCACCTCAAGAATGTTTAACTTTTAAGACCATGTTTCTTAAAATTGGATTCTCAGTTTTTTGGGGACTTCACAAACTCCAAATATGAAAAAAACCATGGGCTAAAACTCTGCTTCTCAATATTCCTACCCCCTTTATTAGTCTGTATAGTCACTATGTACACATCATATTATTAAGAGTCTAGAATAGGTGTCCATCCTTGACATATCATAGGAACATTTACAAGTACAGTAAAATGGAATGTGACCTAATATAAATAATATCTAACCAATCCTCTCAAATGAAGAAAAACTACTTAAAGATACAGTGCAATTTGCCAGCTTGCTATTATGACAGAAGAAAACGAAAACTCGGAATCCTATGATTCAGACGTAATTAAAAAAAAAAATCAAAACTCTTTTATCATAGAAGGAAATGATATGGTTGAATATTAAGACTTCATTTCCCTAACATAAAAGTGTTTATTCATTGACATTCTGGTATAATAAACAATCCTTTAAGAGCTCCCTTCTCAAATTCTGTAACTTATTTCTTGATTCAGTGGTATTTTTTCTTTGCAACTATTTATCCTTACGACACCAACTCCAAGATATACTTTTGACTTACCACAATTTATTTAACTATTTCTCTGCTCCTTAATAGTGGCGCTGCTTCTAATTATAGTTAAAGCTACAAAGACAATCTTCAAACTTAAATACTTTTCCTTATATTAAATTATATCCTTAGATTAATTCACAAATTATTCATTTAATGTATATGAACATTTTTATAAATCGTAATATAAACCCCTTTCTAAAGCAATAGCAATCATTTTAAATGCTACACACAGTAAAGAGCATATTAGCAACATCTGACTTCAACCTTACCAGTGGTTATTATTTTAAGTATTTTTCTCATTTAGTTGTACATATACTATGGTATGACTGTTCTTATTTACATTTCATTGATTTCTATCATGGATAAATATTTTTCATGGTGTTTAGTATCTGTATTTTCTATTAAAATCCTTCATCTAGGTGCTCCTTAATGTGTTTTTTTTTTGTACATTTGAAAGATCTCTTTATGAATTACAGACATTAACTATCATTTTTGTAATAATTTCCCCACTAAATTACTTCTCATGGAACAGAGGTTTTATATTTTTATATATTTGGTGTAATTCTTTGTCACCCTATTATTTCAAAATGTGAATGTTATTCTTTCACGTTAAGAAAAATACCATTCTATATTTTGCTACTTTAAAAAATATGTTAAACTAATTTTTAAAAATATTCTTTTGGTAGAAAGACAAAGTGCATGATTTCACTTAAAGTGGAAGAATCTAAAAACATAAAGCTCAGAGAAACAGAATAGAACAGTGGTTGCCCCAGGTCAAGGGGTGGGGGAAACAGGGAGATACTGGTCAAAGGGTATAAACTTTCAATTATAAGAGGAGTAAGTTCCAGGGATCTAATGTGCAGTATGGTGACTGTAGTAACACTACTGTGTTGTACACTTGAAAGTTGCTAAGGATATGGCTTTAATGTTCTCACCAAAACAACAAAATGATAATTATGCGAGGTAAAGGATGTGCTAACTAACCTATTGTGGTAAGCATGTCATAATATGTATGTGTATCAAATCATCTCATTGTACACCTTAAACTTACACAATGTTATATGTCAACTATATCTCAATAAAGCTGGGAAAAATATCCTTTTGGGACTTGGTTTGAGAAAATAATCCACATATAACTACAGCTAATAAACACATATAAACACACATACACAGACATGTTTCTATAAGCAAGCTGCAGATATCAGTATACCTAAGGTATTCATTTAAGGAAAAACAGGATTTGGCATCTGGTATAAATAATATCTAACCGATCCTCAATTAACAATTACCTTCCATAAACAATATTTCATCCTTCCCTGCTCCCTGTATGGTAAATAATTTCAATGCACTTAAAGTGACGATGGAGCCCTTAAGTTTTTTATAAACAAAAGAAGGGGTTAGAAAAAAAATCTAAGGAACAAACATAACATTATTTTAATTCAGATCTCATTGAGAAATAATGGTTTTTACCTCACAAAGTACATTAAGATTTTGAAAAAAAAAAAGTTTTCAGTAATTTAAACTACTAAAATTATAGTATATAAATTATATTAGAGTAACTCTGAAATGTATTATGTAAAAAAAATAGTACACTATCCTTTTATAAGTCATTATTTCATCCAAATAAAAAGTATTTTAAGCCCTAAGGTATTGTGTGGAAATCACATTTAAAACAGGTAAACTTAAAAAAAAAAAAGTGGGCAGAATAATAAATATCAGCTTCTGGATAGTGGTTGCTTTTGGGGAGAAGGGAGAAAGGGGATATATATACACACATGTGGTATATATATCTACATTTTCTTTCTTACGAAGATAAAATTTAAATATGGCAAAGTATTTAAACATTAAATTTGGGTGGTAGGCACATGGGTTGTGTTATATGATTACCTGCACCGTTCTATAAGCTTGAAACACTTTACAGTTAAAAGTGATAAAGAACAGATTCTTATCATACATATTTATAGAATGAAGAGTCTAAAATATTAGAAAATAAGGTACTGAGCTATATATGCAGATTCTCATTTTCATAATCTCTACTGGCACACTGAGTTCACAAAGCTTAACTATTTGAAGATTATACATAAGAACTTACCCCTTTCTGTAACCGTTTCCTTAAGAAATCTGAACCTCCGGGCTTTTGTCCCAGATGAGGATATCTTGCTTTTAATTTTGCTTCTTCAGCTTTCTCAGGACTAGTCACTTTATCTTCCATTTCCTGAAATAATTTCAAATAAATTACTTCTCTATTATATTTCAGTTATTTAAAATAATTCAACTTTTAGTACCTGGATTCTGACTTCAGTTGTCAAATGCCATATAATGCAGTGTCTGACTAAGAAATCAAGCACAGGAGCTTTAAAAACATCTCTATCTTGTTTTTCAAGTGATCCATGTGATAGCTCTATTATAGCTATGATGCATGTGTAACACCCCACACACTGGATAAAAATATCAAGATAGCTCAGCTCTAAAGTCTTGCTTGCCATTACTTTCCAGTCATGTATAATACATTTATAGTTAGTCACCTTGTATGGAACTCATCAGCTCTTTGCCTATATTTAGAAAATCATCCTAATACTGTTAAAATACAAGACCTTCTTGATCACCTATTATTTATTCAAAATCATGCATGATTAGAAGCATCTGATATTCTTTAATAGAAACTAACAGCAGCTTACCTACCAGCACATTTTCCTTGAATAACTCAATACAGAAGGCCTTGATATTTGGAAAGGAGAAAAACATCTTCATCAACCTTCAACATCTATGTTTAGTATTGCTTAATTATCTCCTATATTTAATGACCCTGTTGATGCTAAAGATTCCATTCTTTAGTGGATCAAAAACATGTCTTATGACCAAGGACTGTCGATATGTTAAGACTATTCACTTTTAACACACCAGCCTTGATATAGTTTACTTTCTTCCCAATAGTTATATTTTATAGAAAAGCAGTGTTTATCACTTTATGGCAAGTACTGCAGAAGAATGAATCAAGAAAAACAGAGCTACCCTAATAGGAGAGGCCAGGCAATGACAAGGTGCACTTTCTAGCTAATGGACTTGTTTCTACATACCAGCTTAACAAAATAACATACCTCTGTACATCTCAATTCTCCCAGGTTATTTATGAATAGTCAAAAAAACAGGAATGTTAAACCCATAAATGCCACGACTACTATTCTTGTATAGCAAGTAAATCATTTATCAATCCAGGAACTGAAGAAAACAACTTCATGTAACTTTTACATATATTTTCCTCAAAATTATATATCTTTTATAATCAGTTTTATTCGCCTTATAATTTGTGAATAGCTGCATCCTGAACAGCTTCCTCATGTTATATCCTCTCATTTTTAGTCTCAGAGGATTTTGAGAATAAAGCTGCTGCTGTCAAAAATATTTGCTCCATGGAGCTTCTTATATGTATGGTCTCTTCTGCTTCGGGTGTTCTATTTTCCTTTTATGCTAGTTTCAATCATTCATTTTGATTTTCTGTCTTTTTACAGTGATCACATTATTCACTCACTTGATGGACACAACATTTAACTATGTGGCTCAGCTATAGATAGAGATTCTAAAAAGCATCAGTGATTCTGCCAGTCATTCCATTCAAGAAGGGTATGTCCCAAAGAGAGGTCAAGTGTGAGGTATATGATGCAAACCTGCTGTTCCCATGATGGTCTCAATCAGCAGGTATTTTTCAGAGTATAAGCATATCAACACACTATTTATCATTCTAGTGTTGAAAAACTCAGCCATTACAACACAAGCCTACTATTACCTCGGTTGGCAATCAACTGAAGAATCAGCCCAGATATCTGTTCACCAGACAACAAAGTGACTACTTGACCTACTGAGAATTGATGTGGCAGTTTCCAATATAATCATAACTTCATTGGGATTTTTCAAGGGGGTTTTTAGTTATATGCGATTTGGCCTTGCTAACTTTAGAAACTAAGCCCCATGTAACATATGACTACACTGTATTGCTTGCAGAGGCTAGAAAAATAACATAAATTTAGGAGGTGAGCTGGGTCATTAGTTAGTCCTCTGTGGCTCAGCCTGCACTCAAGCCATTTACTGTATGGCCCCAGGGTATCTCAGTGCTACAATTCAGAAGCAGGAATGGGAGGAGCAATCTACTCCTGAGTTCTCCTGCAGTTATTAAATTGGTTGCTATTACATTTGGACTTGGGCTAGAAAGGACTCCTACCTGATTATAGCTTTTCGGTCCCAGGACTTTCAAATTAAAGGGTATTAACTGAGTCCTACATTTCCACTAAAACCATCCAGGTTTCTTAGGCCTAGGAAATGAGGACTCTCCATTTCCTTTGTTTGATTTGAATCATCAGTTCACTTTATCTAGGATCCTCTAAATTTCTGGTATAGAGGTAGCAACTTTCCAGAGTTTGCAGTTTCTTCAAGTTTCTCCCATTTTACAAATGAGGGGGGGAAGTTGTACACAATATGCCATTTTATCTGGCATTCCCTTATTTTCTTAATAAGAATTACATTTATGTATATATTTATATGGAATAGTAACTGTTCAATCAAATTAAAATAGTTTACTATAGAAAAATGTTTTGGGCAAAACAGCAACTACGGATGAAAACATCGTTTAGGTTTAGAATGAATTTGTGTCCTAGAAAACCAAACCAAGTCTTGAAGTTTCTTATCAAATACAAAGCACAATGGCAAGTCCCTGCTAGATCCAACTTCGTAGCTGGTTCAGAATTTCGGCTGCATTTAACACCAAAAGGAGAAAATAAGACCAAAGCTGCATTTTTTTAAATATAGTAAATACCATCAAGATGTCCATCATACTTCTCATGGATCATTCGGAAACATTCTTAACCTTCTGCAGATGTAGATGTTTCAAGGACCTTTCTGATAAGTAAGTTCAAATGCCTGAACATTTACCAACGTTCCAACACAGCTACAGATTTGCTTGTGGAGTAAAGTATAAATAACATGTCAGGTGGCAGACTGCCTCCATAGGCATTCAGCCCAGTCACCCTTCTCTAAACAATCCCCCAAATCACTACAGTTAGAAACCTTAAACTATATTTTCCTAGACTGTGCCAATCGTACCTACGCCAAATTAAAAGGCATGGGAGAACGAATCCATTCTGTTCCTGATGATGCCACTGACAATGTACAGAAAGGAGTAGGCCATGTCAGCTCCTGGCCTCAGAATAGTGTTCACTCTTACAGAGTCAACAGCTTTCTGTAATCCCTTACCTCTGGAAACATTATCTTCCCCCTCTGCTCTTCTATCTCTTCTAATAATTTGTAACTTAATATCCTACATTACAGCCCTGTCTGTTTGAAATACCCATAGTAGTTTCTATTCTCCAGACAGGACACTAACTGATAAAACTCAGATAAAATAGGCAATTTATCCCTACAGTCATGTTTAAAAATGCAAAAGGGGAAAAAGAATTTGGTGGTGATTGCTTGTTTCTGGACATCCTTCTAAGGAATTCCTAAGCATTTACCTCGGCTAGAAAGAAAATACATCCCCCAAAAAGGTTTGCGATATAGAAGAAAATAACAAAGAAATTGTTTATACATGCATGTACATGGACAAAGAAGTCACTTTTCTAATCCCCTCCCAGCTTTACTGAGATATGATCGACACATTTACTCTTTTAATGTGTTAATATGAGGTAAAAACAGAACAAAAATATTATATAACAGTACAGTATTTTTAGAGTTTAACTGTTCCATGGTACTGTATTGTTAAGAAAAAGAGTTTATGACATTTTACATTTTGTTAAGGATGCATGATCAAATTTCAAAGGGAATCAACTAAATAACAGAAACAAACTAATAGTGGTGATAAAATGGGAGAAGAAAATCAATTTAAAAAAAGGAAAGAGAATGGTAATAAAATAAAATTAAGACCTAAGAGAAGAAAAATTTAAGATGAGAGAAATTAAACCCACGATGTCAGTAACCACAACAAACATAAATGGGACGATATACTGCCTATTTAAGTCTAGCAGCTGGATTTAAAATAACAGCTACCACTTGCCAAGTACAAAGTAAACATACAGGGAAATAAAACATATCAGGCAAATGCTAATCAAAATAGAGCTAGTATATCTATATTATTAGATAACACAGACACTGAGAATTATTAGGGATACAGAAAATCTAAATATTCATTCCTGTAAAAAAAAAAAAAGTCTCAAAATATATAAAGAAAAATTTGACAGAATTACAGGGAGAAACTAAAAAATCTATCAGCATAGATTTCAAAACAACTTCAATTATTGCTAGGTAAAAAAGACAAAGTAGTTGAAATATTTGATTTTAATTCGCAGCCTAACAATTAGGAAATGCATATTCTTCTCAAGCAATAATATAAAAACTGACTAAACACTAGGTCAAAAAGCAAGTCTTAACCATTTTCATCCAGACCACCATCTACATGTGTAATTAATTAGGTTAAAAGTCATCATTAATAAAAAATACATATCCCTGCCATTTGGAAATTAGAACCCATTACTAAATAATTCATGGTTAAAAAAGGAATCATGTGAATAAAAAAAAAATACTTGGGACTCACTAATAAAAATTCTACACATATCAAACTTGTGTGATACAAGTGTCCCTTATGAGCTTATATTAGATAAAAAAACTAAGACTCGATGAGCTATGTATATAACTTGAGAAATTAGACAAAGAATGGAACCCAAAGAGAATAGGAGAAAATAAAAAGCAAAAATTAATGAAACAGAAAACAAAGATACAATAGAGAGGCTTGACAAAGGGGAGAAATAACAAGCTTAAACCAAGAAGTGTTTTTTAGAATTCAAACCTGGTTTTAAAATTTTATCTTCCAAGATACCTTTGTGTTGTATAGCAATTTTACTTCTTTTTAAAAATAGATGATGCAGTGAATTCACTTAGCTGATAATACTTTATTTGGAGAAGAAGGGGTAGTAGAAGCACCATTAGAATTCTTGAACTTTTGACTATAGGATTCAAACTGGGAAAGCAGAAACCCAGAATATGTTAACAAAGATATATGCTTATGATGTACACATAAAAATTAAAAACTATATTTTAAATCATAGTTATCCTCCTGACAAGTACCTATGCCCCAAAATGATCTTTGTTGTATACTCTATACTTAGCACAGGGTATAATAAATGTTATTAATAAATGTTAGGCACTTGTAATTTTGTGAACTATTCTATTGAAATATATTTGCTATTTTTTATTTAAGTAGGTGGGGTATAAGGTATAAATACATACAGAAAGAACATTCACATAATTAAAGATTATTTTGTACTCTATCATGGACTGATTAAGTCTGAATGACTGATACCACTTTTTACTGTTCAGCAAAGTTTCACAGCAACACCAGCAATAAAAATTTGACCACTCTAAGCAAATTCCGCTTCATCTTCTAAGCAGTACTTTCACTTTTGCACCAATTGATGAATACAAAGAAAAGATTAATTAAAGCCAACAAATCCTTTGAGATTTGCCAGGAAGGTACCAATAGCATCAAGTTCTATGAAAATACTACAGTCCTCTTAAGACCTTGCTTCTTGCCCAGTGCCTGGCATTTAATGGCTGTCCAATAAAATGAATGAATACAATGTACTCCAACACTTTCAATAAATCTAAGAAACTTTCTAACACCTGATAGTTTCACCATTAGCTTATCTTTGAAATATTTAACTGCTGTATAGCAAACTGCTAAGATAGCAACGAGAAACATTTTTAGAAAACTTTAAGGTTTACTTTTAAGACCGCTAAGAAATGATTGCACACAAATTAAATTAGAACGTTATTCTCTGAATTGAAAACACTCTAGTAGCCTTTTAGTTACCAAAAGTAGTGTGTCAAAACAGCTCCAGAAAATGCCAATAGTAACTGCACTTTAAAAACTGGGGAAAAGGGAAAGCAATTTATATCCATTTTATTGATGACATACGGAAATAATTTAAATAATAGTTCTCGTCCTCTTCCACCAACAATGCACCAATCATGTCTTTTAAAGTGACAGAAATATTTTAGTTGAGAGCTCTACTTGAGTTAGCCTCCTCCAAGACAATACCTTACTAATTTAATTTGATGAATCTTGTAATGAAGTCTTTAGAAAACCCACTGGGATCTATTTTAAAAAATTTAAAAGCCACAATATACACATATAAAACACACACACACAATCCCTCTACTTTTTAAAAATTTATTTTTATAATTGACATGCCATATTAGTTTCAGACATATAACACATTGATTCAACATTATGTACCTTACAAAATGATCACAATAAGTGTAGTAACCATTTATCACCATCCATAGTTATACTACTGACTATTCTCTATGCTATGTATATTACATCCCCCACTTATTTTATAACTGAAAGTTCGTACTTAATCCCCTTCCCTCTTCCATTCAGACTTAAGTAGGTCTAAGCTAAGGTTTTTATATTACCATGGTCTATCCCTCCTTTTTTTTTTTTTTAAACTGTAGTACTAGCAATGCCTTTGTATTGGAATAATACTTTGGCAAACGTTTCGACTGAAAGTTCTGAGAAAAATTCATTCGACCAGCATTTTCTGAACAATGCCAGGTACTATGCTAGGTGTTATGGGACAAAAGATAAAGGAGGGTCCCTGAACTTAAGATGCTCACAATGAAAACAGAATTATGTATTTTAAATCTCTACAAGCCTTTTCTCACTCCCAGCACCAGAGTGCATGCCTACCTTAGCTTAGTGGTATTCAAAGTGGAATCCACAGAGAATAGAATCATGAGGCCTCTGCTAAATTTTTAAAAATGTTTTATTTCCACTTTAGTGATAATCTAAAAGAAAAATATAAGCATACTCTAGTGCATCTGAATTTCCATCTTATATCTAAGTAGTGCTATGTGGCTTCCTTGTCTGAGCTTTCATTTACAATGACAGACTCAGCGGTATTACTCCTATAGTACAGGATGAGAAAAGAACAGAATCAAATTACAACTTAAATGATGTATCTATGACTCTACAGTTAAATGACCACATAGCTTACTAGTAAAGAGGAGAACTGAGTCATCTCATATGGCCTTAGGGGAGCGTTAACTTGCCATATTAAAAAAGTTCTCGCACTTGTTAACAATTGCTACCATAGTCTCAATATTAAAAATTTTCACCAAAATATCATGTCACTCTGAATTAATAATTTAGACTGGTTTGCTTGTATTTATTTTCATTTTAGAGTATATAAAATAGTCTATACTTATTTTTACATTTGTATACATTTAATTAATATCCTGATAATAGTGGTCTATACAGTGTGTCCTCTTAACAATGGTGCACAAACTACTCACGTAGAGAAATAGTGACAAAGCTCTTCCTCTATACAGGGCTCATCTCTTTATCTTAATTTTTCAAAGACAATAGTCTACTGTACCATAAAACTGTAGAGGTATTTTAGCTGAATAATTTGGCTTTAATTAAAAGGTCTACTGGGTACACAGACAATAATGCCAATATTTTAGGTCCTCTACTTTTCCAAATATAAGAAACTGGTGATTTGGCCCATAGGAACACAGAAGTGACTCTGCACATTTTCCTTATGTTGAGGAATGGTATCCATGCTACAGGCACTCAACATCTACAGCCAATCCTTATTTCAAGATGGGACATTATTATTAACACTTTGATATTAATGACAGCAACCCTAAAACCAAAAAACCTGAAATAGATTTTTAATGCAAACACTCATGAAAAGAAAACATTCAAAATATCATTAATATTGTTGAAACATAATATTAGGCTATTTCAAGTTAAAGCATTTATACTGTAGAAATCAACACTTTAAAACATACTTTGGCAACATACTAACAAATCTCATAAGAGAAAACTACATAGCAGCTATTGTACATCAGAAGTCAAAACTAAAAAAAAAGTCAAAACTGAGGTTGATTTCAGTGTTAAAGACAAGACAGCAGAGACATGGGTCCGTTTTTCTGGATTCCTCAATCTCAGGCAATAATGAATACCACGATACATATTTTACAGTAAATGATAGTTAATATTACTATAAAGATTTTAACCCTTAAACTGTATTTTTGCCCCCCAAAGTTCACTACTTTACAAAGCGTGAAAAATATTCAACACAGTTTTTATTGGAATATTCCTGAATAATGTAGTAACTTGGTCTTATGTTATTGCTGTTTTGTTTTTCTGCAGTTAACAAGTAATATTACAACATAATCATCCAACTCAGGAAAAGTTAACATGGTTAATAACAAATGGAATGGGTTTAGAACACTAATCAATTTCCCAATCTGATGAGGAGCCTGGGAGGAACATTAAGCAGAAACTCCTACAAAGTCCAAGCGTTAGACCAAATCCTATTCATGATAATGCAGTCTGAGTTTTTAAAAGTGTTGGTAACTCATAATTTAGGAAACAAGACATTATGGGCCTTTGTGGCCCAGCCACAAGAAGTCACGATGGCAAGTCAGCAGAAATAATTATGGTGGAAGGGGCTAGAACTAGCCTAGATAAATTATAAAGCCTTTATATTCGTAATTTGAATAACTGAGGATTATTTCCCCACATCACAAAGATATTACGAGTGAGTTTCCAAAATAGTCCAATGTTTCCACTGAAAACCTGGTCAACTAAACTGGTAAAAAAATTTTAAATTCCATCCTTCCGATATTTAGTCGATTACTATATACAAATCCCACTAACTGGCTCACATTTTTTGAGCACGCTTTATGCTAAATACTATAAATTACCCACCTCATAAGCCTCACAACCACCATATAAAGCAAGTACTATTTCCCATATTATACAGATTAGGAGATTGAAGCCTAAAAAGTTAAGTAACTAAATTTAGTCGGCTAACAGGAATTGCAACTGAAATTCCAACCCAGGCTCGCCCAAACACGAGATACCTATCGCCTTTGGAGTGAAAGGCACGCAGACGATACAAGTCATAGAGAATTAGTTCTTAAAGGGCAAAATAAAACTTTCTAAGAAAGTGAAGATACGAAAAATCTTGCGTTCCATGACTTGACTGAGTCCCGGACTCTTCTGCATATTTAAATGATTAAGAAAAACCGCGACGACACACCGAGGCGTTAAAAAAGGCACATTTCAGGAAACACTCGGAAACAAACACACAGGAAACAAACTCCCACCACGCCGGCGCCAATTACCAGAGTGACTGCGGACAGCTGATCCGGGAGCGTCCCGCTTCCACAGCCGAGGCGCACTGGCACAGCCCACTCTCCGCACTAGGCGCCGCGGGGCTGGCTCCGGGCGCGCCCTCCGCCCGCCGCGGGAGCAGGCCGCCCGCCAGGCCCGGTCCCCGGCAGGGGCGACTCCGGGCCTCCCGGGCTCCCCGCGCACACTCACCTTCTGCTCCTCCGCTGAGGCTGCCTCGGGGACTTCCGCGGACATGCTGCTCCCTCTGCAGAAGGGACACCGGGAAAAGATGCGATTACCGGGTGGCCGAGGGCGCCCGGCCGCCGCGCCGCCACAAGCCCGCCGGCCCCCGGTCTCCCAGCACCCACCCGGGCCACCTCCGAAAATGGCCGCCGCCTTATGACGACACGGTGCCCCGCGGCGCTCCGCGACTCCGGCCCGCCGCCCGGCCCGCGCCGCCGCACACCGCACCCCTGCCTACCTTATCCAGCTTCTCCGGCTTTGCGATGCCCAAGCACTTCCTTTCTTCCTTCAAAGGTCGCGGCTCGCGCCTCACCTCACATCCGTCTGCTGAATGCTTTCTGGGACTTGTAGTTCGTAAGTGGAGCCGCATCTCCCTGCCTTTTCCATCCTAATCTGATCCCTTATGTTCCCAGGCGCTTTACTATTTCCACCTCCTCAGACTCACTTAGTCTCATTCTTCTCGTTGTCCTCCGCTGTGCAGCAGCACAGATTCTCTTTTGGGCTCTTCAAAGTTCTATGCTGCTTCCCTTCACAAGTCTCTTCCCCTCTGCTTCACCTACTTAACCCTAATCATCTTTCACATCCCCAGCCCTGCTCATTGCCTCAGGAAAGCACGCTCTGAGCCCCTACACTGAGTCAAATCCACCTCTTAAATGCTATCACATCTCTGAATACGACACACACTGTATCATTAGACAGTGATCGTTGTGATTATTAATGTGCCTTTTTCTGCTCTAATAAGCGACACCAGGGCAGGGACCTTGTCCACGTTTGCTTATATTTCACTCCAAGAGCCCAGCATTTCCTAGATATTCAATAAATATATGACAAAGGAATTCAGCTTACATTCGTTTGTCTACTCCTGGAATTCCATTCCCACAACTTTATTGAAACTGCTGGTGCCAAACTCCTTCAATGACTTCTCTTTTTAAAAATTATTATTTGTCACTGTGCTAGGCACATATTTTATTTAATTACATATAACAATTCTGTGAGGTATCTATTGTCTTTTTTAAATGCGAAAACAGGAGCAAATAAAAACTAAATTATCTTGGTCATGAAGCTAGTAAGTGGCATATCTATTCCATATAACTCCACAAATAATGCACTCTGCACCACATTACATCAGCTTTCAGAAAAATGTCCAAACAACAATCATTGTCCATTCAAGATTTGTTCCTCATTTTGTACACACTATTTCATTAATAGTTACCAGATTCCCAGATGCCAAATCATAAAACCTGATAGTCATTTAGACCACGTTCTTTCCCTCTTTATATCCAATCAAGCAACGGTGTCCTATTATAATAGCTTGTGGTGTATAGTGTTCTAAAGCTTCCTCTTCTCTCCATCCCTTATCGTCTTTAACATAGCT
This sequence comes from Eidolon dupreanum, assembly GCA_028627145.1. Classification (NCBI taxonomy): domain Eukaryota; kingdom Metazoa; phylum Chordata; class Mammalia; order Chiroptera; family Pteropodidae; genus Eidolon; species Eidolon dupreanum. The sequence continues at coordinate 46,909,760 of CM053509.1, read as the reverse complement.
ATTACAATAACCTTGTGACCATCCTTGACCTCGTCAAATCTCCCTCCAAACAGCCACCAGAATGATCTGTATAACATGCAAATTAGAACATGTATTTCCCTTTAAAAAACTATTTTAGTAGATCTTACATGACCTGTAAGATAACCACACCCCATAGTATGGCATCTTGTATTCACCATTACATAGCTTTCCCTATTTTTCTCCATTTCTGACCTCATGATATTTGTTTACACATTATTTAGTTTTGTGTAATGCTACATACACAATGGCACAAATTGCTTCATATTTTACTTTTTCTTTCACTCAGTAAATATTTACTGTGCATCTAATATATGGTAGGTTATGTGAGTGCTTGAAATATATTATAATTGATTATAACTGATTAAGAACCCTGACTGCTTGGATGCATAACTAGAGTCTTCAAAGGTATTGCTTTAAGAGAGGGAGAATCTGTTAGCCCTACAATAAAAGCTGTTTTTGACCTGATACAATAAATTAAAAGCAAGCTTTAGGAGGATTAAGCTTTTTCCTAAATAACTGCATTTTAGGAATATGCCAAACAATTTTAAGGAATAAAAATAATAGTAATAAATACGAAACCAAATAATCTAAAATTCACAACATCCAGTATCCAGTAAAAAATTACCAGAATAAAAAGATTCAGGAATATATAATCTATAACAAGGAGAGAAATAAATCAATAGAAATAGACTCAGAAATTATACAGATGATAGAGTAGAAAAGGATATTAAAATGGCTGTTATAAATATACTTTGTGTATTTCAGAAGTTATGAGAAAGCAAGATTATGATAAAGAGAGTTGGAAGATATAAAAATCACTCCAGTGGAACTTCTAAAGATAAAACCTAAAATGCTGAGCATAAAAGTACTCTAGGCTAGGATTAACAGCAGATTAGATACTACATAAGAAAAGATTATTAAACTGAATACATACAATGGAAACAGTCTCAAGGTGACCCCTTCTGTATTCCCCAGTTGTAGGACTTCTGTTCAGCTAGTCTTCAGGCAACTCCCAATGATGGCTGTTCTGTAGTTTAGTTGTAATTTTGATGTGATTGTGAGAGAAGGCAATCATTTACCTACTTCACCACTTTGACTGGAAGCTGCATTAGTCCAATGGTTTTCTTAATTGCCAAATTCTTTGACATTACTACGTTTAGTCTTCACTCTACTTACCTTCTGGATGGCTACTGGCAATACTTGGTGGTTCAAATGAAGTGTCTTCCAGAAACCAGGAAATAAGATTGCCCTCTAAGAGCTGAACTAGTGAAAAGAAACAGTTAATGAATGCAGTTCTGTGGGAATTTGGAAACCACCAAAACTCTACTAGGGTGTCCTGGGTAGATTCTTAGACAGGAAGAATTGTATACTGCGCTCCTTTTGGAGAAGAGAAGAGGTCTGTATGGTGAGGAAGTATTTAAAATTCAGATTCAAGAGGCCAACTCTTTGACAAGAATGTCCCTTGAGAGTGCCTTAAGTTGGGCCAGTTGAGAAACTTTGTAAGATCAACTAAATATTTGTTCTCATTCCATACTCACAAAGTTAAACTACTAAAAATTTGCCTGCCTTTTTTGCAGAATTACAGGGAGAAAGGAGAATGCACTATTTAGGCTAACTGGAGCTTCTAACAGTTGCATTTTTAATAATAAAGTGGCATCTGGTATATATCCTATATCAATGTATTTGTGAGTTTGGGTTAAGATCTGATAGACACACATATATAAAAAATCAGTATGCATGGCCTTGACTAAAGAGAATCTGTTCCTGAAAGATAATGACACTTGCATGAGGACAAGGTTGAATTTCTGGGAGGCTAACTTTGGTCGATGAAGAATTTTTAAAGGCCAATGCCCCATCATGGGGACCTGTCTAGGAAGGCATAGTAGGCATTCTTCTCCAAGTAACACCCCTCTGCATCATCAACCATAAACCTTAATGTTTAATATTGAACACTGATTGCCAATACCCTGTTTTTAAAACTTTCTTCTCTTGACCTCTATGATACCACTGTTGTATTCTCTATTTCTCTGGTCATTCTTTCTTAATCTTTTTGAGCCTTTACCTGCCTCTTAATGGGAGAATCCTAACAATTCTGACCTTGGCGCCCCTTCTCTTTTAGTTTTATACTCTCCCGAAGATCACTTCTACCCTCATTCCTTCAACTGCCGTCTATATATTCTAGATTAGTGCTTTCCAACAGAACTTTCTGTGATGATAGACTATGCCACATCTGTACTATCCAATATAGTAGTCACTAGTCATATATGATTATTGAGCATTTGAAATGTAATAATACAACTGAGGAACTGGGTTTTAAAGTTTATTTAAATTTAATTAACTAAATTAGCCACCGGGATTAGAATCACAGAGAAACTGTAACCAGAGTCTCATTAGGCCTGGAGCAAGGTCCAAGAATTGCTGTTTAACCAGAGCTCCCCCTGGTGATTCTGATGCACACATGCCCTAAAGATTTTTCTGGCTTAGAACTTCGTTGTGTATAAAAGCTTAAAAGGTTTAGATACTCTAGCTCAAGAGTTTGTAAGAGTATGTAAAGTAGATGAGATATTGTCCCACCACATCCATTTCTCAAACATCTGAGAGTAGAAGTCCACCTGCATCATTGCTAATAGTGTAGCTAATATCAAGAACAGAATACATTTTTCATGAAAGGAACAGATAGGAAGATCAATTCAGGGAAAACAAGTGAGATATGAAGTACCAAACACCTTGAGGAGGGTACCACTTCTCTAAGGATGTAGTGAGATGAGAGAACTTTATATGAATTGGAAAGGTTGGAACAGAAAAACGTTGAATATATTAAAAGGAACAATGAACAGTGGGGTCTGGAAGAGACTTAAAACTTTAAATATAAAAATCTCATAAAATATTTGCCACAATGTGTTTCTAAAATTTCCCTCAATTATTATTTGCATGTCTCCTGACAGTGTGCTAAGTTGAAAGACCTCTGAATTGCTTTAGGATATTCCTTCCTAAAGTCTTTTTTTTTCCCCCCGTAATGATGAATAGTCATTTTCTTAATTACCTAGCTTACGTATCACACAGCAAGTTATAAACTTTATTGCCAAGAATATTGATGAAAATTATATTTTAATGTCTGGCCACAATAACTAGTAGGAAAAAAAACAATGAAAAAAGAGGGAAAATGCCATGTAGTAGAATAAGAAAATCATACGCTTTAACTTAGATTTGATTCCTGGATCTACTTACTGTGTGACCTTGGGCAAGCTCTTCAAGCTTTTTTTTTTTTTTTTTTTTTTTTTTTTTAACTGTAGAATATATCCATACTGTCTCTGAAGTAGGGTTTAAATATTAAATAAATTAAATTGCTTACAGTGCCTGGAACATAGTAGGCATTCATATTCTTTTCCTCCTCCCACAGTATCCAAGTTTAATACATATATCTCTCACAGGCAATCCGTGAGGGAGTAGAATGGGTTGATACCAGTAGGTATTGAGAGTGAATTCCTACCATGATGAAAAGCCTACTTCCCTTCTGGACTGATACTGTGTTCCTGAGTCTAGTAGACCATATGGAGTACCATACCAAAATTTTAACAGTGACTTTCTCTGTAAAGTGATAACTAGAAGGGCAGACAGAGGGAGGGACTTTCAATTTTATATTATATAGCATCAAAACCTTTTTTTATAATAAATGTATTGCATAAATTTTTTAAATTAAAAAAGGATAAATGTTGCATTCACAAAACAAATTAGAGAAGAGTGGGGATCCCAAGATGAAGTTTTTGAAGGAGAATTTTTTTTCTTTTCTTTTACCCTCTGGGAATGACAGATACCTGGTGGGGAAAATGGCAAGAGGAGAGAAACTTCTTTTGGGTGCCTTCCAGCCAGTCCCCATTTCATAACTTATTTTTTTCATTCTCATCTGATAGGAAGATTTCCAAAGACTTTCTGTAGGTTGTGACTTAGAGTTCCTTTTTAAAAGTAGTTATCAGTTATGACTCATTTTGTTAGTCTGTAAAACTGCCAAGTGAACCTGTAGTGAGGAAATCTCTATTTAATCTACCATAGGTAGTAGCACTGTTAATTGTCTGCTGTCATCTTTACCTGCATGGCAACACTTAATCTAGTGACATAATCTGTGAATACAAAGAGAATTGATGTAGGAAGTGTGGTGAAGTTTCAGCCTGTGACAAAAGAAGAGTGGAAAAAAGAACCATTATGATATAGTGCCAAGGCAAGTGAGAGCAAACAGGTGCCAGGTGACCATACGTCACTGAGGAAAACAACATGGGCAAAAATGTGCTAAGAAGTAGAGGGACAAATGCCAGCACATGTTTTCCTTGCACAAACTTTCTAGGAAGAGCACAGGATACACCAAGATGCTTCAGTCATCTTCCTGAAAATTTCTAAAAAGTGCCCAAGAAGGTGGAAAACCATGTACTAGAAAGAATTCTGAAAAGATTACAGTGCTGTAGCCACATAAGAAGATACCTGCATACAATATACATTACTAATTTTTAGATTGCTGGAGAGGTCAAAGAAGCAATAACTTTTTAAAAGAAATTTAAAAAGTGCTTTGATGTTTTAACTCCTTGGTGTTTTCCAAGTTTTATATAAAATTATCAATATTGACTTTTGTCCAATGTATAAAAAGTCTAGATATATGTATTGAAATACTTATCCCAAGAATTAAATGACAGAATTTAAGAAGACAAGGCACGTTAACAATATTCTCGCCCCATTTTCTCAATCACACAGACCCAGAAAGGTCAGAGGATTCTTGGAGTCATTCCCATCAGATACCATTAGAACTAGAACTACCATCCACACCTTTTGGGTCCCAAAATTCCATATTGTTTTTACATAGCCTGAAGACTGAGAACAAATCTTTATAAATTTGTGCCCCCGAAAACTCTTTAGTTGTATAAAATATAGCCTTTTCTCTTTTAGCTAGTATTTTAAAATAAATTTATAAGAGGCTTCTTGCCACCACACAGTCTGCAACCCCACACTCATCATCTTTCCAGATTCTCTTGAATAGTCTATCCATTAGCCAGGCCCCCCTCCCATCTCCCAAATTCCAGACTGCTCACCTGTTTCTAGACTCCCAGGTCTCCTGGGTCTGGCCTACTCGAGTGGTATAATTTTCTAACCTACATTTGTAGCTTTGTCCCAGCATCCCCAGTATTTGTGCCATGTTATCTGATCTGCTGTTGCCCACTGTCCCTGCACAAACATTTAAAACCACCCTTTTTTTCTAAGAGGGATGAAGGGAAGGCTTTTGATGCACTCAGGCAAGTTCCTTTGCTCAGTGGTTTTCCCAGTTGCCAAATGCCTTCCATTGTGACTCAAAATAAAGTGATCTGGGACAGGCTCAAGACGTCTCTCCCTCTTTTCTTGGCAGTTGTAAACCTAGAGTGGAAACTGTCTGATGGCTACCAGAAATTTACTCAATCACATAAATGTTTCATCTATAAATAAAAGCCAAATACACGTTTCTTTTTTTTGCATATATTTACAATATAAATACTAATTTGTTTTCAAAGTACATATTCTTTAACAATTTGTAAAAGTTATCTAGCATGGGACAGCAATTTAATGTAAAGCTTCTGTAGTAGTGATTAAGGAAAAATAGAACTGTTTGGGGGATAAGAGATTCTAGAAGGAATATGAATGGGCATGATGATCTGAACTTGCAAAGGGAATGGGAAGCAGCTTAGTCTGCATTGCACCGCTAATACAGAATGTTAAAGGACTACTATGTGAGACAGCAAATTGGAAGGGCTGTTGTAAAAACTAAACTTGGGAAATATAAAAAGTACACATGCTTGCATAGTGCATTAATCTTAAAGAAGCTCAACGTTTCATTCTCATTTTCAATAACTTAAATGAATAGTACTTAAAACACATCACACAAAATTAAAGACTTGTGCATATATTTCAGATTTCAACATTAATGTCAAAAATACATAGTATGATTTTACATAGGATTTGTGCTACATTAGAACACTACAGACAAACATCACTTGAGTATTAAGGAAAACATTAAATATTAAATAACTGAGAAATAAAATGTGTAAACACTAATCTAACTGGGGGTTTTGCTATTGCAACATGTCCAATGAAGTGGTTTCAACAGTACAAAAAGGCTTAGGACATGAGTGTTTCCAGTCTGCTTGGAATATGTGGATCTCATTCCAGGAATCCTTTAATAAAAACTGGTCCAGGATAACAGGAGAGGATCCACTCTCCTGGTTGTTAATTTGGTACACTCTGTTCTACGCTAATTTTTACTTTCAAACTGGGGTAATCAGCGAATACTTTAAAATGTCACTCCTTATCAACATCTTGGTGAAAACTGAGGGTTTGTTGGTGATTCAGTGTAAGATTTGAGCTCGTATGCAGCACCGCTATCAACTTCCATTGACTTTCTAGAGAACAGGAGTCGTACATCTCTATGGAGGTAGATCTTTCCAGATTTAGAACTCTGGAACCTGAACAAACAAACAAACAAACAAAAAGAGGCATCATTTCAAGGAATGAGTCTTTAAAAAAAAACAAAAAACAAACCTTGAATAATTAAATTTTAAAAGTAGGAAAAATTAGTCTTGCCACAATATTAATAGTAATTTTTAACACGATATTTAAGTCTAATATTGCCAAAGCATGTAATACTATTTAAGCACCTCTCCCTTACTATTTCCTAAACACTTCATACTTCCTTCTCCCTCAATGCCAGAGATGCTTCCTTTCATAAATCTGGGTTTCACATACAATTCTACTTTTCATCCCTAACACCAGAGCACATACACCTTTCCTCACCTACAGTACCAAGTTTCAGTTCATATCAGCCAATTATACTACATTTAGGCTTTGCAAGCGCAGCATCTTCTAGCCACGCAGACTGATACATTTCACAAAACTTGCCTTCCCACAATTTTGAGTACATTAAAATTGATTCCACACTTGAAAAGTCACCACAGAAAATAATCGTGTTTTGGGGACAATCACTGGACGAGAAAGGATGGCTATCAGCAATAGTGTCTCGCTAAATAAAGCCTAATCATCATTAAAAATCAGGAGAAGAGTTAGCAGTGAAATGAAAGTGGTTATCAAAACTGAATATGGAACAGTTTCTATCCCCTGCTAATATCTATAGCATAATACAGGGGCTGTAATTAGCTGTTAGTGCTAATTTCTCTGGTTTTCCCTTTTCATGGTGGAAGTACTCTCTGGGTTTGTAGATTTTATTCCTAAATTAGCTGAAAAATCTGGCTGTCAGTTGTGTATATTAAAACAGACCTCTGACTGTCTCATTCTTTTTTTTTTCTTTTATTAGTTTCAAGTATACAATACATTGGTTAGACATTTATGTAGTTTATAAAACGATCCCCCTAATTGCCCCTTCTCCTCTGTTTTTCTACCTAGCCAATACATTAATGCTAACTGCATTTCCTATGCTGTGCTCCCCATCCCTGTGATTATCTATCAACCACTAATCTGTACTTCTTTAACCCCTCACCCCATTCTCCCAGCCCCCCAACCCCCTATCTCCTCTGTCTGTCACCAAATTGTCCACTATATTTGTGAGTCAGTTTTTGATTAGTTTGTTCTTTTTTGTTCCTTAGATTCTGCATGTAAGTGAAATCATATGGTATTTTTCTTTGTCTGACTTATTTCACTCAGCATAATAACCTCTAGGTACAATGTCTCGCTCTTCTTTCTGCAGTTTTTCACCATCTCAGTCTGAAGGATAATATTGTGAGCTTTGGGAATTATGCCATACTTCGCAAAGAAGTTTCTTTAGAGTATTAAAAATACCTAATCATTATGTGGAGATTGTAAAAGCTGGGGTAGTTGAGTTTTACTTTGGTAAATGTTGGTCACATATGGCTAAGGTGGTTAAACTTCAAAAGGAATGATATCAAATGAAAGTTTAGAGAGTTAATTCTTTTTCTAGATTGGGCTGGGAGCTTCTTATAGTCTATTTTATACCATTTTTCTTTAAAAGTTTTCCAAGTCTATTTAGTAGATTTTTCATTCCCATAATCTGTATAACATTTGCCATTAGGCTCATGGCAGGTAGTGTAAAGCTGGATTTAAATACACTGTGCTGGTTCAACATGACCTTTGGTTGCAGAACACCAGGCAGAAGACCCCAAGAGTCCCAATTAAACAGAGCTAGAGGGGAAACCAATGAACTTAACAGACTTTTTCAAGTATGGGACTCGAGTGTACAGATCAATCCTTATTCACTCCGTATCACCATAAGGCAGGTCTATTGAAAAATAGCTGGTGGCACCATCAGTAACAGACTAAAGAGGTTCTCCGCCTGGGCCCTGAATGAAAGGTGCCTCCTCCTGATGAATAGGGCTCCCTGGAGTAAGGAGTTAAGATGAGATGAATTACCATCACTGATGTGATTGAGGACTTACTATGAATAGTATCAGAAAATTATTAGGAACAGAGTTACAGATAAAATACTGTTGAGCTCCCTCTTAACCAATAGACTTGCTCATTGATCCTGAGAGCTAAACGAGGATTTCAGGCTGGAAAACCTTAGGATGCTGGCAACTTGGGCTTCAAGGGCAAACAAATGGTTTCTCACAATGTAGAGCTGTGAGGGAGGGTAGTAAAAGTTAGAGGGTAAGATATTTCTAATGGAATCACTAGAACATAAGCTCCATGAGAAGAGATTTTGTCACAGCTGTTTTCTAGTGCTTAGAAGCATGCCTAACACATAAGCATTTGTGAAATGAAGGAATGAAGGTTAAACACTTCCATGTCTGATACAGTAGCTAGTAGCCACATGTGGCTATTAAGTAAGCACTTGAAATAAGACTAGTTCAAATTGAGTTATGCTGTCAGTTTAAAATACATACTTGATTTCAAATATTTAGTACAACAAAAGAATGTAAAATATTCATAATTTTTATATTGATTATATATTCAAATTATAACATTTGAATGTATTGGGTTAAATAAAACATATTAATCTTTCCTGTCTCATCACTTTTTTAATGTGGCTACTAGAAAATACAGAACTACACATATGACTCATAATTCTATTGGACAGCACTGGTTAAGAAAATGTGTTTTGAAAATGTGTTTTACTGCCTCAGATTTATCAGCATTTGTTTTGATCTAAAATTATATTACAAAGCTATAAATGAAAACTCCCTAAATTCAACAAGTAATAATGACTGCAGGAAGTTATGCCATGTGTTTCTGCATCTTGTCATATCACCAAGAATTTTCAAGTTAAGCAGATGCCAAGAGGCACTGGTCTAGTTAGAGTGACAGTTTAAAAAAAAAAAAAACAAAAAAAAAAATAAAAATTTTAGAGTTGTTCTAAAATAATATATTTTAATATTCATTTAAAACATACCTCAGATGTATGAGGTAGCGTAATAACCGTTCTTCTGAATGTTGGATGTTCTCTTTATTAACAGTTCTCCTCATGTCCTGTTTAACTGGTACAGAAAAAGTTCGTTGTCGTAGGAATGTCTGATGATTGGCTGGCATATCTCGTAAGTCATATATCACAACAAACATCTTCACCACAGTCTTATTAGGATTAAATAAGGTCTGAAGAAACAATACAGAAATTACTCTTTTAAAATGGTGATTTGTTGACTTGACTCAAAATGATTTTTCCAACAATAAAATAGATTTTTTAATAATAAATAAATCCCAGTGGATATACTTCAGTTTTGGGGACTGAAGTTAACGAAATTTGAATTTATGAGATAATATTCAATAGTTTTTAAATGGTTCAATTTATTGTTTTATTTCACAATAATGTAAAATTCTGTAACAAATCAGTATCTTTAGTCACAAATTGCATGTCAATAATAGACAAAGAAAACTATTGCTCCTAGTCTCGATTTTAAGAAATGGTTCCACTAGGTTAAGCAAAATATACCTTCACTAGATTAAAGCATTCCAGTTCATTTGTTTCAAACATTAGCTTCATTAAAGTGTAGCAACTGCAAATTTCTCAAAATAGAATTTTAATTTTCCTCACATTTTAATAATGACTAAATATAATCTTTAAAAATTAAAATCTTGGTAAAACTAGACTTTTAGGTACATATGTTATTACAAAATTTAAAATATATTCTCAAAAGAGACTTTTTCCTATCTGGAAACATATCCAAGTTTAGAAAATAAAGTTTATTATTATTAGTTACAAAGTAGGCTAGGTAATACTTAATGTTTTCATAGATTCATTTCAAAAACTGAAGTGACAGTTTATCATCAACAATATCATAATATATAAAAATATCCTTAGTGAAAATTGAATTAAATTCAATTGATACTTGGCTATTAATAATTGAAGGAATATTATTTTTTAAAATACTGATGTATAAACAAAATCTCAAACTGCCGATCTGACTTTAACCAAATTACCAACAACACATCAATAGGTAACTTGGTGCCCATGCTTTCAGAAGCTCATCCGTGGCACTGGACATCACTCACTGAATCAAAATGAAAAATATATCAATATTATGATCCAATTTTTTAAACCTAGTGAGTCTTAAGATTAAGGCTAATACATTCAACAACCATACAACTAGCAAGCCAGGAGTTCAAACCATATTTTTACATTATTAAACTATATAGTGTATGAGAGACCTACATTCCGTATTTAAAATTAAGCATTAAAGTTGGCAGTCCTCAAACAAGAGATGAATGTGCTGCTTTTGTGTTTATGCTTCATTATTATGACAACTGATAGCTAGTTTTCCAGTGACGCACACTTTCACATGAACTATGCAGCCAGAGACAAGAGAACAGATTATCATTCTTTTAGTTTACTTCAGTAAAATTTATACGTTTATGTATATACTGTAATATATACACACATATATTGCATAGTACTATGTTTCATTTCTGTGTAATATGAAATAAGCAAATGTATAGACTCCTTTGCTGTATTGGAACAAAGGTGATGAGTAAAAGTGGTCTGGTGAAGCACTGATCACACTGAGGCCAAAGGTGAAAAAAGCTTTTTGAGTTATAACAGATCCCAAGTGCGAGAAACTCAGCTAGACTCTTTTTTTTTTTTAAATGTCAGCTTTGTTGACAGATACAGCTAGATAATTTTCAGTCTGCAAGAGCCAACTCCGTAATAGACTACTGGGCTTTCCAGATTATCCTGGGTCTGACTTGGAGATGACCTCAGTTTGGTAAAGTGGCCTTGATATCAAATTACTCTTCTGAGAACTCTAGACCAAGGAAGATGAAGAACTGCTCTGGGCTAGAAGAGTTCTTCTGAACCTAAGCTAGATCAACACCTAGACCAAAAGGAAAGATGCCTTCTCTGCCCTGACATCTGTCAGAAGACATTTTTGCTTTGTGTAACCATCTCATTAGATGAATTTAGAAATTATTACACTAGGGATAATATAATTTTGTTTCCCAAGTTTCTTGCCAAAGCAATATTAATATTTGAGGTCTCCTTTTAAATAGGTTGATCTCAATCTGGCTTACTATTTTAAATAGGAGGCACTGCTAATGCTAGGTTCTAATTATATTGTAAATAGCTCTCTTTAAGTGTTATAGAGTGTTATATACTATTTTTCTAAAGCATTCACCTTGATTAGCTTATTAACGCTTTCCTTTATGGAGGTCCCCAAATGGTCATTCCTGGGGCAGAGCAGGGAAACTCCAAACAAAGCTGCAGACCCACTGTTACTTACCAAAGTTGTTGCAGCAGCAGTAGCAGGAGAAAGGGCTAAGTTCTATATGTATGTGAGAGAATGATTATTGCAATTGTAGGCTATAAAACACATACCACTTGTATTGTTCCTGAAGGAGGTACTCGATAACCCCTTTTACCAAGGGACTCTAAAGTAATCACACCCTTAAAATAAAAGAAGACAGATTTGAGTACAAAACTGATGCACATGTATATGAAATACGAATAATATTAATAAATCATGTAATTATTAAAATTTCAGAATTCTATTTGTATGGAAAAACATTCACATTGAATTAATAGAGATACATTCTATGAGTATGAAATAGTGAAGGTCCCACTGGTATGGAAACAATTTACTGTTCTTCCTGGAGAAGTTGCAATAAATAATATATACATTAAATATGTAATAAATAACAAATATAGCAAATAAATAACAAATATATAATATCATGCTGCTTGAAATTTCTATTAAGATATAGAGAAGTAAGAAGTTCCTTAACTAAAAAGGATAAAGGGAGATGACAGGATTATTCCCTTGTATCATGTGGGAAAAGGGAAATTAAGAGGCAGAACAATTTATTGGTCTTTGGACACATAAAAAGTCAGAAATGTGGAAGGGTCTAAGCCGTGACCAAAAATGAAGTAAATTCTTACTAGATATAGACCAGCATCAGTATCACCTGTGAACTTGTTAAAAGTGCAGAATTTCTCATTTTTCCCCAGACCTACCAAATCAAATTTGCAAATTAACAAGATTCTCCATATGATATCAAACATACATTAAAGTTTGAGAAGCACTGCTGTAGTATGTAAAGTAGTTTTCTGAAAGGGATGTTCTAATCACAGCAGAAGTCCAAACAATGGGAAACAAGTACATATTAAAACGAGGGAACCTATGATTGAATGTGTGAGAATTTCTAGAGAACCAGAATGACCAAATGACTAAAGGCAGTGATTGTGATACTTAATTCTTAGATAGCTTTAAGAAATGAATGCTGATTCATTTGTTTTAATGGAGCTAAAAATAGTTTTCTTTTGAGTAGTTAAGGTAGTTAAGTAGAATAATTGCATGCTCTACCTTTCATATCCCATCATTTGCCACTGTCACACCTGCTTTAGACCTTCTGCCTGGTTCTACCATGTAATAGTTTTGAAATCGTGAAATGTTGTCATAATACGTGCAGAGAACATTTTAACCACTGACAGCCCATTGAAGAGAGATGGTATATAGCTTTGAGTTAATCTTATTTAATGAAAAGTCCTATATCACTTCTATGCCACAAAGACAGAATTTTCTGTGCTAAAATTTTACCTTTGTGAGTTATTTTTATAATTCATGATGATAGGTCCCAAGATGATTATTAGAGTAACAAATAGGAGTTTAGCGTCTCAGCTATGCTGGTTTACGATATGTATTATCTTATCAAAACCTGATCAGTTCTTTGAAAACAGACTAAACTACTAACATGTAATATAAATAAGATTCCCTGAAGAACAATATTAATTATATTAATTTATAGTAGGAAAGATCTGTACTTTAAGATTCGGACAGGAACCCATTCCTAATAAGTAAACTGACTCAGAAAAAAAATTACAGAATGGAAAGTTTATTGAAAAATATTATCAGAGTAAAGTAAATCAGGGATTCTTAAAGGGTAGACTAAGTCAACTCAATAACCTGATTTAAACTCTTTCCAATATCTATTCAAATCTGTAACCATTTGTGTGTACTTTCTGGAGACACAGTGACAAAATTCTCTCTCTCAATCTTTTATTTCAATCCTTCATTTTTCACACGTCAACCAAAGTTAAGGATTAATGCTGTTTTGCTTTTTTAAAGCACAGTTAAAATGACCTCTTGTTCATGAATTTCACTCAAAGATATTTATTTGAGCTGATTTTCAGCCAATTCACTTTTTTATTTCTAAACCATCCTAATGGTCACCAGGATTTGGTACATAATGACAGATATAGTATTGTAGATGTTATCTTTAAATTATCTATCACTATGTACCAGTAGAATATGTGAAACTGATGAGACCTCTTAATGTCCTGGTAAAGCAAAATGGGCATCTTTATAGTTACTTTCTAATATTATAAGCATTCCAGTATAATACAGTTTTTTTCCGATATTGAACTTATATCAATGGTACTTTCCATTTTATTAATTATCCAAAATTAGCAGTTACTTTTTCAAAAATTACTGGAAAAGTGGATCCATCCTTCTATATTAAATGAAAAACAGGTGGCTTATGTGATAACTGGGCAAGTGTTTGAAGGAGTGGGCCTCTGTTTTTGATACTAACCAGTATTGTGTGTCTTATAATTGTGATCCACAAGTGTAAATATTGGGAAAAGGAAACTTTGAATAAATGAGACCAATGTGCTTTTTCTATCAGAGTATGAAACACCGATTATGCTCTTGACTAAAATTTTCACCCTTAGAATTGAGTCAGGCTTCCTTGAGCAAACTGGGCAAATAATGTGTAGGCTGTATTTAGTTCCCTGAAAAGTATAATTTCCCTTCCTCTGTTGTTTCTTGATTACATAGAATTCCCTTTTCACGACTTTTACTAAGAGCAAAAGACACTGTTACTTATGTCCTTGAAAATATAGAATATGGGGGAGAGGAAGCAATTGGACCAGGTAGTAGCTAAGGACATTAAAGCAGCAAGACCAGTGCTGTATATTTTTATACATATAGAAATATGTACTTCTCAAAATAAGACCTAACATGAAAACCCAGATCTGACTCCATATTTGACACTGTCACTGTAAACTTTTTATGTACTTGCATTGCTAGCCACATCTCCCTCTTTGTCTTTTGCAAAAGGGCTGATACAAATCATACTCTGGGACTCAGTATCAGTAAGCAGTTGAAGGCTTATTTTATCCTCAATTTATTGAAATAAAAAATGGGAAAGATCAAGTCATAGGATCATAAGGCTCAAAACTGTGCTCTAATTCCCCTTAGCTATCTTACTCTACACTAAAATATTAGCATAGAGTCAGAAATAATGAATATTCTAAAGCACCCTAGGATTGAGAAAAAATGGTCCAAAGATAAATCAAACAAGAAAAAGGGGGTGAAAGGGCCTACAGAAGCTTTAGATTACCAAATCTTTATGTAAACTCTACTTGAGATGAGGATCACATGTGAGAGCAACCCTTGGGGGACTAGAGTGCACTGTAAACACTTGAGAATTTGTGTGAGTCTACAGCCATACAACCATGAACGTACCTGATCCCATCTGATCTTGGAAGCTTAAGTAGGGTCAGGCCTGGTTAGTACTTGGATGCAAGAATTTGTGTGAGCTCAGCAAGATATAGAATTATAGTGTCACTAATCAAATTTTGTCATTTTTTCAAATTACATAGAATAAATTTTCAGCACCATCGTCAAATGCAAAAGAAGGTATCTACTGTTAGAGATAGCTCAGAAAGAAGTTGTGAGGTACTATTTTGGTATATTAGTTTCTATTCAGCCTTTAATTTTCTCTTAGGAAATGCTTTATACTTTCAAACATTGCACCAAAGCAATCCTCAATCTCTAATCTTAAAGACATTTGTCATTAAGTTGGTTGATTTTAGCAGAAAAAGACAATTTTAAAAATACTTGCCATATAAGGAGAGGGAGCATTATCATCTGAAACACTGTAGAATGACACTTCAACTGGAAGAATCAAATGTGTGGGGCAGAAAATACCACTTGCCCCTACCTCGGCAGTAAAACCATCGACAATGCCGAGAGGATCTAAACGGTAGTTCAAGACAGACTCCTGGAAGACAAAATAATTTTTAAGAAATCAATATAACAAATTAACACATTCATTTTGTTTTCTATTTCAAGAAATACATTCCTATGCCTTCTGGCACTAGAAAAATAGTTGCTACCATTGCCATGCCCTCATTTCAGATATTCATCTGAACTGAAATCAACTCCTCCCTGGGGCATCAATCTTCTACCATCCTACAGAGTTTGGCCACCTCTCACTATTCTGACCCATGCTAAACTATTCTTGAACTTCACCATTAGTTAGACCTAATTGTTTAATGTTATTCTTATCTCTGTAAATAAAAATATACTCTAGAGGAGGTATAATATCAGAAAATTTTCTCATCCCTCACACAGCCTTTTCATGGTGCTAGCTACAGAGAAGCACTTGACAACTTGTTAGCAGGTCATATACAGAAGTTCTATCAAGAGAAAGCCACGCACTTATAACTTTAACCAAGAAATAACTGCTTCTTTAAAAAAATACTGTTGTATATGACATATGTTTTATTATCTAACTTAAAAAACAGTAAATCCTCATTAGAAAAAAAGAAACTTTAAAGAAATACAAACAGAAGATCCTTATCTATCTATCCCAAGCTCACTCTGAGATAACCACTGTTAATAATTTAATGTTTATCTTTCCAGGTATGGCAATGTTTCCAGAAACATTTTAAACCTTTCACAAACCTCTCTTATGTATACTTATATCAGCACATATATGCATATATCACGTGAGTAGCATTTCTTTGATTTGGTAATTCTTTGAAAAGGAACTCTGCAAGCCCTTATGAGTCTAATAGTCTGTGTACTATAAATGTAAAACAGCAAATCAGCAATTCTAAAGTCCCCTCGTCAAAAAGACTGAGAGACCCATGTTACAACAACCTTCTCTATCTCCTTCCTGCCCAGCATTCAATCCAATCTGTAGCCTGGTGATTTGATGTCTCACTCTCATGGCCTCTACTCTCTCCCCAACCACCACTAACCTTGCTCAGACCTTCATAACCTCTTCTCCAAACAAATGCAACGTCTTCTAAGTAGTCTTTCCATCTCTAGTGTATCCTCTGTATTACTGTCAGTATCACTGTCAGAGTTGTTTATCTTTTTTAAAAAAAATGTCTTATGTCATTCAACAGGTTAAAAACTTTGTGTTTCTGGTATCTATGGGATGAAGTCAGATCTTCATAGCATGGCATTAAGCCCCCTGTACTTTTCTTCCATCATCTCTTCCCACTTGCAGAGTCTCATGCTCCAGTTTCAGCTGATACTTTCCAGCACCATCATGCTATTCCACTGCTTTGCACATGTGTCTTTGTGCATGTGGTTCCCTCTATATAGAATCCTTTGCCACTCCACATACAAATTACTTGGCAAATTCCTACTCATCTTTTATAACCAAGCTCAAGTGACAGTTCCTCAGTAAAGCTTTCCTACATCCCTTTAGCAAAAAGTGGACATATGAAGACTGAAGAAACTTCTATTACAGTGCTAATTACTTGGGTTTATAAGTTATTTATATGACTACCTTTTCTAGTAGACCATAAACTTCTCCAAGACAGGAACCTTATTATTTAGCTTTGTATTCCTAGCATACATGGCAACGCATATTAGGTACTCAATAAGTGTTTAAGAAAAATATTCTAAAGATGTATAAAATATTCATAGGACAAGCACATATTAAAATGCTTGTGGAAAAGGCCAATGACCCATATTAGTCTTTAACTTGATTCAGAATTTTGTGACTTTAAACTAATAGGCTAACATGGATTCTAGGCCCTACTCAGTGCAGAACAAGGAAATAAAAGACATACAGATAACAAAGTAAGAAATAAAACTGTCCTTATTTGTAGATAATATGAGCATCTACCTAAATAATCCCAAAGAATCTAAAAAGAATCAATAAAAGTAATAAATAAGTTGAGTAAGGTCACAGGTGATTATATATATGTATATGTATATATAAAATCACTTACATTTTAATATATAGCAATGGATACTTGGAATTTAAAACTTTTAGTGTATAATTTATAATTATCACCAGAAAACATGAAATACTTACATAGAAATCTATAAAAATATGTCTAAGAAACTATAAAACGCTGATGAAAAAAATCAAATAGCTAAATGAATGCAGATATACTGTGTTTATGTATCAAAAGATTTAATATTCTTAAGATGTCAATTTTCCAAACCAAATCCAGTTGGGTGTTTTGTAGCAATAGATAAGCCAATTCTAAAATTTATATGACTAAAAACAAGAACTGTTAAAGCCATTTTGAGATAGAATGCTACATTAGAGGACTCACAATACCTGATTTTAAAACTAGAATAAATGGACAATCATATTCATAAAAATGAAACTTGACCGCATACATCATATCATATGTAAAAATTAACTCAAAATAGATCACAGATATAAATGTATGAGCTAAAATAATAGAACTTAAAGAAGAAAAACATAGAAGAAAAATTTTGTGACCTTGGATTAGGTCAGTGATTCTTAACCAGGGGACACATGTCAATGTTAAGAGATATCTTTGGTTGCTACAACTGGGGTAAGGAGGGGAGTGCTACTGGAATCTAGTGGGTAGAGGCCAAAGATTCTGCTAAACGTCTAACAATGCTTGAAACAGATCCCAGAATTATCTGGCTCAAATACCAATAGTGCTAAGGTTGAGAAGCCCTGGGCTGGGCAAAAGTTTTTTTAGATACAACATCAAAATCAAGCTTCATAAAAGAAAATAATTGGGCATGAACAAAATTAAAATCTTTTGCTCTTTAAAAGACTGTTACAGAGATGTAAATTAGCCTTAGACTTAGAGAAAATATTTGGAAAACATATGTGCTTAATTGGGAAAGCAAAGCTAAATGATAAAGCACAGAAAGGAGGCTCCTACAGTATCAGTCATAGGAAAGTACAAATTGAAACCACAGTACAATAGCACTACACACCTAAAAGAATGGCTAAAATTAGAAAGGCTGACTATTACAAACATTGGCAATGATATGGAGGAACTAGAACTCTTATTACATTGCTGGTGAGAATTAAAAATGGTATAACTACTTTGAAAAATAGTTGGACAGTTTCTTAAAAAGTTAAACATACACCTCTCATACTACCCAGACGTTCCAATCCTAGGTAGCTACGAAACCAAAATGAAAACTTACGTCCATACAAAAACTCATACATGAATATGCATAAGAGTTTTATTTGTAATAGCCCCAAACTTAAAAAGACCCAAATGTCTAGAATCAGGTGATTTAATAAACAAACATTTATTGCCACATAATGGCAATAATAATAATAATGATAGCAAAACACACACACACACACACACACACACACACACACACAACCAAACTCGATATACAGGACAATACAGATAATTTCAAAATAATATGGGTGAGTGAAAGAAGCCCCTGACTCAAAAAAAGAATAAATACTGAATGGGTCTACTTAAATAAAATTTTAGAAAATCCAAGCTATTTTATAGTGATATAAATTAATGGGATTACTTCATGCAGTAAAAATAACTCATTTCAATTGGCTGTCAGTATTGTGCTGGATTGAACTGATAGAAGAAGAGAATCACAAGACAGGTAAGTGAAAAGGATGAGAATGAAATTTTTGAAAAGGAAAACTATAACTGGTAGCAAGAAAAAAATAACTAGCTTCAAAATCAGAAAGACAGCCTTCTGTTTGGGTTTTGCTCTGGGTCCATGTGTTTCTAGACTACCTAAAGCCCCATAAATCATGGCAAAATATCCTGATTCCCCTCAACAACCTTGAAGGGTAAGGCTTTGCTCTGGTTCATGAAACAAAACCAATGTGTCAGTTTAGTAATTTGTCCATCCCCACCACTACCCTTTTTAGATTGCCACAGAGAGTCAAATTCACAAAGTAGAATATCTCCTGTGATTTACTGGAGAGAGCATCAACTTCATTACACATTAAAGAGGACCTATGGGTTGGACAGTCTCAGAACTTCTCTTAAGTCACATAATTTTTCTGTTTAAGAAGTCACATGAAAATGTGTGCATTATCTGCACTAATAGAATCGTGTGAAAATAAGTGTACTGATCTTTAACCAACTTCCCTTTCATAAAGCTTTCAGATATCAAAGCTCTTTTTCCCCCCTTCATAAATGTTCTTGTAATAAAAAGGTTTCAGAGGATCTGATCCTCACAAGGGCCTTATGTAATTTTAAATGACAAAGAACAGAGAATTCAACATCTGAACTGATACCTTGACAGTGACATAGGAAAAAGGTCTACTTACCATATCATATATTTTCTTTTTATTTCTACTAAAACTTTAAAAGACAGCCTCAATATTAAAATATTGTCTTAAATAAAATATACTGTTAATATATCAAAACATCGCAACTATGGTAAAGCTATTTAAGTTAAAAATATAAATTTTAAGTTATTTTTCCATAAAAAAAAACCTCATCAATTAAAATCACTTTTAAAATGTCATTAGCAGGTTCATGTTTAAGGTTGTTTTCTAATTAATGACAATTAAACCCATAAAAATACACTTGATCCCAAGTATATCATGTTCATTATTAAATAAAGCAGCACATGTATCAAAGACCTTTAACAATTTGACTTTTTAAATTATCTTTTTATTTTAGAATAAATTTAGATTTAAAGAGAAACTGTAAATACAGTACAAGAAACAATTTGATTTAAAAATCAACCTCCTTGATCATGAAGGGACCGCCAGCAGCACACCATCAATCCTTCAAGGCCAATTTTACCAGGTAATAAAATGAGTCAGGTCTGTCCTCTGGCTAGAGTAACAGATACCTCCATCCAATGTGATTTTATCTAAGTCCTCTGTCTCCTCTACAAACTACTCAATTCTAAGATGTCACAGTCAACAATTCTCCTAACTTCACTTCTGGTGAAAAGGAAAAGGAAAGAAGGTGATTTCAAGGCTTTGGAAAAATACAATCCAATTTTTTATTTCCTTTTCATAAGCAAATGACATAAATCATCCCCTGAATCTAGTTTAAGAAACTGCAACTCTCAAAATAGCTTCAAAAAACATTACCTCAAAATTTCCTAGGAGACTAAGACTTGTTATAGGTGGAGCACTAGAACTCAGAAATGGTTTTTCATGAATATCTGGATCATCTTCAATTTTCAAACATGGCCGAGGACTAATAAAAAAAAGTCAGAGATGGACATATTAACCATAATATTTTCTAATTAATTTTTTCACTGTTAAGATAATCTGATCAATTTTATTTAAACTACCATAATAAAAAATTAATCTAACCAAATTTTAAGATATGAAATATCTAGTTTAAAATTCCAGATTAGATTTTATAATCATTATTATAATAATAAAGAACATCTATAACATCCTAGAAAGTTTCAAGGTGGAATTTATAACACATCACATAATGGCATCTACTGGAAACATATAATAATGCAGTCTCTTATATCAATTTTCATTTTCAGTTAAAAATGAGAATACAAGGGCAACATTATGTGAATAAAGAATATGAGAGTATTATATGTCAACAGGGACAAATTGCCAAGGCTTTTTTTGCAAAGTAGTGTAAGGCAAAAGAGGATGTGAATGACCAGAAATATACTAACCCACTTAAATGTTAAAACCAATGTAAGTGTTTGTTTATTATGATGACCAATATATAGCATCTACTTTTAATTTTCTCCCTGACTCATCCTTAATAACTATGTGTGTGTGTGAAATCACATTGAAAAAATAAGATTCCTGTTAAATTTTTTATTTTTAGAGCTAACATCATTTATTTTGAAATGTCAGAATTTTGTGTAATACTGTTTATATCATATACACAAACAAATATTAAGATAAATACCTTCTAGATGCTAAGCTTTTCAGATGCAGTAACGAAGAATCCAGATCAAAGCAACCTGATTGTGTCTTTCTTTGAGGAACCTAAGGTCAAAATAATCATTTGTGATATTTGTTAAAGGCTATAATTTTTTTCTTAAGTTGACAGAATAATTTTCAAATGAAAGCTAAGCATATCTTAAAAATAACCTCCTGTAACAGCTTACTTAAAATAAGGCTCATTATTACATAATATTTTTATTTTATTAACTAGTATGGAAAAAACAGATGATTAAATAAAAGCACTTTTACTAGGTTTTGATTTTTTTTAAGAAGTAGAACCATTTTTTTCTAAAACCAAATGTGGAATCCCAATATATAATAAGACTTTTTTACTTTATATACTTCTGTATTTCAGGGTGGGCGGGGGGCAGGGAGTGGGGGCAGGATGGAAATAAAAGATTTATACCTTTAGCATAAAAATTTAAAAAAAAGATTTAATGGTTATAGGAGCCCGGGGTCCTGTGTTGCTCCTCTGCTCATCCCCACTACCCTGCACATTTTTAAGAACCCTAGGGCTTCAAAGACAATAGGTTTGAAAATTACTGCACTTTGGAGTTAGAGGCACCATTGCATACCAGATTACATTTAAGACAAACCACTATCTAGCTCTAAATATCCTAAAAGTGAAAGACCCGAGTGTAAATTAAAGGTAAAATCATATACAACATGCTAGTTAGACATATTTGTTTCTAGAATTAATATTACATAAGTATCTGAGTGATTAGTCTAATTGGTGATAAAAACATTACACTGAAAGTCTAAACAACCTCAATATTTTTGAGAGTTGTACAAGTGTACCATATGATTTTTTTGTAGTCAGCACTTAATGTGAGATTTTCAACCTAAACTATCACTCTTCAATTCTGGAAAGGTCTTTACCTTCATTTCTTCTAATATTTTCTTTTCCTTATTCCATCTAGTCCTCCTTTCAGAATTTCTACTGGACTTATATTGAACATCTCATTTTATCGTCCATGGCTCTTTCATGTTTTACCATCCCTCTTCCTCACTGTACCTCATGTAGGTGCTTTCTTAATATCTCTCTAATCCAGTCACTAAATCTATCCAGCTTATTCTAGTCCACTGTTTAATCCATCTGTATGTGTATGTATACGTGTGTATACTCTTCAATTGTAATATTTTTAAATGTAGAATATCTATTCATTTCTTCCAAATTCATATGATTCTTTATCTCAACCCTCTGTCTTTACCCTCATTAATCTCTTGGAACATTTTCAACAGAATTGCTTTTTACTCTTTTTCAGGTTACTCTGATAACAGGATTCCTAAATGTGAATTCTTCCACTTCTTGCTCCTGCTGATTCTTTTAAGGTACTTTGTAATTTTTTTCCCTCCCAGATCATCTTCAGCAGGAGTTATTTTCCATAAAAACAAATCCTTCGTTATAGATGCGGGATAGTTTCATGATCCCTTTGCTGGGACTCAATGGATTTCACAGGTTCCAATTTAGTTTTATGGTTATTTCATAGCTAGATGTTTCTGAAACCCATCAACTACACAAATTCAGAACGCCTACCATGAGTGACTTAGGTTTAGGTCACAATTCTTTTGGGAGCTTCTTTTCCCATCCACTATATACCTCCCTGTTGCATCCCTTAATAGATAAATTTTTCCCTCCTTTCCCATCTCTGGAAGGGCAGTCCACCCTTGTTTCTACTTTTATGTTGACTCTGGTTTTAGGTCCCAGCTATGACTGGTGCAGACTTGGAGTTTTAACTCCTGTCCCAGCAGGGGCATTAAATCCTAGCATTATCTTAGGTTTAGATAGCCTGGAGGACCATAATTTGCTCAAGTTAATATTCATAGATTTATCTTTCTTGCTCTTACACTATATGTATTTATAAGTTTTGTCATATTTTTCCCCGGGTATGTGTGTTTAGGAAGGAGGAGGGGGTCTTCCTGTATCTACTCAGTCCAACATATTGAATAGAAGTCTGTAGTGTTTTTTTATGCCAGAATGATGCTGATAAATGATTTGCAGACATTTTAGATATCTGCAAGTTCTAAACATGAGATCAGAGAAAACTACTTACAGGACTTGAAAGAAGAGGCAATCCAGTTCGAGGATGAAAGGCTCTTGTTGAGGTTCCATCCAAAGAATGAAAATTATGTTTCCGCCAGACACTTGAATGTTTCAGTGGCATAGTCCTCTGCTGGGAAGAGAATTAGATTTTAATAGTAATATTTTTTGGTTTAGACTCTTTTCTAATATGTACTGAGGTACTACATGGTGGTAAAGCTAATGATCTATATATCTAAATTTATACATACATATACACTTTAATCAGAAAACAATATTAACAGTTTTTTCTAAGTTGCTGAATAAACTCAAATATTCTAAAGAAAATATATTCTTCAGAAACATACTTAATAGAACATAAAAGTATGTTCTATCGAAAGCATCAATACCAA
Organism: Eidolon dupreanum; assembly: GCA_028627145.1. Taxonomy (NCBI): domain Eukaryota; kingdom Metazoa; phylum Chordata; class Mammalia; order Chiroptera; family Pteropodidae; genus Eidolon; species Eidolon dupreanum. Next base: position 46,885,943 of record CM053509.1, on the reverse strand, counting down.
AGAAGGTATGTTCAAATACTTTATCATATCTATAAATAATCAGTCTAGCATCTAGTAAGCTAATATTTGATTCTTTTAATTTGTAAAAAAACAACTACTCACAGGTAGAAAAAGCATAATATTCTAAAATAGAAAACCACCCATATTAAGAGACATTCTCTGAGGATATAACTTGGTGGGGCATGATACAGAAATATAGTAAACATGAATTTAAAATATATCTCATGCAGTCACAGTACTATGTTTTTGAAGTGATACAGGAAATAGGCTAATTCTTATGAGTTTAGATAAGTTTATGCCAAAGGTTCAGAAATTCATAAAACCCTGAATAAAAATCTTAAAAAAATAATTTGGGTTCTGGCTCTACCATTTACTAGCATTGTAACCCTGGCAAGTTATTCTCCAGGCCTAGGGTCCTTATTTGTAAACTGGAATTAATAATAGAACTTAATACCTCATAGTGTAGTGGTAGTAAGCCACCGTGTATAAAATATTCATAAATGCTGTATGAAAAAATGCGCATGAAAAAATGAAACTTAGTGGCTTGAAAAATGTCATGGCCAAATTAAGCCTCCCTATTGGGTACAGGAAAGGATCACGAAAAGCTGATAGTCTTAAGGCCAGGGTAGGTTTTCACAACAATTATAGTTTTAAGAAGTTGGAAACTACCATTTGATTAAACCCATATGTTAAAGAGATGAGATTTTCTGTTAAAAAATGTAATTGGAAATAAGGTACAGCAAAACTAATCTGAGTGACAAAGATAAACTAAGGCCATTCAAATTTGAATTAAAGCAGTTAAGAAGTAGTTTTCTTTATAATTGAGATATAAATTTGTAATACTAGTTAAAGAAATGAAGACAGTTTGAGCCTAATAGTAATTTTCTAAATTAAAAAGTAGCTTGGTAGAAAGTCAAATAAAATAGAAATAAAATATCTTTTATTTATATAATGCATTAAAGGTTTACAAAATATTTTAAAATCTATTATTTGATTGTCACCACAACTTGGAGATAGGCAAAAGAGATTTATTATTCTTATTTTTAAATTGAGGAAACCAAGGTTTTTAGAATTTATGTGACTTATTCAGTGTCACTCAAGGACCTAATTGTGAAGTCAGGACTGGAACCCAGGAATTCTGACCAACAGCCTAGGGATTTCATGATAGATCTTCCTGAAATCTTTAGCTAAGCAGTGGCATAAAATAATGAGCACACTGTTGATGTGTGGCACACTGCCAGAGCGACTAATAAACAAAACGTTAAAATGAGTTTTATTTCTAACTTCTATGTACACTCCATCAATTGTCCATACTATTGAAATAAAAAAGGGCAACAGGAAGAATTAACCTAGCACCTGCTTTTAAGTGGGTTACTTGCAAGGATGTTAATACTAGTTCTGTAGCAGGTTTATATCAGACTATGTGTTCTATAGATACTGGGCACTCAGGGTCTTTATATCTAGATCTCCTAGAAACATAATTCAAACCATAATAGATGTTTTAGAATTACATTTGAAATATTAGATATTACCTACCAATACTTCTGTATTTTTCAGTCGTTCACATGTAGACAAACAATCTTTTACACTCTTCCTCTGAGAACAGTTTTGAGATTTTTCATCAATTGGATCTTCTTTCTTATCCTGTTCATTTTTCAACTGGTCTGACTTTTTGCATTTGAAGTCTTCATTATCTTTATTGAGATAATTTTCTATACTATTAAGTTGCATATTTTGCTCACGTGTTGTAGGCCTCTTTGAGTCTTTATTTGAGCACTTGTTTTCATATTTGTGCAAATATCCAGATATTTCCAACATAGTAACTTTTGAGTCTCTTTTTTTTGAATTATCAAACTGGTGATTGTTAAAAGATTCTGGATTACAATTTTCATTTTTTATTTTTTCCTTATATTTATTTGTGCAAATTTGTTTGTCAATACTGCTGCAATTTGAATACCGTTTATCAGTTCCATTGCTAATTTCTTGCTCCAATTGACACTCAGAAAGTGTATTTTCCAATCTGATTGCCAAATCTAAGTTATTTCCTTTACAGTGAGACATATTTGAGGGAGCCACTAATTTGTTCTGTGTTCCTTGAACTGTACTTTGGATGACTTCGCTAGGACTGTCCTGATACAGATGTCTTCTTATTTGAGGTTTTAAAGAGGACTTGACTCTACTATTGCATTTAAAAGAACTAAAAGATTTGGTAGGTATTAAGTTTTCCCCTTCATTGCAGTCTTCTAACAAGGAAAATTTTGTATCAGAAATGGAAACGGAAGCATCATTCTTGTTTTTCTTCAACAAATTTTTGTCTTCATATGAGCTTCTAAACACTTTAGATGGAACTGAACTGGAGTCACACTGGTTGAATGATTGCCGGGGCATATGTGATACCGTTGGATCAATATGCTCCAAATGTTGAGCAATCCTTGCAATAACATCTTGCCGCTCCTGGAGTAAAGAGCCTATTAAAGGATTAGTCTCACCAACAGACTGACGAGAATAAAGACCATTAAAAGTACAAGTTTCACTTTGAGGAGTTTCTGGTTTTGCTCGAATTTTCCCTTCACTGGCATCTTCCGAAAAGGTAAGCTCTGAACTACCAAAAGAAATGGAGAAAGTTTCTTTACATTTTCTCATGTTTTCATTTTCTTGTGAAACGCGGAAAAGTTTAGAATTACGTGAACTAGATTCTTGCATATTAAATGCATGTCCAGAAACATGTGAACTTCTTGGATCGCAATGAATCAAATGCTGAGCAATTCTTGCAATAACATCTTGCCGCTCCTGAATTAAAGAGCCTATCAAGGGATTAGTCTCACCAACTGACTGCCAGGAACTCTGGCGGCTAGAGACACTGGAATCAATCACTGAAAGTGATTTTATAGTTCTTACTGGTGTTTCTTGAGACTTTTTATCTCCCATACGGAAGCCCAGAATGTTGGCTTGACATGTTCCATAGTCAGATTTACTGCCAGTGCCTGGATATAGCTTGCCATTTTTGACAGCTGCAGTATATTCTGGAGTTGTGCCATTTTTCGCATGTAATACACTTTCAGGTGCCATGGTCCAAGTTTGTTTGCTACAGAGACGCTGTGAACTGTTGGTACTACATTGTTCTGCTTCGTTAGAACTGCGGTGCTGATGGGCTTTAAGTTCACGTTCTTGAATTCTTTTCTCATACAGGCCAATATTAGTGTGAATACTACAGGTCAAAACTGGGTAATTCGATTGTCTGGGCAAGGACTGAACGCTGACTTTCAAGGCCACATTGTGAGAAACATTGGGAACAGGAAACACATGTTCAATTGGAGTCTGTGAAAAATTCCACTGTAGGTCTACATCGGCAGCACTGATTCTGGAATCACACAGAAAAATATGGAATCAACGGACTATAAAATATATACCGGGTTATATATTTTATAAACATATAAAATATATATTTACAAATATATATTTATATTATAAAATATGTTAGTATATATTATTTAAACATTTTGAACAGCCATCTACTTATCTTTGTTTGCATTAATTACTATTGAGGTTTTACTTTTAGCTACTTAACCATGCATATCATTCTGATAAAACCAACACAAGAAGTGTGGTAGATTATGTATGGAATAGAGATGATCTTTTAAAGAACACCAAAGAACTTAAGCATTAAAGCTGAAGAATATTATAATTTAAAATTATTTGTCAAAACAAAAAAAGAACTTTGTAGTTACCACTAAATAAATGGATTCAGTTAGTTCTATTGTGTAAGGTAATTAGGAGGTACTCTCTAACTCATGGCCACCTGCCTAAAGAGACAATTAAAGAGTTGTTTAGCAGCCTGTATGTTTATAGTGTTTGAAATGCCAAAAAGTAAGTAAGGCTACCATTACGGAAATTCAGCAGCCCAGAAAGTTCTTCCACTTTATTTATAAAAGCAGCACTAAGTTCACTGTTAGTTCTCTACAGTAAGTTTAAAAGTTCTCTGAAAACTATTCCATACCAAATTTAACCCAAGAAACAAAATTTACACTAATTCACATCTACATTTCTCTAATTTGTTTTGAGAAAAAAAAAGTCAGTAAATTTTACCCACTTATATTTAGAAATGAAGGAATAAAATACTTAAAAGGCAAAATCTCATTCGGTAGCTAACCAATGTAGTTGAATACACACTGTATCCTTTTTTGCCCTGCACATACCTGTAAAGAATATTTCGTGGAATAGCACCATGAGAAACACTCAGCCAAGCACTTAATTGAGAAAAGAACACAAATGAGCGGACAGCCAATAGAAGAGTCTTCTCTTCAATAAATCGATCGCCACTCCTAAGAGAAGTAAAAAGCATCATCTAAATGTCAGCAAGTACAAAATGAATGAATTTTAGAAAAATAGAAACTGAAATAAACATATCACTTAGGATGTGTGCTTTCAAGAGTATAGGAGTGAATTTACTGGTATCACTTGAAGTCGCATAAGAATACCTAAATTTTACTACATAAATAGAGGGATTTGAAGATAGGGTATATTATTAAAATAATATATAGAAAGCAGTGGAAACATAATTTACCAAGAACAACTTCAAACTGGGTTCTACAACTTACTGTCGAGGAACTGGCTCCAATATCCATCTTTCTAATAATAATGCATCTTGCTTAATTGCAGGATCATTTAGATCAATTCCTTCTGTGGTGGGCCCATCGTCGCTGTAGCAACAGTCTGGCAGTAGCATCACTTCCACCATGATTGGAAGGTTATTCTTCCACAACAATGCAACCTCAGACCTGGTTCGTCTGGCTTGGCGACACTTAGGAAAAAATTAATAAAGCGAAATGTCTTAATAACCCACACAATTTTATATTTAAATTTGAAAATTACAATTGTTAAGTATACATCTGTTTGAGAAATGAGCCATCAATTGTAGAACTTGCTTAGATTTGTCTGTTTAGGTTTCCTCATTAACTAATGAATTAACACTAGTGAGCTCTAGAGTGCAAGGATTAGTACTGAACAACATTTATGATGCAAATTTTTTGGGGGGGATATCTTTACTTTATCATGTAGGAAAAGAACTGCCATACACAATATTTGACAGGCCTCGAGGTGGCTCAGCTTTGCCTAGTTTGTTAATTACTCATCATTACAGAGAAGGTTCATTCTAAGTGAACACCAAAATATTAAAAACTCGTTTTCATTAAATGCTGAAAATATACAAGATTTTAAAAGTTTAAATTTTGGATTGCATTTAAGAAACTAACTGGAAGAAAAATCCTTACAGCAAGTTACATATTTACTAATTACTAAAATAAATATTTTAACACTATTATACAAAAACATTAATATGATAGCAAAAAGTATCCTCCCATTAAAAAATATATATATAAGCGGGAAATTGCTTCATGTGGGGAAATAATCATTAACATCACTCCACTAAATAAATAAGAACATAAAGTCAGTGAGCCAGGGCTGAAACTCTAAAAAATAAAAAAGGCTGAATTACGGTAGCAAACATCTTAAATCCTGTAAGAAAGGAGGTAAGAAATTGGCTGCCCACCTACCTGCCTGATGATCAGCAAAGCTACCTACTGTGCCTTTAAGAGCCTTGCTTAACAGCCAAGGTTACTGGCTATGGTCCAGGCTTAGGAATTTTTCTTTATGGTTGTGATTAATTTTATATTTAAATGTAAACATTATAACCGTGATGTAACAAAGGCAATGACAGAATTTATGTAGTTTATGTAGGTTTAAAACAAAATAAAATAAAAAGCTTTCGACACACGGTTCTTACCTGGGCCAGCTTGTCACTGCATTCATGTTTGGTAGTTCCTGGGGAACAGGACTGTGCCGGAGGGCAATGGAAACTTTCTGAGCGACCTTTCACAGAACATTCAGGTGTTCGTCCTTCTGTTATTAACAAGGCCAAAGAGACCAAGAACTCCTCTGCATCGTATTCAAAATATTCATCTAAAGTATCTGGTATTCAAAAAGAGAAAGAGGAGCCTTTGCTTTAATGTACTCTTCATAAGAACTCATCTTTTATGTCTAAAATCACTACTGTCACATTCTACATTCCAGTATATTCACTAACCAAGAGTGAAAAGAATAAAAATGAGGCAATTAAAGTGCAGTAAACTCTTGATTCACAAAATACACAGTCAGGAGATGATGGATATTTCAAAATTAAACAAAGCTGGTTACAATTATGGCATAAAATTGTTTTAATGTAAACTTCAGTTAAAATACCTACGATTTAGGAATACTTTAATTCTATAGATAATTATATATTTTTAGAAGTCAAATAAAATAGTTTTCACACATAAAACTTCACCAGTAACAAAAGGTTAAGATGTTTTATGTTATATATTTTTAGCTAAGATATCTTATTACTATTATTAAATATTAGAAAAAGATACAGCTCCAAATGCATGTTTCTCTCCTTTTCTCTCTCTTCCCTTCCTTAACCTGCGCCTTGTTCTCACAGCCCTAATTCTGTGATGTGGACATTCACAGCCATGGGGTCCTTCTCTGCTTTTCCAATACAGTAATGATAGCCACAGAGGGAGAAATGCTATGATTATTCAACAGGAGATGCAGGCTCAAATTGCAATATATGAAGTGTGATATTTTGGGGGATACTACGCAGTTCCAAACAATCTAACCTGCAGATATTTTCACTTACTTGCAGTAATTTTAAAATTTCTCACAAGTGCTCAATTTTTTTTAAACACAGTTACCTTTCAAAATTATTAACCTGCTTGCTACACAGGCACATGTACTTTTACATGTACATGCACAAAATTCAATTTGTCATGCAATCCAATTAAGCAACACATTTCAAGTACCTACTATACTGTATTTAAGTCATGGGGTATACAGAGTTATACTGCACATAGCTCCCAGTCTCAAAAATGTCAGAGATGATATTAAAAACAAATAGAACACTACAGCATTTAATAAATTCCAAAGAAGTTCAGATAACAGTGGTAAATTTTGCAAAAGAAGTAGTTGTTGAGCAGAACCATGAGAGAGAAAATGCAACTTGAGTAGATAATTTGTATAGAGAAAATGTGGAAAAGGCAGGACTGAAGCCAGATTATGAATAGCCTTGAAAGGCATGATGAAGAATGCCTACTTCTGGACTCAAGAAGGCTTTTCAGGAAAAGATAGAGCCTTGAAAGCCAACTTTACTGAGTTGGTATTTTAAGACCATTCAGAAAAGTTTCCCTAAAATGACTATTTGTGAAACATAAAATAAAAGCTACACTTAGTAACATTGTCAAGGCATTGCTAGTTTTAAGTACTTTCTATACATTAACTCATTCGATCTTCAGAACAGCTCTTGTAGGTGGGGACTATTACCACCATTCTACAGATAACTGAAGCACAGAGAGATTAAGTAACCTGTGTGAGACCTCCCAGCTAAGTAGCAGCAAAGTTGGAATTCGAACCTAGAGTCTGGCTCCAAAATATGGGTTCTTAACCATATATGCTTTCTTTCATTATGGCTATAAATTTTGCTTTTACATGCTTTCATGTATGTTTATAAATTATAAATGAAAATAATATATCCAATATATATTTTAGTAATGTATTTTAGAATATTTATGACACAGAATTAGTTTCCAGAAATGAGACCCTAATTTATAATAAAACACCAGAGTAGTGTTTACTATAGTAAAGCAAATATCATGCTAAAGAAAATTAAATAGATATAACTTGATATTTTGATACATAGCTTATTCCAGAAATGTTATGATTTTAGGGCCTCTAAAAACAATTTATCTTTACGAAAATAAAAAATGTTTCAAATTTAGACAAATGTAGGCTGCTAGGTTTACCTACTAGTTACACATTTTAGAAGAGATAAATTATTTGATGTAAAACACAACACTGAACAAAACAGCAAGGATGTTACAAATTTTCATAGGCTATGAAGGACAGATCATTGGAAATTGGGAGTTAATCAATCAGAATATAGTTCTAGAGTCCCTCTCCCTCAAAGACCTCAATGGGTATTGTGCTTACACCGCAGTCTGACTGGTGGCCATAACTGGACTGGCTGCTTTTGTAGTGGCAAATCTTCTGGCTCTGAAGTTTAGCCATTTTTTAAAGCCCCACCCCCCCACCTGTTCTGTCCAACAAAAGAGGTAAACGATTTGGTAATTGAGGAATTTTTGAACACAGTAATCCATAAATGAAATGGACTAACTTGAGAAGTCAATTCTTCATCACTAGGGGTGTTCAAGGAGAGACTGATAAACACTTGCCAGGGGTGTCCTTGAAGGGATTTAGACAATAAGTGGTGGCTGGATTAGACTTGCAGGGGTTCTTTCAACCCTGAGAGTCTATGAATTTCTGCTCTTCAGAAGTAGCTCAGAAAAAACCCAGGGCTCAGGCCAGGACCACTAACCTCTTTCTTTGGAGGCCCTAGCCAGTAGTCCCTCTGAACCAATACACTTATTGCTGGTATCCTTGATTGAGAGCAAAACACAGGACAGTGCAGAGCTGCTTCAAAGCTCTGTCTAAAGGGAATGGAAGAAGGTGTTACTCATCACTGGGCTGCTGTTATCTGCTGTTCAGTTTACTTCCAAAGCCTGCCGAAATAGTGGAAAGATTCCACGCCACTTATGACATGGGATAAAATGGCAAGATAAGCATAAGAGCAATCGGGGGATTGCTAATAGAAAGTTTCTTTAAAAATAATGTCCTTTGGAAGACAATCTGGAATATGAATTTAAATTCTCCTTTTATGAACTTATCCCAGGGAAATAATAGAACAAGCATAACAAGCTGAATGTTCAAAGATATTTGTTAAAATGTTAATACCAGTTAAAATTTTGGAATAAACCTAAATGTACAACAACATGGGACTGGCTAAATATATTGTGGTAGAGTTATATCTAAAATAATGATATAGATCTACTTTTGACAAGTAATCTACAATGTAAGTGAAAACATGTTTCAAAAGAAAAAATGATATGATCATGTGTTTGTGGGATCACATGGGCATACATGCATAGAAAAATATATATACAACAAAATATTATCAGCCTTATAAAGCAAAGACATAAATTTTAAATGAATTATTATTCTGTCTGATATTAGATAAATGATAAGGCCTAGTAACTGAAAAATAACATGTAAATGAAAACATTACCTAATGTCATATATTTTAATTAGAGTTACTGTTTTGTAGAACCCCTGGTAGGTAGGTCATAGTTTGGTTGCTTAATATTGGAATTTGTGAAGCCATACATAGGTAAGGGTATACTGTTAAAAATTGTTAAAAATTGGAACTTAGCAATTTGAAACTTTTTTCTTTCTTCTCTCTCTTGTTCACTTGCTCTTTTTCTCTCTTTTTGTCTTTTTTGCTTGCTTTTTAAAAATAACCCTTTTAAAAAATTAGGTAAAAACTAGAATCTCATACTGATAATATGAGAAACACATATGGATGGACTTGAGAATGGGTGTTAAGAATCAGCAGAAGAGGTTATGCTCAAAGAATTGGACTCTCAATTGAGATAACCAATATGTAGGTATTAAGACTTGATTTATTCAACAAATATTTATTATACATGCACTGTATGCCAGACACTTTCCTAGACACTGAGACTTGGAGCTTATATTCTAGTGGTGGCAGAGAAAAACAAAAACAAATTAATAAGAAAAATATCAGATGGTGCTAAGTGCTAGGCTATAATTGTAAAAAGAGTGACGTGAGAGTTATTATGTAAATGCTTTACATCAAGTATAACATTTAAGCTGAAATCTGAATGAGGAGCAAGTCATTAAAAAATTAGGGGAAAGAGAAATCTGAGCAAAGGTCTAAGGTGAGAATGAATGAGTAATGTCCCTAGAACTAAAAGAAGATGAGTAAGGCTGAAATGGCAGTGCAGAGAGGGAAAGTGGAAAGAGATGAAGTTTAGAATAGGGGTCAGGGACTAGATTATATAGGATTTTGAAACAGTGCAAGGACTTCAGATTTTATCCTTAATGCAAGAGGAAGCCATTGGAGGATTTTAAGTCGAGAAAAGATATAATCTGATTTACATTTTAAAATGATCATCCTGGCTGCTATGTTGATAATAGAACATGAAAAAGAATCAAAGTAGGTATACTAGTTAGGAGGTAGTTGTGCAGGGTTGGAGATACAGTTTTGTAAATCATGGTATATGGAGAGTATTTAGGGTCAAGAGTTACCTAGAGGAACATGTAGAGAACTCGTGACAGAACCCTGGGATCACTCCAACAAGGGACAATCTGGTAGAAGATGAATCAGTAAAAGGAGCTGTCAACTATGGTATCATGGAAGTTATAAGAAAAAAATATGTTTCAAGAAGGGTGTGATCTCCCTTTTTAACAATTTTTAACAGTATACCCTTACCTATGTATGGCTTCACAAATTCCAATATTAAGCAACCAAACTATGACCTATCTACCAGGGGTTCTACAAAACAGTAACTCTACTTAATTAAAATACATGACATTAGGTATTGTTTTCATTTACATACCAGGTTTAATAAAATATAAATAAAGAACTGACCACTAGATTGGACAATGAGGAAGTCTTTGGTGACCTTGACAATAGCAATCTCAGTGCTGATGGAAGATTGAACAGATGTGACATACACTGTCAATTATTCTGAAGATTACAGATGATAAATACAAAAGCGTACCTTCTTAGTCCTCTCTTAATAGCCATTTATATTTTACAATTGCCCTTTCTATAAAAACAAGATAAGTATTAAATATGCAATATCATCACTTATACAAAATTGTCTCCAATTCTCAAAACGAGACGAAAAGAAGTTCCCTCATAAGTCTGTGGGACAGGAGCAGATTTTCTTTCTTTATGGTCCTGAAATCCAGTCACTAAATCTTATTAATTTGTTTCTTTAAATTTGTCTTGCAATTAAACACTTCTTTTTTAATTTTGAGACAATTACCTAGTTAGGCTCTTATTACTTGCACCTGAATTACTACAACAGTCTCCTAGCTGTTAAATCCAATGTGAACTCTTAAGCCTGGCATTAGGGTCAGGGCCACCAAACAGAGCATTGCCAGATTCCGATGTGAATGCTGCTTCTTGGAGTTATACACTGAGGTGACCCTCCTTAAGATTTGACCTTCGAATTTTCAATTGTCTCCATCTTCACTTCCTCTTCTTATCTTTTACTACTCTCTGTATGGTCTCTCTGTTCCAGCCAAATTGTACTCTATACCATGCTCTGCTTATTTTCCACCTTGTGCAATTGTTTGTTCTTTTTTTTTTTTTAGCTATAAACATGCATCCCTCCTCTCCTTTCCACCAATCCTGAGCTTTCTGAAGAGCTTTCCTGACTCCCTATTTTTTTTTTCCACAAAAGAGCTCTTTCCTAACTCATTTCCACACTGATCTTTCACTTACTTTGTACTCTTCCCCAGAACTTACGTAAGCCATCTAGGCTATGAATGGTTACTTCATGGTGCTGGCACACAAGCTTAAGGTCATGAATCTCACATCCGCATGGGTGAGTTTCACTCTGTTCCTTGGACAGACTGTACTATAACTTCAGCCAACCTTCTCCCGAACATGGGGCATTGATCACAACAAATATGACCATGAAAAAGGAAAGGACAGATCAGTGCAAATCAACCATCATTTTAGGAAAAACTCAGCACCATCTTACCAACTCATCTATTTCTCTATAATAATATTCTTAATATTTCATGGACATATATCTCCTAATGGGTTAAATTCTACATACATTAAACTATTTTTGGTTTATAATCTATACATTCTAATCTCAAAGGTATGAGTTGTGTATTTCTGTTTTGAGTAAAAAAGGGATCTTAGAAATCATGTAGCCTAATCTACCTTACTTCAAGATGAAAATAAGGTACAAAGATCACCCTTTCTTGCTCAAAGTTGTATACTGCTGCAAACTAGAATCCAGTTTTCTTCATTTCTAGGTAACTTGATTTATATACCATGAGAAGTCCCTAAGAATAAAAGGTAAAGTTGACTTTCATGACAAGTACAAAAAAATAGTGGCTGTGGCTAGGAACAAAAGAGCAATTTTGTATGTGCGTTATTATTTTATGCATATTAGTTATACATATTTTCACTTGCAGAATACAATCTTCAAATACCAAAATATTCTTTATTTTTGTTATTAACCAACAATAAACTTAGCAAAAATAACACTTAAAAATCCTTAGCATTCTACTATAAAAAAGGCAAGAAATCTGTAAACGAACTTAACTACAGACTGACTTAAAAGCAACTTTCTGGACTTGCCTGTGATTTGTTTGAATTCAATCAAATATTTCTGCTGTACATTTTTACATTATACAATAATCACTGAAATTAAAATTATGATTAAAGCACTGCAATATCCTGAGGTACCATCTGAAAAACTAAGTCATATGTGTGTTTTTATAATAACCTAGCTCTTTGAAAATTGGCTATAAATCTTAATTGTATATTTAATATTACTATTAATGTTTATTGTTAAATTTATTAACTAATATTCATTTAATATTATTTAATATTACTGACATTTATTATTAAATCAAATATTTAATAATCTAAATATTCAATTAAACAAAGATGATCACCATTATTTTGAGCTGTGAAGTGTTTTATCAGTGTTTCCTCATTTTAATTCTCATGATTGTAGCACAGAGTAATAGTTAAGAGTATAAACTCTAAGGTTAGGCAATCAGTTCTACTTGCTAGCTGTTTGGTTTTGTACAAATTACACAACCTCTCTTTTCCTTAGTATTTTTAATCTAGTAAATAGGGATAAAATAGTATTGCCCTTCAGAGGGTAGTTATAAGGATCGAGTTATTATTTGTAAATTTTTTAGAATATTGTCTGTCACCTGATGAGCAGCAATATAAGAGTTTGTCAAATTTAAAATAAAAATAAATGCACTGATGTAAGTATTTCTCTCATTTTACAGATGAGAAAACTAAATTTGTAAAATCATTTGCCAAAGTCACACACATTATTAATAAGTAGAGAACCACCTCTAAGGAATAGTTCTTACAATTAATTCTCAATTATAGAAGCTCATACTTATGTTTCATTTCACACAAAAATGACTCAAGAGTCTACCCTTCCAATTCAGGGCATAGATTCTAGAAAGCTCAGACAGATATATCTTACCAGAATTCTCATTGTCTTCCCATGCAATCACTATGGACCCTTTTTTCTTTTTTTTGCCTCTGTGACATAAGGTGCTTACCTACCTCAAGGTGTTTTTTCAATATCTGTTATATCTGGTATGGATTCCTATATGTCACGGGCACCCAAACTAAACCTTGCACTTTGAAAGTTGCAAAAGAAAAGCTGTGAACGAGTTGGAAAACACCAAAGAGGAAGGGAAGCAGGAGTTAAAAGGTATTAAAAGGAGTTAACAAGTACATTCTTACAAACTGCATATTTTCCAATGGAGAAGTTGAAAATCTTCCAACTTCTTCCTAGTTCTCAATTTCGGTTAAATTTTGAGTCAGGTGGGAAGCAGATGCAAAGAAAAATCCTTTCATAAGCTTCGGTGTTCCCACTGCAATTATCACACAACTGTAACAGCTATTTGACTCTAATTAGACTATATAAACTCTAGGCATGCAGGAGCCTGGTCTAACATATTCACCATTCTATTATCAGTGCCTAGGACAGTGCTTGGCATATAGAAGGTGCTCAATGAATACATAAGCAAAATGAATGAGTGCTTACGTGTAGCGCTATATATACAGCTAATTAAAAGACATTTTACATCAACCTGAGATCTATTCTAAAGTATCATCGATTCTGAAGAATTCATGTATTATAGGACAGGTAAGCCCAGATTACTGGCTGTACAATAAGTGGCAGATTAAAGGCAGTCAGGACATCAGGCAATGCACAAGAAGCCCTTCTTTGGGAGGTGAACACACAATGCAATATATATACGACATACTGTTGAAGCGTATACTTGAAACTTATTTGATTTTATTAATGTTGCCCCAATAATTTTTAATTAAAAAAAAGAAGCCTTTTTAATTTTTATTTTACTATGTTTTTCTAAAAAAATAATTTAACTTATTCACACTAAGATTTTAATAGAGTTGTTAACCCATCCACATACACACCACTAAAGTGATTATTTTATGTATGTTACTGGGCCTCAGTCATCAGTGTCTCAAGAGTTTACTTCGTTAATTCCAACTTGATAGCCAGTTCTGTCATCTGATAGTGTCTTCTCTATAATGCTGAGAGCAGGTAATTTTGAGGTGCAGGTCTCACAAATTTCATCATACTAAATCAAAGGAAAAGCCTGGGCTAATTCCCCAATCACTAATTCTCTATCATTAATAATTAGCATAACTACCATAACCAATGGAAATGAATGAAAGAAAGGCAGGCTTAATGATTTGACACATGCAAATGAGGAATTGCAATGATTTGCAATGCTTTGAAATGTTTCTTAATTTTTTCTAATGCTGCTGCTCATGTCTGTAGACATTCTATCAGGCCCAGAACTAGTGTTTTGTGAATTTCATATATATACAAAAACTTAAGATGATTGTGAGTAAAATCAATATAACATATTCACTCATTTTTGGATATTTTGATTCATAGTATCTTATATAAAGCACTTCGAATTTCTTGAAACGAAAGATATAAATAATGTCAAAAGCCAAATATTTCTATATTAAGACTAAAAAAGAACCTCAAGGGAATCCTGGAGGCACTGACGGTGCTCCTTTGATATGAGCTATGACAGGTCTTGTGTACTTGGAACTCAAGCCACACTGAGCTCCTCCGTTCTCTAAGCTACTAACAGCCAAACAACAACATAAGTACTTAACTCTCTTCCTCCATCTTTGCAAACACTGCATAATATAAAAGAGCAATTACCTATCGATTTAAATTTGTTTGCCACCATTACATAGCATAAAAAAATACAATGCTATATAATGCTATATAATGATGTCCTGACTGTCTTTAAAACACAATTGTAGATAATAGCAAAACTTTTTTAAAGGCATATATTTTGTCATTTAAACACCTTGGTGACGATGTTATAGATTAAAAGCTCACATGACAAAGAAGTATGGCATTTATGATTAGTATTTATATATTTTCTTTTAAAATAATTTTAACTAAAATGCTACAAAGGCATAACACAAAATAAATATCTCTTTAATAGTAGTAAAACAATTGGTGAGTTCATAAAGAAAATTTCAATCTAATTAACTTATTATTGGATTTTTCACCCAATTGTTAACAAATATGGTATTTTCTAGGTCATATAAGAGTAGGAAGAGTTCATCAGAGGCTAAAGAAGGTAAAGCTTGTGCTTCGCACAATTCTAAAAGGCAACTAGAGCTCTTCCCAGAGCACTGTAACTGGCTGCCATAAAAGATATCTTCTTTTCCTCTTCTATTTGAATTCTCAACAACACAAAACCCCTAATACATATATGCCATCCACATATGCATGGCTCCTTACCAACTCAACCATAGTCATTTGTGTGGAGATAAGGGTATTTTTTTTAAGGAAACAACTAGTAAAGATGAAAAGGATAAGTGACTAAGAACTGGAATTAAAGAGAAAAAGGGGGAGAAAAGAACAGGGAGAGATATATAAAGAGGAAAAAACAAACAGCAGGAATATAAGAAGGGGAAAATATGAATGAAAGAAGAAAGAAAACAGTAAGAGTAGAGCTAGAAAAGTTGAATAGATGAGGGGGAGAAACTCTTAAGGAAAGCCCTTTGTTTCCTAATTGTTCCTCAGACTCTTTTCCTAAACTCCCATCTTTCAAACATCCCAAAGTAGGCCTCCTTGTTTTCTCACACATTTTGCACTGGCACCCCTATAAAAGGAGCCCTAAACTTCTAAAAGGACTGTGTTCCAAAACTTTGTCCAAACTGGTTATTGAGCATTCAGAACAGCTCTCTTTATTAAGGCTCCTGTGGACTAAGGCAGCGAAGTGCTACACCAAAGGCACAACAGAAACTGAAGAAAAAATAAACAAACACCAAATCAAAACAAGGAGAAAAAATTTACAATCTAAATAACCAACAAAAGATGAATATCCAAAATATTTCACCTAAGAATCCTGAGAGGCTAATGAACATAAGATGCTGAACTTCCCTAATCATCACAAAATACAAATTTGAGCTACAATGACATACCATTTCACAATTACCAGATTTTTTTGGAGGTGGGGGAGAATTAGTCTGACCAAATAAGTGTTGATAAATGTGTAGGTCAAAAGAAGTACTCATAAACTGCTAGTAAAAGTATATACTGATACAACCACTTTGAAAAATAATCTGGCATTATCTAGCAAAGAACTGCATGCTCTATAACTCAATAATTACTCCCTTAGGTAAATAATCCAGAGAAAATTTGGTGTATGTGCATTAGGAGACCAATATAAGAATATTCAAAGAAGCATTGCCTACAACAACAAAAAAAATCCTGGAAACAATAACAAATGTCTATCATATAGAATGGATAACTTGTGGTATATTCCCATAATGGGATACAACAGTGGATATAAATACAAGATTAAGTGATAGCTGCATATAGTTTATAGAAGACTATAACTAGGATAATTCTATTTATATAAAAGTTTAAAACACAAGCAAAATTAAACAATATACTTGATGGTTATATACATGTGTCAAAAAAGTATTAAAAAGTACAAGGGAATAATTAACCCAAAATTCAAAACTATAGATAGTTCGAATGTGACTGGTGGGGCTGTCACTGAGGTGAGGGGCACACATGGGTCAGCAAACACGGGACTGATAATGTTCTTAGCAGCTGCATGAGAGATCATTTTATTATTACTCTCTAAACTGTCTTTAATGCACATTTTCTTTCTTTGTACAATGTGCTCCATAATTAAAAAAAAAAAAAAAACAGCTTACTACATTGTCTCACATATATGACAAAAATAAACTTTTTAAAATTTCAGCACACACATGGAAAACTGACATCTGGGAATTCTGCACTAATAATAAGATATTACTATCTAGTGGAAAATAAGCAGTGTGCTGGGATCCACGAGGTCTACATATTCCCATTATTAACCTCTTTTGTTCTAGGTTTGACCCTTGTCAGACTACACCACTTCTTTAAAAAAAAAAAACAAAAACAAAAAACAAAAAACCCTGGAAGTAATGTGAAGAATCCCAGTATAAAATAAAGGAATTAAAAGAACAATGCTCAATTTATAGCATTGTTTAACTTTCTATAGGATACAAAGCTCGTAAGTTCAAATAATAAGGCAAACACCTATGCCTAATTTGCCATATATATTATTTCTACAATGAATTTTACTTTTTTTAATGTAAGAATCAGGTTCTCAAGCATGATTTATTTTGAATTGAACACCAAATCTGAAAGCTACAATTAATGAAGTTAAAGATTTCCTTGTCAGTTGGACAAATAACTAAAATGTTTTAAAACACATTACTGACCCAAGTAATTACATGGCTCAAAATGTTTTCTTTTGAAATTAAATAGGCAGTCCTTTGCTTTCACATTAGCATGGTACTTGCTTTGGGGATAAATAAATGTCACTGAATATGCAATACACCTAGTCTACAATAAGGCTGCACAACTGCCACTTGCTTCCCCAAGGTACTGTTTGCATCTTGTGATGCAGTCTGCTAGAAGTCATATAAGACTTTTTTCTGTTTGTGGCGGAACTTAAACCACTTCTATTAGCCAAGTTGTTTCTCCATACAAACCATATTATTTAGTTATTGTTAGGGTTACTACCTATCTGCCTGTCCCCTGTAAACTCGTTAAGAGCAGGGATTTTGTTGAGTTCTGTTGACTGACATAGCATCATAACTCAGGCACTATGCCTGGCACATAATAGCATTCAAAAGTATTTGTGGACAAAACTATTTATTTCTACATTGAGAAGAAGCTAATTATAGAATCAGCAATACACTCAGCCAAGAACTAATACTATTTCCTGAATAACTTTGCCTTCATTATAAGAAGTTAGCTGTATATCCATTGTTTATAAATATTTTAAAGTAGAAAAAAAAATAATTCTGTCTGAATTTAATTCATGATAGTATTCAAAAGGTATGGTCCCTCAATTTAATAAGCATAAAATATTTACTGTAACTTAAGCAAGTTGCTCTCTTAATTGTTTCTCTGGTATCTAAGAGATGATTTATTATTTGATAATCATATGGCTTATATAGAAGTAAATTCAAACACCGAGTTGACTCTAGGCAAGTTGAAATAATAATTTCTACCTCTGAGAAATTTCTTAGAAAAAGAGACTCTGCCCTTTGATTTTTGGCATATCTTGCTGTGGTAGGAATTATCAGATTAGATTTCAGTTATTATTTAACTTTAAATAGTAAACCCAGTATAGTCAACAAGTATTTAAAAACCTCCTTATACTCAGAAGACATTCTTAGTTAAGTTTCCACACAAAGGACCAGAATATAATTTAAGAAATTTTGATTTCATGGGTATTTCCTTCATGATGTATTTGATTCAAGGAATGCCATGAAAAACAAAATCTTCTCATCTTCAGAAATGAAATGCTATTATATACAACATAACTGATGGACAAAGAAAAGTAAAAATTAAAATTCATGTACAGATGAGAAAATAAAATTGACTTTTAATAACTATTTCATAACTACTGCAATAAGTAAAACATCCACTGTAAAATTTAGTTTTACTATTTTCACAAAGACAGCCGTAAGACCTAGTAAGTTCAATCCTGGGCAAGTTCAGGCATGTTACTGAATTTCTTCATTTATAAAATGGTAATGATAAATGTTAGGAAAGAAAGGAACTTCTTCCCTTTACTCAGGTTGGGCTTCTGTACACAGAAAGAGCAGGACTTTACCACAAGGCTTATCTTCCCACCAGGGCATATATTTAAGGAATTTTTATACTCACCCATTTTATGAACTCTTCCACTAGGCTGGTGGGGTAGCTAACCTGACCGGTTTGATTTTGGTAGTCAGTCAGCTATTTCCAGTCACCACAGAGTAACAAGGACCTGATTTATCCACACACCCTAAACCACACAAAATATACCAACAACTGTTTTCAGACTTTGGACAACAGTACAGGATAGTGATTCTTGAGAGAGAAATAAACAGGTGAGCGCTACAATTGCCCAACCTTACCTCCTGGGGTAAGTTTCCAGGCTGAAGTGCAGGGAAGGGGAAGCCAGACAGAACCCAGCAGTCTCCTTGAAATGAATACAAAGGAATTATGGGAATGGGAGGTCAAAGTGGCTGGAGTCACAGGGCAGAGTACCAGTAACACAAAAAAAGAGAGCTCTGAAGAAATAGAGAAGTAGTGAAAGATAAAAACTTGTCAACCTAGAATTCTTAAGAAAACAAAACAAAACAAAAAAGCAAAATGCTGTTTTAGACACAGAAAAGCTGAAAAAATGTTAAGACCAATCGACCTGCACTACTAAGAATGTTAAAGGAAGTCCTTCTCTCAGAAGGAAAATAATATATTTAGAAGTCTGGAACTACACAAAGAGCACTGGAAATCATAAACATGTAGGCAAATAAAAATATTTATTCTTGGTTTTTAAATCACTTTCATATAGAATTGACTAAGGAAACAATAAGAACAATGTATTGTGTGATTTATAACTGTAGAAGTAAAATACATGATAACAATAGTGTAAAGGCCAAGAGAGGGTAAAACAGAAGTATGTCATTGCAAGGTTCTTGCACTAGAAACAAATTAGTATAATATACTTGAAGGTAAACTGCGACAAGTTAAAGATAATTATCATATACCTTAAAGTGACTAGTAAAAAGCAAATGAAAACAAAACCAAAAAAAAAAATCTCACAAACCTAATTATAATTAATAAGTTAACAGAGAAGATACAATGGAATTTTTAAAAATTTAATCCAAAAGAAAGAAAAAGAATGAAACAGGAACAAAGATCAGGGACAAATAGAAAGTAAATACTGACATTCTCAAAGTCTGTTGATAATAATCTTATGCTTCATTCAACCTCTGGTGCTTTGTTTCTTAGACAAAATTTCCTTAGACTAGACTATTTGAATACCTATATTAAATTCCATATTTTGAGAATATGCCAGAATAAGAGTCCCTCATGAGTAGTATGGAATATTATATAATGATAGCTTTCAGCATTCTGTAAATAACAGCAGTCTGGAAAATATCAATTTAATGTCAGATTTCTGTTTATAAAGGGGCTTGTCTGTTGAAAATAGATGAAAAAAAGAGTTGATTTCTCTCATTTACACTGAATAAAAGACTGCTGGACACAGCTCTCTGGTCTGTGGTTGTGGATCTATCCTACAGGTTTTTTTTTTTTTTTTTTTAAATTAAAAGTTATCAGGGGTGACATTGATCAACAAAATCCAATACGTTTCAAGTGTACAATTCAACAGTATATTGTATATATAATGCATTGTGTGTTCACCACCCATAGTTAAGATTTCCTTCGATTACCACATATTAAACCCTTTTTACCCCATCTTACTCCGCTCCTCTTCTCTGGTCCATCTTATAATTTTAACGCTAATAGTTATAATGTTATAGTAACACCTAGCTGACACTTCTTAAGATCTTACCATGTGCCAGAAAGTATGATGAATATTTTATCTCATTTAATATATACAACAACACTAATAATACATCACACTGTTTTACCTCCGATTATAAATGGAATGGTCATCTCATGTACAATTACTATTGTTAATTCATCAAATATAAAATGCCATCGGTTTTAAGACATATGGTTACTTTATCTTTCACTAAGAAAGAAAAAAAAATCTTCCAATTAAACTACAATGTGCTGTCAAGTGTAAGAAATAATTTGATTTCAAAGATTTAAAATGTAGGAAAGGTACATGTTAACATCAACCAAATATGGTAACCCTAAAATGATCAGTTTTATCAGATACTGATTTAAATGCAATATGTCTTAAGAGACCTGAAAACAAAGAGGGCTAACTAACTGAATGCTTTTTAGCCTCTTTTGAAAAGAAATTTTAGAGACTGAAATCATTTATCCAACAAACTTCTTAATTGAAGGAAAAAAGAGATAGCTATAGCTGCAGGTGTTTATATGAGCTACACTTATACTTTATGCTTATTTACTTTTAATCAAAGTAAAAATACTTTCATCAAAGTGTTTAATGATGATTGGTTTAAGTAAATCTATATTGTAATAATAGAGTGAAATAAGACTGTATATTTATAGTTTCATGGCTTAGATCATGGTTAACAATTTGAATCCTGGTTCTGCTGCAAATAACTATGTAGCCCAAGGAAACCTTTCTGGTTTCTCTAAACTTAACTTTCCTGAAAAACAGAGGCATTATCTATCTCATAGCATCACTGATTTCATGAGGTAACAGTATGTTGTGTTGAACAGTGTCTGGCACACAGTAAGCACTATTATATGAAAACTTTCCAATAGTTCTGAAGAGCTTTAAACCAAAGAACAACAATAACAAAATACAAATAAAACTCAGGGACCCATTCAAGACTGGGTATTCTATTCTTTTAAAAGCTTCCTAGGTAATTCTAGTGTGAAACCAGGATTGAAACCACAGCTCTCGTGGATGCTTAAGGCCAAGCAATGGGAGAAGATGAGGATATTAGGCAAGGAGTGCCATACAGAGATAGTGGTGATATTGGCAAAGCAAGAGTCCCACTATAACATATGTTTACTGGTGTTTTCAGGGATAGCTGTGAATTTGCATATATCCATCCATTCATAATACATAGCTGAGGGAGAAGTGGTTCTCAGACTGGGGTCTGTGGACATCCTGAGGATCTAAGAGCTCTTTCTCCCCGCCTCTCTCTAAATTTAACATGTGATTTATTGCACTGAAAATCTCAAAAATAAGCACAAATCTATTCTGGACCGTCTGGGTAGCCAATGATAATCAAGAATTGCCTTATAATTTCAGTCATGTTCATATTTACAGTTATGACTTACATTTATAGTTTTGCTAGTATTTAAAAAGCATGATTTTAATAGCTCTGTACTAATCTGTAATAACAAAAACACAGATGATGCTTTTGTGTTGTGTATAAAATGTCACTGTGGCCTGGGGTACCAAAAAGTTGACGGGGTTAAACAACAAGCAAATATCAAGTCACTGTATCAGAGGGATGCTCAATTCAAAAAGACTTGACCCATAATACCAAGTACTGTATTCACATTTTGACCAGTGACTTTGTAACACATCATGAAGTTTACTCTTTCTATAGTTTTATTTGCCTTCAGCTTTTTAAAACTGTATTGGTTTTACAGTTGTATGAGAGATATAAGAATAAGGAAATTGTACTGAGTTCATTATAATGAAAAAAACTTGTTTCAGCTGGTTTCGAAAATTTTTTTCCTTTCAACAGCTGTGGAAAGTCTTGAAGAGAGACTGAATAGATTCAAATTTCATCTCCATTTTATGATGGGGAGGCTTTCAACTTTTTATAAAATCTTTAAGCTAGTGCATGCTCCCCCGCTTCTCTCACGTATTATCTTGAAGTTAGCATTTCTAAATACATGACAGAGTTCCTAAAGCCAAGCCAGGATCCATTACTAAATTGATTTTTTTCACCTGCATCTTAAAGTCCATCTCAATGTCAAATTTATGCAGATTTTTATATTTTAGGTCTAGCATTTTTAGAATCAACGCTTTTAAATTTCATTAAAGCCAACATGGCATGTTTGTTCCTATTATAATTTTTCTGAGTAATAAATACTTTCATGTACTTTACCTCAATTATTTTTACAAATTCTCTGTGGTTAAAGATCAAAGAAGTACCAAAAAAGTCTAGATAGGTTATATAACCTTCCCCAAAATATACAGAAAATTTCTAGCTGAACAAGCCTATGTTATACATGCCTAACATCTGAATTTAGATATTTAGAATTTTGTGTATGGGTTTGCTATGTTTATATAACAAAAAAAAGCCCTGATATAAGTGATTTATATAATCCCCCTAATAAACAACTTGAATGATGAAAACTTTAAAAGATCAAATTATGGATAATATATAGAATATAATTCCATTTCAGTTTTAAAAAGTTTTAAGATATTCAATATTATGCATACTTATAAGAGGATAGGGGAAAGAGTGGAGATACATGCACAAAACTGTTGACTCTGTTTATCCCTGGAAAAGTAAACACAGGAAGAGGTAAGGAGGAACGGGCAGTTTCCCCTATTTATACATTGTTTTTGTTTAAATTATGTTTCGAACACCATGTACTACTTCTGTACTTTTTAAATCAAATTCTTCAAAACTAGAGGGCACATGCAAGGTACATGTGCCTTTAACAGCTTTTAAAATCATGGATAAGAAACATAAAAACACTAGAGGAGGATTACCAACATTTTACTTTACTAGATCTTAAAAGACTACTGAAATAAAATGGAGAGCTCCCAAAACAACCAAATGTAAAACTTTAAGGCCTCTACCTTATATAAGCTTTTTAAAACAGAACAGAATATTTAACAGTTTGAGCATACAGGGTAACTGAGGGAAAAATATTGAGTATCTACCATACACCAATGGTTCTCAAATTATAATTTTTTAAGTATTGTGATAGACGGAATAATAGCCTCCCAAAGATGTCCATGTCCTAATCTCTGGTACCTGTAAAATATATGTAACATTACATTCAAAAGGAACGTTACAGATGTGACTAAATTAAGGATCTCGAGATTGGGGTTTTTTCCTGGATTATCCTGGTGGGCATAACATAATCACAAATCCTTATAAAAGAGAGGCAAGAGGTCAGAGAGGAGAGAAGGTGCTATACTGCTAGCTCTGAAGATAAAGGAAGGGGCCATGAGCCAAGAAATAAGGAGACCTCTAGAAGCTAAAAAAAGGAGACAGACTTTTCCCTGGAGCCTCCAGAAGAAAGACAGACAGCCCTTTAGACTCATTTTAAACTTCTGACCTTCAGAACTGTGAGACCATAAATTTGTGTTGTTTTAAGCCAAAAGTTGTGGTAATTTCTTACAGCAGCATTAGGATCTTAATATAAGTATCAGCTCAGAAGCTTGTAAAAAAGGTATATTCCCAGGTCCTACTCCCAGAGACTCTGACTCAGGTGGTCTGCATGTTCAACAAGAAAGCTCTAGGCCTCTGATGTGGGTGATCTCTGGTGCTTGCTCCAGCAGCACATATACTAAAATTGGAATGATGTGGGTGATCTCTCTATCACGTTTTAAGAAATAGCACTTTACCATAAATCAAAATAAATACCTCACTGATAAAGAGTCACATCTAAAATAAAATTTTAATGGGGAAAACTAGCAGAATATTCAATATGTATTTATTTGACCAATGGAAAAATGAGAAGTTTCTCAGCTTGGATATAATAGAAAAATACTCAGAAAGGCAAGTATTGACAGATTAAAATGTATAAAATCTAAATATTCCTGAAAGATAAAAAATAGAAGGGAAAATAGTTCAATAATATACGATCAACAAAGTATTTCTAGTTCTATTATTCTATATGTTAATTAAACCATTGCTATTTCAAAAATTAGATGAAAGGAAAATAATTTACTCAAATAAAGTGAAATAAAAAAGTAAACACATAGAAAAGATTGTTTAATCTTTCTAGAGAGGATGTTTACTCAAAGGCATAAAAATTAAAACTTTATTGAAAATCCATGTTATAGCTACAATAATAGGAAAGTTAAAAAAAAATTTTTTTAATTACCTATGGAAAATTGAGTGATACTATATCAACATTGTAAAATATGCTACAGCCATTGAAATACTTGAATAATATTTAGAAAAATTCATGATAAAATCTATTAAGTTAAATAACAATTTTACGTTTGTCATTTTTTAATAATGCATGAAGATAATCTGCATCAATGACAGTATAAAAAGTTAAAATAAGCCTGTTCAAGTTTGCTTGCTTGCTAAAATTTGTTAAAATAAACTTTCTACAGCTCCATGCTAAGGTGCTTTACTACTAAAATCTTAATATTTCACATCTTAAAAGCAAAATTAGAAAATAAAGTACTACCTACTACTATCTTTTAATTTCACCATGTCAAAAAAGAAAAGGCATTTAATTAAAAAATTGGAAGGCATGATCACAGAAAAAGAACAGTCCCTCTTGAGAAAGGCTATCATCTTTGCTATTGACAAATGAAAAGCTGATGTTAGACTAGCAAGGGTCTGAGGATCAGCAGCTGGCACTATCGCCATAAGGTACTAAGCTGAAAGCTGTTTGACTTTAGCCTCTCTGTGAATAGGAACTAAGAGTCCAACTACAGTTCTATGGGGTTCTTCCCCTCCCTCCTCACTGCTACCACCTCAAGCAGCCTGAGAAGCTAATCTGTCATTTAAAAGAACAATGATAGCCAGGATAGATACCATATTCTACAAAAGTGGAAAACTGCCAACTCTAAAAAAGGGGGCAATGGACCAGAAGTCTATGAGAGTGATAGCTTGCCAGAAAAGAAAATGAGATGATGTAATAGCACTGAGAAAGAATACCCACTGGTTCCTTTAGTGATTCAACCACTTGAAGAAGGCAGACAATGCTACCCCTTGTAACCATTTGTTTGTTCAAGTGGATTCATTCATTAACCTCTGCACAAATGTGGGGAGATCAATTATTCAGAATGGAAAATTGCAATTTAATTGTAAATGGCTATTGAAATGATATCACCTTGCTATAGTTGAGTGAAAACAAATACTTTTTTCTCTCTAATTTATTTTCCTCAAAGGCAATTTCATATTCCTCTATTTCCCCTTTAAAATGGTAACTCTGCTAAAAGCAGTATCTTTTGATAAAGATAATGATCAAGCAGTGGGATTTAATGCTAATATGTTTTTAATTAATATTTTATTAGATGACTCTGTGGTCATTATCATTAACTTCAGTCAGCCAAGCACAGGAAATTTCCTAGAAGCAGATTAAAATGGTTTTAGTTCAGCCAATTCACACAACTGTACTTAACTGAATATAGTTATTATGATCAAGCAATTATTTATTGTTGTATTATTCCACAATCATCTGTTTAGAGAATAAATGTGCCAATCTGCTTTCACAATAAATTAGCCTCAAGACCTTGGGAAAGGTCAATTAAACTCTGTGACTCTCAGCAAATTCACTTGTAAAATGAAAGTGTGTGAAATTAGATGGCCCCTTCCAATCTGAATAATACCTCGTGCCAATTTTTAGAGTCATAAAATATACGATCCCATTTATTGTTAATATAACTTTGGCCACAAGCGCAGACTGATCCTGGTATATCTAGCCACCACAACCTAAAATAATCATGGGGTGCTGACCAGAGTACTAAAGTTGTCCCAACCACAGCTATTTTTGCTTTTTGTGACTCAAAATCTTAGAACCAACTTTATGCCTCCTCCTTTTCTCTTGTCCCCAATAAGCCATCACTGGTGAAGTCTGACTGCTTCTATTAATAACCTCCTATACCTGATCCCTCACCATTCCCAGTTTGCCCAGAACATTGGATACATAAAGAACAGTCATGAGAGGAGTGAAAAAAGGTAGATAGAGTCCTTTTTTCACCTCACCTCGCATTACTCTCCTCTATGCATCTAATGCTCCAGCGAAACTGATCGACTCATTTTCTCCTAGAGCCACCTCAAGATGTCCCACCCTCTGTATTCCACTGAATCACCAGAATTCCTTGTTTCCAGCACTCCCCTCCTGGCATGCCTCCTGGCCCCACCTCAGTTGCTTTAATCCTTCTCTTCAACTATGCCAATATTATTAAAGCCACGCCATGGAAAACCTTTGTGGTAAGAAGATGACATCCTTTCATGCATCAGGAGAACACTCCAACTTCTTTCTGGTCTTCAGATACCTTACTAATTCTTTAATAATTCCCCAAAATTATTTTTACTTATTTATTTTTTTAGGCAAGGCAATCCTTGGTTGACCTCACAGATTGCAAGGACCTTGTCAGTTTACAATTCCTTATTTTTTTATTCTTTACACCTACAGCACCTGGTCTTCCTAGGTGGTCTTCCATCCAAGTATCAACCAGGCCCGACCCTGCTTACCTTCCGAGATCAGATGGGATCGGGCTTGTTCAGGGTAGCATGGCTGTAGACTTGATTCCCCAAAATTATAGCTAGTAAATCAAAAATCACTTCAACTAACGTTTTAAAAACTGCATTTTAAAAGTTAAAATATCACCATTTATTGAAGCCTTTTAAAATATTCTTTGGAATTTTAAAATTTTCTTAATAAAAGTCCTGAATATTTCTATTAAATTCATTCAAAATTAATTTGTTTGTTGCTCTTATGCATAAGAATTTTTTCATTACATTTACTAAAAGAATTTTTACTTTTATGGAGTTAGAATTTTAACTTTACCACATGATTAAAGTTTTACAGATTAAAAAAATTATGAAATAATGACATGATTTCTATTTCAGCTTAAACACATCATTTTTGAATAGGTTTTATCCCATCTCATCCATTCCATTACACTCTTCCATGGCTTTTTACTGTACTTAGAAAGCTCACTGCAACTTCTGTTTTTCCCTCCTAAAACTTAATACAAATCAGTATTTGCATTTCTCCTCTCTCTAACCCATTAAGCTCCATGAAAACAAGTTGATCCTGTTTCCTAGCACAGGGCTTGGCATGAACAAGCACTTGATACTTGTTAAAACATAATGAATGGTCAATATTCCATCATATGTTATTTTCTTTCTATTTCAGCTTAGTTATGCTTCAAGCAATAAAAGCTTGCCATTTTCCTTTCCAGATAATTGTTATTGCATTCTTCTCTTGGATTTGATATTTTAATTACCAATTGTTTTTCTATTTTTTCAAATTTAAAAAGTCAAAGTGGGAAATAAAATTCTACAAATGTATTGCCTAAAACAATGCACTAAACCTTTTCCTGACCTTTCTTTGCTTCCTGAAAAACAGGTCTTAATTTAGTCAAGAGGGGTCTAGTGAGTTGTTTTTAGTGTCTTTTAATTTATCAATATAATTCTCTTAAATGGGACAAGGAAATATTCGTTTTTAAAATAATGAAATTGCATTAGGTAATCACCAAATCTCTAGCCCAGGACAAAAACATTTAAGTTATCAAAACTGAGAGAGAGAGAGCACTTTCTGAGTTTAATTTTTAAACTAATTTTTGTAATTTCTAGGCCTCAACAGTCTTTTAAGGGATTATAGAGAAAATTCATCATAGCAGCCTACTGGCTATTTATGTGATGACTTGAGAGCACCCCAAGCCCTAGAAAGAGAACTAAATTTTAAGAAATTTAAAGACTAGCTATATGATAAGAATGGGTAAAGAGAACTATCTACATACATGTCTGTGAAATTAAGCTCTTTTGCAGAAGGTAATGGGACAAGCTGCTGTACGGCCTTCAAGTCGAAGACAGTTTTATGGAGAGGAGACAGATAAGTCTAATTCATGGTGATGTGATAAATGATAATAGGATAAAATCAGGGTGCTATGGGAATACTTAGGTGGGGACTCGGTCTCAGACATCAGGAAAAGCTCTCAGAGGACTTGATACTTAAAATGTAAGAGTTAGAACTAGTCAGAGTTACTGAGGAAATTTACCAGTATCCATTTGTTTTGCCTAATTCAGGATGCCAGAATTATGCTTTCAGCCATGCCATCACAAATGCATGGGCACAAATTTAGAGCTAAACAGATTTTTTCATTTCCTTACCTGCACTAACCCTATTTGATTTCATTTTTCTGTGCTCTATATAAACCATTAAACCTAATTCATCACTGTCTCAGGGCCTGAAAATCCTCAAGTAGGAAATATTGTCCTTGATTTCATTATCCTTGGTGGGAATATTCCTGATTACATGGTCTTATCACTCCACACACCCTGCAGAAAGAACCATGAGACAAAAAGCTGAGAAAACACTGTGACAAAAGGAAACAAAAAAATCCTGTCTCCAAAATCACATATTCTAGATTTAGCTATACACTCAGAAGACAAGTCTGTGCTAAAAAAGCAACAATCCACTATTCTAGTGCTATTTTGTTTTGTTCCAGCTTTACTAATCCCAGATAACTGGCACATAACTTTCCAAAATTATCTTCAAGCTTAACCTAATTTAGTCTTACATTTTTACCTCGTGGGAATATGGTTACAACATAGGCTGGTCCCAAAAAATACACTCTGTCCTTTCAACCTCCTTCCCTCTACCACATGCATGGTCCCTACTTCTAAGTACTCTCTCAATGTTCATATTTTCCACTGAGCGTGTTTGTTTGTGTGAAACCTAAAACTTCTGCAAAAATAAAAAGTAGATGGAACAGAGAGTTGTTTTTAATTAAGAGTTGAGAAACTTCAGAACAGGTAGCAAGATCAATTCTGCTCAGTTCTCTCAAAGGTAGAAGTAGGTGACATCCATAGCAGTGGACCTATCGTCTCTAGTGTAGAGTGATTTCTGGAAAACATTCTAGGTGGTAGTCCAAGGCCAAAGGAGTTATCTTCTAGGCCTCAAATCTCACTCCACAACTCAGAGATGGCATTTAAGACCTGGATACCTGAACACTGCCTTCCAGGCCTGGTCCTTTTGTCCTAGGTTCTCTATCAGAAGCCCATCTAGAATACAAGGTTAACTCAAGAATATAGTATACTCCCCAGAGCAAATCTATGTGCAAGAGTGGTAATATATAGAGTACCTGTTGGAACATTTTACTATCTCCCTAGAAGCTACAAAACAGCTCCCCATGTTCACTACTTAACACTTTGCTTGATACATATCCTTGAGGTCCTTATCTAGTCTGCTCTAAGCCTCAATTTTAAAAAATTAATGCTCTTATTCTCTGACTGAAACCAAGTTACATTTAACAAGATTTCTTAACCTAAGAAAATTTATGAACCTCTGGAAACTTTTCACAAAATTATGTGCATGTATACACAGATGCATTTCTCCCCTCTAGAAAGGGGACTGATAGTTCAGCAGATTCTCAAAAGAGATAGCACACCAAACTGAGAAACACCAACATAGTGACATCTGTTCTTTTTCTGTGTAGATTTTTTGATTTATGCTAAGTATGCATTACCCAAAACAAATACACCAATGCAATGCAATCATGTAAAACATGATACTTATTTCTAAAAAGGTTCTCCTACCTCTTTTTTCAGTTGCAAAATAGTCTCTGAACCCAATGCAGAAGCCTCTTGGGCAGTACTACTGAATGCACTGACTGATAAAATGGAATACACTTAGAAGAGATTGTCTTTTCTTTACATTTGTTCTCTAATTCTTAAAAAGCTAAACTGTATCTTCAGCAAATTGGAAAGCTAAATAATATGTTTATGTAGGAATCACAAAATCTTAGCATTTGATGAAAATATGAAAGCCAGGATGGGAACCCAGATTAAATCTCTCTCCCAAAATAACACAAAATTATGATTGTAGAAAGCAATGAAAATTCTGTAGTCAGTTGAAATTCTGTGTATCTACTAAAATGACAAATAAAAGAGCATTTTCTGAATACTTGGCTTAGAAGTTTGAGTTTTAAAAATTTAGCCTTATACCACCAGATTTTAATTCTGGAAATTCTTATATTTCAAGACAATTACATTCATCATGTATGCAATAACATTTAATTTCTGGCTCCCAGGCAGCTGGCTTGTCCCTTGACATTAATATGAGTGGCAAATACAAGTTTACCCTTAGCCCAATCCTCACCAAGGAACTGAAAAGTCAGAAACAAGTTACTTCCCAGTAAACGAATCCTCAATGAACTTAAAAACTCTCAACATTTGTGGGCACTCATGTGCGTGTGCACATGCTCACACACACACCAAAAATACTACATCAAAGAGCACAAATATTTTTTTCCTGCCTTCTCTTATTTATCTTCCCATTTTACTCATTATTTCCTTACCATTATTGACTATTATCTTTCTTCAGAGATTTAATCATGTACTTCCCTACAAACCCTGCCTTTTCTTTTATTCAAACCTCCATATTTCCATGTCTTTCCAGGAGATCATGAAGTATACACCTTAGAAAACAGAAACCTAAAAGGATACTTGCATATATAAAGTGCAGGGGAAAAGTCTAAAAAACCATGCTGAAAACTATCCAAATTTTAAAATACAGAATAATTTTAAAGAAAAGTTTAATATGATAAAATCTCACATTTTATTGAGTCTTAAAACTCTGTCACCAATCTAAGTCATTTTCATACATTCTTTCAATTTAAATTCCATAATTACCCTAAGACCTTATTATATTGATGAGAGAACTAAGGCTCAAAGAGGTAAAACCATGCCCAATATCACACAACTAAATAAAAATAAATCATACAGAATAGATAAGACAAGCTATCTCACATTTGAACTAAGAAACAAAACAAAACTCAAAATGTTAAGAAAACAAACAAACTTAAATTTTAATGGCCAAATTTAGCAATAAAATGTTAAATAACGGGGACACAGAGAACCAATTGGTAGAGTTTCCCTTTCATATTCTGTATGATGAGAAATTACAGCAAAATCTGAAGCCCAACTACATATGAACCTTATTTTTTCTCCCTTATCTTGACTACTTATAGTAATTGATCATTTTAACGTCCCTGGGCTTATCATAAACCTTATAATTCAAATCATTTGATATTCAGAAGTCTCTGAAAGAATAAAACTGAGGACATCACTGAAGAAAGATGATGATTATTTTCAGTTTCTTAATTAATAGTCATCATGCTACCACTTTTAACCTGGCCTCTTCACAAAGGATTATATAATTAGCTTGAAGCAATACTGCAAACAGCTATAGTTTTAAAACTCAGGTCTTTGATTTTAGATACAGTGACATGTGAAAATTTTAAAAAAGATTTACTATACTCTTGCAAAAACAATATAGTTTATGCAATAGCACTGTTGCCATGTGAAAATACCTGACAAATAAGTTGTTAAGATTAAACTTCCCTGGCCAGCTGACTATAATAATCAAATCACTTTTGGACTCAGAATATGAACAAAAAATGAAATTTCTTCAAGGAATAGTCAAAAAACATTCTGTCACAAAGCACTTAAAGCATACATATAGAAAGCAAACATTTTAGATAATACTTGAAGTAGGAATGATTAAAAAAAGATTTCACAGATTTCAAGAGAAAAAGAAAAATTCAGATTGTTACTTACCCCTCCCCAACCTGAGGTTTTAAATTACAGAATTTTTTGAAGAACTGTAAATGAATACGATTTACATAATATTGCCTGGTGATTTCACAATAAACAAACAATTATTTTATTTAAAATAAAATCAGTTATAGCAAGCACTGCATCTGATAAATATGAGCACTTCTATTTGCTATTCTTAATCAAGTGGCTAAAAAAGAAATCACTATTTTTGAGAACTGAAGTATTTTTCTACTTATAAGTACACAAAGGTATAGCCAATTTAAATATTTAATGTAGAATAATACAAAAATTCTATTGTCAAATATAAATTCAAAGAGTTTAAATATTCTAACAATGTTACTATATTTGATGAAATTATAAACCTCAGTTATTATCCTGAGGTTTTAATACTGAACAGGAACTTTCATATGTTCCAGTATTAAAAAATATATTTAGGTGTTGAGCCCAAGAATAAAATCTGGGATTCTGCCAAGACTATTCCTCCTGCAACAACACAATGGCAAAGCTTTTGTGTGACAGAGCAACAGACCCAGCTTTCTTGCCAATATCATGTTCCTTTATCTTTTGCAGCATATGAATGAAATCAGGCTGCTCTTGGAAGTCTATTAATTCTTAAGAAATAAACCAAGGGAAAAGGGTAGCAAATCAATTCAAGCAAAACTTTGGTTTTTGTGGCTGTATAATTTTTTTATATTAGTAATTGATAAGAGCGATAACTCAAAAAATAGAAATGACAGGATTGACCTCCATACGGTTAGTTATTATTTAATGAACTTGGATCCTCTCAATATCACTGCCCCCTTATAGCTCTCCTTCTGCAAATGAGTGCTTTATATTGTGGAGGCCTCCAGGCCCAAAGAATATAATAGCTTTCTTCATTTTGCTATAATGTTTATAACTTCTATGAAGTTCAAATTTTGGGCTATACCTAACAAATTAGAAAAACTGAGAAATGTCAGTCTTTAAAGTTTAGCAACATGTAGGTTCATGTGAAAAACTTTTTTAATGTTTAAGGACAATTTATTTTGTAAATTCTCATCTATTATTTAACTTAATACAAGTATATATGTATCATTAAAAATGATCAGTAATAGGCACAAAAGCCTGATATATTTTGAGTTATTTTCAAAGAAAAGAAATATCTCTCCTCACTTATCAAATACACTAACAATAATTGCTAAGCCTTACTAATGACAGGTACTTCTTGAAAAGAACAGCAATAACATCAAAACCAATCCTATTCCCAAATATATCATTTATAGAATTAAAAAATAAAGTTTGAATATGAACTTTGAATTTATATTACACTAACTTTATTCATTAGAAATAAGTCACTGAATTAAAAAGGAGCCATTTGCACAACCAGGTGAAACTAAATGAGCAAAAGAAAATTGTTCAGAAATTAAGCAATATGCAAATTAGTCTTCTGTTCTGCTTTAATGTAAAGGAATCATTAGCTTAATAAACGATGTGAACTCATAATTTCACGGTATTTGAGAACATGCAAAAAAAAAAAAACTTTTGTTTACCTAAGATGTTTTAAAGCTTTCCTATAATCAGTTGGAAAAACTAGTTTTTCCAAATCCCATGAAAACAACTGTAACCCATATTCTGTTTGATTATTACAAATACTGAATTAGTGAGGTTTAATTTAATAATATTCTGCCATATTTGCACTATCAACTAAGTCAGATATTGAATTATTACATTTAAAGGCCTACTTTAATTTTAAAATATGCCCTTAACCATTTGTGGTATGTTGATTTCAAAATCCTTTATTTTTCAATTTTCTATATGGACATTTAATAGAACATGGCACTGACTTTGCAGCTAGATTACGCTACTACCTTTATCTGAACTGCACAGAACTAGTCTATGGATCAAATAATTAAAAGATTGTACAATTTGAGGTAACATCTTCAGAAATCCTTAATAAAAAAGATACCATATCAATTCCTTAAACTATGTCAAAATTCTCAATATGCTAAATTCTGACAATCTGTCAAATTCATAAACAATAAATTTCAGTTAAAAATATATAACTTATTTTAAATACATTCCCCTTAACAGATTTTATTTTTAAAAACATCTCCTGCCTCCGAATACAGTTAATGCTTCTGATTAACCTTATTCTCTTCCCAGTATTCTCATTTTTATCTTATTTTCCCCCCATTAAAGTGAGCACATTGTATTTTGGTTTCTTTTCTTCCTACTCATTGTTCAGATCAGCATTTTAATAATCTGTAAAGCAATGCTGTTCAAAGAAAACAGGCTATATGAAGCTAAAGAAAATTCCCTAAGTTCAATATTTTTCAAAGTGAGATCATTTTTCTAGACTTATTTATTAAAAATCCATGCAAAACAAACATCACTAGTGGTAAACAGCTACAGAAAATGGGAAGCTTAAAAATAACGCCGTTAAAAACACTTCATTACACACCTTCTCTGTGAAGCCCTTTGTTTCCACTGAAAACCATACTGGAATCTTTGTATAAAAGAAGTTGCCTTCTGGCTGTCAATTGCTATACAGTCAGTAACTGAGGGATCCAGATGTCTGCAGTGGTTAAAACAAATGTTCAGTGGTGGGTGCTGATTCCGCTTCTCTCTGTGTAAGGTTTTTCACAAAGGCAGCAGAGTAAGAGCGCACATAGCAACAGCACTCACAGCTGATTGGATGGAAGGTGTGTTCAGCCACCCTGCTTGCTAGGTCCACTACAGCTTCCTGTCTACTTGGCAGCACTATTCTGTTGTCTTTGCTCCTCTTACCAACTCAGCTGTGTTTAGGCAACTTGAAAGGAAGAACAGTAGAGTAATAATGACAGAGTATTCTAGCATAAACTCCTAAAATGTATGTCTCTGGGTGCTTTTAAAAAAGAGAAATTCATAAGGCAAACATTTCGGTCAGTGTTTCACATAAAACTGAAGACATAGGGGGTGATGGAAAGAATCAATTTATTACTTCATGTTTCAATTAAATCAGGTCAAGTGAAACTCCCTGAAAACAGAAATACAAAAATGTACAACAATTAAAATAAAGCATCAGCCTCCATCTACCTAGAACTATAAAATACTTTACAATAAATTTCACAAATTCCTAGGAAAGTACAACCAGTTAATAAAAATAGGTGAGGGCCTAAAATGTTCCCCTCCTCAAATACACTGCCTTTAAAAAGGGCAAGAGAAGTTGAGGTTAACTGATTAGAAAAAGATTTAAAAAGGAAAAAATCAATTACTTAGAAACTCTAGCAACAATAAAAGATTCACCTAGGTATCTGCATTAAAACATAATGCATGTTTTACATAAAACAACAATGGCATTTAGTCTAATTTCTTTTAATTTGTCTATCATAAGATTATCTGGAGATACAAAGGCATGGGAGATTTTTTTTCAGGTTTCAAGTATTGGGCTTCAATATACTAGTCAGAACTATTTCCACAAGCTTTAAGAATAGCAACAAAAATCCTTCGCCAACTTACAAAGATGTTTGGGGGAGTCAATGCAGGTAGCAGGAGATAAACAGATATGAAAAACCAGGAAAAAAAAAAAGAAACCCTCATTTAGGAAATACTTTTCCAGAACATCACATAAGCTAGGATAGTGTTTTACAAACTTTTAAAGCAATGGAACCATTTTTACTTGCATTCTTCCAATAAAATGCATTAGTGGTGGCTTTAGGATTTTTATACAGGAGGTCTCTGGGAGTAGGCAGAGGCTATAGCAGAAGCACACTGTTTATTACTCAGATCTTTGTTTATCTGGAGTGTCTCGGGGGTAGGGAGCAGAGGCTGATGGAAATGTTGGCTCTATTAAAGCACCCCATGAGCACCACGAGGCTATTTTTAAATGACAGGCCACAAACAACACTGCAGTTTCATATCAGCCTCATAATCTACGAGATTCCTACTCCTGTACAAGCTTCTAGGATCCCTGGAGTTCTACAGCATACAAAGAAGAGTACATAGTATATAACCTGTAAGAGTTAAATCTCATTATTACCTTAGTGTAAAGAAAGAATCTGATCACTTGGCTCTACAATTAGCTAGAGGGAGAGCTGCTAACCCCTCCCAGAAATAAAATGAAGAAAGATGTGTTTGGGAGCACATTTAGCCTTTTAGGGTAAGTGACTCAAAGAATAGCATAGGAGACAGAATAAGGATTTTGGAGTTAGGCCAATCAACCTGGGTTCAAAACATGAATCTGTCATTTATAAACAGTAAGACCCAAACAAATTACCAAACCACTCTGAGCTTCAGTTTTCTTATTTGTAAAACAGAATTAACAGGGCTGTTGTGTAGGCTAAAGGGTTCTCTTTGCCAGCCAGATTGGACTTTGGGTTACCAAGGACCTAAAATATCTTTAAAATTTGGAGTCTTTGCAAATACTATGGCAAAGGAATGGTCTCCCCAACTCCTTCTATTGATGTCTCAGTTTAAACTTCTCTTCCCCAGAGCAGCTTTCACTGATGCAAGACTAGTCTCAGCCTCTCTGTTTTTTTTTTTTTTATTAGTACTTAGCTTATAGAATGGTAAATAATTATTTGCAAAATGACTGGTTAGTAACATTCCCCTCCACCACACAGTACGTGTTTTGAAGGAAAGTATTATATTTGTCTATATTCTTGCAAACCTTGCACCATGCATGGTTTATATACATATATTATTTGATTTAATTTCACAACCACAGAACAACTATCATTATTTGTATTTTTCAAATAAGAAAATCAGCTCTAAAAGTCTGTTTACTCAGGTCCTACAGCTGGAAGTCAAAAGAAATAAATTTTTAAAAACTTTTGAGTGAAAAACTTTATAATTCAAAAATAACTTCTTCCTATATCTTTCAAAAAAGGAATAATTATAATCCCTAAATTGTTTTGGAATATTTTCTTTGCTATAATTCTTAAATCTTTTAATTAAAAACTGATGATATTCTATATTTATAATCAAACTATTGATCAACATCATATACAAAGAGAACTTATAAAAATATTAAACTTAGTCAGACATATGTAATTATAAGTGAATAAAATACACTCCAAGAAACATGCTACATTCAAAAATGTAAAATCCAACCTAGAGGTTTATTTAGTGAAATGTTTCCTCTGTGCTATTAGTTTTCTATTAAATTTCAAAAAGGTACTTTATATAATTCTGAAGAATGCTTGCTATTCTCTGGTTTGTTCATTTTGGTATACAAAGGTGTAAATCAGTATGCTGTAACATAATGGCATATTATCTACTTTATAGATCTCAAGAATCTAAAAGTTAAGAATCTGAATAATATGAAATTCTATACTAAATGCAGGTTCTCAAGTATCAACCCTCGACCATGAAAACCCCCTATTCCCTTGTACCCCATCTAGCATGGTCATAATTGTGCTCTCCAAATGGACCAATTTAAGAAATATAAATTACTTATATTATTCGAATGTAAGGAAATAGTAAAGTAGATCTTCCATAAGTTTTTTCCTATATATTCCAAATATAAAATGGAATAATTTCAAATATCAATTGTTTCATATTACCTATGCACTGTTAGAAATAATTAAAAACTATCTATCTACTTTTAATATACTTTAGAGATAATAACGCTAGCTTGGACACTTTCTAAACAAAAAGAAATATTGCTAATAGAAAAAAAAATCTGTCAAAGGTAGTGATTAAATATCTATTATATATGTAAGGCCCATGGGCCAGACAGGGTGGTAATCTCATGTTTACATACCCATCTGGTTACTTGGGCTTGTTGCTTGCCCAAGTAACCAGAACTAAGTGGGCAAAGCCAGGATTCAAATTCAGATCTTTCATAATCTAACATGCATGCTCTTAACCATTACTATCCTTTCCTTAACAATTCCTTTATTTTTTATACATTTCCATAAAGCAAATATGGCATGACATAAGAATAAAGTTTAAATACAGAAATCTCAAGTTCACACTTTCTATTTATTACTCATTCAATAACTACTACTACAGCCCCATTATACCTCAAACTGTCATTGATACACTACACAATACAGGAAAACAGGATCTGACTGCTAAATAGGGAGCCAGACTGTAGCTACAGTGTGATCACTACATGAGGATACAATAAAAGATGCAGTCTGTGAAAATTCACTACTTCATGATCACAGAACCAGAGAAGATAAAGGAAGTAGAAGAGAGCACTGACCCAGGAACCACTGATATGTGTTCTTAGCTAAACTCTACCTCTAATCAGCTTTGTGATCTTAAGCGCTTCTCTGAAATTGCTCATTTTTAAGTTAGGAATCATTCTGGGTTTTTGTTGTTGTTGTTGTTGTCGCCTGCAATGTTGATATGTTGTAAGGATCAAATAAGATAGGCTAAAATTATTCTGAAAATAGCAACATGCTATATGTCAAAACCCTGGTGGGCTTCTAGGGGACAGTATCGTCAACATGTAAACATCCAATCTCATTATTGGAAAGATCCCTTAAAGCAGCACGACATAATGGAGAAGAGTCAGATAATCTAGGGGCTCAAGTTCTTTCCACTTAACAAGCTGTGCTATCAAATTATTTAACTTATTTAAAACTATTTCTTCATCTGTAAAGTAGGAATAATAATTTTTCTAAGAGCTACAAACCACCTAGCTCAGTACTTGGCTTTCAAGCAATTAGGCTTCCTCTTTTCCTTTGCAAATATCAGGTCTACAAGATGTTAATAAAGGGTGAACAAGCATGTATACACATACTCACCCCAACAAATAAAGGACAATACTTTTACAGTATCCCATATTAATAACAATGGGGACAAAATTTTAATTATTGACTACCAAAGAAAGACTTTTATGACACTGATATTTTTAAAGGTTCTTAAATATTTAACACACACTTCACAGCTCAATAACTGATTTTCAAGAAAGCCTAAACGGCTAAAATTTAACATTGTTATCAGTTTTGGAAATTAGGGAAATTTACAGTTTTTTTCATTAAATTAATTTTTATTCAAAAACAAAATGTTATGCTGGTAGGTCAGTACTGGGACAAATTAAGTCATAATAAATTACATTAATTTCCACTTGCATGGAGATTCCTAGCAATCATTATTGCTGAAGTGATTACCCAGTGATTTGTATTCATTATGACGTGGTACAAAAAAGCCAAGTGGCCAAACAGCAATCCAAGAATACTGTGCTTTTAAGAGCTAAAACACTTCTTAATTTTTAAAATGTTAAAAAGTACCTAACAATTTTAATTGGGAGTCTCATCTTTCAAAAAATTTTGGGTTATGATGACCTAGATTAGTTCCAGGAGCAAAACCATGTTTACAAAATCTAAGATCCTGGAGAGAAGAAAATGTTCTAGCCTGGTTTTTTTTTTGTTTTTTTTTGTTTTTTTTGTTTTTTTTTTGGCATCATTCATACTACATTGTTTAAAATGAGCTAGAACAGGGGTTATTTATAATCTAAACTACCGGACAAACACTTTGTCTAATAATATCTTGTACACACAAGTCAGATTTAATAAGTATCAAGACCAGGTATAAGAATTCACTTTTAATATACTATATACTTAGTCTTTATAATTAATATCACCATAAAATATATGCCAAGATGCCCTTTACATATGCCTGTACTTTAAAGACATTTTCTGGGATGTCGTTAATCTCCTGCTATTATTTTATAAAGAATGGTATATTTGAGTCACTCTTAAAAATCTAGAACCAGTAATGAATTTTTTATTCTGATAAAAGGTTTTACTGAAAGTATTTCCATGGGGATAATGTATGTTACATTTACCTGTGCCTTATAATTGTAACTTTGTGAAATAAGAATATTTTGTAGATGAAGAAACTGAATCATAGGGCTTAAAGCAGCTGGTAGGTTACCTAGTTGAATCACCTAACCGAGGTTTAATTCCAAATCCTGTGTTGTTGTTTTTTTTTCCCACAACTGCCTATCACTGGTAGATGTCATTATGCCAATAATAATACAAATGACAAATTCTGCATTTTAAATTTTGAATAATGTTAGCAGAAATCTCATGAAGTAAACCAGTTGTGTAGAATTAAATAAAACTCATGTAGCTTTAAGAAAGACTTAGTTGTTAAGTCCCCAAAGTTCTAATACTGTTTGCTCACATTTTTTAAAATTTGCTAATTTCAGACTATTTCATATACTCTTGTTCCCAAATAATATTACTAAACTCTTCTGGCTACCTATAACACCTCAAACTCTAACATATCTAAAACTGAATTAATTTTCGTCTGAAGAAGAGTCACCATTATTATTCTTCCCAATTCTCTAAGCTAACAAACTTTGGAGAGAATCAAAGTAGCCACTGATTTATGTGTTTATTTAGTGCCTGGCACAACCACTTTACTCAGGTTATGTCATTATGAAAAACCTATAAAATGAATACATTATCTCAATTTTAACCAATAAGAAAACTGAAACCCAGAGAAGTTAGGTGATATGATCGAGCTTACATAGAGGTGACAAAACCAGAACTTGAATCCAGGTCTTTCTAGTTTTCCTAAATGCTAAAACAATCTGTAGGATTAAATGTGCTGTGAAATTAATTTAAGGTGTTGGGGCTATCATTTTATTTTTTAATAAAATAGGAAAAAGAAAAGATCAGCTACCATTGCATGAACAAGACTGAGTAAAGACTGTTGATTGCAGAGAGGGAGTGTTGTTAGAGGGCAGCAACATCAATTCTCTTTGCAATTGTGGGCAGTCAAAAATATTTAAAGCTGCTGCTCCATTTGTGATACTGTCTCTCAATTACCACCAACCCCACAATGTCCCCAAATAGGTATTTGGTTCTATCTATCACATTCAACCAACATGGACTTTGCAAGTACATATTAAATGTTGATATTATTTGTTTGTTTGTTTGTTTTTTACTAAAGAGAGTTTGAGAAAGTAGTTGCTAGAAATTTATGACCAGAATTCACACATCTCACTGGCTGCCATAACTCAGTTCTATAAACCCTTCTTTACTAGAGGTGACACTATACTACTAGAGACACAGATGTGTAGACACCCCAGGGGATTCAGAATGTACAAATTCTGTAACTATTGAGTATACCTTTTTGTGTAGAGGGAGACAGGAATTTTTTCCTCACACATATGCTACAGTCCATTTGTCCATCAATTTCATTTTCAACAGTTTCAGTTTATACAGTTATTTCATCCAGCAAGCCAGTGGAAAATACTTATCATTTGAATACCTCAATAGTTTCTCACCAAGAAGGTTCCAGTGGCACTGCGCAGAGGGGAAACCAAAAAGACCTCATGAACTAAACATCGTTTGAAATCTGCACTTACTGAGAATAAATTTCATTCCTCATTCTCAAAACAAAACAGAACGCCCCCCCCCACACACACACTCTCTCTCTCTCTCTCTCAAACCAAAAATATTTGAGACCAACACAAATACAAAAGAACAGTTGAAGGTAACAAGTTCCATTAGTCTGTGCAAGTCATCTGATACTCTTTTCTCTTCTTGGAGAACTTATCCTACTTCCCTCACCCTCCCCCGCTTCATGCCTCTCCCAAAACAGCACAAGGTAACCTCTAGTTTTGATTTGTCCATTGACTCAGGAAAAAAAAGTCAGAAAAGACTACATTTGACTACAAGAGTCAGAGGCCAGAGGCCATGTTAGTTCTTGCTCATCATTGTATTTCCAGTACATATGTGCCAGGCACATAGCAGGTGCTCAATGAATATTTGTTTCAGAGAAGAAAGGGAAAGGAATTTAGTTGTCTAAAGTTTTACTGTATTTAAAAGTATATTCTAAAAATGTTATTTCATCAATATACTATGTAATCACTAATTTAATATTTATTGCAGAAGGCACTGTTCATTAGAATACAGATGACTTTGAATAAAAGAACATTTTGTCAAAATATGTGCATTTTGGTAGAAACATTTTAGAAATCAAACATCTCTGAAACTAAGTCAAAGCAAGCAGTCCATGTTGTCAAGCCCCTGATTTAGTACAAGAATGTATATAAATTATAAAATATTCCATGCAATATCCCACAGAACACAGCTGGGGCAAACTGTCTACCTCAGGCTCTACTTAAGCTATCTAAATACAGAATGAAATACAGATGACTCTTGAACAACACAGGTTTGAACTACATGGGTCCATCTATATGAGAATTTTTTTCAACAAATACATATAGTACTGTAAATGTACCTTCTCCTTATGATTTTCTCAATAACATTTTCTTTTCTGTAAGCTCACTTTACTGTAAGAATACAGTATAAAACACATGTAACATATATGTGTTAATTAACTGTTTATGTTTTTGGTAAGGCTTCCGGTCAACAGTAGGCTACTAGTAGTTAAGTTCGGAGGGATACAAAAGTTATATGTGGATTTTCAAATGCATGAAGTGGGAGCTCAGTTCCCCTAACCTCCACATTGTCCAAGGGTCAATTGCACATGGTAATGGAAGTCAAGCTTTGACTGCACTAGCACAACAGTAAAATGGCTAATAATTAGAGGGATCATAAAATTCTTTGTCCAAACAGTGACACATTTAGAGTGAAACAGGATCAGACACAAGAATAACAGACATAAACCAAGATCATCCCAGGTAGCATTTAATCCATCCCATTCTTCAAAAAAAAATCTGAACTTCATAGTACAGTTAAATAGAGGTACAAAAGAGTTAACTCAAATTAATTTTTCAAATGAATTTTTATTTCATGAAAATCACCGATGTAAGTCAAAATATAGAATTTGTGATATGTTATGATATTTTGAATACTTCACAACTTTGTCAGTTTTTCAAATGTCCTTTTAAAAAAAGTTCCCATATGCGACTCACTGCATCCTAGCTTATTCTTCTCCTAAGGGAGGGGAAAGATCAACTCCTCACCATGAAGCACTGACAGCGATCAAGCACACAACAGGCACTTAGAGGTTTTTATCAAGCTTCTAATAAATGTCACCCTGTGCCAAGCACCAAGACAGATAAGAGAGACACAGCAGGCAATAAATCAGATGTTGTCTCTGCCCTTGAGAACAAATAACAACAACAAAAAGTGAGAGAGGTGGTCTAAAATGAGCAGATGAAACACAAAGTGTGTGACGAGTCCTGGTCAGTCTTCGGTGTCTAGAACATGCCAGGCTCTTCCTAAATTAAGGACCTTTGCATATACTACTCCATTGGCCTAGAATGTTCTTCCCCTCACTCCTTACACAGCTGGCTCCTGCTTGTTCTCCCTGACTTTCCTCAGAGAAGCTTTACCTGATCATCCTGACCAAAGAGGGCTTATCCCTGCTCTCGGTCATCCCTTAGCTTCTGTATGTTTCCTTCAGAGCACTTAGAATGTGTGCTTACCTAACGCATTGAAGAAATGTTAATACATTAACAATAAGAAGTGACATTTATTGAATATTTCTTCAGAATCAAATACAATTCTAAGCACTTTACATGGATTACCTAATTTTATCACGATGCCAGTTATAGGTATTATTACTAGGCCTGTTTTTCACATGATAAAACTAAAGACAGATTTCTTCTATATTTCAAAATAATAAGCTTACACTGCTATTTCTTGATTTTTAATTTTAGATATTATTTCTGAATTCTAATTTATTCATACTCTATTCCTTTTTCTTTTTAGCATCTTAGTTTCAAGTACGAAATATGTCTTTTACTTTTAAGTCTATTACCATTTCACTTTCTTCTAAAAGTATGTATATATTAACTGGAGAACAATGTTAAAATAGAATCACCTAGTCTTTGTTTCTTTCAAGTTCCTTGAGGAAGGATGGATGACCACTATGTCCTTTCTGGTGCCAGAACCTAGGGGCAGTTGTGCTCTTGCTAGAGGTAGTGTACAGAAAATACTCAACTGGCTAGCAGGAAATTTGCGTTTTATGTTTGTAGTTGGACAGATTAATTTTTTTCCTCTGAACTTTGCTCAACTGTAAAAACAAAAGTGACATATACTCTACTCTTGATGGACCTTCCCAATTCTGAATTCTAGCAACAGCATGATTTTGAGAGTAATTTCAGAATAACAAAAGTGCTTCCATGTCCTGAGTTCTCCATAATGGAATTTAATCTGTACCACCATGAAACCTGAGGA
The DNA here is from genome assembly GCA_028627145.1 of Eidolon dupreanum. Classification (NCBI taxonomy): domain Eukaryota; kingdom Metazoa; phylum Chordata; class Mammalia; order Chiroptera; family Pteropodidae; genus Eidolon; species Eidolon dupreanum. The sequence continues at coordinate 46,841,729 of CM053509.1, read as the reverse complement.
TTTTTTTTTCATTGTTAGCCATTCAGAGTCCCCTGGCAGATACCTGAACTCTGCAACATAAGCTACAAGACAAAGCACAGGCCAGGTTGTTGTATGTAGGACCACAGAAATATGCTCCAGGATCAGCATTCAATCAACGCAATAATTACTAATACTTGGATACACTTCCTCAAGGGCATAGGTATCTTTCCTTATCTCAACTTCTGAATAGTGAGTATGTCAATTTAAGAATACACATTTCCAGAGAAAAAATTTTAAAGAAAGGAATTGTAAAGGATGGACTCTAAGATTTCTTGCTTTGTGCTCTACCACAATACACTGAACAAACCCCTCTTATGGCCCCATTTTTTTTCTTAAAGCTTTGGTTTGGTAAGGGAAAGGATACATGTCCAGTCTCTCAACAGAGCTAGGAAAGCTTATCAGTATTTTGGGGATCTCCTTGCTCCCACAGCTCACATGAGCTTGGAAGGTACAGGGGCCTCTCATCCCACAGTTTAAGTTTTTGTCAGCAATTATCTGGACTGAGAAGAAATCTCTAACTTTATTCCATTTTTGTCTCCTCTATTTGTTATAACACTACTTCATAATAAATAGTGCAATTAATAACTCTGACAAGAGAGTATCATAAAACAACAGCTATGGTATTAGCAGTATCGTGTGCTATGTTGACAGTCCCAAGAATTTTCATAAAATGGAACACTAATCTCTCATATATTACAAAGAAGAGTAGCAAAGAAAAAGCAGAGAAGTAACTCCTCCAATTTCTTTAGTCTACATGCTATCTCTTGAACATCTTTATTGTTCAGAATGTCCTCTCTTATAGTTCTCTCCCTCTTGATCTGTTTCCATCTTTCCAAATCGTACCTGTCTTTTAAGGCTCAATACAGCTGCTGTCTGCTGAAAAGCAGCTTCTGCTCTGAAATTAATCACTCCAGCTGAAATTAATCATTCCCTATGAAGTCTGATAGCAGACATTGCTTTTTACCATTTCTTCAGTTATCAAGTGTCTTGCATTATGTTTGTGTAGTTATCTCATTTGATTCCACAATAACCTTGAGAAATGGGCATAAATATTTCCATTTAGAAACAAAAACTGACACTAGAGAATTCTTAGGGTTACAAAACTCACAAATCATAGAAAAGGAATACATAACATTTCCAATAATAATAAATTTTATGCTATACCACAAAGATACTAAAATGCATGCAAGCATTCATTCAACAATAAATATTTACTGGGCAGTTACTAAATGCCAGGCACCAGTCCACACATGGGGAAACAGCACTGAACAAACATCACTAAGTCCCTGCCCTCATGAAGCTTACATTCTTATTGGGAAGAAAAACAAAAAAGCAAATAAATATAGAACATCAGGTTAAGCAGCAATAAGGGCTGTGAAGAAGAATGATGTAAAGAGACAATGAAAAAGCTGTACCCCCTTTTTTTTGAGCTGTACTCTTTAAAAGGATGATCACAGAGGTCTTCTTCGAGGTGGTGACAACCGAGCAGAAAGTCAAGCAAAATAAAGGACAGTCATGAGACTTGTATTTCAGAAAGGGACAGCAAACACAAAGTCCCCATAGCATCAATGTGTTTGTGGTGACTGAAGAACAGAAAAATCAATGTGCCCAAAGTGCAGGGAACCTTAGAAGAGTACTAAGAAATGAGGTCAGAGAGGTAGCCTGAAGCTTTAAGGTTAAAAATAAAATTCTTCCTAATTCAAGTATAATTTGCTTTCAATTTAAAATCTCAAAATTTCAGTCATTTTTCTCTTAAATCCACTTTATCAAAGTAATGCTTTCTTAAAGCTAAATAACGAAAAACAGCTAAAATCTTAATTAACTATTCAATTTACATGACCTAATTTTCCCCCCAAAAGCCAATAATTTTATTCATTTCTACCTTCACTTATTTTTATGGTGTAATCTCAAACCTTTCTAAATGTCCAACATCAAGATCTAACTCGCTTTCTGTAACAGGAAGCAAATTTCTTCCTTAAAAGGCAATGTGACTACAGATGATACTGGGATGACTAGGGAAATGTGAATATAAACTGCATATTGGATACTACTATTGTGTCAATGTTAAATTTGAATGTGATCATGGAATTGCAGGTATGTAGGAGAATGATCTTATTTTTAAGAGACATATGCAGCGGGATGATGATAAATGTTTCACAACTGGCTCTCCAAATGAAAAAAAGCTGGCTTTGTAGCAATGTCAACTTCCACTGCTGATTTTAAGCAACCAACCTGATGCAGAATTAGGAAGAAAAGTACAAAATCAGCTTTCACATGCTGATACCAGCCAGATCCATGTACACAGGGTTAAATGTCACGATGTCTGCAACTCTCAACTCATAAAAACAAAAAATAAAAAACAAAAGAAACCCCTGTCTGTCTGTCTGATCTACCTATCTACCTACTGAGAGAGAAAACAAAAGTGGTAAAATGTTCACAAGCTATGAAAAGGTATTTAGAATGTTACTTGTATGATTCCAACTTTTCCATGGGTTTGAAATTTTAAAAAATTAGGTGTAAATTAAATTATAGAGCAAACAAAATAGGCAGGTTTAAAGAAATCCTTATGGCTAATTCTTTTATAAAAAAAAATCATAATTTCATCAAGTATACCAAATATGACAGAGCTTTAAAGTTATTTTTTTAAGACCAGACCTCAAAAACAAAAAGCAATTTGCCAATATTAATGCTAAAATTACACATTCTCTTACTATTATAAATTTAAGTAGAAATGGCCTACCAGACACTGTGACAAACCATGATTTCCTAGATGTCAGAATAAAGTTTTATAAATGGCCTGATTTCGGATATTGATACCAAATTTTAATTCTATTCAAGAATATATAAGTTTGGTAAGTGGGAAAATAAAAAATGGAAACTTTATATTAATTTAAAATGTTAATCCCCAACTATAAATTGGTTCTGCTTCCAAAAGGGATAAGATTTTAAATTGAAATAATGATCATACTTGTAATAAATATTATTATTTATAAATAATGTGAGTTATTACTAGATTCCCAGGCTAACCTACCAAAGTTTCTTAACCTAGAATGGTCATTACTTGCAGTGTTATGGAACTAGTCTAAATTCTGCTAAATTCACGATAGCAGAGAGGCCATGCTCCAAGCGCTGAATCAATCCTAAGTAATATTCTGAAATAAAGAAAAAAGCAATTTGGGGCACGATCTCACCATTCTTATATTTTCCATCAACCTCCTTCGTGTCCACCCATGCCCCAATCTCTTTGCCCTAGTCCTGCTCTAAATGCTCATTATGGTATGTCATCACCCAGAAATCGCTGGTGTGCTCCAATTACCTACTTTCTCTTTCCCATTACATGTGCATTACAAATATATAGTTCAATGCTGGTTTTGAGTTCCTTTGGTTAAATATTGTGGAATACAAGTTTCAGAGTGACAAGGCAAAGGTCTGTTGATCTCTTATGCCCATTTTGACTAGCCTTCACAACAGAGCCCTCATTTTCTCAGTGCAGCTGATCCAAGTTGTATATCCTTGGAAGTAAAACACTCACCCATCCCTACCCTACACCAGGCATATGCTGGGTGCTAAACCATAGGTTCTCAGTTCATCTTTCCCACAATCCTTAAGGTTGATGATGTTAAGACAAAAAGAACTAAAGTATGTAATTTGCTCAAGGTCATTTGGCTGGTAAGTGCTAAAGTTAGACTCTCTAAGTCTGACCGTAAAGCCTTAGGGTGTTAACTCTTTCTGTATTTTAGCATGCTACTAAGAAAGACACCTTATTTTATACCTAATATTATAACAAAATATGGCCATCATTTCAATAGTCCTCAAAAATGTATAAGTAAATATACATTTATTAATCTAAATGAATTTCTAGTTGGTATGTCAGGACAACAAAGGAAAACTTTAAAAATAATAAAAATCAGACACTTTGTGAATGGATATTTTTAGACAGAGTGGCCTCAACTAAGATGCAGCTGGCTGTGCTTGGGAGCATCTGGCCCTCTGCTCGTCTGTATAAACATTCCTGCCCATAGGGTAACCTAGTCAACATATACACAGCACTTCACAGCTAACAAAGTTCTCTGACACATTATCTCACCTGAAGCTCTACCAAAACACTTCAAGCCCTGCACATTTCACAGACAAGAAAACAGGTTTGGGACTTAAGTCATAAAACCTGTAAGTCACAAAATGGGTCCCAAACCTAAACTCGAAATCCTTTCAGTCTTTTGCTTTTTAACCTATCCTACCTTCTTGTCTTCATAAACCTAAAGTTCTCCAACCAATTTAACCCATCTCCCACTCCCTCTCTCATAAACAGCAACAGGAACAAATCCAGTATGGTGGATGGAGAGCAAATGTTTGTGTGTGGTTCCTTTGTTAATCAGATGTATATAAACTGGGGGAACACCTACACCAAACAGTTTTTGCCTACTCCTTAGTTATTTTATATCATTTTAATTCAATTCAGTGAGATTTAATCAATTCTAAAATATAACTTTCCTTTAAGTAAATTATAGACAAGTATAGTTTATATCTAATTTTTTAATTGGGTATAAAGTTGTGGTATTAGCCAGCAGTCAATAATTCAAACAAATCCATTAACTGGCAGAGTTTCAGTTGGTGTCAGTAAAACAATCAACGATTGCTAACCATCTGCTTCTACTCCTATTTAATCCACAAACACTGAGACATACTTGTCATTCATTCTTTCAACAAATATATATTAAGTACCTCCTATGTACCTACAATGCATCTACCATGTATCTGCTAGGTGATGGGAATGCAGCTGTAAACAAGAAACAAGGTTCCTACTCTTACAGAAATTAAAAGTCTAGTTATGGAGACAGACAATGAACAAAAGGAGAAAAATTACAAGGTGCAGTATAATAGGTATCAAGGAAACAAGATTGCTGAGACACAATAGCAAAGGACATCTAATTTAATAAATAATAACAGCAGCTAACATTATTTGAGCACTTTAAACATGGTAGTCAGAGAAAATCTCCCTGAAAAGTAGCATTTAAACCAAGATCAGCAGAATGGCAAGGAGTTACCAAAGTGATGGCTGGAGAGAAAAGCTTTTAGGCTGAAGTAATGCATATAAGGCCCTGAGTGGTAACCAAAAACCTAAAAGGTGGCCAGAGACTAAGCATGGTCAAAAGGAGAAGAAATGGAAAAGGCCTTATTGTAGTTTTACTGGATGAGTATCTTTCATGTGTTTATGAAAGTATGAGAAAACTCAACTCAGATTATTGCTAGGTATCTCTGGTATTGCACATGGATTACTGTCCAATAGTTTTTACTAACTACTGATATTTTACCCAGTCCATCCTGTTTCAGTTTAGTAAGAAAGTCAGATGTGATCAAGGAAATATTCATATTTTTCACCCATTGGAGCAAAAACAGAATTAATTACTAACAAATTGATTTTGGTTTACATACTAAGAAATAGTTTCTAGGTACTACAATTTTGATTTTTATTACAAAAAACAGTGTTAAGTTATTCTAAGTTTATATTCTCTCAGTTTTTAAAATTCTCAGTTTCAAACAAAGGGAAAACATTAGCATAATTAGTTACAAAGTTGAAAAGGGCAAAAAAAATAAATATAAATGTTCTTCGTTTAACAACTAATTTTTTCCAGACTAGTTCACAATGCAGAATGATCAGGCCCCATAGGTTTCTTCACTTTTTGAAAAGAAAATTGACTTTTTAGTTACCCTCTCCCTATGTATACATTAGTCTCTCAATTTGCCTTCCAATTATCTTTTTTCTCTTCCTTCGAATGACAGTGTTCCATCCACTGAAATAATTTCCTTCTTACTGGATGACAGGCAAAAACATAGACCAGGAACCTCTATGTCAATCCCTTTCGTATATAAATCTCAGAAGTTGTATCAAGCCAGTAATTATTTGACAGCTCCTGATGTGTCAAGGCCTATCAACGTAAATGGATAACAGATCAACAGTAGCTGGTTTCTGACTTGAGATAACAGTGACTATACAAAACATGTACAGCTGAATTATCCCTTTTGTCCTCCTAGCTTTTCCTAAGTGACTGATTTCTTAATTTAGAATATGTCCAAAAAAATAGCAGTTCACATTTGAATGTTTATTCTGTACCAGCCACTATCCAAGCACATTACATACTTTAACTTATTTAATCCTCAAAATAACCCTAAGGCAAGGTACTATTACTTCCCCCATTGTAAAAATGAAGAAGCTGTGAAACAGAGAAGATAAGCAGCTTTCCAAGATCATAATACTTACCAAATCGGTTTTGAGTTTTCCTAGAGCTTATTTTTAAACCAGTTTGGTCCCAATATTTTATAATATTTTAACAAAACTTACTGTTACCAATCAGAGAGTTAAAAGCATGTACTTGAGCTGACATCAAATCTGGGCTAGCTCTCTTATTAATTGTATAACAATGGAGAAGTTACCAAACTTCTCTCTGTGACTCAGTTTCATTTATCTACAAAATGGAGATGACAACAGCATCTACTTCTTGAGCAACTGTGAAGATTAAATGAGTTATATATGCAAATTACTCGGAAAAGTGCCTAGCACATAGTATGTACAAGTATTAGCTGTTATTACTAACATCATCACCTCCACCTGCAAATTTAGCAAAAGTCTGCTCTATTTAGTCAACATTTCATTTCTGCCAATATCTGTCATTTCTATTATTTGATTTACATTGGCTAACAATGAACTATTCTTAACTAGTAAGCAATGCAGCTAATTCCCTTCCTCTATTTTTCTAGTCCTTACCATTTCTTTCTTCCTACTTCAGTTGCCCAGGAAGGAATTGTTTGAGGTTAACAGGGTTGCGTTAAATGATAGGTTAGTTCAAAAGCCACTGCAATAATAAGGCTAAAGCCTAAATTAGTTAATGTAATCAGAAAGGGGGTGTCTTAAGTCTGTTCAAACTGCTATAACAAAATATCATAAACTAGGTGGCTTACAAAAAATTTATTTCTCATAGTTCTGGAGGCTGGGAAGTCCAAGATCAAGGTGCCAGAAGATCTGGTGTCTGATAAGAGCTGGCTTCCTCACAGATGGCTGCCTTTTCACTCTAACTTCAGATGGTGGAAGGGATGAGGGAGCTTTCTTGGGCCTCTTTTATAAGGGCACTAATGTCATTCATGAGGGATCCCCCCTCATGACCTCATCACCTCCTAGAGGCTCCACTTCCTACTACCATCACCTGGGGGTTAGGGTTTCAACATATAAAGTTTTGGAGAGAAACAAACATTTACTCTATAGCAGGGTTTGGAAAAACTAAGATAGCACTGTTTTCCTTTTTAACCTCAAAAAAAAAAAATCAGTTTGATATTTTGCATGTAAAACAGGTTTTGCACAAATAGTTTTTACTTAAGAATCGTAAATGCCCTACAATGTCTTCAAATATGAATTGAAACACAGTATGTTTAAATTAATTTATTGATGACTTATTAGATTTTATAGGCCTTAATCTTTCAGAATAGTTAATAAACTCAGATAACATTCTTAGAAATGTCCGATGAAAAAGCTTTATAACCAAAGCATAAAGCATAGCAAATTTGCATTTATCTTTTAAATTAAAAAGATTTTGATTCTCCTTAGATTGTTGTACAATACCATAAACTTAAGACTTTTAAACTTTGGGAACTTTTAAAATCGAAACATTATTTTGAAACGTTTTTATAAGGAAAAAACACTGCTAGTTCAAAAATAAATAAAATTAAAAATGCTATACATTTATAACATATGTTTTAATTACTTCTCCACGAAGATCACACTTTAGACTTCTCTTGAAACAGTGAACATTCAATACACATCTAGGATCAGGTCCAAACTTTTCATCCTTGAGTACAGGATGGAGTACAGAGCTGACCAGCTCTACTCAGCAAGTAACATCATTGAAAAATCTGTTCCCAGGAAGCTTAGTTCACCCATGTCACCCCTTACATAGAGAAATTAAGCTATAATTGTAATAACAAATGACAATATAATGAAATAAATTACACATATATGGCAAGCATACTTTTGCAGTTTTTATATTTTTCTCAGATAACTATATATTAAAAGCCAATTAAATCTGTTTGAGCCTTAGCAGGTTAAATACTAGAATATAAAACAAAACAGTGAGTGCTAGGTTATTGTACTTTGAATTATTTCCTTACCTGAGTTGAATATATTTTGTAACTGACCAACATACAAGGATCTGTAATGTCTTGTTTAATTATGATCACAGTTATCAATTTATATCTACTATGTGCCAAATACTGTCATATTTCATTTTAACAACTATGAAAAGTTGGAATTATTTTAAAAAGAACTTGAGACTCTCAGTGATTAAGTAATTTGATGAAGATTACACAGCTTAGCAAGTAATAGAACAAGGATACAAATACAGGTCTGATTCCGAAGCCTGTGCTAAAGACAACATTAAAATGTCATCTGTGGCAGTACTGCTCATGTAATGTTATGAAACTGCTCAAAAATTTAAAAAATATTTACCTCAGACAAAAGTAAAACACTATTAACTACTGTGAAATACAGCCATCATGTTATACTGTTTCAGCTTGATAATCTGAAAGTACAGTAGAAAGCTCTCCTGACTTTCACTTAACCAACAAGCAAGACTGGCCAATGCTTTCCAAACCCTCCATAAAAGCAAACTAACAGACACTAGTAGCTAGTAGGGTACAGCAGGTCCTTGAATAATGTTGTTTGATTATAATGTTGATGAGAAAAAAAAAATCGATTTCCAGACAGCATTTCTGTCTGTGTAGAGTTAGAATGTTCTCCCCATGTCCACAAGAGTTTTCTCTGGTTTCTTCCTACATCCCAAAGATGTGCATGTGAGGCAAATGGCGTGTCTAAATTGTCCCAGTCTGAGTAAGTGTGATGTGCTTGCAATGGAAGGGCATCCTGTTTATTAGGGTGATTTCTGCCTAATGCACTCAGCTGCTGGGAAAGGCTCCAGCTACCTGCGACCCTGAACTGGAATAACTGCATTAGAAAACAATTATCTTCCTTGTTTTTATTACTCTTTCTTAAATGTATACATAGTTCACATTTATCTCAGTGTTTAATATCAGAAATGTTTGAAGTGTTTATTTAGAAGTGTGATCATGTTTTTGTGACCACAAAGATGATGTAGGAACTTAACTCTTGTTTATATCAATTAGCCTATGGTAAAATTGGTTGTTATACTCTGTTTTGCTTAAAGTCACAATTTCCATGATGGTATTTGTGAAGACTCACTATATTTTTTAGTTGCCTGAACACTTTTAGTTCTACTAATTGAGTTGTACATGTAAGTAGTATCCGGTGTTTGTTCCCAAACCAGTTTATGCCACTCAATAACAACTAATTTATTTAAATATTATATAAACCAATGAAATGAGTACAAAAAAAGTTATTTCTATGAAAACTATTTTGAATGCATTGGAAAAAGCATATTTCGCTAAACATATATTCCCTCTCACCCCCAAACAAATTCCTGTAGACCATGTATATACAAGACACCTCTAAAATTGTGTGAAACATTAAATAATAATTTTTAAAACTTTAAATGATTCCATCCTCAGAATCCTATGACAGTCTTTTTCACTTTAAAGAAATCAAAACTAGAAATCTTAGGTGTATATTATTGGTGTGGTTTATACAAAAAAGATCATATCTAACTGAAAAACAGACTCCATTTCACCCCCCAAAAAGAGCCTTGATCTTACACCAAAAGACAAGTGAGATAATTAAGGCTGTTATTTTTTATAATTTCTCACTTAAATTCACTTTTTCAACTAGTCAACCATTATACCCAATCACATAGGATAAGAGACTTCTATTGTACTTATGTGATAGCTCACTAAGCAAGCATCTCAAAGTTTCTACACTAGCATTTATACACTTTACTCAGATTCTGAAGGGAATAGCTGAAGGGTTCTCCTATATATTCTCATGTCATAAAGAACTCAGTGTCAGGCACGGTTATCTAGTTCTCTAGCCTAGAGACTAAAAGTGGTAAAATTAAAAGGAGGCAAAAATAAGCATATTAGCAAGACTGTCGACAGCATGGGAATTTAAAAAATCAAATCAAAAAAATACATATTAGCTGAAGAAGTTTAAGGTAGAGGCAAAAAAAAAAAATCTTAGAAATTTAACTATCTCTTTAGGACATTTCTAGATCATGACAGAGTACAAAGTTGAAAATCGTAATAATGCCCCTTTTTCATTAAGTGAAGATTAAACTACACTGATTCCATACATCCTTTATTTTTTAAAAGGGCAAGGAAACATTACTATTTTAGAGCTCTGTCCACATATCATGATTATAATTGAAAATATTTTTGGCATTTAAAGTGTCAATTATCCAGAATATTCACTCATGTAGAACAGTTTCTTAGACACCAATGTAGAAAAAAATGAAGTATTACTGTCCTCTAGCAAAGTGTAGCCCATAACTGTGCCTTTCCAACTTTCAGGTCAAGAAATCAATTCAATGGGTGGGGATACCAATTTTTAAAAACAGAAACAGAACAGTAAACACAAGACCATATTGCACATTGCAAGGGTAAGTTTGTTTTGTGAAAGTTTATTACAGTGTTTCTATACTATTTTGCAAAGTAAAAGATATTACTTACTCTGGATCTGGTCAAAAGAAAGCCATGGGCCTAAGGACTCATATTATTACCATGAAATATAATTACAATAGTAAACTTGCCATACTATCATTTTTACATCATAAATTAAAGAAAGATACAATTTTAAAGGAGAAAAAGTCACTTCTTTAGGAGTCTTGATGAATAAATTTATTTTTTCTAATTTATGTAAGTGTATAACTAACATGTTATTGTGGTTAGTACTAGCTTTGGCTAAAACAGAGATTGTGTGCAAATATTTTTAAACTGTTTACGACCAACAGGGAAAAAAAAACCAACCCAAAACAAATAGCAACTTTGATTTTATTTGCTTGTTGATTCTGAGATGCAATTACTGACCTTAGTGCCATTTTCCCAAAGTTACTGATATAATCTAAAAAAACTAAATAAACTTGGCATTCTACATAACTTTGCTTAGTAGCAATATACTTGCTAATACTTATGCATAAATAGCTGATTTTAAGAAACAGCCAAACACTTGAAATTAATTTAAGCCACTATATTAAATATGGCTTTCTCCACTTCTTTCTAGTGCATTTTAAAGAACACTAGTACCAAAGATGTATTTTAACTAGAAAAGAAAATTTGTCTTTCTAATCCACTTTGGAAAAAACATATGGAAAAAAAATAACCAGTTTAATATAGCTTTATGAGTACCTAATTCATATGAGGATAAATTAACATTTCTACTCCCAAAGTCTCAGATTTTGAAGGAACTCTGTCATCTAGTCCAATTCTTTACAATAATCTGCTTCCTACAATCTTCCTTGTAAACAAATCTCCATCTGATTGAAAAGCCTTCACTCTACACTATTACTATATTAAAATCTCATCTTGGCCATGCCATTATTCAAAAGAAAATTGATAAATGAGTTTTCAATTCCTTTGAAGTCTTTAAAAAACACAGGACTTATTCTCATAAGTCCTAAAAATACGGGTTTGGAAAGGAAATAACACATTTATTTATCACGAGGGATTCCAACAGCCCTAACTGTCTATATATTGATATATTGAATAAGGCCCTGGAGTATTTTGCAAAGATTTAGAGTTTGCCTAAAGCACAGAAAGTCAGCTAATGAAAGCGATACTAACAGTAAAATAATATTTGTCAACTCAAACAATCTTAAATTGTGTCAACTTACCAAGTTCAAATTCTTAAGCTGAAAAAGATTGTAAACATCTTTAAAATTGAAGTCAGACTGACTTTACTTAAAAATGAGTAATGTAACTTTAAAATACCAAGTACAGTGGCAACAGATGCAAGTACTGTTTTTGACAATTTCATTTTGAGTTACACTGGAATCTCTTGAAACTACTCTTTCACAGTATTAAAGAATATCCTCCCATCTAGATCCTCTCTCTTCCATGTACCCTTCTCAACCTTACCAGCTGGAATCTGTAACAGAAACAAGTAATCATGTGTAATACACAAAGAACTGATCTTGCCACAGAATGAGGTTAACGCTTCTAAAATGGGGAACAGGGAAAAAAAAAAACAAAACCTACTTAAATAAATCATTTACCTCGGTCTGGCTTCATTTTCACATTCAATTTCCACCCAGAGTGCTGTGAAATACACGTGTGGGTTCTTTCAACAGGCTCGCCGCTGATTCTGTGGCTACTGCAGTTTGCAAAATGCTAAAAGAGACCAAAATAAAATTAATCAGGTCCTGCTCTTACACGTAGACCTTGCAAGAAAACTACTGTTAACAGTTAGGCCTCTTCCTGGCACTAGTTGAAGTGACAGCACCATCAGCAGGTTTGAAAAAAACAAAACTCTTTCTGCATCGTCTCCCCCCATCTCCTCCAGACAGAGCACCCCTTTTCCCCGCCCCAGTGCTCTCCAGGCCAAAGTGTCCTTCTTTGACACAGTGTCTCTGAACCAAAAGGAAGATCTATTTATAACCTGGAGGTACAGGCAAGGAAAAAAAAAATCAAGCAACACAAGCTAACTAACCCCTTTGTAAAAAACGCCGCTGGAAACAGTGGCACCTCTGCAGTGGCTGGTATAGAAATTCTCCGACTTGGTGCCTGGGCGCAGGAAACTCTTCAAGACCCCCTGGCGCCTCCCCAAGTGCTCCGCGCACCCCGCGGGGCCTCACCTGTGTAATTACCCTTTGGCTAGCCTTCCCACCGCAACCGCAGCCAAGTTTACACAATAAGAGGGTCAGAAAGCAACGCGAGTCATCTCCTCGCGCCCAGCCCCCAGCCCGAACGGGCAGTCCAGAATCGCCCCCTACCACCCCTATCTCTGAGCGGCCAGGCCAGAGGTCGACCCCGGGGAGGGGTTCACGGATGGGCGCTCGTCCCTGGTCTGCGCAGCCAGCCCGCTGCGGGCCCCTTCCGTCCCGCGCGGCCCGGGACTTCCTTCAGCCCCGCCGCACCGATTGCCGCGCCTGCCCCTCTCCCCGCCGGAGAGTTGTTTTCATGGCTCCCTCAGCCGACCTCTGCTGCCTAACTCGCTCTCCTCTCCGGTCCCGATCCCTCCTCCTCTTGGCACTTCTCTCGGCGGCTCGCCCGGCGACTCACATCACACTCCCACCTCAGACCCAAGGCTCCGAGAGGCGCAGGGCCGGCTAGAGCGGAGTGTGGCGCGCAGCGCCCCCCGGGGCTGCGTCAGGGGACCATGGGGGCCCGACACCACAAGCCCGACACGGCTCCTCCGCGCCCCTGTGGCCATCCACCCCCGCCTCAGCTGCAGCCTCGCTCCGCTCCCAGCGCTCAGCCCCTCGCCCCGCCCGACTCGCACCCGAGCCCCGCGGCCCCCGGCCGGCTCGCCTGCCCTGCGCCTCTGCCAGCTCCTCGCCCGCCCGCTGTCTCTAGCTCTGGCGCCCCAGCTCCCGGTCCCCCTCGCTTGCCCAGTTCTTTCTCTGCTGTTTGCCCTGTCAAAACACTGCCCGGATCACGTGTCCTAACAACAGCCAACCCACCACTCGTCACTTCCTCCCCGGCGGCCTCCGCGGCGGGCGCCCGGTTGTTATGGCAACGCCCCGCGCGCCCGGGGGCGCTAGCTGGGGGGCCTGGGTTTCCGAGCAAGTGCCGGTGGTCTGCGAGGGTACGGGGGATGGCGGCTGCGTGCGGACGGCGGAGCCTGGGAGGCCCGAGAGGCGCGGGACGCTCGGGTCGCGCTCTGCTCTTGCTTGCGCTCTGAGCCGGCTGCGGCGCGTCTGCGACCAGGAATCTGAGCTGCGCTATTAGAGCACAGGGTAACTGGGGAGATGTCATCCGAGGGCCTGCCCCAGACGTGAAGGATAATTATAGTCTCCTCCTCCACACGGGATGCTGGCGCAGAGTTGTGACCGAGCCCCAAGTGGATTGCAGAGCACAGTGGAACCGGGTCTAACGCGGTTGGGGCAGAATAGGCTGCCATGCGCGTCAGGGACTGGGGAGTTTAGGAATAGCCCCTCACCCTATATTTTACCAAATCTCTAGGGATTTTAGTAGGATTCAGAACCCAAGCTCCAGAGGCACTCGCTGTGCTAAAAATAACTTTTATAACATCTAAAACACTGACTCATGCCAGGAGGACTTTTGACACGGTGTTATTGTTGAGGAGCTGTAATTTTCTTGTTGTGCTGTAACAATGTGACATTGCATTTCATGTTGTGATGTTGTGTCATCACTCAAACACAAACAGATGACAAGGATCTGCTGTAATTTAAAAAAAAAAAAAAAAAAAGCAATCCTAACAAGCACTGAAGCTATTAGCTACTCATTTTACAGGCAAGGTACATACGAGGTTATGCGCTCAAAATAGGCAAGAAGTACTAAATTTGCCATGCTCTTTGGTTTCTTTAAAAAAAAAAAAGCTTTTTTTTTTTTTTAGAAATAATTTTGCATACAAGAAGCACAACAGGAAGGTATTAGAATAGGTTTAACTTTGGTCTTTGTACCCTTCTGTGGTTTTCAAGGTTTCACAGTGCATGAGCATGTATTACTTTTATATCAGAAAAATTTTTGTAAAGTACAAGAATGGAAATTGCTTTTTTTTTTTTGGGTTTGCCTCAGAACCATCAAATACATAATATTTCTATTGTGGAAAATAGTAATATTTCCTAGGCATGTTGATATGTACTATAAAATTACAGTCACAACTGCAATTATTTGCCTTAACTCTAAGATTGTATCTAATCAAAACAGGACAGAACATACAGGAAGGTAACATTTTATTTTCAAGGAAATGTTCTGGCATTATTAAGGTGAAACTTCTGACAAATGGCAACAGCTCCTTAATCTATGTAATGGCTACAAATGTTAACCACCAGTGGATTTGACTTTGATATTATTGAATACTGTATTATGTAGTTTCTTTTCTGAACTGAAGTTTTCCTTGTTCTCCAATCACTTTTCAATTAACCTTGGTAATGGGAGACAGAAAGAACAGTTACAGATAATCCAAAATCCTAAATTTAGCACAACAGCTGGGACCAGATAACAGCTATTGTAAAAGGCTTACTGGGTGAACACAGCAGCAAGATATGTGATTTAGTTCCTCGTCCTCTGCTTAATCTATAAAAGACCTAAAAAATGTTGAGAATAGAAGCTGAGGATATTGGATAATGTGAAACACAAACTAAAGAATTCTCTTTTAAATAATTAACAGCACATGGATAAAGATGCTGTGTGAACATTTGTCAGACTACCTTGAAGCTTTTTATTGAGAATCTTTAGTCTGTTTAAAAATTGGAGATCATTATGGCAGTGGAAAAAATAGAAGAGGTATACTTTGGACTCGTTCATTAACTATTCAAGTAATTGTTTCATTCACTCAACACACTTTTACTGAGCACTCACTATCTTCTAGGCACATGCTGGGCTAGAGAATATAAAAGTCACCCAAAACAGAGTCACTATTCTCATGGAGCTTCCAGTATTGACTACTATAGTTGCATGGCCTTGGTCGTCTCATTCTCTAGCCTTCTTTCACCTTTAAAAATGAGATATTTGGACTCTGACAGTAAATAATCTCTTTCAAATTCTAAAACAATCCCATAATTGCATAAAGCATATCCAGAGTGTTTGGAAATAAGGACCTACCTACAATGCCAACTCTAAGTGTTGATGATAAGTGTGTTTGCACCTTGGGGCACCCAAACAAAACAAACATCTCTGGTTCATACTTGGTGAGGGGTGCTGGTGGGTGAAGCAAGGAAGTCAAAACAGCTGGCAGGACCATACCCTTTTTCCATCTGATTTGTTCTCCATTTTGCTTTCCTCTTATGTTCCAAAGAAGTAATTAACTTCAAAAAAAAAGTTAACTCATCTTCAGCAAAGAGGTAATCCCCTCAACTTTTACAGGCTTTGTTGAAATGGGCAGTATATAACAAAACTGTGTATTTAATGGCAGTTTCTGTAAGTTCTCTTACTAAGGTGATGGGAATAACTGGTTTGATTACTTTGTTAATGCATGACATTTACCATAACCAAGGTCACGGTACCAGTCTAGGCTATGAGAATGAGCGCCAACCAAGAAGGGACTGGTGACTTTTTCTTGTATCTCTAGCACCAAGCAAAGGACCTGGCACAGAGTAGGAGCTCAATGCATGTCAAGCTTTACAATGACCAATAAAATTTTCTTGTACATGCCCATAAACTGTACCTCTAATACCAACTGGCATTTTCTCCCTAGTGGGATAAAGCTAGAGAGTTGGGAGATGAGTGGGTGATCTGTATCCTTCACATACATAATTTTAATTATACTTTTGGTGTTGTCTCATAATAAAAGGAACGTGTTATGATTGAATTGTAAACTCCCCCTCCCCCACCGCCGTAATGATATGTTAAAGTCCTAACCCCTGTACCTGTGGATGTGACCTGATTTGAAAATAGGATCTTTGCAGATATAATAAAATTAAAATGAAGTCATGCTGGGTTGAGATGGGCCCTAAATCCAATTACTAGTGTTCTTATAAAGTGAGAGAGATTTGAAGATAGAGGAGACATGGGGATGATGGTTATGTAACAAGGAACAGACTGGAATGATGATGCTGCAAGCCTAAGAATGCAAAAGATTGCCGCGAGCCACCAGAATCTAGTTAAGAGGCAAGTAAAGACTTTCCCCCAGAGACTTCAGAGGGAGGGGTGGGCTCTGCTGATATCTTGATTTTGTTCTTTTTGCCTTCGGAACTGTGAGAGAATAAATTTCTGTTGTTTTCAGCCACTCAATTTTGTTGTATTTTGTTACTGTCGCCCTAGGAAACTAATATAGAACTCTAACAAAAAAGACTACCATAATTTTTTCTTGGCCTATAAATTGAGTTGGCTGTTCCAGGTTCTAAATGGTCATCAAACCGTGGAGATCTTTAATTCTGTAAAAAATACAGTAAATCAGCTGAAAATGTGAAGAAAATCTCTCAAGTGTCATAAGGAAAGCCTTATGACCTACAGCTAAGGAATGATTGTGAATAAGTGGTTGAAAATCATCAAATGAAAATACACTATCTTAAATATAGTGATTGGTAGATCTGTTTCATCATAAAGTATTGTGGAAATAAAGAATAGTACAATTAATTAGAATGTACAGATAAATCTAGTCTTGCAAGGTAAAAAAAAAAAACAAAACTAAACTGTACTTTTAGTTCTTGAAGCAACGAAATGAAAGGCAAGCTATCTTTTCCACAGCAAAATTGTTTCCAATGGTTCACTTAAATTCATTGCAGTTCACTTTTTTCTAAGAGAGAAAGACTGTGGAGTCATTACTCAGGTATTGGTGCATGTAAACAACCCTCCACCTTCCCTTAAATTGGTTGGCTGGTTTGTCCTTTTTTGAGGCTCCTGTTTGTCTACCTTTTGTAACCACAGGTATAAGGAAGTGAAAAATGATTCTGGTGGCTACCTGCAGAAGTGACTGTAGTACTAAGAAATACAAAAGTGACTGTAGTACTAAGAAATACAAAAAAAAGCCTGTAAACGTCAAGCCATAGAAACCTTTCATCTAAAGGTCTCTGAGCCATCAAGATTTAAGATCTTTTCAAAAATTAATACTTGCTCATTTTTGTGACAGTAATTGTGCTCAGCATTTCACATATATATTTGATTATAATATTACCCTCTTACCTTGTAGATTAGGAAACTGAGGCTCACAGGGGTGAGTAACTTTCCCAAGGCTACATACAGTTAATAAGTGGAAAGAGCCTGCTTTCTAAATGGACTCATTTTAATTTCCATTACAACATTATAAAGTAGGTTAAGTTATTCCAGAATTTTCAAATGAGGACACTAAGGCTCAGTAACATTGAGAATGGTTGTACATTTAGAATGTATATTGTTTTATATAAATTTAGGCTCAGTGCTTTAAGATACAAGTTCTAAATAGAATGGTTCTTGTTTGTTTATTATTGGTAAACTCCAAAGAACAAATAGTCACACTTAGTTAATAACAGCAGCTTATATTTCTTGAGCACTTAAATAGTAAGCACTATGCTGAGTGCTTTATAGGTATTAGTTCATTTAATCCTCACAACATCCCTATGAGGTATTATTATCCCTATTTTATAACCAAAGAAACAGGAAAGGGGAAGTTAAATAATATGCCTAAGGTCAAACAATTAGCAAGTGGCAGAGTCATGACTGGCACCCAAGAAGCATGGTTGTGGAGCATAAATTATTCATCACTACCCAGTATTGGTCCCATTTAGTTTGGTTTTCCACCAAAACCCTCAACTTTCCTGCTACTGGGATTTTGCCATTTCCCCCACATAATAGCCCTGTAACTCCTATCTAGACTCTTTTGGACTTTCAGGACCCAAAGTCTTACTTCACAATACCTTCTAGAGCCTACACTCAAACCCACCCATCTGTTATTTCTCTGAACACATATTTATGATCTCAAAACCACGTTTTCATTTTACCTTTTCAAAGGCAGAGATGAACTTTGTCTTTCTTGTGTTGAGCGGCACCAGCCTGGGCACAAAGATTCAAATAATTGCTGAAGACCTAAGGCCATTACCGTTTTCTGGAACTGTTCCAGCCAATACAGTAGCCAGTAGTCACATGGCCATTTGAGCACTTAAAATGTGACTAGTGAAAATGAGACACTGAATTTTTTTTTATTAATTTAAATAGAGAAATTATTTTTCTCTTTATGCCTGTTAGAGAATCACGCAGAACTATTTACCTTACCCCAAACACTGAGCTATGTTCAAAACCAGTAATGGGTGGACTTCATTAAACAGTTAAACTCTCCATGATCTGATAGAGACATTAAGTCTATTATAAATCAAGTTACTGATCCTTTAAATCCTTTCATCAAAATATATCAGTTCATTACATTCTAATGAGAATTCTGTGACAGTGCTTTACATGGTAAAAAAAAAAAAAAAATCCATACCATTTAACTTGAAAAGTAGATATAAACAGCAGTGATTTCTGCTTCAAAATGTACATGATAAATTAAATGATGAAATAATTCAGAAAAAAATTTTGAGTTTTATCCTTCAAAAACATTTATAAGAGGAATCTTTTCTCGGGTTATTTATGTTGTTACCGGGCACATTCAGAGTGGCATGGCTGTAGACTTTAGATTTTTAAGAAAGAAAGAAAAGGTTTAAAGGACTGCACAAAAATACTGCAGAAAATCCTCAACTCCTTTTCACAAATGGGAATACTCATAATTAAAACTAAATTCTTCGCATGTCCCAGATAGAGCTTGATAAAGTAATCTGTAATAATTTTTAATAAATCAAATTTCTGCTGCTTCTATCAGACTCCAAGAGCTCAATGTAGCATAAAGAGAATTCTAAAAGTGATTCCTTTATTTGCCTGGTGTGTATATCTCAATAATTTCATAATACCATCATGCTTCAGAGAAAACGGAACATTACCTACCTTTTAATTCCAAATTGCTCAGGCAAAATTCTGTACTCAATATAAATGGTCTTTAGTTGCAAAATGTCATTTCTGTCTAAAGTAAGTTTAATTCGGTTCAGCACTCATTGAACTTCGTATGCCAAATTCATTGCTGGGCCCTAGAGAGACAGAGACCAGAAAAGCCAGTGCCCTCAAAATATTATTAATCTAAAAGGATATAGCCATGTAACTAAATAACTACAATTTAGTTTGATAAAGCAAAAAAATCGTGCATAAAGAAAATAAGTGACACGAAGAAGAAAAAGTTACTTCTCTCTACAAGAGAGAGTTGCTGAAGAAGGAAAGATCATACTAGCTATGTTCTGAAAGATGAAGAGGAGGTCATCAGACAGGCAAATAGTGTGGGACAGAGATAGAGAAAGTTGTTCCTAACAGATGAAACAGCATGTTACTGAGGCATGATAGAACATATTTTATACAAGATGCCATCTTAGAAATTCAGATTCAAGGAAGTTAAATGCAAGTGATAGGTACATTAGACAGACTTTTTTTTGTTTTGTTTTTGTTTTGCTGTTGGCACCAGTTCTCCATCTCTCCCCATATCTCTGCCTTTCTCACGTAACTTGCAGTCTCTCCCAGTAATAGATCAGAATACATTTCCCAGCTCCGTGTTCAGTCACATGACTTGCTTTAACGAACAGAATTGAGGCTGCAGTGACTGTTTTGAGCTATACTTTAAGAGGTCTAGGCTATTTAATCTATTGTACCTCTGCCATTACCATGAAAAACAAATAAATGCCTAGGCTAACTTGCTGGTCTTTAGAAGATTAGCCACCTCAGCTGACTCACAAATAAACCCAGCTTTGATTAGTAGAACCACCACAGCCAACACATACAGCCAGGAGTATAAATTGTAGTTTTAAGTCACTACTTTTTGAAATGGTTTGTTATGCAGCATTATTGCAGCAGTAGCAAACTGATTCAGCCATACCAATAAACAAACAAACAAACAAACAAATTTATTTATTTATTTATTTATTTTTACAGCAGAAAAGAATAGCTTTATTAGAAGGGAAAGTAAAGCAACAGTACACTTCCAGATGTATAAACAGGCCCACAAGAGAAGAGTGGCTCAGAGGCTCAAAGGTTCAAGGGTCTAAAGAATTTTAATAAATAGATAATTAAGTTATTTCAGAAATATGGCTTCAGCAGTAAAGTGGAAGACAGAAATGGAAAGAGGATGGTGGTGGCGAAGAAGCTATTCCAATGGTCCAACCCCAAGAATATGCAGATCTGAACTAAGGCAATGGCAGTGGGAATAGAGTAGAGAAAATAGACTGGACAGAGTTTTAGAAGACAGAATTGATAGAACTTGGGCAATGATTGGCTGTAGGCAAAGATAGATGGCAACATTCCTGCCCCCATCACTGCGCCCCACTCTGGGTTGACATAGTTGTGGATCACCATATACTTGTAGGTAGGAAATAAAAGAGAAAGATCAGATAGGCCACTGAGGGCTGGGTTAGGGTGAGAAACAGGGGTATAAAATATTCAGTTTTAGACACATTAAGTTTGAAAAACCTATAAGCATCTAGACAGACATTACGAAGGCAGAAAAAGATTCTGCTCTGGAGCTTGGAGGTGAGGCCCATCCAGACATATATTATTCAGGAACCATTAGCATACATTTGGTGGTTACTCCATGGGAGAGGTTGAAAATATCCTTGGATACAAGAAAGAAATGTGCTCAGCAATGCTGGCTGTTGCAGA
Source organism: Eidolon dupreanum (assembly GCA_028627145.1). Lineage (NCBI taxonomy): Eukaryota > Metazoa > Chordata > Mammalia > Chiroptera > Pteropodidae > Eidolon > Eidolon dupreanum. Next base: position 46,820,489 of record CM053509.1, on the reverse strand, counting down.
GAAGTCAAATGAGGTAAAGACTGAGAAATATTCTTTTGATTTGGCAATCATTTCACACATTAAAGAAGGAAAAATTTTGAAATTCTTACAAGGGACAGTGGTAGCCTGGGCCCAAGTGAATTCATTGTGTATTCAGAAAAAAAAAAACCACTATTGGGAAATTTACAGTATCATTTCTTTGAATCCAATCACTACTTCACACCAGATCAGTGTGGCATAATTTTGAGAATAGTCGATTTACCTGGAGCACGTATTTTGAGAATTCAACATCATTTGTACTATATCCCAGAAAGACCATTATCCATGATCTCATGAAGTGTTCTAGCTAAATCCAACATGTAGAGATTTCACGGAAATTGTTTTTCTGAGGGTAATGTACTTCAGAAATATTTTCTGATTTATAGGAATGTCACACATGAAAAAAATAAAAAACCCTCTCCAGCTCTTATTCATAAGTGCCTATGTGTTGAATTTCTCTTTAGTGTGCTATATACATGACGTTTTCCTCTCAGTAAATTATGGCTCATTTCTGGCTCTTCATCACGATACAGAATGAGGATTCTAGGAAACATGCCTGGAGGTGGAAGGCTTGTCTAGCAAATGAAATCTGCACAGCAAATGCTGTGGCAACATGGATATGAAATAAAACCAGTATGGCTGTTTGGTTTGTTCGATACTGATACAGGACAGACCCCAGTTATTGCTTTTAACAGTGAGGTAATACTAGGCCATGCAAGGTGCCTCATTTGTAGTCCCCTTTTTGCCATGTGACCTTACTCCCCTGGCCACAAGTGATTGAACTAAGGATCAATATCCAACCTAAAGGCAACCCTCTATAGGCCAGCAAGCTTTTAAGCCAAGGGGCACCGTGAGCGTACCGTGAGCACCCTGGAGGAGATGCCTGGCCTTCAGAGATCCAGTTCTTAAGGGGAAATGGATGGTCAGGAGTAGAAAGTGGCAGGAGGGCGAGGAGAATAAAAAAGAGGGGAAAATAAAATGTTATAATGCATAATTGAATTAGATTCCCTACAATGTCAATTAATTATTCAATCTATAACATACATTGATTATCTGGCATTAGGAATTTAGAGGTGACCATGATTGGCATGACTCCCGCCTGTGTGGTGCTATGCTCTAGCCTGGAACACTTATATTACTTGGGTCTTAATATGTACTATACGGACAAACGTAAACTTAATGTGTCTCAGAAGCTTGTGATCTACAATTGTTTTCTTTTGTTTTAAATATTCATGGTTTTCCAAATACATTATATTGATAAGGGCATAGCATTAAAATCGTGTCAATACTTTAAGGATACCTACATTTATATCAAAATAAGGTTTAGTTCAGAGCTTTCTAAGAGTTACCTCATCTGAAATAAAGCAAACAACAGGACTGACCAAATTATAAACTATTAACTAGAATGTAGTCCCTGAGTAGAGCAAGAAACAAAGTAACAAGATGAGGCTTGCAGAAATCAATGGTAGAAGAGAATAAACTGATGACATTTATATGCCAGTATTTTGCAATAATGGTTATATGTCACCTATTAATGAAAGTGAGTCCTGAAATAGAAGGCTGAACATTTTTCTTTGTCCTAAGTAAAAGATAAACTGAAAATTAATGGCATGCCTTGCCCAAGATAACAAGGTTGAAAATAAAGATATAGGTGATTCATTAAACTAGATGGAAGAAAAATGGAGAAGATGGAATCTGGTGCTTGGTGAAATTGAAATGTCAAGTAATTGACATTGATGCACCCTGCTGGTAACTCAATAGTCAAGTAAAAAATTTTAATGCTATATTTCTTAGACCTAGTAAAATTAAGAGTGAATGTCTTTCTCAGGAGATAAGATGGTCCAGTGAGAGTAGAGAGTTGGGGGAACACTGTTAAGCTCTTCAGAGTTTCTCAGACTCTTGTTGTTTTACTTGTCGCTTCAAGGGACTGAAATACTCATTATATTCTACCATTCAATTTTTTCTAGGCTTTCCTTCCAAAATACCCAAATCCTTAAACACCTGGATGTCTAGTTGCTATATGAGACTTAGTCTTGTTGCTATTGTACTGCTATAGAAATTATTTCTCTTTGTCTTCAGTTCAATAGCTTACAGTTTAAATGTCTGCAGCTCTCTAAGCAGAGAACACAGACAACATTAGAAATAGAGAAATGTAATTATAGCTACAGAAGAAATTTTTAATTATGACAAAATTTTATTTGCATAATTTTATAAGAGCAAATTTGAGAATGAAATGAAGTGGATAATCTTATGGAAATTATTAACCACAAAATGGAACCAAGAATAGATAGAGAACTTGACTAGACCAACCATCATTTAAAAAATGGAAGTTAGTCAAAAATCTACTCCTCCGAAAAGATACAAGGTGCAGAGGAGTTTATGAGAGACTTCTACCAAACAAAGAACAGATAATTCCTCTGTTATGTAAACTGTCCAGAGGAAAGAAAAGGATAAAAAGTGCCTGATTTTATTTTGAGACAAAGGTAATTCTGATAACAAACTAAAATGAAAAGTACTTACTGCTCCCAATAAACCACAAGAAACAAATTTCATTTATAAACAAAGAAGCAAAAATCCCAAATACAGTAATACTGCACAGAATTTGGCAATTTATCAAAGGAATTATATTATGACCAAGATCATTTATTCTGTGTATACAGGACTGCTTCGATGTTATCAAGTCTATTAATACAAATCACCATACTATCTATCTAATTAAAGGAAATAAAAATCAAATGATCATCTTTTGCTGAAAAATACACTTGATGAAATTTAATACCACTCCTATTAAAATGACGTAGAGAGCAAAAACAAGAGGAAAACTTCTTTGCAGAGAATTTACCACAATCTTATAGCAAGCATCATACCTAATAGTGAAACAGTCAAAGCAAGCATTCTCATGAGATAAGTATACCTACTTCAACCACTACTATTTGCTATTATATTTGAAGTTTTAATCAACACACTAAACAGGAAAAGAGCCATAAGATATAAGTAAATGGAAAGGCTGAGATAAAACTATGTCAGAGGTTATGGTTAAACTAGCAGAACTAATAAGGGAATTCAGTAGTATGGTCCAATATATGATCAATGTTTGAAAAATTAATAGTCTAATACTCCAATGATAAGTAGTTAAGGGAAAAGATATCCATTCATAGTTGCAACAAAGCCATTACATCATTTAGAAATAAATCTAATGAAAAATGTGAAAGACTTATATGAAAAAAATAATGACATTAAAGAAGCTCTAAATAACTTGGAAGAAAGACTATATTCCTGGATAGGAAAACTCAGGGTTTTAAAGACAAGATTTCTCAGTCTATAAATTCAATGCAACTTCATTCGAAATCTCCAAAGTAATTTTTAATAGAAGTTGACAAGTCCATTACAAAAGTTTACGTGAAACACTAAAATTACACTTAACACAGTGAAATGCTTATACTAAGAGCATGTGAAAACTATTGCTAATTTATGGAATCACCTCTTCAAGACTTGCTTCTCAAGCACACAGAAAATATATTAATTGAGGGGAATGGCAGATATGAGTGCCTGAACTATTTAAATCCTTCTCTTCTCTCTCACACCTAGATCTCCATTTTTTTTTGTTGTTGTTGTTGTTTAACTCTGAGTTAAGCACACTACATAATGTGATTACTTCACGTTTTGATATATTTCCTTCAAATGCACAATCTGGAATTTTGCAACTTTTCATATAAGTCTCTTTGCATTTCATACTTAGGCCTCCAACTGAATTCATTTTAATATGTGATTGCTTAGAATTAAAGCACATAGTTACCATTTCTTCTTTGAGATTGAAGAAGCCATAGAAATTTGACCTGATGCTTTTGTGTTAGGTCAGCTAGAAAATACAAAACACAAACTGCATTTTGCTGAAACAAAACATTTGTAACACACACAAATCCCCAGTTTTACAATAGCGCTATTGCCAAAATTAGAAAAATCATTACACATGTCCTTAAAATGTAATTTAAAAATATATTTTGTCTAACCAATTTTCCTGGATCGCCATACTTTTTCATTTTTAAATTTAATAATTACTGTACGTTTTCTGATAGCAAAAGAAATAAAGAATAGTAGAAAGGGCTATCACCTCTTCTGTGACTACTTTTTAAACACTAGTTCCCCTCACCAAATTTATGTTTTCTTCTTTCATCAGTGTACAAGTACTCTCTGAACAAGCCGAAGCTTTAACTAACTCCCACATGCTAATTAGCTTCCAAATCTACAATTCTATGCCAAACATCTTTCCCTCTGAACTCCAGACCACCCAGCTATCTACATCTGCCAGGATGACCCACAGATCCTTCCTCAGTATATTAAATCAATAATATTTTCTTTATTCCCTGAAAGCATCTACTCCTCTCCTGCCTTTCCTTTTTTGGAAATGCATCACCATCCCCTATTCATTCATACAATATCTGTTGAGCACCTGCTATGTACCAAACACTGTTCTGGGTTTGGAACTACAGTGACCAAAACAAAGATCTCTGTCCTCATGGAGCTTACATTCTAGTAAGAGGAGATAGACAATAAACTGAATAAGTGGTTTAGTATATAAAAGACAGGAAAAAAATAAAACAGGGTAAGTGGGACATAAGGAGAGGGTAGTTTAAATAGGATTGTCAGGGTAGGCCAAATTTTTGTGATTGGAAGGTTAAGGGAGCAAAGACTTGAAAGATCTGAGCAAAGACTTGAGGGAGTTCAGGGAGTTAGCATGTGGCTATTAAAGGGAAGCCTATTCCAGGCTGAAGGAAGAGTCAGGGGCAAAGGCCCAAGGCAGGAATGTTCCCTTGTATGTATGAGAAGAACAACTGTGGCTGGAACACAGTGAGTAAGGCAGGGCTGGGATGGGATGGGGGTGGAGACAAAAGGAGTTGAGGCCAGAGAGAGGATGGAGGTCCAGATCACATGGGGTCTTAAGGAATATTTTAAAGACTCTGGCCTCAAAGGGGCCAAATTGCAAGACCTTGAGTAAATATGCATTTGCTTCATCATATAATAATTTCATTCTCTATCTCTAAGAGAAATGAGTGCATATGTCCTCTAATATAATTTGTACATTATAGTCATAGTAGCTTTATTAATAATATACAAAAGATGAAGTGACCCAAATGTTCATCAACAGACAGATAAATTGTGATACATTTATATAATGGAACACTACCCATCAATTAAAAAAAGAAATAATTGGCTCTGGCAACAAAATGGAGAAATATCACAGATACTATCTTACGTGAAAGAAGCCAGACAAAAAAGTTCTAGCATATAATTCTTTTATATAAAGCTTAAGAAGAAGCAAAACTAAAAGCTGTTTCTAGAAGTTGGAAAAGAGATTAACCCTTCAGTGGACAGAATGAGAAGTGCACAAGAGAATCTCGTGGGATACAGGAAATTTTCTAGTTTTATCTTGATAGTGGATATCCAGATGTACACATATGTAAAAAAAGAAACTATATGCTTAAGATGAGTATACTTTATGCACTTTTCTATATGTATGTTATTACTCACTAAGTAAAATAAATAAAGTTGGTCAAATCTGCAGAAATGGTAGTGTTTTGGGAAACTGAAACCATGGCAAAACCATTTGGAAATGGTTTTAATATAGTCCAAAACAAACCACCAATTGACCCAATGGAAAGAATAAGAAAGTTTTTCTTGGATGAGTAAAAAGGATAATGAAAATAGAAGTATTTCAAAAGCAAAAGCACACTACACAAATGCACCATATTCACATTAGCATGCCCCAGCCTTGTACCCATAACAACCTGGGTTAAGCCAATGGCTCAGAAATCACTACACACTGTGATAATGTTGGCCTCCTAACCTTTAGTACATTTTTTGTTTTATTTTTTAAAGTTTATTTTTATTGAGATATAATTGACAATGTACAATGGTGTTGATATGATACATTTATATTTTGCAATATTTGGCATAGGGTTAGCTAACACCTCTATCATATTTACTTTCTATTTTCACTCTTCTTTCTCATCTGTGTCTTCACACTAGTAGCACTTAAGACTAAAGAACATTCTTTTTGCAGTCAGGCATGAGTTGGAAAAATGACTTCAAGGGAGATCATTTAGCTAGAGAGAAAGGGACTCACAGGGTATGATCTCCAAGGCTCGACACTCCCACATCCTTGTATGTGTACCCCATCATCCCAGATGGGTCCTCCTAAATGCAAGCCCCAAATCCCTTCAGTCTTGCCTCATGCCTTCCACTGTCTTTAATACTGTCTCTTAATTAGTTTTCTTACCTCAGATGTTCTCTCCACCCCGCAATTCCACTCTCCAACAGCCAGAATAGTTTACCCAAAAAGTAGGTCTGATCATGTCACCCCACTTAAGTGGTTCCTTTTGTTTTGGAATAAAATCCAAACTGTGTGGTGGTAAACAAGGCCTTTTATAATCTGTCCGTGCATATTTCCCTCTCCAGTTTGACCTCAGCAGGCATACTGTGGGAAAGTCACAGATTAGCTTTCAGAGGACCACCATGACCCAGAGTCCTTGGTATGTCTTACTCTTGCCCTCTACTGTAGTATTTGGATTTAGTTTTTGTGAGAATCCAAAGAATACTAGTGACATCAGCAGCAATTCTGTCATTTGCCTTTGTCTCCTAGAATTGTCAGCTCTAAAGTGAGATTTCCAAACCTGAAGTGATTAAACACTAGACATGGGGATTCAAGAACACAGCTCCCTCTTCCTAAATGCTCAAAATATGTATGCGTGTGGCATCAAGTACTTTATTCTCAATGTATAAATCCTTTAGAATCTAAACTTTAGATTTTTAGTATGGAATTAGATTAACCACCAGTGGAAGAAGAAGGTAGATTTCTAGTCCTTTCATAGAAACAACACTTGGTGTTGTTTCTTGGTGGTGATTTGCATGCAAAATTAAAATTTGCTCAGAACAAAAGTATGTTAAACTACAAATCCCTCAAAAGAAATACGAGAGCATGAATAATACATATTAATGTCAGCCGGTAAAGAGCTAAAACCTGGAAATTGCCTACACAGCTCTAGGTTTGTAAGCCTACAATATATAATCTGTAGTGCAAGGGTTTAAAACTAGCATCCAAGAATTGGCTTCAGGGAGTCTCTGTATCCCCCACATGAAAGATATTGTGAGCTTATGTATTTTGGAAAAAAGGGAATCCATAGCTTTCAGATTCTCAAAGGGATCTAAGACCTCTTCAAAAAGAGTTAGAGTGATCGGGCTTATTATTTCTACCTAGAAGGAACTATCCTTCATATTTACCAAAAGCACACTCAAAAAAAAAAATGGTATCTAGCAAACTTAAATACTGCAGACTAAACTGCTTATAATTCCTGAACACAAAGATAATCAAGCAGTGGATTACTATTGTTTTTAAACTGCTGCTTTCCTTTATTAGAAAGAAAGCAAGATAGACATCTTATTTTTTACCTGTCTCATGGAAGTAACTTCTGATTCATTTTTTAAATATACTTATCTCAAACACATCTTCGATAAACAAAAGAAAACTTAAACAAAAGGAAAAATATTACTTGTTTGTGGTTAGAGCATCTAATTGTCATGAAGTCATCAGTTCTCCCTGTTAACATATAAATTTAATATGATCCCAATAAAGTTAGTAACAGCTTTTTTTTTTCCTGCAGCTAGACAGGCTGATATTAAAAAGCCTCTATTCTTAAGACTCAAGATGAATAAAAGACTTAAATGTAAGACCTGAAACCATAAAATTTCTAGAAGAAAACATGGGCAGTAAACTCTCTGATATTACTAACAGGAATTTTTTTTCAGATATATCTCCTCAGGCAAGGAAAACAAAAGAAAAAATAAACAAACGAGACTACATCAAACTAAGAAGTTTTTGTACAGCAAAGGAAACCATCAACAAAACAAAAAGACAATCTACTGTTTGGGAGAAGATATTCGCTAATAATACATCTGATAAGGGGTTAATATCCAAAATTTATAAAGAACTTAGACAACTCAACAACAAAAAAACAAAGAATCCAATTAAAAAATGGGCAAATGATCTGAACAGATACTTCTCCAAAGAGGAAATACAGATAGCTAACAGACATATGAAAAGATGATCAAGATCGCTAATCATCAGAGAAATGCAAATTAAAACCACAATGAGATATCACCTCACACCTGTCACAATGGCTATCATCAATAAATCAAAAAACAGCAAGTGTTGGTGAGGATGAGGAGAAAAGGGAACTCTCATAGATTGTTGGTGGGATTGCAAATTGGTACAGCTGCTATGGAAAACAGTATGGAGGTTTCTCAAAAAGTTAAAACCGGATATATCTTTTGACCCAGCATTGCTCTTTTGGGTATTTACCCAAAGAAAACCAAAACAATAATTCGTAAAGATGCACTCCAATATTCATGGCAGCACAATTTACAATAGCCAAGATATGAAAGCAACTTAAATGCCCATCAACAGATGATTGGATAAAGAAATTATGTTTATATTTACAATGGAATATTACTCAGGCACTAAAAAAATGAAATCCTACCATTTGCAATGACATGGATGGACTTAGAGGTTCTTATGCTGAGTGAAATAAGTCAGAGAAAGATAAATACCATATAATTTCATTTATATGCAGAATCTAAGGAACAAAAAGAAGAAACTAATCAAAAACAGACTCACAAATATGGTGGACAATTTGGTGACACACAGAGGGGAGGGGGATTGGGGGTTGGGAGAATGGGGTGAAGGGTTAAAGAAGTTCAAATTAGTAGTTAATAGTTGATCATGAGGATCGGGTGCACGACAGAGGGAATGCAGTTAGCATTAATAAGATGGCTAGGTGGAGAGCCAGGGGAGGGAGGGAGCGATTGGGGGGATCGTTTTATGAACTATATAGATGTGTAACCAATGTACTATATACTTGAAACTAATTTAAATAAATTTTTTTTAAAAAAACCTCTATTCTTAAAACAATGTGGTGGTGGCACACGAATTAGAGTGACCAATGGAATAGAATGAAAAATCCAGAATAGTCCCAAGTACATATGGAAATATTGTATCTGATAAAGGTGGTTTTTTCTAATCACGGTGGCAAAAAAAAAAAAAAAGATTTTCATATGTCAATACAACTGGATAACCATTCAGAAAAAGATAAAATATATCGTTTCTTGATGCCACACACAAGAATAAACTTCAAATTGATAAAGAATCTAATTGGAAAAAATGCAGCTATGGTAATACTAAAAGAAAACATAGGTGACTTTCTCTATAACATGGGTAGAGGGAAAGAATTTCTAACTATGATTCAAAATCCAGACGCAATAAATAAAAAAAACAAATACATTTGACTATATGAAAAATTTTAATTTTGCATTTAAAAACCCTAAGAAAAATTAATGTACAAATGACAGTTGGGAGAGAATATTTGTAACGTATAAAAGAAAGGTCTAATATTCATAATATATAAAGAATTTTAAAGATAAAGAAAGAAGAACAAAAATCATATAGAAAAATGAATAAACAGCATGAGTAGACAATCACGAAAGACAGAAAAATGGCATTTAAGAGATACTTAATTTCACTCTTAATAAGCCATTTTTCTTCCAGGTGGTTATTGAAGGGAAACAAAAATATATGTCCACATAGCAATTTTAATTGTAGTTCCAAACTGGAAAAAGACAAATGTCCATTATCACATAAATAGATAAAGTTTCCCTTTTGTTATTTATTTCTAACTCCATCCCATTTGTGGTCAGAGAAGATGCTTTGTATGATATCTAAATTTTTAAATCTATTGAGACTTAAGTTGTAGCCTAATATATGGTTGGTCCTGGAAAATGTCCAATGGGCACTTCAGAAGAATGTGTATTCTGTCGTTGTTGGGTAAAATTTTCTGTATATGTAATTAGATCTAATTGGCTTATTGTGTTGTTTAAATCCTCTATTTCCTTAAGGAGGAGAGGGAAGAGTAATGGATGAAGAGTTAGAAATGGAGGAGAAATGGAAGGAATATGACTGTAGTGGGAGGACAGATGGATAAAGTATGACTGGAGGTGTAGAGAATTTAGAGAAAAGCAAGTAATCTCGAAGCTTGTTATGACTAATTTTGTTTGGTGTTGGTACTACTAATCACAAATATTAATAATAGTAATATAGTTGGCACAAGTCTGGCCTATGGTAAAAACTGATAAATATTATTAGTATTTACTTTTAAATTGATGAAATGACCTCTCTACACAGTGAATGTGCTCATTCACTGGTTCACTCATTTATCACATAACCCAGGCCCCTCTCTCATAGAGTTCACTATCCATTGGGAAGATAGACCTGTCTGTGGATACTGATAACCCAGACTGCACAGCAAAATGAAAGCAAAATACAAAAGAGAGAAAAGTAAAATGGACACTCATTTTCTCATCAGCTGTATTCAGAATTTGCAAGATTTTGCCACCCTTGCTTCATCTGATGGGGAGACACTTATCTTCCTACCTAACACCATATAGAAAATCAATGCAGAAGAGATGAAGGACCTAAATGTAAGACCTAAACAATAAAACTCTTAGAAAGAAACATAGAACAAAAGCTTCATAACATTGGGTTTGACAATGATTTCTTGAATATGACATCAAAAGCACAGGTAACAAAAGAAAACGTAGACAAATGGGACTTTATGAAAAAATTTTTAAATCGTGCATCAAAAGAAACTATCGACAGAATAAAAAGGCAACCCAAAGAATAGGAGCAAATATTTTCAAATCATATATCTGATAAGGGATTAGTATCTAAATATGTAGAAAACTCCTGAAACTCAGCAAGAAAAAAACAAACAATTCAATTCAAAAATGGACAAAGGACTGGAATGGACATTTCTCCAAAAAAGATAGATAAATGGCCAATAAGCACATGAAAGATGCTAAACGTCTCTAATCATTAGGGAAATGCAAATAAAACTATAATGATATACCTTCTCAGACCCATTAGAATGGCTGCTATCAAAAAAAGAAAACAAGTGGTGACAATATAGAGAAACTGGAACACTTGTGCACTGTTGGTGGGAAAGTGAAATAGCATAGCTAATACAGAAAACAGTATGGTAGTTCCTCCAAAATTTAAAAACGATATTACTGTATGATCCAACAATTCCACTTCTGGGGAGATACTCAAAAGAATTGAAAGCAGGATCTGGAAGAGATATTGGTACACTCATCTTCACAATGCCATTACTTACAATAGCTAACACTTGGAAGTAACCCAAGTGTTCATCAGTGGGTGAATGATTAAGCAAAATGTGAGATGTACATACAATGGAATATTATTCATCCTTGAAAAGGAAATTCTGCAACATGCTACAACATGGATGAACGTCGAGGACATTATGCCAAGTGAAGTAAGCTAGTCATAAAAAGACAAGCACGGTATGATTCCACTGAGAGTACTTAGATTCATCAAAGACAGAGAATATAGTAGTGATTGCCAGAGGCTAGGTGTAGGAGAGATGGGGCATTATTGTTTGACAGGTAACAGAGTCTCACTTTTACAAGATGAATGAGTTATGGGGATGGATGATGGTGATGGTTGCACAATGTGAATGTATTTAATACCACTGAACTGTACAGTTAAAAATGGTTAAGGTGGCAAATTTTATATTATGTGTATTTTACCATAATAAAAAAAAGAGAGAAAGCCACTGAGTTGTATACTTTGAAAGACTGACTTATTATGTTATGTGAATTATATCACTAAAGTTACAACCAAACAAAAAAAAAAAATGGCATGGAAAGGAAGACTCTTCCTTACAACAGATATCATTTGATAAATGAAGTGGCAACAATGGTTTAATAGGAAAATTACCATTTTGTGACCATCATGGAAAAAATTGGTTTGAACAAGAATGAATGCTAAATCAAGCGGGAAATGTTTGATGAGGAGCAGAGTATTTCGCCGGTCTCATTGTCTCTCCAAAGATAACGAGATGTTAATTGGTTGTTAGGGTATAGTAATAAATATACAGTGAAGAAACAAACAATGACTAGGTGGTTAAAATTAACATTACCCAATAGATCAGACAGATATCATGTGTCTCCAGATGTGATAGTTTGAGGAGAACACAAAATCATCTGTATAATAATCCAGCCAGAGATACATAACCTGAATTTAATTATGAGGAAACACCACCAGATAAACCAGCTGAGGAACATATAAAATAATTGGCCTACCTTCTTCAAAAATATAGAAGTCATGAAAGGCAAAGAAAGATTGGGGGGGCGGAATTGTTATTATTTGGACAATTGACAAAATTGGAATATAGACTGTAGATTAAATTATTTTTTCAGTGTTAAAGTTCTGGAATTTGTTAATTATATTGTGGTTATGTAAAAGAATATACTTGTTTTCAAGAAATATACACTGAAGGAGTACCTGGTCTCAGATGGTTCAGAAAAATAATAGTAAAATAGTGGTGGAGGGTAGGTGATTGAGGGGAGGAAAGAAGAGAAAGAGAGAGAGACAGACAATGATAAAGCAAATGTGGCAGATGTTGGAAAACTGATGAATCTGGGTTCAGAGTATAAGAAGCTCAAAGTTTCAGTAAATAAAAGTTTAATAAATATGTGTTTGTAAGTAATGCTCATAAAATCACAAAACGACATTGCTAAACTCATTCGTCTTTCATGTGTGAGCCCCTGAGAGCATTTTCATTTATCCAAAGAGGATAAACTGGGAAAATCCTAGTCCCAAATCCACGTTATCGCTATGTCACAGAAAACTTGTTAGCAGAGCGGAACCACAGAAAGCCTAGGGATGTTTTCTGGGACTTCAAGAAAGGAGTGGAGTTACCCTGGGAAAAACACAGCGAATGTTAAGTAAAAATAGTTGTAAATAGAATTTCGAAAAACAAAAATTCAACTGAGTAAATTTAAAGATCTAATTGGCTTTGTTGAATAATAATTTATGAATTGAGCAGCATCCCATGCAGTAAAATAGAAAGGTACTCCGAGAAGCAGTACAAAATGGAAGGCTTTTTTAGTAAGAAACGGGGCAAGACAAGAAAGTTAGAAGAATTGATTATTTCAGGCAAAGACACCTTCCCTTTGGTGAAGGCAGGGAATCTTATTAGGCAGATTACCTCACTAGAACAGACCAGGAAATTCCAGACTGATTGGTTTAAAATTCCACTCCCGAAAGAGGTTGAAACTGCAGTTAGGTTAGATATTAAGTCTTAGTGAGGCTTCTCACAAGTGACTCCATTTTGAGTCTGTTGTTTCTTTTTAACAGGACAACATGAATAATAAACAAAATGATGGGAAGGTTAATTCGTTCAAGTGAAGCTGGGGTCAGTTCTGCTCTTGGTAGCTGGGGGGGACTGTGATTGTACTAAGATAGCAATGAACCTGTGCAGCTCTTCTCTCACATGCTCCAACTCCCCTCTTCCGCTACAGCAGGGTACCAGTCTATAGCCTGTTAGGAACCAGGCCACCCAGCAGGAGGTGAGCGGCAGGTGAGGGAATAAAACTTTATCTGAATTTGTAGCCGCTCCCCAGCGCTGGCATCACCTCCTCAGCTCCACCTCAGATCATCAGGCATTACACTCTCATAGGAGCACTAGTCCCTGGTGCCAAAAAGTTTGGGGACCGCTGCTCCATAGAAAAGGAAAGAAAGGATGGAAGAGGACTTTCTTTGAAGTTCCAAAAGTCGAATCAATTGCACTTTCTAGCCTTGAGAGGAAAGGCTGCTTCCTGATTCCCACTCCCCATCCAAAGTTAACTCCTCACCTGAGTCTTAATCCTTTAAACAGAAAGCAAAGTTTCTCATTTGTGATAATGTCTTCAGATGTAAATCATTGGTCAGAGTAACACACATAGAAATGCATTCATATTAAAGTGAAGTCAGTTAATTAGTACAATCCACAACTGTAAAGGACTAAGAAAAAACTAGGAATAGATTTTCTTGTTTGGAAAAGAGAGGCATTGAGAAAAAGAAAAAGAAAGAAAAATATTCCTGGGATGTGAAGAGAGGGAGGAAAGAAAGAGGAAAGGAGAAGTCCTTTCTACCTTTATAATTTGCTGGAAAGCTAATCCTAGGATTCCTGGTGAACCATTTAACAGGGTCATTGTTATTAAACTGTAGGACACAAACTTTCTGCTGACAAGATTTACGAAGACTGCTTATCAGACTGGTTTTATAGCAGAACTCAGGTTTTGGAGAATTTTTTGAATCAAGGTACAGATGTTAAATTAAAACACTCTTCTTTGCCTCGGTTTCTCAATCTATAAAGTGAGAATAGTTATATTTGTAAAATCTACTCCGCAAAGTTACTGGGACTGGAGAGATAATTTTTTTTTTAATTGCTTTAGGAAAGAAATAATACAGCACCAATTTAAAGTTGTGTAATTTTTTTTTCTATTTCAATTGGTCTTGAAAAAATTCTCCTTGAGCCTCTTATTACCCAATATTACCCAATTGTTCACAAATAGCTTATTGTTTCATTAACATATTATGAGATTCTTCTCTCTTCCTCGTTGGTACAATAAGGTTTCTTAGGTGACCAGTGATCACAACCTCAAATCCTCCAAGGCCCAACAAGGTAACACAATTCTGTGTAGCGGGCTGATGTGAGCTGAGTAGCAGGGAGTGGCGAGGATTGAGCCAGTGGAGCTGGCATGACTGAAAGCCTTCCCATACAAAACACATCCAGGCAAGTGGATCAGTTTTGCTCCCTCTAGATTAGAGAATGTCTAAAGTCCTTTTTAGCTCCCGTATCTTGTGATTATTTTGAAATTTCACATTTGGCATGTTAACTGGACTGGAGCCTTTTTTTCCCTAGTATTTATTAACCTGCATGGCTCTCGCTGGTCATGTAACATTGCAAAGTCATTGGCTTTTCTTTGGGAGAGTGATTACTATTGAAGGAGAAGTTTATATAAAATGTTTCATGTACAGTTGACCCTTGAAAAAGCAGGGGGTTTGGGGCACCGACCCCTATGCAGTTGAAAATTCACATATAACTTTTGATTCCCCCAGAACTTAACTACTAATACCCTACTGTTCACTGGAAGCCTTACTGATAACATATAGTCAATTGACACATATTTTGTATGGTACATGTATTATAAACTGTATTCTTAGAATAAAGTAAGCTGGAGAAAAAAAAATGTTAAGAAAGTCATAGAAAGAGAAAATATATTAGTGGTTACCAGAGGAAAGGGGAGAGGGGAAGGGGAAAAATTAAAAAATAAAATGTTAATAAATAAATAGAAGTTTTTTTAAAAAGAAAAAAGAAAGAGAAAATACATTTACAGTGCTATACGTATTTACTGAAAAATATCCACGCATAAGTGGAGTTCAAACCCGTGTTATTCAAGGATCAACTGTATTTGGTGAACCTTGCCCCAAAGCTCTAATTTTGCTGTTACAAAATGACAAGTTATGAATTATTTTCACATTGGCCTCTTAACATAAAATGTGTACGTCTCTTTCACCCCTTCCAAGAGTCACCAATTTCCATGTTATTCCCTTTGAATAGTCCAAATAACTCTTACTTTATCTGATGACAAAGCTATCTGAGGCTCTCATCTTGCCTAGTCTCTATAACCTCTTCACCCCCTACCACATACCCCCCATATACCCCTTTCCTATCTCTTATCTCCTTGCTCCAAACCCCCTTCACACTCCTCTCTTTCTCCAGATACATATCTACTAGGTCTTGTCCATAGAAGTGTTTCTTGCCACAAAGAAGAGAATCTGAGGGTCTGGAGTTGGCAGCAGTAGCCTCGGGCATCGGGCATCGCTTCAACTATAAATAGATCAAAGCAGGGGGTGGAGTCTGTGGGAGGGGAAGCCCCAAAAAAGTTCACGAGAGAGAGATGCTAAGAGTCCTGGCTTGCTGATAGAGGGTGCCCCTGGACTGTCACAGCCTGGCTAACCCCAAATAGATTTTTTTGTTAAGGCCTGGTTCCTGATATTGCAGTCTGATTCATCCAACCTACAGTAAAGCAGCTCGGGATATTTTTCATTGTTATAATGATAATGATGTTGAACTGGGTTGACACCTGCCCCACAAGAACTCAGAATTTCTAGAGCTAGTGAGTTGCTGACCAGTTCCTGGCGTGCTGTACTGCTGGCAGCTGATCCCAAAGTAAGGCAGGAGTGAGGTCAGGTGTTCTGAAGTTCAGAGGCCTGGTGTGAGAGTTAACACCTGGAAGATTGCAGCTGTAGCTAGCCAAGTTTCTGTTCCTATTGTATGTATTCTTATATGTTATTTTAGGTTCATGAAGGATATACCTGGGCCTACCAGCTACTTTGTTCCTGTTACAACTTGCTGCTCTGCACCCCCTGGAGTCAGTCTCTATCAGGGCCTACATTATCCCCACCTCCAAGATCAATATCTGACACATAGGCAGTGTCTAACGTATGTGCATTGACTAAATGAATCTTGGTGTGTGCTGAGTGCAAGAGATATGACAGCAAACAAGATAAGCAAAGGCTTCCAGTTTAGAAGGAAAGAGAACCATTAAAACAATAATCAATTAATTGAAAATGTGCCTTTAAAAACAATAGAAAAATAAGAAATTGCTCGTTTGTTCACAGATTGCTATGAATGTATATATCAGGAGTGTTGGTGGGGGAGGTGAGCAGCCAGACCAGAATTCTCAGGACTCCAGGCATGTTTATGAATTGATAATAGCATTTTATTCCTGTAAACCTGATGGGATCCCATGGAACAAATGACCCGTTTCTAGTTCTCAGACTGCTTTTCTACTGAGGAGTCTAATCAAGATAGCCCTGTGGCACTAGCATATTCATCAAGCTCAGTGAGTGAATTTGAGAATAACCTTTGAATTCATGTTTCAACATCCAAAGAATTCAGATTCTGGGGATGTCCCAGGGCTCTGAGAGCCCTTTGGAGCTTATAAGAGAGACCTGGCATGAGGCAGGGACTGCATAGGTCAACAGGCTTCCTTTAAAGTTTCAGAGGGAAAGGGGAGCCAGGTCATTTTTCTTTAGAAGTCACACACCAATAATTTTGTTGGAACCTTCTAATTTCTCCCGTGCTCATAAATGTCCACTCAATTCATTTATTTTACTTGTCAAGCCCCTGAAGTCATCTGATTCTGTGAGTCTCACTTCTAGGCATTCGGCTAGACATGCTGAGAGTTTGGTAATATTCTGAAATCTCTGGAAAATTTCTGTTAAACAAATGAACTATAATTTGGGGAAATTCAAATGCTAAAATGCTGGCAATTTGGGTACCAAATCCAAAAATCTCCAATACAAAAAAGTCCAAGAAGCTAGGATCATAAATCTCAAATCTTAAAGATTCACAAAACAAAACTTTTTTGAATTTCCTCAGCAGGATCAAATTTTATCCTTTGGCGGTTGTTTAGTTACTAGTACTGCCTAACAGACTACCCTGAAATGTAGGGACAAAATAATCATTTTATTATGCTCATGGATTCTGTGGGTTAGAAATTTTGGCAGAGCAGAGAGGAAACAGCTTGTCTCTGCTCTGTGATTCTGGGTCTTCAGCTTGGAAGAAGATTGGGGTGATTGATTACATGGCTGAAGGTTGGAATCAGGTGGAGATCTCATCACTCATATGTCTGATAGTTCATGTGGGCTGCTATCTAGGCACACCTATGCATGATCTCTCAATGCGGCCTCTGCACAGGCCTTTTGGGACTTCTTCACAGCATGGTAGCTGGGTTCCAAGAATGAGTGTCCCAAGAGAGCAAGGCAGAGGCGCATGATATTTTTACGGTCCAGCTCAAGGTCTCATTGTAAGAAGAGCATGTGAGATGGGATTATTGCAGGCGTCTTTGAAAAATACAGTCTGCCACAGTGGTACACTTGACTTTCGGAAGTAGCAAAAAGTTATCAGGAGTTAAGTTTGATAAAAAATGTAGAGATGAGTAAAGCTGCGGATTAAAAAAATGAAAAGCGTGACCATTAAATAATAAGAACATTTCCTTTTATGGATTATATTCAATCCAGAATTCAATTTCAAAAGATCACTTCCAGCACTTTTAAAGTAACCATCATCATTCTACCAATTACCATGGCAGATTCGATTGGGCATTGCATTAGGTATATCATCTCCTAGGGGAGAATTTTAAGAACTGCCATGTAGACAGGTAAATCCTTGAACCTGGGTTCATTAGAAAACGAACAAGTGTCCTCATCATCTTATACTACACTTAGTACATACAACCATCACCAAAAGCTACACTTTGCCTTGGGGATAAATTCTGAGGTGCTGTCAACAACCAGTAGATCCCAAATATTTTCTAATGGTGCTTTCCAAAGTTATGTTCTGAGCACTAGTTCCTGGAGATGAGAAATCTTCCTCTTGGAGGTTAATAACTAACAATTCATATACGTATTAAAGGATCTACACACACACACACAAAACCTGTTTGACATTGTTTAACCCAGTGACCGAAAAACTTCCTTTTCAAGAAGATTCTATTAATATCTCTTGGAACTGGTATACTGTGAAACATACTGCCCTTTGGCCTTGTCCCTAAAAATGTTTGGAAACAGCAAAAAAGTACTGTTGGTTTGCCATTTTGTCCTCAAGTTTATTTTTAACTTCTGATTAACCTGGTGCTAGCTGATCTGATTAAACTGAGGGGATGGAGGACACCTGGGGCCATTTGATAAAAGAATCATTAATATAACACAACCATGTTACCTGGGTTTCAGAGCCACTTTCACAAATGTGAAAAGCAATCTGGGGTATAGACTGTAAAAGAACCACAGAGCTGGATGAAACCTTAGTAATTATCTACTTCAATGGCTTTATCTTAAAGATGGAAACTGAGGCCTACCTCTGTTGGATGACTTCCCTAAGAAACATTAGTCTGTGCCAAACCAGGCCTGAGAGCCAAATGTACTTTCTTAGGGTAATTTTTCCAATATAAAATGTGCATCTGTGTGTCTTAGAGTAAATCTGGATCCTGTATCCCTTAGAAGCAAGAAGTTGGTATCAGGCCTTAGGAGACTCTGCAATTTATTAGCTGAATAATTTTAGGGAACTTACTAACTCATTCACCTTCTCCAAGCCCTTTTTCTCATCTATACATGGGGATGAGATCACACTTTAGTTGCCTTATCGAAGTAGTTGTGAGGGTCACATGAGGTGAGGTACTGCAGGGAGGCCTACGCAAATGTAGGTGATTGACTGGTTTGCTTGCTCTCTGCTGGTTTGGAGCTCCCTCAATTCATAAAAATGTGACACTGGACTCCTTAGTAATTTTTTTTGAGATGCTGATGGACTCACCAAGGCAGTTAGTCTTTTAAACAAGCTGATTTCTTCTTTACCTCTTGGTAAATGAGGTAAAATGACACAAAATGAATAATTGAGGGCAAAAACCTCGAAGCACATTTCCAAAGTTTCTTAGAGATAAAACCCAAGAGACCACTGATGTCTCTCTATTGTGTTTAGAAAATGGAAGAGCTAATGTTTGTCTTGAAAAATTCTGAGCGTAGAGAAGCTGGTTAGGCAGGCCTTCCTTACTGCTAGCGGAGCTTGGGCAAGAGTACAGAGGCCTTCCTACCATATGTCTAAATATTTAAAAGTTGTAAATAAAGCTGATCAATTGCTAAATAAAATATGTTTTATCCTCCTACCTTCATAACAGCCTGGAGAGACAGGTTTGAATTTTAAATTATTAGAAATACACATCAAAATGTGGCATCACAGGTGGCTCCATAGTATAGTGGTTAGCATGTCTGCTTTACATGCAGAAGGTCCTGCGCCCCAGGCGGAGCCACGGACCATACCCCGGGTGCACCAGACCCCTGATGGGTGCCACTAGTGTGTGGGAGAAGATGCCCCGCCTTCAGAGATCCAGGTCTTAAGGGGAAACAGCAACATTCATAGGTCAGGAGTAGAAGTGGGGCGGGGGGGGGGGGGCGGGAATTAAAGACGAGAAAAAAAATGTGGCATCACAGAGTGAGCTGAACCTGGCTCCCAGCCCCTGGCCCGGACCTCACCCTTTTTTCTTCCTCTACCACCATCTGGCTGTGAAGTCCTCTCCCACATTCAAACTGCACATCTATACCCTCTTCAAACAAGCACCCCTAGGCCACCCTTCAGACCCAGGTATCTAACATTTACTGCTGGGAGCATGGACCACAGGAAAATGCCTCTACAGTCTCTGGAAGTTGTCTCAGGACTTTCTGTACAAGATATTCCAGGATCCGAATAATAGTATTCCAGCAGGGGTCTTAAAGTGGTGGTTTGGACTCCAAGTGGCATGTCCCTTAGCTTGGCAGTATCTTTGCTTTGTCAAGAAAGCCTCAGCCAGAAGAGGGCCAGGGCAGGGCCTCTCACCTGGGGCTAAGGACAGCACTGTAATTATAAATCTCTTACAGAAGTCCCAGTGAAGGGTGGCAAAGCTGTGATCAAAGGAATAAAAAAGAGAGCAAATGGGAAGATTTCATGGCACTTAGAAACTACCAAGATATGGGGGGCCAGAAAAAGGAAGGAAGCAACAGATGATGCAAATTACCAATTCGGGTTATTGGTGAGGAGGGGGGTGGGGAGCCTATGACATAGGAAATCTCAGATTTCTGTTAGCAGGTATGATTTTTCATTACAGAGCAACACTGTTTCTCAAATATTTTCAAATACAATTGTCTCATTCATATGTGTTCAGGATAGTGCAGATACTTAAGCATTGGCTCCAAACATCAGGTATAAAAACACTTCTGCTTAGAAATATTTATTAACAGTAATATCTAATAGCAACATTCTTCAGGAAAATGTGCGATTTCTATTTAAGTATTAGGTTACCGCAACTCATGCAAACGAACTTCATTCTGTAGACTTTATGGCTAAGAATTGGACCGGTTGCAAAATGAGGCTATTGAAATTGCTTTAACACTAATTTTGAATGTCCACTTCTAGAGTAGACATGGTAAGATTTTACTAAGCCTGAGTCCTCAAATGTCTGAGAAGTGACTTTTGCTATTATAGGTCAATCCAGCTGAATCATAGGTGGAAAATATATAGATGGAATATAATTGTTCTAATTGGAATATGGCCATGACAGCCTGCTAGCCAACATTCTAGGCATAGAAACAATAGTTAATTTATTTCGTTGTTTTTTATGGGACATTGCAATAATGGTTTGTGCCAGATAACTCTGACAATGTAGTACTGTAATTGAAATCTAGAGTTATTGTTTAAACCCACTTGTAATATGAGAAACAAAAATGTGTCTTTCTTTAAAAGAAATACAAATGTTTGCTTGAAAGATAAAAATATTTAGTTCTATGAAAGGTCTCATTGAGAAATAATAGATTACAGTATTCTTGCAGCGTTTTTTCCTAAATAGTAAAGCTTTTAAAAACGATCCCCTCTTTCTCTTAATATTGACAACTGTGAAGGAAAACCATATACACTTAAGTGGATCTTGAGTTGAAGGTCCTTAGAGCATTCCAAATAGCCTGGTAATCCACAGGGTGCCCCAAATCAGAGCCTGAGGAGACACTGAAAGGTAGTGGAACAAGATATAACTGTGGGTGACTAGGTCCTCATCTACATCTTGTTCTCCAGCCCACAGAACACTTTCAACAACCCCTAGGTCTCAAATGGGGGTGGGGGAAGGTGAAGGTTAGGGGTAGAGGTGAGGGTGAGGGCAAGATCTCTAAGAAAATATATCAGAATATATTCTTGTTGTTTAGAGGGCACTGAGAAGCAAGAGAGTAGAATCCTTTGCTAAGCAATTCTCTATCAGTCATGTTTGACATCTTAGGGATGCTGATCAGTCATGTGCTTCCTCCCTTCTGGCACACAAGTCTAATGGGAATAAAACTATGTCTTTATTCATGATAAAGCTGAACTAGAGCACACAGCTTGTACCTGTGGCCTAGGTAGAATCTTCAGTTTTACCTGTAGGTAGGGAGAGCTGCTCTGCAGAGCACGCTTGACTTGCCTTTGCAGCAAAGAAAGTTTCTGCCCTCACTCCCTGTCAGATCCAGAAGGTAGGCCCTAAGCCCCCTCCCAGCTCTTCTTGCTTCATAGGAATACAGAGACAGGTCTCAGCCAGAGAGTGCATGAGCAAGCCGTATGACCTTTACCCCCATCTGCTCAATTATATCAGTCACTCCTCCCCAAAGGGCAGAGCTGGGAGCAACTTTCTTGCTTCCTTGAGAAGACAAAGTGTGGGCAGAAGTTATTATTTTAGAGGTCAATGACGGAACGTGAGAAGAAGGAGAAAAGTGTTCCCTCAGTTGTCAGATGACTCAGTCTTATCCTCTCAGAAGAACATTCCAGAACAGGTAGGTCCTGGAAGTTGTAGTTTCAAATGAGCCCATGTTTTAAACAGGGCAGAGTTGGGTAACATTCCCACCCTATTGCTTGTTGCTCCTGGTATGGGGAGGCAGATGTAATTTGCAGTTCAAGCATTTGCAACTGAAACTCTTGAGGTCAATCCTGAAGAAGAGCCAAGGATTCCTCCTGAGAACCTCTGCAGGACTTGTGTGGAGGAAAGAGAGTAATTTATATTTATTTTGATTTGAAGCTGCCCTGAGGAATGAAAAGTGTCTCCCTTCTGAGCCTGTCAGGGGAAGAAAAGCCCAGAATGTGGGCTTCAGCAGAGGTCAAGAGGCTGGAGGGAGAATCTAGATACGTGCACAGAGGCAAGGTTGAGTTTTGAAGAAGTTTGAAAATCAGGTTCATCTGTGGCATCCTCATTCAGCTCTTCATTTGACCAAAGCACTACTGCATATTTCCCTCATTTTGTAGTGACCTTTCCTTTCCCCTAAACTTCTCAAAACAAGCATTTCTTCATTCCTTCAAGTGCAACTCATAGGTAGATGGTAGGAGAAAAATTAATTAAAATAATTAACAACAGAATGCAAACTTTAGCCCTCTTTAGCCACCTTGGATGCATTTGCATTAAAAAAAAAAAAGTTAGTTTACAGGTATAAGTATCTCAGTGGTTTACATTTCAGGCAGAATTCTGAAGCTATTTGCCTGGGAATCGGGGGTGGCATTGTTCCCAGCGTTGAGCAGACAATACAGCCTTCTTTGAAAACATGGAATGAGTAAGGGCTAGGCACAGATTCAGCAGAGGTCAAGAAGGATGAAGACAAAGAAATGACCACTGATTGGCAGAGGATGAGGTCATTGGTAACTTAAAGGAATGGGGGAGCAACAGTAGCAAAGATGATGAAGATAACATAGGTGGTATGAATCCAATTCTGCCAGTAGTTTTGGGGCACTTATTAGCTAAGGTTAAGCCATGGGCTGGATACAACAAAGCCCCAAGAAAAAAATACATTTACTTGAAAGAATGGGGCACTGCTTGGGAAGGGTAGTAGAATAAGACATTTTACAGTAGACCCTTGAACAATGCATGATTTAGGATTTTGCATTACAAAATCCACATGTAACTTTTGACTACAGTTGGTCCTTAGCATCCAAGAAATCAAACAACCGTGGATCCAAAAGAGTCTTTTCTATTCGCGGTTGGTAACATGAAAATATTGTTTTTGATCCATGGCTGATTGAATCTGTGAATGCAAAATCCACAGATATGATGGACTGACTGTATTTATTGAAAAAATCTGCTGTATTTTATTGAAAAAAGTGGACCCACGCAGTTCAAATCCATGTTGTTCACAGGTCAACTGTAATTCTCTCAACTGGTAAGTATACTTGGATTTTTCTAAGCAAACCCCTAGTTTTGAACAAAGGAAATGCCAACTTTTTCCTTTCTAGTTGCAGGACTCATGGACATGCACCACCTTGATGGTGAGGTCTGCCCTGAGTCAGTATCCTTAGCCATACAAATATGTGTTTTCTTCCTCCCCTTGGCAATCCAAGGACACCCAACTTATACTTCATACCCTTTACACTTCTCTCCTTGCCTCTGCTCTGTTCTCTCCAGTACCCCTCACCCCCTTTTCCCCAAGCCTGGACTGTTCTTGCCCCTTCTAAATCCTGCATACTATTAAACTAGCTCATGTTTCTAGATACTTCCTTCGCTGAGCAGGCTTCCCTGAGTAACAGGATCCCTGGTATAATATTATAGTAATAATCATGATGGCAATGATCACAGCAATAATAATAATGCCTTACATTTGAACAGGGCTAAGAATTTTTCAAAGTACTGACATATTTTATTTTCATGCATCACAGGATTATTCAAAAGATAGTAAGGAATTAATATTATTTCTACCTAAAAAACAAAACAAAACAAAACAAAACAAAACAAAAATCAACACAAAAAGTGAGGTCCGGAAAGGGTAAATGCTTCTCCCAAGATTACAAAACTCGGAATGCATTGTAGCTGCCATTTCAGTCATTCTAATTTAAGTTTTCTGATAAATGTTATCTTGCACTGTTTTCACATTACTTCCTTTTCTAGTCTTGGCTCTCTAATAAGATTATATTTTTCTTTGGAGCAGGAAAACTCTCTTATGCAGTTTGGTGTCAGCACCCAGAATTATACTGAGTATATAATTTTGGCATAGAAAATGCTGCACTGATGATGTGGAGGGTCACACGTTTCTATTCCTGCACATCGTGTGAGTATAGACATTTGAGTTGCTGGAAGGCACCATGGCCTGTGCGTCCATTTGGCCTTATTTCGGATGTTGGAGATCCTGGGGTGCACAGGGAATGAGGAGTAGAGCTCTGGGATGGTGGCTGCCATCACTAATCTAAAAAGACTTCACTGTTGTGTAAAGATGGGAAGGAATAAAATATCTCGATTTAATGGATCATCTGCATAGACCTAGAATAGGGCAGGGCACTCTGCCATAGATAGTGGCATCTGACCTGTACCAGGTTCAGCAGAGAATAAGGAAAGCCCTGACTCGGTGATTGACATAGTAATAATGCTAACGAAGAGAATGAGCTGAAAGGGTTAGCAATTGTGCTGGCGGCTTTGGCCATCTGAGAAGGAAACTGGGGAGGCATGAGCTGGTTCCCTTTCTCCTGGGGCTTTGGGGAGGAAGGATAGGTAATTGCTCTGGCTTAGCGGTTGACCCCTGAGGGAGAGGGAAGAGAGATCTCCAAACCAGATTCCTCCAGAGTGAAGCTACTGAAGATCATCATTATGATAGCATACAGACAATTTGGGGCTCAGTTCAGGGACAGGATGACCCCTGGTTAATACATCTATTGGCTTGTTATCATGTAGGTTTATGTCCTACAGTTCAGGTATGCAATCTCAAAACATGACATCATGGCATCATGAAGATTTGCTTTAAGTTAACATCTGTAAATAGAATGGAACATCGTAATTTCAATACTTGGAACAAATCTTAGCAACTATTGATCATTTATAAAAAATTAATTAAAAATGGCATTCAAATTCAAATATGTAAGCATGCCAGCAAGATTACTGAGGCAAAAAATATCAATGTATTCTGGTTTCTGAAACATTCTTATAGATCACTTTTAATAAACATGTAACACCTACTTCATCTCTAAATAATGACATCAAATGTTCCAGGGAACTTGACCTTCTCCAGAGGGAAATCAATCAAACTATGACAAAATAATATCCTGGAACAAACATAAGAGCAAGGGAAATAAGAAGAATATTTATTTTCATAAGAATTATTTTTTGTTCCAGAATTTCAACCCTGATTTATCAGACTGAGAAGTCTCAGAATTGGCCGTGAAATAAAAATAAAGAAGATGTTTTTAAAATTCTGAGTCAGAAAATATTTATTTTATACAGATTAAAGTATAAATCTTACTAGAGAGCCAAGACTAGCAACAGGAAATAATTTGAAAACCGTGAAAGATAACATTTAATCAGAGACCACACTTAAATCTAAGAGACCAAAATGGCAGATAAAATGCATACATGCTGATATACAGTTGGAGTTTAACTCATGATTAAAAGTAAAATTGCAAATACTCATGCAGTGCTAATTATATGCCAGGCACTGTTCTAAGTGATTTAATTATATTAATTGATTTAATTCTCATAACAGCCCAATGAGGTAGGCCTTATTATACTCATTTTATAGATGAGGAAACTGTAGCACAAATCAGTTTAGTAATTTGCCCAGTAAGAGTACTGGGGATGCGAACACAGGCAGTCTAGCTCCGAGTCTGTGATCTTAACCACTTGGTATCTTATACTCGTTCTGCTACTAGTAGTAATAATAACTTTTAAACTGTTATTTACTATGTTAATACTCAAAATAAAGTGTCAGGTAGTAAGTGAATTATGTGCATACATGTCACTGGCCTTTGTTGTAAAAGCCATATCCAGAATATCCCATTTTACTATCTCCCAAACTATAATGGACAGACTCTATCGGCCACCTGCTTATTACCCAGCTTACTTATTTGAAGCCTTAAGTTGTTTGTAGCCCCATAGCTGATTCCAAGGAGTTCCTTATGCACAGATGGCTCTAACTGGTGCCATGGAGACATGACCCACCACCCCAGGCATGAATAGCTGCTCCAAAGGGCAGCTATCTAAAGTCTGGCCAGTGAATGGATTGACCTCAAGTGAGAGCTGTGGTGACTAGACCAGTCATACTTTCTCCCTCTGAGACTTTATAATGTGAGGCCAAGAAGGAATGATGAATGAGTGTATTGGGGTTGGATTAGAGAGAGACACAGAGAAAGGACCAAAGAGGAGTCACAAGGCAACAGAAACAATGATCAATCAGGAGCCTTGAGGTAGATGGGAAAGGAGGGGGGTTAGTTCACTGTGGACTCGGAGGGAAAACAGTACAAGAGCAGGAGTTGAGGAACTGAGTCACAAACTCAGCCACTGATGGAGACTACAGACTGGGTTACCAGAGTCACGTGTGTCTTGAAGTGGTAGGAGTGACATTTTCACGAAGCCAGCAATGCAATTACAGAGGTGGTTTCTGTTCCCTTTAGATTGGCATGGGTCCTTATAATATGCTCCCACTCATGGAGGTATTTTGATTATATTTTTGCATCTTGCAACCTGAAAAAACGGATTAATCCAGGGACTTACAGTCCTAGCCTTCTCTTTCTCCTTGATCCCTCCCCCTCCACCATGTGCCATTACCAAATTCTGCCAAAGTTGTCCTCAGACACCCCCTTTCTACACCTCCCTCTTGACCAGAGGTCTTAATTGTCCTACCCACATAGCTGCAGTGACCTCTTAGCAAGGCCTAATGGAAAAATGCAGAAACATAATTTTCTAATTTATTTAAAAATTGTTCTGATGAAGAATTTCAATGAAGTTTGGACTCATTTGTTAAAAAAAAAATCATAAATCAGACCCTTCTGATTCGTATGCTAATACCACTGATTGAAATCAGAGAACATGGAAATTTCCTAGCTGAATTTCAACAAAAATAGTGGGTATGTGGAATTGAAAAAAATAATTATTATCATGCTTCATAAGCACACTTCTTCCTTTGGGTCTACTTTACTCTGTGAGGAATCTTTTATCAGCCATGACAGCCACTAAAGCTCAATGTCAAAATATACCAGTCTTTTCCTGTAAGTCAAAATTTCCAAAATAATGAACCGTAACCAAGGTTATAGCTAATACTTAAATTATTAATATTGTTTTTAGGAAGAACAAATATTAAAAATCTTATTTAACTAATAGGTCTCACTTAAAAATTTTTTTCTGAGTAGGTTTTATGATGTACATATTAACAAAATAGTACAAATATTACATATAGGAGTATAATCTCAATACATGTTAATGGATGAGGTGTGTGATTCAAAAAGTTGGGCTAAATAAGAGTTTTTATCACAAGGAGAACTTTTTCTTTTCTTTTTATTGTACCTATGTGAGATGATGGATGGTAACCAAATCTATTGTGATTATCATTTCGCAATATATATGTCAGACCATCATGCTGTATTCCTTATACACTGATGTATATCAATTATTTCTCAATAAAACTGGAAAAATTTGGGGCCCCCCTGGCCTCCAGGATAAAATGTTGTCTTCAAGGTTTTTCTCCAGCATCCTCCCCTTGCCTTACCTCTCCTGCTGTTCTCCACCTCAGCTCCTCCACTCCAATCAAGCTCGCCATTTCTGGAAGCTTATGCTACTTCACGCTCCTCTCCACGCTGCTCTTCTTTCTTCCATCATGTAACCCAAATGACATACCTTTGTCCTTTTCCCACCAATCCAAATGGTCAATTTTAGTCTTTTAAAAAAACTTATGGTTCCTAACTTTAAGTCCCTTGCCCATAATAATGATGCAGACTCTAATTTAAAATATGTCAGTATCCAATATTTTAATTATGTTCTGTTTTGATTTCGTTGGACTACAAATTAGACACTAACATTAAACTTTTATGCTAATGGTGTTTGATAAGGCATACCTACATGTTTGCCAATTTACTGACTCATTATTGCTTACAGCACACTAGGTCCTCCCCTTCCACAATCATTTTGCAGTTTTCCTTCAGTACACATATGAGTACTAGACTTTGCCAGTGGAGTTTCGTATCCCCCCAACATTTACCATTTTCAAGCTCAGCTGGCCAATCTCCAACTCTCAGCACTTGCAACTCAGCCTGAGGGCTCTGATGGCTGTCACAGCTTCCCTGCTCCTGACAGCTGCAGGCAAGAAGTGTCAGAAGAGGAATACCTCCTAGGAGCAGCCTCAACCAGTGCCTAAGGGAATTGGTAAACACCCAGTTCTCTTCCCCTTCGGGCAGGAAAACTCTGAAACATTTTCCACACTGGACCCAGGATTCCTCAGTGGGATGAAGCTCCAGTCACACATGGTAGTGGATTGCTGGATAATGCACCTTTTCTGGCATCCTTTCTTTTTCCCTCTCATTTCCCCATAGACCCACAAATGTTTCCTAAAATTACTTCTCAAATAAACTACAGTTCCTCCTTGAACTACTCAGGTTTGAACTGCAGAGGTCCAAGAACATACGGATTTCTTTCAGTAAATACAGTCAGCCCTCCCTATCTGCAGATTTGACAAATAGCGGATTGAAAACAGTACTTTCCAATTTCCAGTTGCAGTTTCCCAGCCACGATACCCAGCCACAGACTCCCAACTTGGATTGAATATACTGGTTTTGATCTGTGGATGCAAAGAGCCAAATGTAGAGTCAAAAGCGCCCTTAACCTATGCTTTGTTCAAGAGTCAATCAGGGTATACTTTTGACCTTTGATCCTTTAGAAATTCCATAATGCGGCTTTATTGGTGGCCAATTCAGTGTTATCTGAAAACATCTTCATTTCATTCTTATTCTGGGAAAATAGTTTTGCTGGATACCCAGTCTACTTGTTTGATTTTAATCTGTAGGACCCCTTGTTACCCCTCCAAAGTCTGTGTGCCGGACAGTTGGAAAAGCCAAAACTCAGAAGGCCAGAGTTTGGAGTAAGGGAAGTTTTACTGATGAAGGTGTCAACCAAGAAGGTGAGAGCCCAGGTGGTACTTTAAATCTACCTTAAGAAAGTACAGAGTTCAGGCTTTTTTTTTTTTTAATCAAGGAAAGGGGAAATGGGAGGGGCTGTTTTTGTAAAACTCAAGCCTCAAGCAGAATTCTTCTAATGATTAGCATGTCTATATGCAAGACTAAGCAGACGCTATTAGCCTGAAGGCCATGGGAACAAAGCAGTCTTAAGATGGAGTCAGAGAGAGACTGAACATTTCAGCTTTTACACCCTCAGGGCCTAAACTGGGGTTGCTTTCTTTCAGAGAAAAATTTCATTTGCATTTGCATACAGGGGGCACTACCTACTGGAAACTTTTGGCCCCTTCCAGGCTCCTTGGCTTAATCTGGAGTCTAAGTTTCCACTCCCTCACTCTGCTGCTGACGCTTGAACTCTGTTATGGGCTAAATTGTGCCCACCTCTCACCCCCAATCCTTATGTTGAAGTCCCAATCCCCAGTACCTCATAAAGCAACCTATTAGATGGTAAAGTCTTTAAAGAGGTGATAAAGTTAAAATGGGGTTGTTAGGGTAGGGCCTAATCCAATATGACTGGAGTCCTTATAAAAGAAAGACACACCAGAGAGGCCTGAGAACATGGCAAAGAGGCAATAAGAGGGTAACAATCTTCAGACTGAGGAGAGAGGCCTCAGAGGAACCCAACCCTGTTGGCACCTTGATCTTGGACTTCTGGTATCCAGAACTGTGAGAGAATAAAGTTCTGTGCTATGCCACCTTAGTCTGTGGTATTTTGTTAAGGCAGCTCCAGCAAACTAATAACGCCACTCTTTGGGGTTTGCCCTCAGGGTAACTGTAGCTTTCCTCCTGTGTCCTTATTATTCACCACTTGGGTTTCACTTCACATTTTAATCTCTGTCTCTGAGAAACTGACTGATGTAAAGGAAAGCACGTTTCATTGCGGATCTAGTTGTTTTGCTGGCGTACCTGTTCAGAGTATCTAGTCTGCCATTCTGCCAAAGTGCTTCAAATTCTATTGCTGTCTTAAGTAGTCATTTCACTCTTCTTTCTTCAATGATATCTTCCTAAGTAATCTCCCCTCTCCTTAAACTCTTTGCACTTATATTTATTACTGTTTAGGCAACATCAGAATTAGTATTGAAAACAGAGGCCAAATCTTATACCTTCTCTCTCACACTGCTCATAAAGCAACACAGTAGACACGTATTTCATGTTTGTGAAGTGAGTGAATACAAAATGAAAAACAAAGGACCAAAAATCTGTTAGCTGTCAATACTGCATTGAACAGACTGCACGAACCATAGAATTGATTGTGGATATTAAGTGGTCCAAATATGTTTTAACAACACAAAGATCACATCTGAGCCTTTGAGGAGTTAATGAAAAGACCTTCCATTATTGGCCAGTAACAGCCCCGAAGGAAATGACAACTGAAATGAATCAGAGCAGTAATCCTAGTTTATTTTGCAAGTCCTGCTCTTCCTGAGAAACAACAAAAATAATGAAACTAAATTTATCTTGCACTGCCTCACACCAGAAAGGAAAATAGTCACCTGTTGTGACTCATGCAGTCTATTTGGCAATGATTTCCAGAGTCCTCTTCTAGTTAAGAAGCAAGACAGAAGAACCAAGATTGTTTAGTTAAGTCTGTGAGACAATAGATATTAGACCATAGCTACATGAAGTCACTTACAATATGGGGATTTAGTCTGTAAATGAATTCCAATTTTGAAAATTACCAAGGTTTCAGGTTTCTTCCATCAAGTGTGTCATTTCATGTTGCTGAAGAAATAAAAAGGAATTAAGTGAAAAATTAAAATGTAACAGTTATAGAGCCACATGGTCAGAATTATTTTATTGTTTGAGTTTGATTTTTAAAAGCTAACAGATAAGACAGTCTGGAAAAAGAGGTATAAGTAGTTGGGAAGGAAGAATGGAGGTATGAGATGGAGAAGTAGGTGCCACAGCTGAGGGGAGTTGGGTACCAAGACTACCTTTTTGAGGTGACTCAGAAATCTGGAATCAGTCTTCCTCCTTTTCAGCCCTGAGGGGATCCTTGAGAGATTCCAAATAGGCTTTTGGAATCTGGAACAAGACAGAACTATATATTACCCCATCCTGCCTTGCAACTGGGAGCATTCTATGTCAGTGATACAAGAGGAGCCAGTTTTCTGTGATCCAAAAGACTGCTAAGAGCAAGCTTATGCTTAGACCAGTGTGAACCCAAAAGACCTGAACTGAACTTGATTTATGTTCTTCAGTGGGCTCCATTTTCTGAAAGGCCATAGAATTAAAGGATCACGGAGCCTCATAATCAGAATTTTGATGGTCTCTATAGACTTATCTTTCTACTGTTTCTTTTTTGAGGTAAACTCATACCTGCTTAAGTTTACCTTCCTATCTCTTAATAGAAAGGACGATTCTTCTTAAATGGGCCCAGACTTGTTACTTTCTAGAGTAGCACTTGAAGGATATATATTTACTTAAATGACATGTCTGCATTCCTTTTTTGTGAACAAATCTGTAAATCAGTGTTCCTTCATTTTCTCCTTTGGTGAGAAAAAAAATCCATGATCCCCCTGATCTCCTAAGACTCTCTGTGTAGCACACATACTTTGATTTTTGTCCTTGTCTCTGAGACAACATGGTTAATTTCCTGTTGACTTGATTTGTCTCATGCACGTGCCACGCGATCTTATGACTAATGCATGCCACCTTCTGAAGAGGACCTAAATAACCTACTTGTAATTCTAGTTCTTTTGTAATAGACCCACATCTGGTTTCTCTTCCTGGTCTAGTTGAGGTAGGCGTTATGGAGGTCATTTTTCTATCCCCTTTTCCAGGGGGGCAGGGGTAGGGTTAGCACCCTAGCTTGCCACTGCTCTTCTGTGTCAGAAACAAAAGAAAGATGATATTCAAAGGGTTTCTGGGGAAGCGTCATAAATAGTTTTCGCTTATTACAGCCTTTATAGTCCAATTCTCCAAGGCGCATAAAACCAGCACACTGAGGTAGGGCAAATGAGTCCAAGCGTTAGATCTCAGCTTTCTCGGCTCATAGTACACCCCGGAGAATACCTGAACCTCTGTGTAAGCCAACACCAAGGTTAAAAATACCTCTCTCTGCTCTGGCTGGGGGAGAGCAGTGCTCCACAACGGAGAGGGGCGTTAAGGCCACAGACGCACCTGCTGGACCAGAGCTCCTATTGCTGGAGAGCCGCCCAAGCACCAGCGTAGCCCACCACACGCTCCCCCAGAAACACCACAGGGTCAGTCTTGAGCTGTCATAGTAATGTCTGGAGAGCTGGGAAAGGCTCCCTCCCGGGTAAAACACCTTCCCTACGCTGATAACCAGCCACTTGAAGTTCTATTGCTGACAGATACCTTTAGCTGGAGACATGTGACAATGCAAATCTTCCCGAGAAGGGTAACATCATAGATCAATGTATTAAATTAAGAAAAAAAAACCACACACACACACACAACTTGTGTTGTTGAAAAAATCATACTCACACATGGTAAAAAAAAATTCACACAGTACCAAAAATTATACATGAAAATTAGTCTTCCTTTTACCCCATACCCTCGATGTCCCTGGCCCTGCCGCCAGCAGTTACACTCATCAGACTCTTAAACACTCTTCCAGAGATGCCCCGCACACATTCAGGCATATGTAAGATGGGTGTCCCTTTATAGCCTCCTCCCTTGTGTTTTACCTGTATGTGAGCACACAGTTGTGCCTCCTTGCTTTCCTACCCCCAACCTTTTTATTTATTTGTTTCCTTGCTCTTTTTTTTTTCTTCTTCATAGACTGATTTACATTAAGGGTAACTTAGCAGTTGGAGACAGATCTCAACCTTCTTAGCCCCTCCCCAGCATTCCACAATCACTGTTAACAGAGGCCAGAACTGACTTGTCTAAGGATGGTTCAGACGCTCTACATTTCCTTGAACAAAAGAAAAGGTTGAAATCAAGTGGCTTATTTGAGTAAGACCCAAGCTCATAGAACAAATGATTTATTCCACAGAACTTGGTAAAATATTTAGAATTTGAGGGTAAATTAAGTTTTGAAATGTGAAGCTCTTATAAAGTTTGAGAACAAGGTAGAATTTTAAACGTCCAAACTTCAACTGGATTTATTGTTGCTACTCTTGACTTGTCACTAATTGGGGCAGGGCTGAGGTAGGGACCAGATAGAACGGGTGGGAAGTAAATGGGTTGGGTACTGGGACCAGAACCAGTGGGGGCAGGGTAGAGCTATAAGTCAGAAAAATGAAAACCGATCTATTTCACAAGAGAAAACAGGGGTATTTCCCATAAAAGGTTTAAATATTCTGATTTCTTTTATGTCAGTTTCTTCCAAGCCCTATCAGACCACATGTTTGTGACACATGAAATTCTAAACGTAGAATTATAAGGAGACTCTCACTCATATGATGAATAAGTAGGTAGGTTTTGTGTTTCATGAGATTAAGATAAACGTGGTCTAATTGAGCAGTACCAGCTAATGCATGTGTGATACTTTATGTAATGTATGTCATTGTCATTTATGTCATTCAGCTTTTCTGTGGAATACTTTATCCTTTTTATAAAATATATTTAGAATTCCGGAACTTTAAAAACGTTTGACCTGAACCTCATTTTTAGATCTAACTTCCTGGTTACAGGATATTCAAGGGATAGAGAAACTAGCTAAACCATATCTGGAAATATTCATCAGATATACCCGGGAGGCAAACATTCTACAAGTCAACTGATCTCATGTCTCCAAGGAGTCCACAGCATCAAAAAAGAGACTATTGTAGATTGAGAGACGATAGGGACATAAACAAAAAAACAGGTGCAATGTAGGGTCCTTTTATTGGATTCTAGTTTAGACAAGACAACTATAAGGACATTTTAAAGGACAATTTGGGAAATTTGAATTTTAACTAGGAATTATATATTAAGGAATAAAATTATACAATTTAATTCGGTTAAATGTAAAATGTTATTTTGACTATTAAAAAAACAATGTCTTATTTTAAAAAGACATACACTGAAGCTAAAAAACAAACAGCATCCCCCCAACTTTGAGTTCTTAAAATGAAGGTTACTAGATCAGGGTAGGGTAACAAGGCTGGTTAAAAGAAAATGTCATAATTGACAACTGGGAGTGTGGTGTGTGTGGAGGAAATTACAGCAACTCAAAATGTTTGCTGCCATGCATGGCTGTCTTTCTGTAGTTGCCTTTTTGTGAGTACTGAGTTCTTGTATTACGGTTTGCATCGTCAGCAGAGCGAGCTATGTGTTATATAAAGTCATGGATTCTTGCGTCACAGTATTCAAGCCCTCTTACCCATATCTGTCACATTCAGCTGCAGATGTGACAAGAAGCTCCGAAGCAGCACAAAAGGCCTATCCCCGAGGTTGCAACCTGTGCTCTGGGCCTCAGTATATTGTGTGTCAAAGGGAATGTGAGCACTTGGGTTGGAGGCAGGGCAGATGATAGTCACACCGGACTGCAGTGTCCTCTCAGGCATCCAGACTTCAGGATCATGTCTGTGCCTTTGCATTCTAAGGAGTTCTTTCTCAAGAGGACCCACTGAGAAGAACTGCCTGTGATCTGGGCCCTCCGGCTCCCTGGGCCAGCTGGTTTGGACCAGACTTTAAGAGTCCCACAGCAATGTCTGCCCTCAGTAGCTCCAACCTGGGCCTAGACCAGAAACTCAAGAACAGCTCCTGTTGGAACTGATTCTTTAGGCTCACTCCCATCTGTCCCAATACCTGTCAAGCCTAAGCCTCAGGGATCCCTGCTGCTTCCAGCGGATTCTGAAGCCCTGTCCTTTCATACATATACCCTTCCAACCTTGGCTCTGCTGAATGGTCTGGGGCGGGGTGGCAGAGTGGTTGGGTGTAGCTTTAGGATGCCAGGCAGTGAGCATTACTGAGTATTTTAATACTGGTGGAGAGCTCTTTGAGCCGGCACCACAATGCCCATCTGTCCATTAGCAGAAGGCTATGGATTAGGAGTGGTAGAAAGGATATCTTTAAATAGATTTCTTTTTTTGCTTGTTTGGTTTCAGGCCTAGTGATTGAGGTCACTCTGGGAGAAGTTTCAGTAGTAGTGGGAAGCTGTGATCAGAAGCTTTGGGTTTTACATTTCACGACCATTATTCTCCCACTTCAACAGGAGAAAAAAAAAGAGGTTAGTCGGGTGAAGTTGTGGAATGAGGAACAAAATTCTCAGTCTAGGAAAATCAGAATATAACACATTATTCAAGTAATTGCGGGGAGGGTTCAGTTTAGCTAGTGCAGCTCAGCTTCATCAGGCAGTCAGTTCTTGGAGCCCACTGCCAGACATCCGCCCAGTCACCTCTGAGCCCACTCCTTCACAGATAAAAGGCAGGAGTTTAGAATGAGTTTAAGCTCTGTGGAAAGAGTTGAGAGAGGCCTGGATTCATCCAAAGTCTGGCTTTAGGTCCTAGCTCTGGCGCTTGCTGACTGTGGTATTTTAAACAAGTCTCTTAATGAGCCTGGAGTTCAGTGATGACCACAGAAAGCTGAGATAACCTTAGGTACCAGGCTTTGATGCGAGCAGTTCTGGGATTTGAGGAGGTGACAGAGAGAGGAGAAAGAGAATTGAGTGGAGTTTCTTCCAGGGCCAAATTCTAAGAAAAACCAACAAAATATTTGGTAATAGTCTTATTTAAAAATTATTAAACTTCCTATACTATTAATGATTTATTGTTTCTTTGTAATTCATCCTATGGAAGTCTTTAAAAATTTGCAAGTCACCTTTTGTTATTCTTTAACAGTGTGGCATTAGCACCTCAGCGGGGGGTGGTGCCTAGGGCTCCTTCCTAACGCCCCAGGGTGGGGGTGGGGGTGGGGGTGAGGGTGGGGGTGGGGGCAGGGTGGGGATTAGGTGGGGTGGATAATTTTGCTTCCAAGCCTTACATCACTGTTTACAACTTCTTTCCTCCATGCCTCATCACTTAAGTACCCATAAAAATGACATCTTCCTGTAGTGATTGTACAGGAAGGAATAATGACTTTGTCACCTTCAGCTCCTGTGTTGGGGAAGTCTCTTTGTTTTACCTCCCTCTGGTCAATCTCAGCTCTCTGTATTTCTGTGTTTTTCTGATGAAAAACTGGTTAAGTGCTGCCACCTTCTGGCTAAAGTGTATATAATTAAAGAGCCGTGACATGGAAAATGTTAAAAAAGGTTTCCAAGACAACGTGCTGTTTTATAAGTCATGAGATTGCTTCTTTTCACATCATTCTGTTAGCAACCTATAAAGTAAAGAAGGGGTCCACAACAATACTTTCAGAAAAAAATTAAGCCGGATATAGTTATTTAAATCGGAGATTTAAAACTTTTTATGTTGAAATAATTTTAAACTTACAAAAAAGTTGTACAAATAGTACAGAGGGTTCTGTTTATCCCCACCCCCCAACATCTTAAATAACCATACTGCATTTAGTGAAACCAGGAAACTAACTTTGATACAATACAATACAAAGGTTCTGATTAGAACTTCCTCCTACTCTATAGACTTCATTTGAAGTTTGACTATTTTCCATTAATGTCCTTTTTCT
The DNA here is from genome assembly GCA_028627145.1 of Eidolon dupreanum. Classification (NCBI taxonomy): domain Eukaryota; kingdom Metazoa; phylum Chordata; class Mammalia; order Chiroptera; family Pteropodidae; genus Eidolon; species Eidolon dupreanum. The sequence goes on along the minus strand of CM053509.1, from coordinate 46,783,545 downwards.
AGTCCAGGACCCAATACAGGAGCTCACACTGTCGTGTCTCCTTAGTCTCTTCTAATAGCGATAGTTCCTCAGTCTTTCTCGATCTTAACATTTTAGAAGAGTACAGGTCAATTATTTTGTATAATGTCCCTTAGTGTGTCTGATTAGATTGAAGAAATGCATTTTGGCAGTGCATCGAAATAGGAAATATATAATATAATGTTGATATGTCTTATAGATAGTGATGCTTTGATCTCTTGGTTAAGCAGGTGGCTGTCAGGTTTCTCTGCTGTTAATATTTTCCTCTTTGTCATTAGCAAATACCTTGTGGGTGGATACTTTGAGATTTTACACATACTCAATTTCTCATCATACTTTCCGCTACTGATTTTTGCATTTGTCAATAATTGTTGCTTGCAGTAATTATTATTGTGGTGTTTGTCTAGTGGCGATTACCTATCTCTATCTCTCCTTCTACATTTTTAAATTGCAATTCTGTAAGGAAGGGCTATCCCTTCTCCCTGTTTACTTATTCGCCCAGTTATATATTCATGTGAATACGAACTCATGGATATTTATCTTATTCTATGGTCTATAATATTCTATCATTATTTATTTTGTAGTTCAAATTGTCCAAGTTTAGGCCTCTGGGAGCTTTTATAAGTTTGCTCTTGTGTCCTTCAACATGCCTTATCATTTTTTTAATAGCAGCATTAAAGATATAATTCACATACTATAAAATTCACTCTTTTAAGGTATATAATTCAGTGGGTTTTAGTATTGTCACAAGATCGTGCAAACATCACCACTATCTAATTGTAAAACATTTTGATACTGCCAAAAAGAAATTCCATACCCATTAGCGGTCACTCTCCATTTCTCCTTTCCTTCAGCCCCTGATAATGACTAATTTACTTTCTTTTTCTGTGGACTTTCTTATTCGTATGAATGAAATCATACAATATGTGACCTTCTGTTTCTGGCTTCCTTCAATTAGCATAATTTTTTGAGGTTTAGTCATGTTGTAGCATATCAGCTCTTTTTATAGCTGAATAATAAATAGTCCATTAAACGAATATACCACATTTGTTTACCCATTTACCCAGTTAATGAACTTTTGGCTTGTTTCCAGTTTTTGATTATTATGACTAATGTTGCTATGAACATCTGTGTACGAGCATGTTTTTTAGTTCTTCTGTTTATATACCTATAAGTAGAATTACTAGATTAAGTGGTAACTCTAACTTTACGAGGAAGTGCCAGATTGTTTTCTAAAGCAGCTGCAGCTTTTTACAGTCCCACCAGCAATGTTGGAGGGTTCCAATATCTTTACATCCTTGACAACACTTGTTATTGTCTGTTTTATCTGTTTTGTTATAGCTATCCTAGGGAGTATGAAGTGACATTTCCTTGTGGTTTAGATTTGCATTTCTGTAATGACTAATGATGCTGAGTATCTTTTCATGTGTTCATCTGCCATTGGCATATCTTGATTTACTTAGATTGTTATAAATTTCTTGCAATGATGTGTTGCAGTTTTCGGTACACAAGTCTTGCACTTCTTTTTGTTAAATGTATTCCTAAGTATTTTTTTATGCTAATGTAAATGGAATTTTATACCTTAATTTCATTTCAGATTGTTTGTTGCTAGTGTATAGAAATATAATTGGTTTTTGTATAATGATCTTGTGTCCTGCAACCTTGCTGAATTTATGACTTTTTTTGTAGATGACAAAATCATGTCATCTGTAAATGGAGATAATTTTACTTGTGCCTGTCCAATATGGATGACTTTTTATTTCCTTTTCTTGCCTAATTGCCTTGGCTAGAACCTCTAGTACAATTTTGAACAGAAGTGGTGAAACCATTTCTGGTCTTAGGAGGAAAGCATTCAGTGTTCGGTCATCAAGTATGATGTTAGCTGTGAATTTTTCATAGATATGTTTTATCAAGTTGTGGAAATTTTCTACTTCTAGTTTGTTGAGATTTTTTATCATAAAAAAGCACTGAATTTTGTCAAATGCTTTTTCTGCATCTATCAAGGTGATCATGTGGATGTTGTTCCTTATTGTATTAAAGCGATATGTTACGTTAATTGATATTCAGGTGTTAAACCAGCCTTGCATTTTTTGGATAAGAGCGGATCATTTCAGGGAGGACATTCTCCTTAAGGAGAGGGCAGTGGATTTTATCAGGCAGGTTACCTCACTAGTGCTGACCAGGAAATTCCAGACTGATTGGTTTCAAATTCTACTCCTGGGAAGGGCTGAAACTGCAATTAGGTTAAGGATTAAGTTGTGGCGGGACCTAGCAAAAGTGATTCCATTTTGCGCCTGTTATTTCTTTTTAACGGCATGTAGCCTCTGAGGTTGTTCCTCACAAAATATCTGACCATCACTGTGTTTTCCTCTTGCTTAGATTTTATGTTTGCAGCCATTTATTTCACATGTCCCCACCTACAGTGAACTGACCTAAAGACAATTCCAGAGTTGAAATGTCTGTTGGCTTTCTCAGGAACCTCAGATAACACACCATGATGTCCTCAATATGTGAACTCAGAAAAGGACATGTGAAGCCCTCCTCTCTGATTGCATTTCACCGTGCCCAACCCAGGCCCTCAGGACCTTTCCATTCTACCCTGTGATGAAATAGACTTGGCACGACAAAAATAACCATGGAGAAGTTATAAAGGTTAGAAATAAGTCTATGAGTTCTAAAGACTGTTACCACTGCCTGGTGGTTGCTGGCTGCCTTGCTGAGAGGGCATCTGGACATGGGCTCTGCGCTTTCATCCTTGGGCCGGGGGAATGGCAGAGAAAGGATCTTTATGAAAGCAGTGGCAACACCGGCAAAATCATCAAAATCAACTTTTTCAGAACTCTGGAATTAACCAAAGACTTGCAACGATCTGAGGAATGTGTATTTGAGAAAAATAGCTGAATCTCAGTAAGAACAGCTATCTTCGTGTTATTTTAACTTGTGCTATTTCGCATCTGCTTCCCCTTCCTGGTTCTGCAGTGGCCTTAAAAACTGTCAAATGCCCTGTAATGGGAATGAAAACCAACAGCCTAGCAGCCACTGGAGGGGGCAGATGGGGATGGAGCTCTTCCAAAACACCATTCTCAGAGAATTATTATCATTATTTGGCTTGTCTGGATGTTCACTGAAAACCACCAGTCACAGTGTTACTGGAGAGTGGGGGTCCTCTCCTGGCGCTTTGTCTAGGTTCTTGGTGCCTTGAACAAAGAATTGAGCAAGACACCGAAATACAGCAGAAAAGAAAAGCTTTATTAGAAGAGAAAGTACACTTCCAGATGTGGAAGTGGGCCTGAGCAAGAGAAGCATGGCTCAAAAGGCCTGGTAACAAAGCCTTTGGGTTTTTTATCCCTATTTGCTATGGGTGGTTACTTTTCTTAGAGGGGTGGGCTTCCTTCATTGACAACTAATTTTGACAGGACTCAGTGATTTATCATTTGCTTTCTGCACATGTTTGTTCCCAGAATTCAGTCTGTTATAATGATATTAATGAACTTTTGGGTATATGCATCATATTATAATGATGGTATAATGAGGCTCAGGTGAGTTGAAGATCATTGGGGTCTTTATTGTATAGGTGTGACTGGCTGAAACTAATAACTAATTTTCTGCTCACTTGTTTTCTATGAGTTACTTTTAGACCCCAAATGCCTTCTGGCTTGCTTAATTATGGGCGGACTAGGGAGGACCCCTTCTGGGATAGGATGACCTCAGTGTCTTTGCAGGCAGACCTGAAACCCCCTAACTAACTTTCCTGCCTAACTCTTTTCTAAGAGCCATGAACCCCCTTATTATTAGTTTGGATGTTGAAGAATAGGAGGTCTCTTCTGTATCTGCTTTCTGCTGAGAAGGGTCATCATCTCTGCCTATTGGGGTTTCATGGAGCTCTTTCCTTTTCTGCCTTAGTCAGGGCAAGGTCTTAGGTTTCCTGCTGAAGTGCAGCCTCAGTCCCTAGACAAGGAAAAGAAAATACGAATCTGTTATTTAATCATGTCTATTAATTTCTATTATTGATTTGCCTGTTAAGTGAGTAAAGGGAAACAGGTTAGGTTAATACATTTCTTAAAGAGTAAAAAAGACCTTTGGCCTAAAGTCCCCTCCCCTCTCGGACTCTAAGGGCAATGTCTAGCTTATTGCCATTTCTGCTAACAATGGGCCGATAACCCTTATCAATAGCTGGAGGATCTGAGTCACCAATTCGGGGCAATTATTGAGATTTGAGGGAGAAGGCATTTTTCCCAAAGAAAGAAGGAAAGAAAACTTAACTAGGTTTACTAAAAAGATTAAGAACTCTACAAGAGATGTCCTGTTTCATTTCTTGCTAAAAGATTAAGAATTTACCAGCAATGTCCCGTATCAACAGGGCTTTTTTTTTTTTTTTTTTTTTTTTTACAATTTTTATTTGACCTAACTCACCTAACTCAGAGTTTACTCAATTACAAAAACCTTTTCCCTGGGCATTTGTCAAAAATAATCAAGGACAACTGCTTAACATTATAGCTGCCTGAGGCAGTGGCAACAGTAGGGGCAAAGAAGAAACTGACCAAAAATCTTAAAAGGAAAAGTTGGGGAATGAGTTACTAATAAAGGACTTTGAAAAGCTTTGACTTATTCCTGGGAATTGAAATATGTTATGCACCTGTGTGGGAATAATCTCCTCTACTTAAAGTCTACTAATTATGAATAATAATCACATCCACAAAATAACTTCATAATAACACATAGGTGTTTGATTAAATAACTAAGGACTAGAGACTAGCCAAGTTGACACATAAAACTGACCATCACAGGAGAGTACAAAACTATAGAAGAGCATTATATACTATTGAAATAAAATTGGCATTAATTATCCTTGGTGCAGAGCTCAGCATACCTCCCACCATCCCAATGGTAGGCCCAAGGTCGCATAGCTAGTAATCATCACAACAGGAATTCCAAAGCTAGTTTACCTCTTCCCTAAACCAGGCCTCTTGATCAATCACTACACTCTGTTAAATAGAAGAGGATCCCAATTTCCCAGCCCATCTCTAGCTCCTAAGACAGATAGACAGACAGACACAGATATCTCTCCCCTACCCACCACCCTACATGTTATTTTATTGGAGAGGACTCTTAAAGGCCAGCCTCTCTAATAATTTTATTTCTTCTGAGAGTCCAATCGGGTTAATATAAATGGCTAACATCTACAAATAGAATGTTTCACTTCCATTTCAAAACATCATCCTCTTCCACTAGAGAACTTCCTCCCTCCTCCTTAGTTAATCTTTCTTTAAAACGTGGCCCTGGCTTTAGTTCTCAAGCACATTGTCCTCTCAGCTTTACCCTTCCTCCAAAGAACATCCATGAACTACTCACTGATGATTACAAAGAGAATAAAAACAAAAGAAGGCAAGTATTGTCTAAATTTAAAGTGCTGGAAAATCCAACATTTTATTTACTACATTTTGGTGACTACATAAATGCTGAAACATTTTAACACTGAAAAGCATGATGGCATCATCACTTGCTTTTTTTTCTTTTTTTCTTTTTTGCTTAGCAAACACAGCAGATGATATTGCACGGCATAAAGTGAGAACAGTAGGCGAAGCTTAAAAAAAATGAAAGAAACCTTAATGCAGTACAGGAAATACTCATAAACAAACCAGAATAATGCCTAATGCATTACACTTTTTTGTTGCTACACACAAAAATACAGAAGAAGCATTAGACAGAGAGAAAGAGAGACAAAATATTAGCAAACAACCATAACTGGGTACAATAATCATTTCATCTGAAATGTAGATGCAACATAGAAACTACCACTGCTTTCTAATTGACAAAGGAAATGACAGCAACATTTGTCTTTTATCAAAAATCTTCTAAGCCCCTCATGGTTAGGTTTTTAAATTAATTAATTATTTAATTATGTATTTACTTTTTTTACCCCCCCTCCCCCATTGCTAAGGAAGAACTCCCTTTGCTCTTGGAAGATTTTCTACTCTACTAATCTTTTTTTTTTATTATTATTTTTTATTTTTATTTATTTATTTTTTTACCTGATGATTGTCTTAGGCACCCTCCTTACATAATAAACCATCAAGCTAACTTGAACACGGAAACTGAGTCACACTCAAACAATAGCTAAGGTCAAAGGTGTACTGAAAATAGAAGAGGGGGAAGGGACAGGTCTAAGTGAGTGACAGATGGGCTGACTTTAGAAGGGACAAGAAACACAGGGAGATATGAAGACAACTACCAAAGCAAGTGGAAGACAATGTTTTAAAGTTTATTTTGTTAAAAAATACTTGTCACTTGATTCAGACGGCATATCTAAAATGAGCCCACAATGATTATGTAATAAATGCAGAACATACTACAAAAAAAATTGAGACTAACACAAACAGAAAATACGACCTTGTGAATACAACTCGGTTCAGTGTTTCTCTGCTAATCTTCAGTCTTCTCCCTCCACCATTTTCCTGGGCTTTCTGTAACTCACTGCACAGCATTTGTATTAAAAACAAATAATTAGTCAATGCCTACCAACAGAGCACTGAATGATCCTGCAACTCAGAGTGGATTTATTGCCCTATTAAAATACAGAACAAGTATAAAAATGTATCTAAGAAAATGTAACATTTGACCCAAAGTCTAAGCCCCCCTTTCTTTTCCCGCTCCAAATACCCCTGGCAAAAGAAAATAAGGTAAATTTCTTGTATTGAGAGGGAAAGTATTTACATCTATGGATTTATGCCATGTAGTTGAAGCAACTTATGTCAGCAAAACAGTGGGCACTGGGTCTTTTGAGGATAATGCCATGAGCCGGCTGAGAATTGTGTGCGCGCACTGATCTCAAGCAGGGCCAAGTATCTGAAGAGCCTCGATTACCGGGCCTGAGGCAGGGACCGTCTCTAGAGTGTGAAAAAGAAAACTAGTGGGAAGACTGTGAGAAGAGAACAACTCAAAAAGGCCTGGGGCACATTCACTAGGGGACGCTGACATTTGAAGAGAAGTCTTCCAACTGTGGTGGGCAGGGATATGGGGAGGTGTGTGTGGGGGGGTGGTAATTGTGGGTAGCAGATTCCAAGAAACAGATGTGCGGAGGAATATGTAACTGCGAAACATTTTCCTTAAACTCGATTGGTAATTGGGGCTGAGCAATCATGTTTTGCTTCTTCCATGGGTTGGCCATATGAGCAGGGGCAGCTGCCCTTCAGCCTTGACTTTCTCTGGAAGGGTATGAAGCCATTGTACTCTCCTCTCAGCTCTGCAAAAGGAACTGTGTCTCCATATCCTGACCCCTGCCTTGAAGCAATTCAGAAAGTAGGTGAAACTTAAGAGGATTTCCAAATTCAAGTTAGCTTGTCTCTTTGAGTTTTTACACTCTTCTCATACCCGTGCACATGGCTAAAAAAAAAAATTAAAATAAAAATAAAAAAGCGAAGTATCTCACAAATGCCGGTGCTTTGGAACGTTAAACAAGTCCTAAATTCTTTGGAATTTCAGATCTAACCTGCAAAGTAATCTTTTCTAGAAAACAAACAAAAGAATTAATAAATTAAAGGAAGAACACAAATAACTCCTTTCTTCTTTCTAAGTGACAAAAAGGACTACCTTGAAACGCTCATTTTGGCATGTACAAGTTTTCTGAGGGGGAACTTGGCAGTGTTCACAACATACATTGAAGTGCCTGCTAAGAAAAAGCTAAAGATACACCCTGCAGTTAAGAGAAGCTCTTGCCTTCAGCTCATCTTAGCGTCAAGAACAAAAAGATTGTAACATAAAGCTTTGGCCATGTTGATTCTACTATATACATTTTAAAAACTACACGGTCATAAATTAAAGCAGTGATTAAATAAGCTCATATAAAATGTAATTAAATTAAAAAAATCACAGCACATTATAGAGAAAAATAGGAACCAGTTTCACAAGAAAGATTATATATATATATATATTTTTTACCCTGTGGAAACAAATTTACTACGAAACACAAAAACTTCATAAGCAACCATCAAAATGAAAAGCATTTCTTATTCCATTCTTGCATTTTTACACAACCCTTAACCCACCTGGGGGAACATTTCCAGAAATTAAGTCTTCCTTGAGCAACAGAGCAGTTCTGCCAAGAAAATAAACCCCAAACCAAAGGAGGAGGGGGTGGACATCCCAAACATACAAACTACAAAATAAATAGGAATTATAAAGTTTCTTTTAAAAGTAACCTTAACAATTATCAAACTAGTAAGTTCTGCCTTATCACATAGACTCTCTATACAACATAACCCTAAAACTTTATTACTATGAGGTATTTGGAGGAATTGGTAAAAGTGATGCACGGCCTGCCTGGTGAAGGGACTCGGTGAAGTGGGGGAACCTTGAGAGGAAACAAGGAGAAGGAGCTTTGGTTTATCAGCAAGAAATTGGGGGGGGAAAGTCATCCTTTGGTATCAAAGAAAGTTTCATTGCATGGTTGCACGGAAAAAGCACCACGGTGAATAATTATTCCTTTTTTTTTTTTTTCATTAGTGGCCTTTCTAAGAGGCTGAGGTATTCAAAGAGTATAAGGTGAGAGAGGTCAACAGCGGTTTAACACTTTGGTTCAAGCAAGGCACTCGTCCTAGGAGTTTACAAAGTTTGCAACATGTTTGCCTAGAGATTTACAAGTAGAACTAGCAGTAATAAGAGTAGTATTTCCTAATGTTGTTGTCCTATCATTATCAATAAGAATGAAGACAAGTTTACACACTGAGTGAAGAGTGAGGAGGGACGAGGAGGTGGGAGGAGGGTTAGGACAGGGGCAGAGTTCCCTCTGCAGACCGAGGCCGTGCATGAAAATATCTTTGGTATTCTTTGGTATCATATCAATGTGATTAAAATCACCAATGGAAATCGAGTGAGGTAGCGTCTTTGGTTCACACTATAAATAGTAGATCTTTACACTTTTTTTTTTACACATGGAAGTAGCTATTTCTTACCTTCTGCTTCTCTGTCCTTCCTGTTCAGGAAATAGTTACCAAATGCACTGTAAAGCTAACCACACCACAAGAATAATCCAGAAGGCCAATCGCATCTCAAAACAGCTTCTGGTGTTTGAATGCACCCTAAACAACTAGATAGGAAAGGGAGAAGTGCTTTCTCTTTGTTTGCTAAATGCATAGTTTTCATCCTTTATGTACAAAGAAGGGAGGGCCATTGTTAGGGAAAATGCCTTTATAGCTCATGTGAAAATGTCCTAGGACTCTTTGGTATAGCAAAGTTTGCATTTAACCTGCAAAGATGGGTCATTCACCTGGGGTGGCAAATGGGAGTGGCATGAGTCCAAAAGTAGCTTAGCGCTTTTACTTTTTTTTTTCCCTGGAATATTAATTATACTTTGGTGATGGGGGCAGAGTGAGTGACATGTTTAATCAGAACTTCTGAATTTTCCCATATATTTTCTTTGGTTTTTGCATCCAGGGACTGGAACACTCAGTTCCTGACATCCAGAATTCTTTCACCTGAACATTAACTGAAGTCTGGGCTCTTGGGTTGTCCAGATGTGACACCTTCCACTCTTTCTCTTGGCCCCCTTTCAGGGAAGCTTCCGGTTGTGAGAGGACCTGAATGATTTATGGCCAAAAATAGTCTAACTTCCATTCTACCAAAAAACCCCGAAACATGTTATTTGAAGTGCAGTTCTGAAATAAATGAACATGCAATATAAGGGTGAAATATCATTTTTAGATGAATTTTTCTAAAGAATTGAGAAATGATGGGTGAACAAATGGCACATGATCTGCTCAGCTGTGATAGGTTAAAAAAACTGAGCCATAAATTAATGTAATAGTAAACAGGAATGGAAGCATTTTTTTCTCTACGTGCCAAGTCAGAAGCAAAACAGAATCAGTCATACATGATAGAATAAGTGTATTGCTTTGGAGAAGCTGAGTTTGTCCATTATGATGTCTAAGAAGCAGAGGTTGTGAGGATGCTTAAACAGTCAAGTAAAAAAATTGCTTTTCAGGCTCTGATTTGTGCATCTGTTTATGAGAAAATATATCTCTAGGCCCTGAAATTGCATAATGGGTGCAAATTCAATGCTGGTATGAAAATTATCTTTGGTGTTAGCAAGTAGAATCACTGGTTATTTTTCAAGAAAGCATTATGGTGAGAATATTAAAAATGTAATATTCTTTGAGACTGTGTCTACGCAGTACCAAAATAATTAGTTGAAAATTTAAAATGCAGTTAGATTAATTTCAGGGGGTATGTAGTAAAAACAAAACAAAAAAACATGGTTGTCTGAATTCAACTTTGTTTCTTCCTGGGGCATTGAATTTATTAAGATGTGTGTAGACACAGCTTGAATTTCCCTGAATTTAAAATTCTCATGTTTTAAATAAATAAGGCTTTCCTCTCTCCTGAATTACAAATACATTATATAGCTGTCCTCCTGGCCCCCTCTAACTCGTGGAAAGAGAGAAAAAAGTTAATTGGTTTTTTCCTTTTAGTTTATGTCATTGACACATTTAAATTACTAATGAATCTTGGAGGGTGGCCATTTAAATGGTGTCTTTTAATAGCTGAATTATAATTGTGCCATATTTAGAAGGGAAAATTTTAAGCTGAAATTTGGGGTGAGATAAAAAAAAATACTAAGACAATATGTCAAGGCAAATGCGTTGTTTCGTTAAAGGGGAAGTATGTGTTGTTTTCCTTTTCTCGTTCTATAGCAGACATGAAGGAGACACAGATGGCTGGTTGGTTTTGCTCATCTCTCCAGGTGCCTGGCTCTTTTAGACCTAGACAAGATGCTGATATTTGATCCTGAGGAGTTAGTTAATATTTTTTCTTCAGCATTTTAATGAATCTCAATAAACAACTTATTGTTGAGATAATGTTTAATTTTATATTTCTAGTTAGGTGTGCTAATTAACCAAGAGTACCCAGTTCTTAATAGTACAGAAGACATCCACTTAAATGAGTTACAATTCAGTTGAATTCGGAGAGAATTTGGGGAGGCAGGGAGGATCATGTGATTCACTTGGGTACTACTAGTACAGCTGTATTATCTTAAAAAAAATTTTTTTTGCCTTAATTTCTACAGTCCTGGTTAAGTGATTCGGGAAAATAGAAACTTAAATTTTTTAATTTGGAGGTTCAGGTCTAGGTTTCATCTCTCTCTGTTAGAGAGTGGAATCTATGTTATAAAATTTTCAGCTTAACACAATAGCAAGAAAGAATGTAGCATGCTTTGGAGGTGATGCTTAATAAAATAAATAGCTTAAGACCTATAGAATCCAAAGTCTTGTCTTCCACCAGAACTCTGACTTTTTCTATCTTCCACCATTGCTTGGTTGCACCTGCTATTTTTGTTGAGCCATAAATCAGTTTGATTATATTTTTAGAATGATTACAAATATTGGATAGTTTATTTTAATAATAATGTTGGTCTGCTCACTCTGTGTGTCTGTAAAGTATTTTTAAAAAGTATTTGGTGTCAAATGCGCAAAGCAAATTTGTCAAATTAATCTAAGTATGGAGCCCTTTATTCAGTGGTCTTTTACTAAAAAGCATTACTTTGAACAAATTTTCTAATTTAGTTACCTGCCCTGTTAAACTTAGTTTTCTAGTTTACAAATGGAAATCCTAATTTGGAAGAAGCCCCAGGTTTTTCTCAGCTATGAAAAGATTCTGGAATCATGTCTATATGTCTACTTAAGTGACATTTATGGATCCCTAAAGGGAGTGTGCCATCTGGATGTACATGTATACGCACTGACCTCTCTGTTATGATATTAATTGCTTCCCTGAAGCTACATTCTTTCTTGCCAGTTCTGAAAACTAATATGTCAAATGCTTCAAGAGTTATAAATAATAGTCATGATTCTACATGGCATGTGTATTACAGCTAGATCAGTTCATACGTATAACTTTACATAGTATCTTGTGTAAAAATAGCTTTGGTTATTAAAATCATTGCAATAAAATACCTGCACTATAATATTAAGTGTGTTCTTTGGTACCTAGGTGATTTTTTTTAATGGATGGACTCTTGTTTCATTTCTTAAAAAATATCTGAACATTCCTTAACAAACAAAGAGAATGCACTGGTTTAGGCGTCATTCAAATTTTCTTCGCTGGGTTTGAATCTGCATTTAGGTTGCGGGCCTGGCAGGTTCAAACGCTAGGCTAGACGAGCAAAATCACACTCCTAATCCAATGAACTCAGACAACCCCATACTGTGTTGGTTGTACTCCTATAGCACAACACTTCCTGAAGACCAGCCCTGCCTAAGTCCCTAACCACTGGCGATGTGTGTGTATGTGTGTGTGTGTGTGTGTGCATGTGTGTGTGTGTATGTGCACCCACGCACCCACACACAGTACTGAGACACCATACACCTTCGTGGCACAGTGGAACAGATGAGAAAGTCCGATCTTAAAAGATGTCCACCCAGTGGCTCAAAATCACTATGCTCCAAACCACAAATCAGCCAAGCACAGCGAGAATGATCATGGATTGAAGGTGTGAGATCCAGCGGTGTTTTCCTGCTCATAATTTTTGTTGCCAAATCGTTGTCCCGCTGAAGTGTGTGTCTCTGAACAAAGTCAGAATGCAGGTGAGCTAAGTCTTTGGTTTCTTTGGACTATAAATAACACTTTTTTTTTCTTCAAATATTTCTAAGTATAAACCTGCTATCTTGAGGTCCTGGTCTTTTAAAAATTTGTTTTTTTGTTTTGTTTTTTTTTTCTTGTTGTTGTTTTTTGTTTTTTTGTTTTTTTGTTTTTTTTTTATTTAAAGCTTTTCCACCGAGGTTTTAGTTTGTGGTATTCCTTCATGCTTTGGTACAAGTGCTTGATGAAGAAGATGAGGTGCCTGAATTGGAGCTGCCCTCGTCCTGCCACTTGTCCAGACTCCTCCTCCTGGCATTCATGAAGAAGTTGCTGACGGTGCTCAGCTCCAAGCCTAGCTGCTGGGAAATGGTGATTTGCAATTCTTTGGATGGACGCTTGTTTTCCTTGAATATTGCATGTAGAGTTCGACGCTGGACATCTGTGAAGACCAACCTGGGCTTTTTGGGTGTGTTGCCTCTATCTTTGCCGTGTTCTTGCTCTTTCCTTTTGCATGCTGCAAAGAAACACAGAGGCTGTTAACAAACTACCGGGGAGAATCGAGGGCAGAAAGCAGAGCCGATAAAATTTGTTAGCCATTCCTCGTGCCTGCTTTCTGCCTGGCGATATCTGATTTTAGCACCATGGTGGGCTGGGAGGGAACTGTAACAAAAGGATGGAGAATTAGGAGGCAGAGTTGTGGGAGTCCTGGGCGTGAGTCCGAGCTTTGACAAGTATTTGCATTTTGTTCAAGGTAAAGCAACTATAACCCTGCCTGGGCCTCAGAGTCCTCATCTGCAGAATACAGGATTCTGGCTAAACAAACTTTTGGTTTGAATTTTTATATCACTATCTGTAAAATGGATAGAAGAATACCTGCCTGGTTGGGTTGTAAGGATATATGGAATAGTGTATGTAAAAGTTTACGTTAACTGAAGTGCTTTACAAACGCAAAGTCTGATAAGCTATGAGTGGTTGCAGCCCTTGAAGGGTTTACAGTCTGCTGCTGGTAGAACACTAAGAGCCTAATCAAGAGTCTAAAAACCAAATAAAAAGAAATTACATTCGTTTCCTTTCTGATCTTCTTTGTTTTCCAGGAAATGCTGTTTGTAAGAAAACTGTATGTAATGTCTCACCTTGCTCATTCTTCAGTGGAACCAGACTTGTGGAGACTTGTAGGCTTCCTCCTCGCCATTGGGGCTAAACCTGTCACATTAGGCATGTTCACCTTTGGGGTCTCTTTGCCTCCTTTTTGCTTTTCATGGAAGACTTGCTCTTGGAGTCCCCTTTCGCACTTACCTCATCTCTCATGGAGAAGGGCCCTTCCCTGCCCATGCCTCTTGGTCTTGTTTCATGAAGCTGCCTCTTGGCTGCTGGAGTTATACTGGAGCATCATCCCAAAGTGGCCCTCAGGCCCCCAGGGTTTGGTACTGGTTCAGGGTCTTTCCTCATCTCAGATGCCGTACTCCTCCTCCTAGCCTAATGCATCTCACTGGCTTCCATCCGCCAAAGAGGCACTAAGGGCTGCATTGCTAACAATGCCCTTCTCCCACTCTCCATTTCCACCATCAATCAATCCCTACAGCCATTCCTCCCCAAATAACTGTACAACCCAAGTAAATACAGTGCTCTGGTTAAACAGTTGCTAATGCAACTTTATGACCAGACTCCTATGCCCTGATTCCAATCAGATTGCTGCCCCTCAGCCCCCTACCTAGGCATCCTGGAGCGGCTACTGCTATCTTAGTATCTGGCTGGCTGTACTCTGACATGAGCTCCCACCACAGTGAGAGGCAGGTGGGGCATCTTCCTGGTAAAGGTAGGGACTGCTGATCTTTCATAGCTCCCCGGACCTCTGGTTGGCTGTCCCACCCTATTGCTGTCTCCTGCTCTACTTCCTGCCTCTTTATACTCCAGGTTCCCAATTCCTTATGAGATGGAGCCTTTGTGCTCTCCCCAGGTAGCCCTGTTCCCCCTTTTGCCCCTATCTTTTATTCCTAACTTCCCCAGATCCTGGATTTCAGAGTTCCCTTAAGGCCTTATGTGCCCATCAGCACAAATTAGCGGAGCAATCAGATCAACTGAAAAGCTAATGGATGAAGGGTAAAGAAGCCTCTAGTCTTTGAAGTCTAATCTAGGGGTCTCTTAAGTTTTTTTTTAACCATGTGCTACTTAGTAAAAAACATTTTGCGTGTACCCTCTCTAATACTATTTATTTATAAATTATATACATTACTGCACTACTATATTAGGTACATTATAAAGCATATAAAAATATAGAAAAATTTAAAGGGGTAAAATAAAAATAAATAGACACAGAAATACTCTTCTACAGATGCATCAGCTTGCCCAGGCCCTAGAGTGCATTCACCCCATTTAAAAGACCACTAGTCCAATCATTAGGAAATACGAGGGTAAGAATTTTCAGAATGGACATAAGGGGAGATCTTAGTCATAAAAGAGAAATTTTTGGCAAGTCAGGTACCTTTCAAAACATATCCTGTAGGTCACTGGCTACATCACTTGCCTAACATGAGATGGGTGGCATCAACATAATGAGAAGTATTTATTAAACATCCAATTCTCTCAGAGTATTGAGCGATTTATCCCAAACTAGTTCAGAGTCCCTAGAAAGAGTCCCTTCCCTCAGGGACCTACAGCCCTCACTGGGTAGCTAGATGAAGTCCCTGAAAAAAAAAGAACTAACTAGACTGAAACTTACTCTAGTAACTTTGAGTCAGCACATGTAGACACAGATTTCTACAATACCAATGCACATGGTTGATTGATTCATTCATATCCAAAATGAATACAACACAGATTTTGCTCTTAAGGAGGTCAGTTGAGTGGTCACATAAACAAATAACTGCAAGAGTATAAAAAGAGTATACAGGATACTACCTCTGCTTGAGGATCTTAAGGAAGGCATCGCAGAGGAAGGGGTTCTTACGCTGGGCCCTAAAGGATAAATAGGAGTTCATTAGTGAGAGAAGTGGGACACACTCATACTCAGCAAGGGCAGCAGCATTTGTGAAGGACTGATAGTATTAGTAGATTGGTATTAGTGGAGTAAGCGTGTATGCAAGGAGGAAAACTGTGGGAGACAAGGCTTCACAGACAGAGATCAGAATTGAATTATCTTGTAGATAAGGAGGAGTTATTGAAAGGTTTTGAATAAGGGTGTAGTGTGATTAAATTTGGGTTTAGATAAACCCCTCTGGCGGTATCATGGGGGATGAACTGGAAAGCAGTAAGATTAAGGATAAGGATGCCATGATATACCATCCTGCTCCCCCTCAAGCCTAAGGCACTTATTTCTCCACCTGCTGAAAAAGTTGGTGGCTGATGACTTGGACCTCAGCTGAGGTCCATTCTGGGAACTGCTCTTGGCTGAAGGTTATGCCACCCTTGGGTTGAGTATGAGGGCTGCCCACATCCAGTGTGGGGTAGGGGACAAAGGGGTTGGTATGGAGGGCAGAAATTGAAAAGAATAGGAATGTGTTGGCCTAAGGGCCCCTCACACCTACCCCTTGCGTTAAATTGAAACAACTCTGAAGTATCATCCTGTTCTAGACCACTCTGTAAGACCGGCTGAGGCTATTCTTTCAATGACATTGAAGTTCAGCTTCTCCCTCTGCTTGGTTTTATCTCCTCCACCTCCCTTCTCCCCACAGGGGTTATTTCCCATAGCTTTCTCCAGTAACCTTCCTGTATGCAATTCACAGAACCCCAGAGTCTGTTTCCCAGAAATTCTGACCTAAAATAGGAGCCATTAGAAAACCACTGTAGTGAGGACCCCAAATTAGACAATGGCAATTGAGGGTAGAAAACAGGGAGCAAATTCAAGAGCTTCTTGGAAGGTAGAATCAAGAGGATTTAATGGCAACTTGGCTGGGAGGGTAGAGTACAGAACATCTTCCAGCTTTCTGGTTGGATAGTAGCAATGGGGCCATCAGAAAATGCGGATGGAGAAATGAATTCTATGAGGGCAGTAATCGCTTCTACATGGGACAAATGACACTTGAAGTGCTTGTTTGACATTCTGTTAAAAATCTCCAATAAGTGGTTGTTCAGCAGACAGCAGGATATATGGGGTCTGCAGCTCAGGGGAGAGGTGTGATCTAGGAATACACGCTGGTAAGTCATTAGGGCTCTAGATGGTAAATTACACAAAATACATCCCTGTGGAAAAGTAAACAACTGATTGTCGGGTGCAGACACAACTTATTTATAACTCAAAAGGCAGAGCAAAGTGAAATTACAAAGAGATATCCATTGTCGACCTAACCAGGATGTATATTTAAATGACTTCAGTCTGGTCCTTGTCATTTGGCAGGACCGAGTGGGCTGAAAGTATCCCTGAGCCAGCATTTCCCGAATGGCATCAGAGGAATAACATTGTCTTATACAGGTGTTTCCTGAAAAGATGGTTTGCAACTCAAGCACATTTAGAAAAACCTACTATATATAGCCTACTCCTCAAAATTCATAATATGTATTAGCACATGTAATTCTGTTTCTCAAATTTAATTAACCCCAGAACTCTTTCTGGTGGCAACTGCCTGTTAATGTTTCATACACTACTAATGTTGGGGGAACAGTTTGGAAGTTCCTGCCCAGAGCTCTCAAGCATTGTAGATGTCATAATGTCAGAACCTTGGAAGTGAGATTCTCCAGAGCAGAGAACCTGGATGACTCGTTCTATATTCCAATGCCTCCTGGCATAGTGCCTGGCTAAAAGGGCAGCTCAGTACCCGTGTGGGTACTGGAGTGAGTGTCTGTGACTAAATGCGTGTGATATATCTGGAGAGAACTCTGTGCAGAAGTTAGAGTTGCTGAAAAGAAAGCAGAGATATTGGTAGAATAGAGCATGTGCTAAAGCTTTTTGAGGGTCACTGGTGACCTTCACAAAGAGGCTAGGAGAAGGAACCCACAGAAATTAAATCATACATCTAGAAGCTCATACAGAACTATTGTTGTTAGTACTGTTAAGAGACTATGAATGAAAGAAATGCTTTAGAATTTCCATGGAATTCATTTTAGGGTACAGATTACATGTTTAAGGTAGGAAACCATCAGCTGGAGGTCATAGGAATACACGCAGTGTGCAAGATAGAGAAAGAGGGAAAATGGGAGTGTGAGTAGAACATGGCAAGAGGTACTGTTGCTTAGGGAACAGCAATACATGTGTTTTATGTAAAAGTCATACTTTTGTGTGGGTATAAAGTTTCCATGAAAAATAGACAGGTATTTATCATAGAACTGGATTAAAGGGAAGAGGATTCCTATTGTTTGTGAAAGGTAGCACTGAAGAGGAAGATGACTTGTCATGTGTAACCTCCACGAAGGTAGACAAGCAGATATATTTGCAGGATGCAGTGGTAAAGTAAAGTGGGGGCTGTCTCAGACAGGTGACTGTGACCTTCTCTATGTGTAAAGTCACTCACAGTGAGTCCGATGTGGGAGGCTGAAGTAGCATGGATGATGGTAAAAAGCCTGTGTGCCACAAGAGTAAAAGATTATAAAGAATTTAAAAAATGGCAGCACAGGAGAACAAGGGCAAAGGACAGAGGCTTTCATTTCAATCATGCCTGGGGCTTGTTCTTTGCCCATAGTTGGCAAGACAAAGCCAAGGGTATTTCAAGAAATATAAATTCTGCAGGATGTTAAAAGGTATTCCATAAACAATGAGTTTTTGAGGTCAGTTTGGGAAAGGCTGAGTTAATTAATGATTAAACAAGCTTCTTTAATGCAGGACTTCTCAGAGCCTTTAATATGCTAATGAGCACTGAAGCTTTGTAGCTCATGGAGTCTCCCAAACTTATTTGGTTAAGGAACTCTTTACTCAGAGAATTTCTCTCAGGAATGGCATTGTTTAGGACAGTGTTTCTCAAAATATGCGTGGCCGACCTGTGCTGGTCTATGAATTGTTACCTGTAGCAAGATCAGTAAAGAAAACTGAGATAAGCGATTAGAAATTTTATAGCGGTTTGACATTGCTGCAACATTGAAGTATGTGACCATTGTTCTAGTAATACATTTTTTATTGTATTATCAAAATTATTGGTCCAGGACAGATGGAAATTAGAAACAAACAACTAGTCCTTCACTACAGAGTTTAAGAAGCCCTATCTTAGAACACACTTTATGAAACATGGTATATAGTATAATATCCTAGGATCAGCTATCAGCCAAGCATTTGGTATCAACTTATATCCATTTTCCTGATTTAATGACACAAAGGACTTTACAACACCTAAAGTGCTGATTAAGCTATGCAAAAGTCTGCCAAGACTTTATCTGGGAATAGGTGGGCATAGACATATTGGCCTGGGAGATATTTATAAAGCCAGATAGATTATAATTGAACTTTTTAGATGGACCTGGACTCAAAGGACACAGTTCAAGTCCCAGCTCTGTAGCAGTTGACAAGTGTGATCTTGGGCAAGACCCTCATCTTTCCTGAGCCTAAGTTTGCCCAGCTGCAAAATAGAGGACGGTGGCCTTCTTTCCTCACAGGACTGTAATAAGCGTGAAATAAAATAATAAATGTTGGAGTGATTATTAAAACTATAAACCCTCAAGGAGTATTCTAGTTGTCTGCAAGTATAAACATCTTTTTAGTCAAGATGCAAGTACAAATATTACATTTGTATGGCAGGCTGGAATATTTGCTCTGTCTCTAGCCTGTGGTATGAACTTAAACACATCAGTTGATCTCTTTTTCTGGATCCTTTAAATAAGCAGGCTGTGTTCTAAGGCTCCTGCAGGCTCAAAAGCCCTATAGCCCCGTGAATCAATGAATTCATTGCTGCAGTGTCTTCTGATTTCAAGTCTATTAAAAAATTTCTGAGGTAACCATACTCTTTTAAAGTATATACCCACACTGCTGACTTTTCCACTATATCTTTTCTATCCTTATGGCTTCTTAAGAAAAAGCAGGTACTGGTTCTGCAGGGACAACAGCCAGTCCTGTAAATAATTCAAATCCATGTTCATCTGAATGAAAGTGATAAAACATAAACTCACATTCCTCACAGTTGCTTCAACTTTTTGAGCTTATGAATTTTAGAGATGAACAGTTACAAACCAGCTCTTTCTGTAAGTGGCCTGAGGTGACCTCTGAAAATGGGTTACTATTCACTTGACCCAGAAAACAAAATCATGCAAATCAAGAGGTTCAAATTATTGTGTTCTCTTTAAAAATACTTGTGAAACTACCCAGGCCATCAAGGGTATGTGTATCCAAAAAGCCACCAAGTATCTGAAGGCTGTCACTTTACAAAAGCAATGTATGCCATTCATCGTTACAATGGTGGGGTTGGTGGGTGTCCCCAGGCCCAACAGTGGGGCTGGATGCAGGGTTGGTGGCCCAAAAAGAGTGCTGGATTTTTGCTGCACATGCTTAAGGGTTTAGATGTGGACTCTCTGGTCACTGAGCACATCTAAGTGAACAAAGCTGCCAGGATGTAGCACAGATTTTACAGAGCTCGTGGGTGGATTAACCCCACGTGAGCTCTCCTTGCCATACTGAGGTGATCCTCACTGAAAAAGAGCAGATTGTACCCAACCCAGAATAAAAGGTTGCAGAGTTGAAAAAGCTTTCCCAGAAGAAACTGAAGAAATAAAAATGGCCCGGGAGTAAATTCCTGGGAGTAAATTCAGCATCAAATAAATGCTAATAAAAGTAAAATGAAACAAAGCAAAACAAAACAAAAACCACCATCCCACAGATCCTGCAATTAAGCATTTGCTCTCCTAGGACTCCAAGCCATTAAACAATAGGTACTTTATATGTTTACTGAGTTTCTACTTTTTTTTTTTAAATTAAATCGTAGGACAATTTAACTTGTTTCCTGATGTTCTTGGTCTATTTGTCCCAGAGTCAGATGGAACTGTGGATTAGAGTAAGGCTGTCTTCCTGGGGACAGTAGAGCTATGTACGTTTCAGTGTGTACTTGCTGAAAGTATACTGAAGGTCCAGGGATATTCAGAGTGTACTCCACATTTCTGGTCTACGAGAGAGGAAGGCTCTGCATACAGCATCGCACTAGTTGTCAGAAGTTTTGAATTCTGGTTCTGGCTCTGTCATTAATTAGCTGAATGACTGGATTAAATCCTTTAACTAAACTGAGTCCAGGTTCTTTAATTATATGAGGAAGGGATTGGACTAAATAACTTACAGTCCCTTCTCAGTGCAGCTCTATGACTGGATGTGTGCAAATAGTTTTCAATATCACTCCAGGGCAGGCGGCAGGTGGTACAGACCCTGTCCAGGACGCCTGGCTTCTATATCATAAATGGGCACCTGAAGAAGTCTGTGAACTATTTACACCAAGGGTAGCTGGGCTACTTTTCCAGTCCACATCCTCTCTTTTGTTGGACTACTTATGTACCACTCCTTGCATCTCAGTCACTGGCAGGCAGAGATGGGAGGGCGTGACTGGGGAGAGAAGGTTTCTGTGGCAGAGTACCTTCAGATGAGGTAGGCGGGGGAACAAGACCTTTGTGCTTAGTCAACAGTATTATCAGGCAAGATCGAAAAGTTGGACTTTATAAATTGAGTTATTCTTAGATGTAATTTGTAAAGGTCCTTTAGAAAATTCTAGCTTATGTTACACGAAGGAGGAACATGAGAAGTATGTATTTGGGGTGGGTATCCATACAGACAAGGAGAATTGAGGGTTGGCATGCTTTAGGAAGCTGATGGAATAAGATGAAAGTGGAGCCAAATGAATGGCAAACCGTGTCTCTCACTTTAGAGACATTATTTAATTTTGGCAACAGCTCTGTGAGGTGTCGAATTTAATAGGCTGAAGGAAATTTAGGAACTTTACCTGAGGAGACAGAAGACCGTTTGGGCCTCAAAGTCTGGATTGAGAACCCTGGAGAGACAGTGTGAAGGTACAGAGGGGCTGGGGAAGAACCAGGCCTGAATGATTCAAACCAGATTTATTTGGTAGCCCGACTCTAATGAATTGAGGAGGGAGACTATGCCTACAGCTTCGCCGTTCAAGGACCTTGTGAGTCCTTACATGATGGCCAAGTGTTTTCTCCCTCCAGACAACTGCCCGAATGTCTCCTGTCCTAAAGTGATTGCAGGGGAGGTAGGCAGGGAGCAGTAAAGGGAAGGGCTGAGATTTCCAGGGCACCATTAAACTTCCTTGCCAACTAAAGACAGTGTAGCATTTTCATAGGGGCTTGCTAGGGACCCAATGTCTCTACCCTAAAGGCCAATGCCAGTGCTGAAAACTGTAACCTGCAGCGCCATATATTCTTGACAGCTGAAGGTGCTTTTCAAAGTAAATTCTATATAGGACAATATACTTATGAAGGAGCAAGCGTGCAAATAAAACAGATACCAAGTAAGACAGATAGGGGTCAGGAGAGATGTAAAGGCAGAATTATGGAGGTGACCATAGCGGGTCTTCTCCTGAGCCTGTTTTACTGGCCAGTATCCACACTGTGGAGATGGATGGGCCACAACAGCTTCATGACCAGTGCCCAGACTCCAGGAGTCGCAGGTCATTATGTTTTCTGCTTTGCCTTGAATTATTTTGATATACTGTGCATATTTTTATGAGCCAGGCTCCCAACTGTTTTTGGAATGAGGCAGCTATTAAGTGGCGAATTTAGAGGGCACAGCACAATGTGTAATTTGAAAAGGCACTCCATTGAGTTCTAATGGATATGGCCAAGGGCAGCCTTTGCACAGGAAGCGAACTCCTACACAGATTGTCTGGAAACTGTGATACCCAGCAGAGGGAGGTGGAACCAACACAGCCTGTAGGACATGAGCAAGCTCTGCTGTGTCTGTGAGTTTGCGGGCAGTCAGAGCACCTGTGGAAATTCTTCTGGGCGTGCACATGAAAGGCCTAATAAAAGCGTAGAAAGAGCAGACATTCCCAGTCAAGAATGATCACTGTGATCCACCCCCTGAGTCTTGCCTTATAGTGCTTAAAACACCTCTGTTAAACCTTCCTATGTAAGCCCCACAAAACTCAGGTGAGGTAGCAATGGGTATTATTTCTCTTTCTGTAAATGAAGAAACAATGTCAGAGAGGGCATACAGCTGGTTAGTGGGGGACCCCCAAATCCGGTGTGCCCTGGAGGCAGATGTCAGAACGGTGTAGACATCATAAAAACTTACCCCAGGATAGGGAAGTTGGCAAGAGCAGCTAATGAAGGGGATCCCAGGGGCTCACAGTCATGGGCAGCAGAGCAGGAGCAGTTGGCCAGCCTGGCAGAAGGCCACTTATCAGCCAGACCTGCTTCAGTGTGGCTGACGAAACTGAGGTGGCCCATCCAGGAAAGTGGGCTGCATGGAAGTTGAAATGGAGGAAGGTCAGGCAGCATAGGGAACAGGGCAATCATGCTGGACTGGGATAGAGACGGGAATGAGGCTAGCATCATGAGGCTAGGAACACTGGGGAGCATGAGATAGCTGTCTCCATGCGATATTGGCTTTGAGAGGAAGCTGAAGGGAACTGAGATGACCCAATGGAAAAGGAAAGATGGGAAGCGGTGGGCTAAAGCCAGGAGGGGTCTACTCCATCCAATTTGGGTTGGAAAAGTCACCCAAACCTCTCACAATTCCACCTATTGACTTCTCTAACAGAGCTGCCCAGGACAGAGGCCTGCCTTCCCATACATCTGCTGCCTAGAGTCCTTCTGGAGTCAGCATATAAAATATTTCCATCAACCTCTTTTCTGTAGGGAAAGCTCCATAGCTGTAGCCTAGGAAGGGGGTGCTTTGGGCCTCAAAGGAGAGTAGAGGCTGCCTGGGCCTGGGGGGGGGGGGTACACGGAACAGGATCATCTGAAACATATAGCTGCTTCCCCTGTTCTAAGCCCCCCACGTGTGTCACCTTAGAGAGCCTCACAACAACTATGGGAGGTCCCTACTATTATTATCTCTAGTTTACAAATGAGTAGCCTGAGATTCAGGGTTAAGGGACTGGCCCAAGATCACCCGGACAGTAAAGGCAAAGCTGCAATGGGGCCCAGTGATGGTATCGAAAGAGACCAGATGTGGCCCAGGTATTCCTCAGGCATAGCTGGAGGGGAAATTAGAGAATATACAGAAAATCTCCACTTAGTGTCATCAATAAATTCTGCAACTTTTTGCAAATTGATATAAAGAAAACAATTTTACCATAGGCTAATTGATATAAACAGGAGTTAAGTTCCTAGGCATCCTCATCAATGTTATAATGGAATTGTTAACGGTATGCCGGACCAGTCGCTTTGGACCAGTCGCTTTGCTTTCCATGGGTCTCAATAGCCCTTTTCTACACTATCCTCGTTCTGCTCACACACTGTCTCCTCTCTTTTGTTACATGTTCCCTCTGACACAGCTTGACCCTGAGATAGAAAGGTGAGCTGAAACTCCTCAATGAATGAATACATTTTCATACTCCTATTATACTTGCATCATGGTTTGCTGGCCATTCATGCTCACATTGGCACATTTTCCTCAGCAGTGGCTAAAGCTTTTTAATACTCAGAGGAAGAGACACCCATCACCTGATCCTCCCCTCTACGAAGCTCTTTCCCTGCATTACAGCTTCAAAGGATCCAGTGGGATGAGAAGCCGCTGTCTTGCATCTGCTTGTTCAGTCAGTAACAAAAGGTAATGTGACTCTTTTCTGAAACGGTGGCTCAGTAATTCTGATTTTTAAATTCCTAAACTTCTGTCAATGCTTGATCTAGCAAAGTTTTGTTACATCAGTATCCCTCATCTTAAAGAGCCTCTCAATAGTTTGGACCTCAATAACTGGAAATAAGTACTATTAGTGTCCTAGTTATGATGTTGATTCCACAAGACAGTCAAAACAAATCGTGCAATGGAATTACATGCTTATTATGCAGTATTATCTCATATAAGCTTATCGTGAATTTTAAGTTTTAGTTTCATAATCCCATTTCTTTTAACAGCTGTAAATAATACCTTATGATATTCACATCAATTGAAAGTTATAAAATGAAATCCCCTTAAAAGTAACCTATAATCTTGACTTTTCACTAAGTCATCAGACATTTTCCACAGTTAATTTCAAAGTACTGGTTACCATTTATGGCAAGTTGTAGAGTCCACTTGTAACTGTCATCCTCCCAATGACATGTATTATACAATTAGCCTTACAAGGGTCTCCCAGAAGCCTGAACGTTCTTGGTAGCTGCTCCACCATAATATTCAAGGAGTGTGACACTGACCTCAACCACCTTTCCCATCTCACTTCTCACCCACATCGAGCCACACTGCTCAGAAGTCAGTCCTAAATGCATATGTACTTTTACACCCCTATTCTTTTGTTCAAGCTATTTCCTCCACTGAATATCTTTCCTTCTCTTTCTTTTCCATACAACACTTTCCCTATGTAATCAAGACCCAGCTGAGGCCTCTCATTTTCTACTAAGCCTTCTCCACTTCCTCTCTCATCCAGGGAGAACTGCTGTCTCTTGGGTTCATAGAGACCACTGGATAGTTTTTTTGTTTGTTTGTTTGTTTTACCTACCTCTCTCTCCTTCTCATTAGATTATGAGCTCCATAATTTGGCATACTCAGCATCACTGGTGCATAAATAAGTTGGATGTGGCCCCATAGAAAATGGAGACACCCAAGACACAAGCTTTTATCTTTTGAAAATGTGTATATAGGATGCAGTTCCATGAGCTATCCTTAATTCTTTTACTGAATAATTATTTTGAAGTACTTTAATGGCATTCTGGGGAATATTTATAAATTGTCATTGAGAGGTCAATGAAAGGGGGTTGAGCCCCTGGTGAAGGAAGCTGGTATTGCTACTACTCCTATGATTGAGTCAGAAGGCATACAGGGCCAGGGAGGAAGGAGGCTGGAATAACAGAACTGGAAGAGCAGAAGGTGCAGAGAGGCTGAACTTGGGCTGGGGCCTTTAAATGAGCTAGGAATAGGGCAACCAGCCCTGCCCAGCTGAGGTATCCAGGTGGGGGTCACTGGGTACCTGAAGAGGGATGCCATCTGTGTCTGTCCTTGCAAACTCTGGGTGGTGGTGGTCCATTTATGCCTTTGTCAAATACAGAGTTGATAAGAATCCAATTTATGGATAATATTAGCAAATATCCACAGATTCTGTGTAGTGAAAACCATACAATAAATTAATGAGATGACTCCAGGGGAAAGTGTTGGTGAAATTAAAATTTAAGGGATGAAGAACTTAGATGAAGAATGCTTTATAAATAAGGTGAAATTAAATACCATTTTGTTTCTTTTTCTTCTAACAACTGCCTAGTCCTTGGACATTTTGAGTAGGACCTCTGGATGTTGGTACCCTGGATCCATGGGTGAGGGGGTTGTTTCTTCCTCATGGACTTCGGGGTTAGCCTGAGTTCTGCAGTGGGAAAGGCTGGAAAAAACCCTGAAAATTCCTAGCCTTGGCTATAAATTGAATTACTTGAGATTTTTGAATTATAACACTTGAATGTACAAATTTGAACCATTTAGATATCCTGTTAAGAGGGAGATTCTGCACATCTACCAAGCTGCCAGATGATGCCCAGCTGCTGGTCCAGGACCACACTGTGAGGAGCCAGGGTCTAGAGAGCTTGAAATGCACAGAATCCCCTCCTCTATTGCTACTGAATTAGATTCTCCAAGAGTGGGACTCATAAACACACATTTTACACAAGCTTGCCTGATGAAGTTTGAGAGCCACTTGCTCCTAGGCTAGTATTTCGAAACTTGCCAAGATCAAAAGAATCATGCCCTACACTTGTCAAAAATACAGACTAACTGAATCAGAGTTTTAGGAGTGGTCTGGGAATTTGTACTTTAAGAAGAGCACCAAGTAAGCTCTCCGATATCAGTTTTAGGAAAGCCTACTTGGCGGGATCTTTTGGTGGAGTTGGGGAAGATCCAGGGACCCTCATGAGCTCCTGTGGTTGTCACAGCCAGTCTGCCAGAGGAAAAGAAGTGGATGTGCTGGGGCTGAGGGCAGGCCTAGAGGTCCACCGTGTTCAATGCTGGAGCAGAGGGCTTTGTTTTGTGATTTTGAGGAGAGAAGAAGCTGGGTAAAAACTGGGGGAAAGTATAGGATTAATGGCTGTGAGTTTTTTAACACTAACAGAGCTTCTTTCCTCTTGCGTTTACTGCACATATGTAAAGTGGCTGGGTGAGGGGTGGAGGGGTGGCAGCTGTGGAACTGGACAGACACTCTGAGTCCTCTCGATTGATTATCCACCTGGCTGGTACCAGGAGGAGAAGCAAAGAACTAAGCGTTTATTTTCTTTTACATCTACACTTCCATGCGTATGCTATGACAGAAGGACCCCTATTAGTCTGTACTGGACCTGTTTTATGGCTGTTACATTTCGAATGTACTGGAAGTATTGTTTTACCTAATACATGGGCACGTGGGCACACACGCATACCCATATCATAAACCTATGCTGCAATTTCAGGCTGTGCTTCTCAAACTTTACCATGCATTAGCATCAAAGGCTTGTTAAAATATATTATTGAGTTCTACCCCAGAGTTTCTGAATCAGTAGAATTTCTAATAAGGTCCCAGGTGATGCTAGGACATATGCATGGGGGAAGAATTGCACATGAATTTTTAGCAGTTTTGTTTATTTTATGGGTATAGGAGAAGCAATTTTGAAAGTATTTTCTATGTATTATAGGACTGAGTAAATGAGTAAATGCAAGTGTGTGTGAGAGAGAACTTGTACAAGCAAAGAAAGCAAATAGGGCAAAATATTAACTATTGGTCAACTGGTCATGTTAACAATTGGATGAAGAGTATATGGATGTTCTTTGTACTATTCTATTTTTGTATCTTTAAAATTTTTGAAATAGTTTTCAAATAAAAATTTTTTAAAATCATGCTTTTGAATGATATTTAATGACAATGAGATATGTTCAACTGTAAATTCTCCATGAGCTCAATTTTGTGAAAAATAAAAATTTTAAATGTATTATATTTATGTACTTTTAAAAAGCTAGAGGTAAACAAATCAACATAAAAATGGGTATCATCTCTGGGTTATGAAATTATAGATGATTTGATTCTGTTGCATCATTTATAATGTTTTATATTTCCCAAAGTTCTACACTGAACATGTATTACTTTAAGAATTAGAGAAAGTTATTTTTGAAAGAAAAAACAATATTTCAGTAAAGTTTTATGTATAATATTGCTGACTTCCATGTCATTCATTAATAATAGCAACAAAAAAACAAACATGATATCATTAAAATGTCCAATGATAGAAAAGGTTATTGAAGATGTATAAATCATGATATTTCTGAAATATTATAAAGTCACATAGCTGTAAAACAGAAAATATTTAGGTTTTCTTTTTTTTTCTTTTTTTTTTAAGGTTGTCTGATATAGAGCATTCCAGGAGCAGAGGGATAACTTTTACTTCTTTCTCTGCTGTCTTGCAAATTGTGAGCATCTATTTCTACATATCTCTTAAAGAATGGATACTACCTAATGAGATATTTGGGAGGGAGCAAAAATGATGAAATTACCAGGGATTTTTATTGTCTCCATTATTCTTTTGAATTTTCAAATATTCTACCATATATTTAATAATGGAATTTTTAATTTAAAAAGTTACAAAATAGTATTACATATCATTCTATTGAAAAAAGATTGGAAAGATATTTATAACAAAGGGGGGTTTATCTCTGTGTGGGAGTATTATGAGTGATTCTTATCTTCTTTTTTTAAAATTAGTATATAATACTTTTACAATAAGAAATTATTCCTCAGAAAGTACTGGAGTTAAAAAGTATAGAAAATTTTATAAGTAAATTATAAAATTTTAGAAATAAGGTGTTGGACATGGTAAGTATACAAAAGTGGTAAAAAAAAAATTTACTAGGGTTATGTCATGCCGAAAGCAAGATCCAAGATTATATATACACAGTACAGTAATTAACTTGTTAGAAAAAACCTTCACTCTTGTGTTGAAGGCTCTAAAATGATATAGTAGTTGTGTCTGGGTGTTGTATTACTTTAAAATAGGGAGGCTGGGTGGTAGATAGAACATATTTTTATAAACTTAAGTTTTGGGCCACTTCTGTACATTCAATTGTCTTTTATAAAAGAGCTGGATTAAGAGGACAGCCACTGAAGCACTTGAGACCATTTTCAACATACCCAGAGGGGTGGGCACCCAATTCTACTCCTTCAATTTCATTGCTCAGATAGATAACTGCAGTGGGAATCACTGTGCTGGTCATGTAAACATATTTCTAGTAAGGCAACTGTCAATCAAAAGAGTAGAATTTTGCAAGAGGAAGCAAAAAGCATTCACTGTTTTCCCTAGAAAGTTATGTGGGAGATGGAAGAGGACCTTGATTGTTTTAAAAGATGGATACACACACATGCACACATATGCACACACACACGCTCATGCATGCTCACACACTTGAAAAGCTATAGGCTGGCTATCTCTGAAGAACATACAAGAAACTTGTACCAGGGTTGCCTCTAGGGGAGGCAGACTGGGTACCTAGGGAATAGACTGGGAGGAAAACTTGGTTTCCCCTGTATACCTTTTTATGCTGTTTAACTTTTTAAAAATGATATACCCATAGTAAGTATTCATAAAATAAATATTTATTAATTAAAAACAATTCTTTTTTTAAATCAGGGGCTCATGGGCAACCATGAGAATAACTAGAATAGAGAAACACAAAATTTTATTTTTTTATGAGAATATGCTTGACTTTGGAATGGTTAGTTCCCATCCCGAATTGATTTGAAAGTGACTTATACCAAGACTTGCCAACACTTGTCTGCCCCTCCAATAGGTCTGTGTTTATATCTCCTCTCTTGTCTTCACTTATAGACAGAGGCTTCTGATGTGCCATTACTGGGGATTACTTCTGTTTCTCTACTGGCAGAAATGGAGTTGGGCTAATCCTTTACACTGGTTCTGCGTGGCTCTTGTGTACCCAACGGCAGGCAATCGGCTAGAATCAGGGTGCCCATCACTGCCCACCAATACTGGGAAATGAAAACCAGACCCAGAGGACTGAACCCACAATCTTTACCTCATTAGTATCACACTAACATTAGCATCTCCCATTAAGTGACATGTTCCAGTGAGGCAGAGACAATCTACTACCTGATTTTACATAAAATACGTGCAGAGGCCATAGACTGAGTGTTGGCTATTCCGAAATGTTATAACTTTATATTTACATTAACACAGTTACTACACAGCTGAAGACGTACAGCAGCGCCCAGCTTCCCAAGCTAGAAACACAGGGGTTAGTTCCTTTTTCATTTTTACTCTCCATGCTGTCTTCTCAACTTTATGTTAGAAATATCTCTCACATTTTGCCCACCTATTTTCTTCACCTCTGCTGACAGTGACATATAATCAGACATTCATAATCTATTGCCATCCCTCCTAGATGGTCCCCTGCTACTGCCTCTTCTCCTATCATCTCCCACTCAAGCTTGCTTTCATAACGACAAATTGTCAAACTTCACTCCATTAGCAAAACAATTGCTGTCACAGGCCCAAATTCTTTGGACCACACAGACATACTGGGTCCTTTGTAGTCTCTTTTCAGTCTTCCAGTTTTCTTTCCTGTTTCCATAGAACTTTATTCCTATCTAGATCATAGCACTTATCAGGGACACTGTAAGTATTTATTTACCTGCACACATCCTCCCTGAACTCTTCCAGGATAAGACACATCATTCCTCTTTTGAGCCCCAGCACTTAGCCCAGTGCCTGGTACATGGGAGGCATCCAGTGGGTGTTTCAGTGAATGAAGAAAAGTAGACCTTTTGGATTATGTGATATGACCCTCAGTGGTACTTCTCAGACTTCAGTGTGCATATGAATTTCCTGAGGATCTTGTTAAGAAGCAGATTTAGATTCAGTAGGTCTGGGGTGGAACCTGAGAGTCTGCATTTCTCTGCAAGTTCCCAGAGAAGGTCAATGCTGCTGGTCTGGGAACCGCACTTAGAGTGGGAGGAGCTGATAAAACAGTAATAATTTTTTAGATGGAGAAATGTATGGAAACAATTATTCCTATGGGAATCTTGAATTTTTGAGTAAACTTTTGATCTCAAAAGAGATAAAAAAGTGAAATATAATGATATATAATTGTATATAACATATTAATATATTACGCCATGCAACTATAGATTACTTTTGAAAATGAATGAAATAAATAAATTATAAAGGGGCAAATAAAGTCACTTGCTCTCAAATTCTTAATGTAATATTCTAATTCTCAACTTGGAGTTATATTAGAATCACCTAGGAAGTTTTTACCCAACATATATTCTCTGCCCCCTCCTCCACCAATCTGATTTGTTCCCCTGGAAGGATACAAAACCCTCTGCCCACCCCTTCCCACCACTGAAAACCATAGTCTTGGAGAAGGTTTCTGTTATTGATGGGAAGGTATTATGTTACTCAGCTGTGCTAGGGAAGAAACAGGCCTCCACATCTGCAGTAATTCAGATCCAAGAAACCTGCAAAGGGATTTCAGCCCGGGCCTCTGCATATTCCACTTATTGTGCCTTCTGCCTGAAAGTCTCTTCCTCTACTTCTTACCAAAGTCCTACTCATCTTCCAGCTCTTCAAAAATGTCACTTCCTCACACCCTGAACTTCTTCTTGGCATGGCACAGAAAAACAACCAGGAAGGATATGAAACAGTTCTCTCTCTTCCTCACTAGACTATGAGTTCTAAGAGACTGGTCTGCTGTACCAGCCATCCCCAGGACTGAGCATAGTACTGGTATAGCAGCTTCTGAGATGAATGAAGAATGTCCCCTTTCCATAGCTAATGAAATTTCCTCTTTCACTTTCGTCCACAATTGGCTGATTATAATTCCTGAGAGGGCTGGCATTTACTACAGGGCTAGGAACTGCGTAAATGACAGTATAAATGTAAGGTTTGTTTGGTCCAAATTGTTAGGGTTGGGGAACCATACAAAAATAATCTTTCTCTTTCCCAATGTTAAAATCAAATAATACTTGCTACCTACAAAACAACATGTATCATATATTTGGGATAGGAAACATACTTATACAATGAATGCATGTGAAGGCAGCACGCAACAAAAGAACTAGAACATCAGCTGCCTTGTGAAGCTATAGGGATGATCTCTTATCACCTGGCTTTTCTCTACCAGAGTTAACCACTCTCCTGAATTTTTATTCATTATTCATTTTTTTTTAAAACAATGCTTATATCTTTTCCACCAATAAGTTATTTAGCATTGCTTGCTTTTTAGTTTTGTAAAATGGCTTTGTTCTGGTATGATATTTCACAGCTTATCCTTAAAAAAAAAAAAAAAAGGCAACATTGTTCCTAAGATTCAACTATGCTGCTGTGTATAGCTGTGGCTCATGCATTTTCATTACACTATACTACTGTATTATATGAATACACAATATTTATGCATTCCTTGTCAGTGGACATTTGGGTTGTTTTTGGTTTGTTGTTTGTTTGTTTTCTCTTATGAACAATTCTGCTGCAAACAGTTTTGCACACAACTCCAGGACCATCTGTGAGTTTATCTGTGTGTATACAAAAGAGTAAATTTGCTGGATAGGTGTAGGTTCAGGTTTATAAGATAATGCCAACTTATCTTTTGAAGCAATGGTGCCAATTTACATTCCCACCAGCAGTGTATGACTTCTTGATGATCCACATCCTTGCCAACAGCTTGTACTATTAGGATACAGGAATTGCAATCTCAAACTGCAGCATTTTTGTGCCAGAAGGCAGCACTCCTGACTGGATGGGCTGTGGGCTGTTTCCTCCTGACCATCTGACAAGAGCCTGGCCTGAGACTCTGCCTCAGAGATGGGCCCCTGGGCCTTACACCTTCTTGAATCCTGACTTTGGAACAGAGCACTAAATTAAGATAACAGACTTGTAGTGGATCCAGAATCATCATAGAAGGCAATCGATCATAGAATGTGGGACCTGAAAGAACCCTAAGGCCAAATTCTTCATTCTACATTTAAGGAGACTGAGGCCCAGAAAGGTTGAATGACTTGACAAGTTTTCAGAGCTAATTAGTGTGAAGAATCTGTCTTGGAGGCTCTTGGTTCTTAGTCCAGGGGTTTTAAAAAGTTGTTAGTTTTAGTAATGTAAGATGGCATAATATGGTTTATTGAATTAACAATGACTCTGCAAATATTTAGATAATTGCCAATTTATTTTTAAAAGGTAGTTGCCTAAGTAACTGATAAATTTGATAACTTTAGCTTCTTTGTTTATGAAGTGAACAGGTGTAATACTGAATTTCAATGGGATACATAGGAGAAAGATGCCATCCTCACAATTATGGTTTTCAATATGCAAATTTGACAGTCTTAAAAGACATTCAACTCCTGGGGAAAATAATCTCTAATTTTCTGATTGACTAATCCTCTCCTTGGATCATTCCCCCAGATGCTAGGTACTGCCTTAAGAAGCCATTTTGTGAGGAAGGCAAACTTCAAATTCAGTACATTTCAATTCATCCTACTCTTATGAACACTCATAACCGAGCTATTGGAAGGGGCGGGGAACAGTTTGTGCACATTATGGCAAAATAGCATCAGTAATTTGATGGTTTATAATCTCAGATGCTTTACATGTGAATGTAGGAAAACATTGAAAAGATCAATGTGCAGCTGAGGTATTTAGCACTCTGCAGAGTGTGCATAATAATAAAACATGGCATGATACTGTACAGAGGAATCCATCTTCACACATCAAAGGCAATAAAAGTAGAACTGGGGAAGGGAAAAACTACAGATCAGGAAGGGTGTTTGTGTAAGGAAATGTAGCTCCTGAAGCCTGTAGTGGAAATTTTCATTCTGGAGCTGTTTACTTCTGGAAACCCACTCCTACCCCTCCACCCCCACCTCCCTGGACCATCTCTACCCCAAGAATCTATTTACCATTTAAAATTTCTTTTGGTTTAACAATGTCTGTGGGCTGGCAATAAAAGCTTTCTGTGAGCCGTTACTCTTTTAATATCAGGGTAAAACTCAGGAGCTGTTTATTACTTTGGGGTGGGAAAGAAAATCAAGTAATTTTGCTTGGAATGCTGAGCAAACAGTACTGAGGTACTCCTGGTTCAGGTTTTCCTCCTAGCAGTCATTTTAATCAGCACTTCCCCTATTTAATGAGCTTGTAGTGCCATTATATGATCACCCAGCTCACTGGATTAATGATGAAAAGAGGAACTGATTTTTGCAGTTGCATCATTTGAAGTAAATGTTAACTTTCTTTCTGAGTCCTTAGTTAACCGCATTAGTGTGACAAATATGTCTTTGTCTACATAAGTAATTAGAATTTAATCACTTTAACTGCATCTTAATTACCCCAAATGAATTGAAAGGACATTTAATAGCAAAGATTAAATTGCCTTAATGAACGATTTTTGTGACTCCATCAATACTTGAATCGCGTTAGCCACTCCTCTCAGGCACTTCATCTGCAGTGAGCATGACGGTCACTAGGTGGCGCGCTTCGCTCGTTTATTTATTTAACTTTCTCCATTGATCTGTTTCAGAAGACAACAGGAAAGGAAGCGAAAAGCACATAGTTTATTGTGTTCCTTTGATAACCTCTCTTTGGGACTATGAGATCATCACCAGATGCAAAAACGAAAGCAGTGATTTTAGAAACTGTCAATTTTGAGTATCCTGTGGCATATGCAAAGGAAGATGAAAAACACATGGATAACTGGAAAAGTGGTGTTTGATGGAAATCATAAGATGCCCTCTGGATGATTGCCAGCACATATACAGAATTTTAGTCAACTTATTATTTTTTAGTGCAGAGTCTTAAGATATGAACAGTAGGCAAAGTATGGAAAAATCAAGATGGGAGCGGATGTGAAGCCAAGAAATGTAATTGCTGTGCAAGTGTAGATCAGAAGACCAATGCCTGAAAGTATGGGAGGTTTGGGCCTTTGGGCCCTCCTCCAGGCTTGGGTCCCAGTGGGCCAGTCATACCCACAGAACACATCTAATGAGATGGGTATGGCTCATCAATAATTGTTTAAGTGAACAAATGGAGAGAGAGACTTGGGTTCCTCATCTAGCTCAGTTACTGTCTTACATTCCCTCTGGCTGCTTCTTCAAAAGAGTGCAATAAAAAGTCTCTATTATAAGTCTTAAGTAAAAAGGAAATAAGTTTCCATAAGTAACTCTCTTTGAGGTTCCCAGAGGGAAGACATGCACTCTCTAATTTCAAGACTTTTATTATGGACTTTCTAGATTGGGTGTTTATGATAGAAAAACAGACATTCCTGCATTTGGGGTCCACTGACCTGGAAGACTTGTACTAGTTAATAGAGTCACAGGGTGGAGGGTAAGAGGGTTCTGGGCTTTGAGCTGAGAAAGCTGAATTCAGGCCATCATTGATTTCCAGTTGTCACCACAGGTAAGTTATTTAATCTCATTATACAGAGAAATTGGGGAAAATAATGGTAGCTACCACGTGAACTAATAGTTCCCAAACTTTGCTGCACATTAAAATCACCTCAAGCTCTTAAAAATTCCAATGCTCAGGTCATGTCCTAATCCAATCATAGCAGAATATACAGGATTGTAGCCAGGCATAACTTTTTTTTAAAGATTCCTAAGCGATTCCAATGTGTAGCAAGATTTGGGAGCCACTGGCATAGGCAGTGAGTAGTAAATGATAATATCTATGGGCCCGACATAGTACCTGACTAACAGAAAATGCACAGCAGATATAAGTTCCTTCTTTATCAATTGTCACGACAAATCTGATGGGTTGTACTTCAGGGTCTGGTTCTGTTCAGCTGGTGTCTTATCAAATTGTCTTACCTAAAGGAGAAGAAAATTTCTAGAAGCGAATTTGTTCCAACCTTTGATAATATAACATCTTTTTGGGAGGAACATAATGTAGATGATTCTATAAAAAGACCCTGTGATAAAACATAAATTTGTACATTTTGTATCAAAATAATCAGATTGTCTTGTGATTAGTCTAGTCGTCTAATACACTCCTATCACCTCAGGAAGAGATAAAGCTTCATCAGTGTTAACATACTTATGTTAAAATAAAAACCTGTGCAGATCTTATGATAGGGGACAGGAATTTATGATTGTGCACTAAATTCATTAACATTACAAATAAGTTTTTCTTTTTACTGAACTCTATGAGTCTGACACTTTCTTTGTGGAAATAATGTTTTCCCCCCCTCCCAAATGTGCTCATTCATCTTATGTAAGTAGAGACATAATAAAAATAGTATTTAATGAATATTTGTTGAATGCTTTTATACAGAATTATAAAAAAATTTATCCTCTACCTACCATGACTTTAGTAAAACCCTCCTTCTGTTGCTACCCTATGGGACTATTTGATTTTACCAAGAGTGTGGAAATTCCACTATTTTAATGGGGACCGAAATGAAACTAGTCTTTTTTCATCAAGGCTCTTTGGTTGATTTAAAACATTAAGTTGGTGTTTAAGTATTCCAATATGTGGAGTTTACAAATGGCACTGAGAATGGTTACTTGAAGGGCTGGGCTTCTAACTGGATTCTGAGGAGCAAGTCGCTGAGAACCTCTTTTCTAATTACCTATCTTTGTCAGACTTGAGGATTTTCTTCCTCATAAGGAAAACAACAATAAGTTTTACCGATATTCTCTGTAAGAACTATTTCTGTTAAGAACTTTGGGTAGCAGCATCTGTTTGATTAGCTGAATTCGCCATGAATGTGGAAATGATGACATCAAAACAGCTCGTGTAACAACCTCCTTAAAGACCTCGTAGATTAGAGATGACTATAGATTTTCCCCAGCATGGATCAAAGGGACTGAATTGAACGTTTTAGCGTAATGATCCAACCCCTGTCACACCCATAGGGACTCAAATTCCGGTTTTATAAGCAGGTTTGCACATGCCCTTAGACGCACACAGAAAGCAGTCAGAGAGGGTGAAAAAGATCAACTATCTGATCCACGGGAACAGGTTTGATCTTTTCCATTACTTGACTGTGATGGTGTATATTCCTGGCGGGCCCTTTCGATTTCTCATAAACTTCGGAATAGTAGCTGTTAGTTTTCGTTTTCTCACTACAACTCCTCAAAGACATTCTAGCCACCTTTGGGGAGCGGGGCGGGGGGCGGGGGTGCGGTGAGAAACTGGACCAGGCGATGCGCCCACGGGGCGCTGTCCAGGGTCCTGACGTCGCATCAGGGCTCCAGCCCGGTCAGCTTCCAAACGCCCTTTCATCCACTGCACACAGGAGGAAACAAAGACCTCCAAGCTCAAGCCTTCAGAACAGCCTTCTAACTCCCGTCAGTTAGCTGGGAGGGGAAACCACAAAACAAAGGAACTAGTAATCCCCTCCCAGCCCCAACCTCCTACTTTAGACCGTCAGGGCGACCTTCTCTACTCTGACTTTGCTTTTCTCAAATAAAACATGCCAGCAAAAATATAATTCCAATAGAAAATCCAGACACGCATCTTGTTTGGATAGGTTAGCCTCGGGGTGTACTTTGGGGGGGGGGTATGGTGTTTTTGTCTCATCACTGGAGTAATCTCTAGGCATTGTTGGGGACCAAGGTAGATCCACTAGGTATCCTTTTCTTCCTCTGCCACACCCTCTTCCTATCAAAAAGTAAATATTGTTTTGAAATCACCAGGACAAAGATATTCTAAAAACAAAGCCTCAGCATGCATCCCTTTTCGCAGGGAGTTGAACCACCGAAGCTTGCTGGGCGTGCAGCCCTGGAGGCCCACAGGGGGCGCGCACAGAGATCGCAGCACAGCCCAGCCGGCTACAGGGGGAGAAGGTGGGCCCAAATGGAGAGCGGGGGTCCAGCTCCCGCTGTGCCCTAAGGGCTTGAAGCTTTAAGATAAAGTTGCATCCTAGGCTGAATCGCTGTGCTGCTATAACACTAACATGCTATTGTTGGCACAGTCCATCTCAAGTGCCAATTGCAAAACAGTGACTATAGCAGCCCTAGGCTGGGTGGGTCGCCTCCGCAGACCTCCATCGCCCTCCGTGCTCCCACGGCGCTCCTGGCTGCACCCTCTGGCAGGACAGCTAGCCCCCCTCTGAAGAGGCCAGGGGGGTTATATGTCTCAGGAGGTCCTCCTCAATGCGCTGACAACTGGATAGCCACACAATAACTGTCGGGCCTCCTCAAGTCCCAGAAGCAGGTCTCCCCCACCCTAGTCAAACCAATTTACAGTCTTAACCTCAGGCATTCCTTTCTTTTCTCACTGAGGTTTGTGTTCCCTAGTGGAGACGGCACTATTGGGCTGTGAGAAAGGCACATGCAGAGCTTTCTGATGACTGTCCCCAAGAGGGAGGCCTTTTGGTTTCCTGCTTGGCTAGTGTGTGTGTGAGGGTGGGCGGTGGAGTGGTGGTGGGGGGTCGTCCCAGCCAATTCCCTGGGTGCACGCGGCCACCATTCGGCCTTGGGGGAATGCTCTGCCTGACGACTGGTCGGTTCCCCAGCCACACTGGGAGGAGGCCTCTCCAGGTCTTTAGAGGAGACACTCCCCACGGGCTTCCAGGCTGCGGTGATACGCTGCTCCCGCTGGCCCTTTGTTCGCGCTGCAGCCAGCGGGCTGGGAGCAGCTGCACTGCGCGAAACCCGCGGGGCCGGGAAGCTGGGCGTGAGGGAAACCACTCCTCTTGTCTTTTCTTACTCTAGGGCCTAGGCACCCTTCCAGTTCTCGCGTCCCATATTCCCAGTTCTGGCTTTTCTCCCGGCCTGGGAGTCTTCGAGGATTGGGAAAGTGAGGTTCCTAGAGCCCAGCATTGCACTCCTTCTGCTTGGCTCCTGTGGCCCAGGAAAGCGAGGGGACGATGAAATGTCACTCTCCGGGATAAATATTAACAAAAAGCAAATGAACTTGCGCGCGGGGGGGGGGCAGTTATCAATCAACCAAGGCACAAGGCCACTTATGGCAAACACAGCCCAGGTTGGCTGGGGCGAGACTTTCTCATGGCCACCTCCTGCTCTGATCTCCCAGCCCCTCCCCCCTTCCCGGCACAGGTCTTTTTCCAAGTAGTTTTGGAGCAAATCCCAGGCTGGAAGGGGGCGCAGTCCTGGGTGCAGGAGACTCGGTGAGCTTCGCGGCACCATTTATAAATTTCTGTGCCTCCAGTTACCAAAGGATCCGGGTAGCCCAGCACCCACCCCTGCCCAGGGTCCACGGTGCAGCACTAGGTGGTGGGTACGCGTTGTATCCTCTTCCTGCGCTGGCAGCTCCCCTACTGTGGCAGACGACTAGTGGAACTGGAATCTTTAATTGAAACTAATCTCCTGGCGTCTTAATAGGCGCCCACGTCAGAGGCGGGGCTACCACCCACCCACACAGCCCATCCCGCCCAACCCACCTGGGACGAGATACCGGCAGAAGCCAGGTTGCGCTGCACTTTAATGGGGAAGAAGCAACTATTATACTGAGGAAACATATATTGATTTTTTAAAGTTAGCTAATTTGGTTAGAATTTCCTTCTGTCTAACGTCTTCCACCAACCGATGTAATTTCGATAGGAGAAGGCGCCTCCCCAGACACGCTGCCACGTGTGGAGAGCTTGACTCTCCACAGCAGGCTATGCGGAATCTGGGTACAGGGAAGTGCATGGAGAAACCACTTGCCCGCCACCGAGTGACAGAACCGATCTGGGTGGGCCCTTGCCTCTCATGGAGTAGGGACTAGGTTGACGGGTCTTTGCAACAGCGAGCAAAGTTGCAAGGAGCATCTCTGTGCCTGGAAAGTGGTGGTGGGTAGGTGGTGGCAATGTCTCGCAGCCGCAGCCAACATGCCCTGCAATCGGTTTTAAGTCTCCTGCAAAGACCAGTAGAGATCACTTGAAGGGTTCAGGAAACAGCCTCACTCATTTATTTTTCTAAATGACAACATTAACAGGATGGTTCGTTCAGTGACTTAAAAATAGATCGTGTCTCTTACAGTGTAATGAGATTGCTACAGGTTTTGTCCACACCCCTTTAATTAAGTCAAAGAAAGGAAAATGAAAGAGACAACGCTCCATTTGGGTGTTAGGATTCGGGTCCGGAGTCCGTTTGGAATTAGTTGCCAAATACGTGTGCTAACAAAGAGTCCCCGATTATTCTTGCTT